>OX376309.1:15391584-16591584 GCA_947369205.1 Cantharis rufa | reverse complement strand
GCCGTCTGAAGAAACTGAAGGAAGGAGTTCATTTGTATTCGTTTCTGTCGATTATTTTTAAAAATTCTTATAAACTCTTTTGCAGGACTTGATTAAAGTTATTAAAAACAGAACGTTATGTTTTTCCGACTTTTTCCAGTACAATCAAATTGAACGATGCAGCTAGAAAAATAACAGTAGATGCTGTTGTAAGTTGGCATATACTCATATTTTTTTTTTTTTTTATTTCAATTAAATATTTACAATCTGTTTATAAACAATAAGTAAATTCTATGATAGGGTACATGTCATGTAGAAAATATTCCAATGAATATTTTCTTTAAAATAAATTTAACATTCATAATGGTTATAAGTATTTATCTATTTGGCAAATCGGTTTAACAAATCTGTAGTCTTGAACCTCTTCAATCTTCGCAACTCGTTTGTGGTATCCATCAGGTTGTTGGCAAGTTCGTTTGGATGGTTTTCCAGTCTGGTTTGGTACTTACTGTAATACTCATGGATTTCTTCTTTAACCGAGGTCATATGTAGATCATGTCGAATATTAATGTTTGGAACATACCATGGGGCATTTACAATTGTTCTGAGGACCTTATTTTGAAATCTTTCCAGAATCTCAATGTTAGAAACGCTAGCAGTCCCCCAAAGTTGGATGCCATATGTCCATACGGGCTTCAAGATGGACTTATACACAAGAAGTTTGTTTTCCAGAGACAATTGAGACTTTTTGCCAACCAGCCATAGCAACTGGTTAAATTTTATTCCTAGTTGTTTACGTTTGCTGAAGATATGTTTTTGCCATGTTAATTTTCTGTCGAGATGCATGCCAAGATATTTTGCATAATCATCTTGTGGTAACGGACAGTTGTTTAATTTTACCGGTGGGCATGAGTCATTTCGCATTGTAAATGTCACATGGGTGGACTTCGATTCATTAGCCTTGATTCTCCATTTTCGCAGCCAATCTTGGATTTTATTTAGGTGAGTTTGAAGATGTTTGGAAGCGATAACCGGATTGACATGAGATGCTAGTATGGCTGTGTCGTCAGCAAACGTAGCCACTGTTGTGAGTCTCGTTGTTGGAAGGTCGGCCGTGTACAGTAAATAGAGAACTGGCCCCAATACACTACCTTGTGGTACACCGGAGTTAATGGGATATAGTTTGGTATATTCTTCTTGGTATTTTACTAGGAAATGTCTATCTTTTAGGTAGGATTTTAATAATTGATAGTAAGGATAGGGGAGATATTTCTTTAGCTTATAGCATAGCCCAACATGCCATACCTTATCAAACGCTTGGCTGATATCTAAAAACGCGGCGGAACAGTAACGTTTGTGTTCTAGGTCATTGCTTATTTTTTTCACTATCCTATGCACCTGTTCAGTCGTGGCATGTTTATGTTGAAATCCAAACTGGTGACCAGGGATAAGTTTTCTCTCTCCTAGTACTGGTATTAAGCGGCTAAGAAGAAGTTTTTCGAATACTTTGGAAAGTACTGGCAGTAAACTTATCGGTCTATATGATGCTACTTCATCTAGCTTTTTTCCTGGCTTTGGCAGAAGAATAATTTGAGCAACTTTCCACTGATTAGGAAAATAGTTTAGTCTCATAACCGCATTATAAATAAATGTTATAAGCTTTATACATTTATATGTTAGTTGTTGTAGTATCTTCCCTGTTATTAAATCAAAGCCAGGTGCCTTCTTTGGGTTAACTTCATATTTAATGACTCGTTGAATTTCTTTGATTTTAAATTTTTTGATTGGCAGCTCCATCTGGAATGGCGCATCCAAGTATTGGGCGATGTCTTCGTCTGTATTTAGTGTTGGCGGGAACGGTTTGAAAACACTTTCAAGATGTTTGGCGAAGGCAGCAGCTTTATCTTTATCGCTTCTTGCCCATTGTCCTGTATCATTTCTGATTGGTGGCATAGCTTGTTGTGGGCGTTTCATGTTTTTTGTGGCTTTCCACAGGGAATATTCGTTTGCTTCCGTCGCAGATAGCTTACTCACATAGTCGTTGAAGGATTCGTTTTTTAGGTTGAGAAGAAGTGTTTTGAGGTCTTGGGCCAATTTATTAAATTTTCTCTTGTTATCGTGTGTTCTTGTTATCTGCCATTGTTTACGAGCTTGACGTTTTTCTGCAATTTTTTGTTTAACAATTATCGGAGTTTGTTCCTTGATGTAAGTTTCGTTGCAATCTGGAGTGGCAAACCAAGCTGCACTCTGTATACTTTTTGTCAGATGTTCGACTGCATTCTCTAAGTTTTCTTCTGTTTTAAGAGCTATGTCCAGCTGGATGTGCTCATCCAATTCTGATTTAAATAAGTCCCAGTTGGTTTTATTGCTAAATAGTGTAGGCTGTCTCCGTTTACCAAGAATCTTCGAATACAATGTCAGTAAGATGGGCGAGTGATCCGATGTCAGATCCAGTGATGATTCAATTTTACACTGCCTGATGTCGATGCCTTTTGTTACACAGAAGTCAATCAGATCTGGCGTTTTGCTTCTGTCGGTAGGCCAATATGTTGGCTGTCCTGTCGATAAGTGTGACATATTATTACTTCTAATTGCTTTCATTAATTCTTTGCCCTTTGTAGTTGTAAGTCTCGAACCCCATTGAAAGTGCTTCGCATTAAAATCACCGCCAGCTATAAATTTGTTTCCCAATGTATTAAAAAAGTGTTCGTATTTATGTTTCTTGTTATTGTGTTTCGGTGGGCAATATATTGCCGAAATTGTTAACTCTCCCAATCTATCCTCGACAACTATGCTAGTGCCTTGAAGGTAATCATGCTGGTATTTGTCAAGTTCAAAGTGTTTAAGGTTTTTTCTAATTATTATTGCTGTACCACCGTGGGCCTTTCCATCGGGATGTTCTGTACTGTATATGATAAAATTGGGTATTTTTAAGTGACTCTTTGTAGTAAAGTGCGTTTCAGAAATTAGCATGACATCTATTTTATGTAATTCAAGATATATTTTGAGTTCTTGTGCATGTTGACACAAGCCGTTGGCATTCCATATTGAAATTTTAAGTAATTCAGCCATTAATTCATTTTGCTGACTACGGTGGTCAGCAGGTTTAGCATGGTTCCCATTTGCTCCATTAGCTTCTTCATCATTGTTTTCAGTTCCTCCATGTCACTGGTTTGCTGTACTGGGTTTTGGCTTTGGTATATCACTCCAGGTTGTACCATATGTGGTTGTTGAATATTACTTTGAGCCATATGGAATTGAGTTTGCGGTATAGGTGGTGGTTTTACTGCTGGTTGAATATTATTGTTAATGTTAATGGGGACACTAGTTTAGTTAGTAGTATTTTTCTCTCGTAAAGTCGGGTATAGTCGATTCTGGAGTTCTTTGTGGACTTGGCATCCCCTATAATTTGCAGGATGAGCACCTGAACAGTTTACGCATTTGACGTTATTGTCCTTCTCTTTTCGTGTACAGATGTTTGTCGTATGGTCACCAGCACACTTGACACATCGTGGTGGTTTATAACAGTAATTTTTTGTATGCCCAAATCTTTGGCATTTTGCGCACTGTGGTATCTCTCTACTTATGTGCGGCGCTTCAAACTTGATCACAGTGTTCATAAGGCGTGTAATTTTATATATTTCCTTGTTATTGTCTTTCTGTTGCAGGTCAATGTAGAACATGTCTAACGGGTTCTTTGTAACTCTATGTTTGATATTCCATGCATTAACCACTGTGTGTCCCAATTTATGCAGATCCTCTTTAAGTTGGTCAATATTAGACGACGAGTGTAGGCTTTTTAGTACTACTCTAAAGTGTCTATCTTTTTTAGGTTTATATGTATGGAAGTCGGTGCCTTTTGTTTGTAGTTCTTTGGTAACATTGGTGTAATGTTCAGAGGTATTTAGCTGTATCTTAACTTGGTTGTGATTTAGTGTTTTGACGGTATAATTATTGTTTGCTTCCTTATTCAGTAGGTCCATTAGTGGTTTGATATTATCCACGCCCTCGACAAATATTGGTGGAGGTTTTTGTTCGGCGGGCTCTGCAGTTTTATTTGGAACTTCATTCTCGTTACTTTGAGGTAACTGATCAAATCTGTTCTTTGTTGTGGTAGGGGCGCTTAGCCAGTAATCGCTCACACGCTTTTGCTTAAGAATTCTTATGTTGTGCTCGGGACTTCTGATTCGTTTTCTGTTTTGAACGACTTCCCATTCTTGACCAGTGGGTGCTGGGGGTGTGGGCAATGGCGGAAAACCGGAATTATCTGTGGGCATATATTGGTATTGATAATGTGAAGGATACAATAGTGGACCTGTTTGAGAATTTCCAGCATGTTGCTGATTATAATATGTCAAGCTACTCGGCAATACATTTTGTGGCTGGGGTTGAGGGTGCTGTATTAATGCGGGGTACTGTACGGGTGGCTGCACGCCCTGTGGCTGTTGAAAGTATTGAGGTTGAAAAGGTTGTAAGTTTTGATTATCATATGTAGATAAATCTGGCGGTTGATTTGCCATCTTTTCATTTTAAGGTTATGTTTCAACAATTTTCAGCCTCTGCAAGTTTTCTTCAAATTTCCTTTTTTCACCCACTACATAAGGTATTTGCGTGTGCACGTGTAACAATTCAATCCAGATATTCGACTTTCCTCTCTAAAAATGAATAAAATTCACAACTCAAAAGGCAAGTAAACAATCTCTAGGCAGTGGCTAAAGCACCTTACACCTTACTCATATAGAATAGAAAAAGAAAACTAGAAGAGAGGATTTTGAAAACATCTTTAGAAATTAAAAAAAAAATTTAATGACGATAAGGCACATTAAAAACAAGATATTAAATTTAAAATTATAAGTAGATATATCTAATAATAATATTATATTATCATAAATAAAATAATATTTTATTTTCAGTTCATTTACTATAAGAGACGAGGCTTTAAACATAATCCTTCGGGTCGTTTGTACGATAAATTTTATAATTAAGCTAAACGATTAAAAAAAAAATAGGTTTAGTGAACGAATCTAGTAAAACTATTGATAATAATTAATAATAATAGAAATGCTAGCAGCACAGCATTTTTAACTGTAGAAAATTTTGATGAAAAACTACCCAATGAAGGTAAGTTATTTTTATTATTTTTTGTTTATATAATATGTGCATTAAGTTAATACGTATATCTTTATTTTAATAGAAACCGAGAATTTAAAAGTATGGTTGCAAATTAACAACTTTCATTGGATAGATGTGCAGTTAAATTGGTAGAAAACTTTCAAAAAGCGCAGAAATGAAATTTTAACAAATTTTTGTGTTAATACTAATTGGCCTTTACTGAAACACTCTAATGGATTTAATTTGGTAAGTTCAAAATAAATTTATAGCAATAAGACGTTTGTATAATAAACCTTTTTAAATTGAAATATGTAGATTTTCAATCTTATCAAGTGTTAGAATCTACCTAGAAATATTTTGCATTTTCACTTTTGTATTTTAATTATTATTCTCCGATATATGTATACATCCTACTTAATATTATAAAGTCTTTCTTACTGTTACTTTTTACATTTTTGTATTTTTGGATTAAGCTATATTAAATAAAAAAAAGTCGATAATTTAATCTATTTTGTTTATTTTACCTTATTATACTAATAGGGTAATAAGGAATAGTTAAATAACAATAAATATTGTTCAGTGACCATGAAATGGTTATACACTTATTATATAACCTAAATAGTTGTTAATCAACAAATAAAGTAGTTCAAGAACCGATAAATTAATTACTGAACTATATAATAGTAAACGACCTATTAAATAGTTAACCAGCCATTTTTATCGTACTTTAACATTATAGTTGGAAAGCTGACAATTTGCATTTGTCCTGTAACAGTTAGCTCGGTTGAATTAATCGTGTAGGAACTAACCAATCTTTTAACAATTTTGTCTTGGTTATTGAAACCGAGTTCCTTGAATGGCTCGTTTTTATATCCTCTTTTTGGTTAATTTTACCAATCTTTTTCTTTGAGTGTACTTTCAGAAAAAAAACACCAAGAAAAGGTTTGTAATCCCTTATTCAGAAAACGTTCTGCAATTTCATTGGCTACCGGTTAAAACAAAAGAACGATCACGAACTCAAAAGCGTTGCATAAAACGTTGCATAATTTAGCTTTGCATAATCTAATGTTGTTCTATTTCACATTCAAGTTGTCCTAGCATTTCATGTTGCACCTTGTTGCATTCTTAAATGAAAATTCAATGCTCAGTCTTTGGTAACATCTTTATTCAGAAAATCATGTAAGAAAGAATACAAAAAATATTTAACCACAGTCGTGGATTGGTGTGATCGCTGGTTGAGTTACAGGGCGGAAATTCTGGGTTCGAATCTCAGACTTGACAGAATTTCTTAGCTCGGCCTTCCGGTGTGCATCAACACGTTGTGGCCAGGTGCTAATAACCATAGTAGTTGATGCACGTTAATATTTAAAAAAAAAATATTTAGTCAAACAAAATAAAAAAAACATGATTAGATTCCATAGCTGCATAATTCTCAGTAGGAAGAAGTTTAGACCCTGGTTTATAATACCAAAATCATTCTCAGGATGACCATTATTAGTACCATCTTCAAGATTAACTTCTGGACTATGATCAATAACATTTTTTTCTGGATCAACTTCTCAAGATCAGCCTCAGGGTTATCTTCTAATAGTTCAAAATCAGGCTCAGCTTCATGAACATCCATTTCTCCAAATATCCTTGCTGCGTTTTTCAGAATATTTTTTCTCAAATGACGTCGCGACCGCTTGGCTGTTTGAATAATCCGTTTAAAACTTTTTATTTTATGACGTCTTATATAGAGGAGAGATGAAATTCGACATTCTAAATTATCGTACTTCTTTTCTTCATTTTTAAAAAGATGAATATCTATTATTTCACCACAACAAAACTTTACAATTACTTCAAATTATTAGGAACGATTTTGTCGTTGCTGTTTAAAGCCGAATTTATAGTTTTATAAAATTTAATAGCGGAATACCACATTTTGTTGATTAATTTAATATTCCCAGTGCCGTACTTAAGAATTACTTATACTGACATGATTTGATATGATAGTTATTGTATTGATTGCCTTAAGATTTTTTTCCCAAAAAGTTGATGACAAAAAAACTCATTTGAATCCATAATTTCTTCAGATTTTTTATGATTTTTTTTGCATATGTTCGGTTTTTCTATTTTGTAAGATTTCCTTCAATTGCTCAGATGTCCCTTCTCCAATATAAAAAAGAGTGCAAGACACTACTGCAGACAAAGGCGAATTTAGACAAGGGCTTTATGTTCCCCGACCATTCAAAAAGCCCCCTTGTACATTTTGAAGTCTTCTTTTGTCAGATAAAAATTGATTTTACACCAAAACTTTTTAAAGATTTTATGTTGCAAATTTCATTCCTTTCTTTTTTGTTTATATACATTTTTCTATTCTGTTGTACCGTTTCTGAGTGACAGCTCTAAAAATAAAATACTTTGCCTATATCTCAAAAGAACTTTGATTTAGACCCTTGCCCCAAATAAGTCGGAATATTTTGAAAAACTTTGCACTTGCCATTTTGCAACACCAGTAAAATGGTGTTTAATTTTCAAGTATTTTAAATTTTGCTTTATGGGGAAAGGGGCCCATTTTTAAAAATAATGAACATGTTACGGTTTGATTTTATTTTTAAATAAAATTCGATTGTTGTTAAAGATTTTCAAAAGGTGGCATCCTAATTCACTTTTGAATTCGAATTTAATGGAAATTATTATCATATCGATAATTCGCACATTTTTAATTTTAATTTTAACTTTGCGATTTTGGAGAAAAGTTATAATTTGTAAGTCAAGTAATTATATTTGGACGACGTAGCTAATCAATTTTTTTGTGAAAATTGCGTTATTTTCTCATCCAGATATTTGGGATTAGTATTGATTGCTACGATTTTGTTTTGGATTTCTTCCAATTCTATTCTATAAAATTCTATTTTTTTACGTTTACTTGGGAAGTTATCCGATCTTCATTTGAAGGATTAAATTCGTTCATGGACCATTGCTTCGCTTATTTTACTAATAAACCCTCACACAATATACATATACTACATGTAGAAGTATGTTTGATAATTTTATTCCACATTTGTTAAGTTTGAATTTTTATAGGGTGTTAATAGCGGTTCACCAGCTATTGTTTTTTTATTTGGATTACCGATATCAACCGGTATATCATATCGATAGTGACGTTACTCTTATTTTTTTTACTTCTTGGTTATCTGGTGTCGTATTTCTGGCTGGATGGTTATTGGATAATCCACCTGTATAAAAACACTGTAGCAACTTAACAGAAACATTTATATATGTTTATACTACAACACACAATTTGGATAATTCAGTCGAACATTGATATCGCTATCGCTATCCTGATCTAACCATCAAGAGAAAAGACAACGAAAAGCTAAGATTTTGTTTGTTTGTGCAGTCATTTATTATTGTCAATTATCTTTTTTTGCGCGAAGAATTTTATTGGGCCGTTCTTTTGATTATAATTTTATATTTAAAAACATCTCTAATCAACTCGAATAAAGCTGTATAAATTATTACAGCACATTGTACGCCAAAGTATACGTATACGCGGTAACTATAACGCGAGTTTTTATTTTTATATGTATAATTTCACTTTTATCGAAAACAATTGATAGCTTTACATATTCATATTTTTTTTTCTTATATTAAAAAGGTAGCCCAATTTTTCGCATTATTTGTAAATATTTTTATATTTTCACTAAATCGGAAACAAACGTTATCTCTGTTACTCAGTCTTTTCTTGACCTGGTTACTTCTTTTTTTTGCAACAGCCAATATTTTTCGTAGTTTAACGTGGCTGTTGATTCGAATATACAGGGTGATTCTTGTTTTTAAACTTCGTGGCGCCCAAAAATATCAACACTTCGGATGGCTCTTCGGAGCGTTACTTTAGCGATTTTCCCCTGTATATTAATCCTCCAGATCTGAAGAAGAATCAGCTCAATCTCTTTTTTTTTGTATTTAGTTTATTTGCCTTTACGAGCTAGCCAAAGGCACACGACCCAACTACCGATAATATCACCATCAATAATTTATTATTATTATTTTTTTTATTCTATCTACTTTTAACGGTAGCATTTTTATTGAACTACAAATTTAATCGTCCTTTTTTGTAGACTTTTAAAAAGAAGCAATCTTATCAAATAGTAGAATCCGAATAGTACGACTTCGTTTATAACGACCGACCGCTTTTAACGACGTAAGTGCAACCTCAAGTTTGGTTTTCATATAACATCCTGCGAAAGTATATCCGTTTAGTACGACTCCCGTTAAAGCGACCAACCGCTTTAAGTGACGTATTTATTAAAAATCGTCCGATTAAAACGACGCTGGTCTCAAAATAATTCATAATTTCAAGCGCAAATGCATATTTCGCATTATATTTCCGCCCCCACAAATGCCTTACACAAGTAAAATGCCTTCTATGCACTTTATAATTATTATTCCAGAGTAAATCACTTCTTATTTGTTACCTTTCGCTGTGTTATAACTTTTTTTTTTCTAAACCAGTAGGTTTTTTATGTACTTATCTACATGTACCTACATTATTATGTACATTACAATCATGTTTTTATATTTTAAATTGTTTATTAGCTTGTAACTTTACCTATTAGATTTAATTATAATTAAAGTTTAAATTTTTGTTTTTTTTTTATTTTACACGCATATTATTCAACTAGCTGCCCGGATTCGCCGTGAAAATTTCAAACCGTTTTGTGCGTCGTCCGGTTAGTACGACGTAATATCGCCGGTCCCTTGGCCGTCGCTATAACCGGATTCTACTGTATAATAATATATAATTAATAATATAGATGATATACATAAACAAAACTTAGAATCTTTTAATTTGAACACAGGTTGTTGAATAAACTCCGTTTGCTTTATTAAATGTTTTTTCTATTGGCGAGTGAACTATTGTATGAGGGTTGGTGTATGTAAAGGATTCTAGATTGATTTCGGTGTTCTGATGTTCTCCGTATTTAAAATCGAAATTAATTAATTAAGAGAAATATCTCTGTTTTATTTATATTGATCTAGAATCCAAGCATCCATTTGTTGAAAACTAGTTTTTAAAGTGTTTCTAAATTCACTGCATCTTGCTCGGAGCTTATTTTTTCAAAGCTTCTGTAAATTTTTTAATAAAATGTGTATCTTCAAAATATTTACAGCACTCGCCAGCACTTCAAGAAGAGTAGTTTTAAATAATATTAAAAAATTTTTAATTTTTAAAAAATTTGAAAAAAAGAGGGGCCAACTTGACGCTTCTGTCAAATGTCAATAATTCAATTCCTAATAAAAATCTAATGGACCCAGCACTCTCCAAAAAAATTAAAGCACTCGCCAGCACTTCGCGAGTATTTTCCAAAAAAATACAAAAAATTAAAAAAATCCAAAGTGGAAGGGCTACGTCAAGTTGGCCCCTCTCTGTCCGAAAACGGCATTTTTCTGATAAAAAACGAACGGACCCAGCAATCTCAAAAAAATTTACAGCACTCGCCAGCACTTCGCGAGCACTTTCCATTAAATCAAAAAAAAAAATTTGAATTCCAAAGTGGAGAAGCCAACTTGACGGACCCAGCACTCTCAAAAAAATTTACAGCACTCGTCAGCACTTCGCGAGCACTTTTCATTAAATAAAAAAAAATTTTGAATTCCAAAGTGGAGGGGCCAACTTGACGGACCCGCTGTCAGGGAGAGATGAAACTTTGGCACAAAAAGTTGAAAAGTTTTCCACTTCTATAGATTCTTCTTCAGAATCGCTGTTACTGCACACACTAACACTGTCTATTGAAATGATCTCTTCGGATTTAGATTTATTTGGACTTGAAGTATGGCCAAAATAGTCAAAAATTTTTCTTTTAGAACTCATTATGAATTTCGAACAAATATGTTTTATATAGCACACACTTTAGTTTAAAAAATATAAGTTTATAACTTTTAAATGTTTTTTGGGTATTTTTTCATTTAGGTTCTTACCTAAATAAATTCAAATTTTTTTTGTTAATGCAAAATTTCATAAAAAGAAATAAAGTAGTACCTACTTTACCAGTGGCGGTGATATGAATAAGCTAGTAAGCAATGCTTAGGGGCCCGGGACCATAAGAAGCCCTACTGTCCATAGATAAGGAAAAGTTTTAACAAGAAAATGGGGAGTCGAACCTACTTTCCCCATAAAAGGGCAATCAAAAGTTAAAAAATATTTTGATGAATTAGCTTCTGATTTCCATTTTCAAAATCCAGATGATTTGTTTAAAATAAATGTATTTTATTTTACATTAGACATTATAATACAACGCCTTGAGATTCGTTTTGAGAGTTTTCGAAAATTAAAAGAAAATTTTGAATTCTTAGAACCTAGAATTATTTTAAAGATGAAAGAAGTCGAAGCAGTTCAATGCTGTGATTTGCTTCAGAAAAAATATTGTGATGTTGTCAATAATAATCTCGCCATTCAGTTCAAAATTAATACTTTGTTTTTTTAGGGGCCCGATTGGTATATTTGCTTACGGGCCCTAACTACTCTTGCACCGCCACTGAGTAGGTAACTACCTAATGTACTTCAAAAAAATTTAATCTTATTTAGCCCAGAACCTACACGTATAATACACTCGACAACAAATAATTTAAAATTTTGAAATTTTAAAATGTTACAATATTTAAAATGTTACAATAAATGTGAGGGCATAAACGCAACTGAGTTTCAGGCAGCACCAGCAAAGAAGAATGACTAATAAATAATCTTATAAAAATGCTGATTAAACTCTACTAAATAAAATTTAGTTTGCTAAAAGAAATTGGAATCGCAAGTGTTGTATCGGCAATATCAGGTAATTGCGTGAAATGTATTTATCAAGATGGGTTTGCGTTTAAACGTTTTATTTACAATTTACTAAACTATTTTTGTATCCCTATTCCATTGATTCAGTTACTTATATAGTATACCGAATGTACTAAGTAATACCAACTACAAAATGATTAAACAAACATAACAGCAAGTATAATATCATTAGCAGTCGTGTTCTCATGTTGCAAAACATGATACTAGATAATGGGATACTTGCAAAATGGGATACTCGATACCACATTGTAACCTAATGATATGTAACAGTTAGTAGCCAGTGAATTTTGACGATTCTGTTTATTTTTTTAAATAAATAGAATTTGTTTTCCAATTTAAACAATTTAATTTATTATCGTGAGCGCTTGAAAATTTCCTAATAATATGTTTAGTGAATTCTTTCCGGGGCGAACGCTTTTTCAACCGGGGCGCCCGCCCCGTCTGCCACCACCGTAGCGTCGTCACTGCTTCCAGGGTTATTTAAACCAAAAAATTTTCCACCCCCAAGATAAAAGCATACTTCCGCATAGGGTAGGCTATGGAGGGTAGAGCTATATACCTCTACCCTCCATAGGGTAGACTTTGCTTCTTGAGCTATTTCCTATCTACTGTGAAAATTTCAAGTAAATCGACGCTTTAGGGCAGAATTCGGAGCCAAATACTCTCATTAACCGGACTATAAATTAGGCGTTTATATATAAACGCCTAATTTCAAACCAATTCCTTGGTTAATATTTCGAATTTCAATATAATTAGTACAAATTTTTACTTTATTCTTAAAATATGGCATATTGTAGTTCATGCACTTAGGTTGAAGTTCAATAGTTACGCCAATGGTTAATTATCAATAATATCAAAATTAATGTTGTTAAAGATTTTCACACAAGTTCAACTGTTAATTTAACCATTTAAAGTAAACTAATATTAAATACATCAATTTATTTTACCTGTTAAAAACAAGGAGGTAAATAATTTACCTTATGAATAATTATAATTCATTATGTATTAAAATTACAGATTTTTTTGTTTAGTTATTAAATTAAATTCTAGATGGCATATATGATACTTGTATGCTTGTATTATCCTGATGGCTCATAACATAACCTAATAAAGTTTGCGCGCATGTGGTGGTTCCGTTGTTTCCTTCTATTTTGTGCATAGAAGGATTGTTCCATTGTTCGTTGTAACTTGGGATTGTTTTAACGTTTGGTAATATAGAGATGCAATTAACAATTTGTGATTTTAAAATGAATGGTTAGTTTGTGTGAAAAACTGCAAACGTTACTGGATTCCATTTGGTTGAACAAATGAATATTCCATTTTATGATTTACTTGATGGACATCCATTTTGCTTTCAATGTCGGTAAGTAAATTAAGTTGTTCATTTACTAATATTTAATGCTCGTGTAATTTTGTGAATGGGTCAGTAGTATTAAAATGTGGTAACATCTAATAATCAGGATTTTTTATATTTTTGCTACAAAACTTATTGGAAATTTTGTTTCTTTTTTTTAAAGCATAAATTAGAGAGAATGTCAAATCTACTTATTTCTTTTATTATTAGTCCAATTTAAATCTAGCTGTCGAGTATTTAATACTCCGCAGTGATAAGTGAATTTTATCATACCATGAAATTTTAACGGCTTCAACCGTAGGGTGCTTTTTAAACATTTTACAATAGAGTAGTAGAATTATAGATCAAAATTTGCCAACTTGGACAAATTGAACTGGTATAAATCCACAAAAATTGTTTTGGTTATGTAAGAACTTGTGGAACGGTTAAACTATTGGTGGTACACGATAGATCTTATATTGTAGTAAGAGTTTAAACTTGTTATCGTTTTCTAAATAACCATTGTGATTACACTTAAGTGAACTTATTTACAATTTTGTCTGGAGAAAGATGCAATTGAAGTTAACAATTGACATTATTTTTAAACCGCACAGAAATTTTTAAAAAATAGGAAACACCCAAACACCTTATCGAGGGTTTCGTTAATTGATACAAATACTACTTACATTGACATTCGAAAAAATTTACATTAAAATATTGCTTAGATTAAGTATTATCACTTAGAAAAGAAGTCATAATAAGAAAAATTTCATAAGCTGTGAAATACAGAACCTGAACAAACATATTTTAACCCTCAGTACAGTTTTGTTTTTACAAACTTTTATCTTCGAAACATTTAGATGGTTTCATTATCAAATTTTCTTGCTTTTCTTTTCATGAGTGCAACAGAATGACGAACCTTCATTTAGATTGCTGAAAATTTCTCTTTCGAGAACTGTATTTGATATGACTAATCTTGACTGCGGTTTACCTTGGTTGTACCCTAAACTTGTAAAAAGTTATAATATGCAAATATGAAAAAGACAAAATAGAATTAAGATACCTTTATTTTCATCTTTGGTGAATATGAGTATAACGATGAGTGTAACGATGAGTATGCTTCTCAGAAATGAATCGAAGCAATGCTTTTTAAGGGCGAACAGTCCTAAATTTGCCAACTTTTTTGTTCTTCACTTCTTATTAATGAAATTTTTTTAACTTGTTCACTTTTTTATTAGGAATACTATCGATTTATAGCAATATAAGTGATTTGTGGCTAGTCTTGTTGATATTTACGAAATTTTTGAATGTTGCAGGAAATTTTACATAAAAATCTTTTAATAGTATTTTTTGTTGATAAAATAAAACAATAAATTTAAATTTGAAATTAACCTGTTATTATAAGGTTGTACCACAAATTAAACACGTATAAACTTATTCGAAACCGAGAGTATTATATTATTTGCCATGGTACTATTATACAGTATGGTATAATACTATAATAGTATAATAGTATAACATGGTACTATTATAGTATAATAGTACCATGTTATTTGCTAAAAACCTAAATAAATTCCAAGGCAACATAATTCTAAAGACGCGTCTCCACTTAAGCGGGTTAGGCCGGGCGGCTTTAGTGGGACAATGTTACAACAACAATGTTAAAGCATACACAAAAACTTTTTTGTGTGTGTTTTAACATTGGCCGCACACCTAATAAATCATAAATAATTAGGCCGCCCGGCCTAACCCGCTTAAGTGGAGACGCATCTTTATGTCCACTTTCATAAAGATTTTAGCAATTCGTTAAATTTAACAAACCAATAGAAAATAACTCTCAGTACTAACAAGCCAATAGAAATCATCTGTTAACTTTAACGGCTTGTTAAACCTTTTATGAAACCGGGCATTAATCTTCTTTTTAAAACTTAAGGGACGACGGCGACGGCATACCGTTATACGATTTCAATTCACTAAAAATAGATTTATGTTTTATTTAATTATATTATTTTAATCCGATTTTTGTGACTACATATTACAGACCTCCGCTCATCTACACTGAGAAAAAAAATCGTTTGTTACAAAACAAATTATTTTAATTCAAACGATTTTATGCATTGTATATAGGGAAATAACAATGACATTTAAATCAAAACAATTTTCGTTTAGAAAGTTACTTTTCGAATAAAAATGGTAGAGTTTTATTTCAAAACATAAGTAGTTTTCATTTAAAACAATTATAGTTTTAACTCAATTCGTTGAAATTTTATTTCAAAACAGCAATAGTTTTAATTTAAAATAGTAAGAGGTTTAATTAAAAACCTATTAGCTTTATTTCAAAACAGTAATAGTTTTAATTTAAAACGTTAATAGTTTTAATTTAAAATTGATTTAATACTTGTCTTAATTATTCAGACATTTGATTTAAAGTAAAACATGGTATTGAAATAAATACGTCGTTATTTTACTTCAAGATGAAAACGGTTTTTGTTTGAAATTAATTTCATTTGTCTGAAGTATTTTGTAGTTTTAATTCAAAATAGAATTCTACTTTCAAATAATAAAAATGTATGTTTGATTCAATTAATAAAATTTATTTGAATTAAAAACATATGGTTTTAGAAATTTTTTTATTTATTATTAAGATATATTTACTACACATTACAGAAACAAAAAAATATATAATTTTTGTATAATAAAATAAACTATAATTAAATATTTTTTACAAATGTGGTACATTATATAATTATAACATACAGTATAATATTATATAATTATTAAGCTGCCGAAATTGGTAGTCTCTAAATAAATTACAGGGGGTTGCAAAA
Source organism: Cantharis rufa (assembly GCA_947369205.1). NCBI lineage: Eukaryota > Metazoa > Arthropoda > Insecta > Coleoptera > Cantharidae > Cantharis > Cantharis rufa. The sequence continues at coordinate 16,575,503 of OX376309.1, read as the reverse complement.
TTATTTGTCCTCTTCTATTATAATTATATTATAATATAAGTCTCGTTTAACATTTTATGTGCAAACTTGGGTAAAATATCATTTAAATCGGTATGTTTTATACAAGTTAATTTAGTATCTTCAATTACTTTATAAGCACAGTAATGTCGAACACAAGTTAAAGTTTTATACTGCTTCAAAATAAAACAAATATCATTTTTATTATTTATCAAAATAAAGAGGATACTTCCAAATATTGGGAAAAAATCCTCATCCTTTATAAATAGCACATGACCGGGTTTATAAATTATAGTGTTAAATTTAACCCAGCTAATTGCAAAATAGTTTTTGATTTCTGTTCCAATAAATTACTTAAATATGGAATACTCGTTAATAATTTTTGAAAAACTTGAATCTTCTTTACCAAATTCTATATTAATTAGTAGTCCCGTTTTATTAATTAATCTGTAAGCGAAATTGAGTTGATTTTTTACAGCTAATGTATTAATAATATTTTTTTTCCACTACTAGTCATATAGACTAGCATTATAACTTAGGTCAGTCGCATGTGAAGTGACTCATTTTAGACTAGTGGTTAATAAATTTTTCATTATACACCAGTGGTTAATAATGGACATATTGTTATTTTTCTATAGTTTAACAACTATTGTTAAGACAAATTTTGATAAAAAACGATTTTGTATGACCAGGAGATGGTATTTAATTGCATGTAAACTATTCAAAACGCTTTTTTAATAGATTAATTTCATTTTAAATATTTTTAAAAAACTCGAATTAATTATGACAGAAGCGAAAGCGCCACCCCTTGTTAATTTGAGAAACCACGATCGCGCCTTCTAAAGATTTTTAATACGAATTAGACGTTTATAAGTAAATTTTTTTGCGCGCGATCGATTTGAAATTTTGCATATGCATTCCTATCGATAATTTACCAGGGGATGTAGTACGAGTCGAAGGGGGGGAGATTTTTTGCTCAGTTTTTTGATATCTAGCGCCGTTATTGAGTTATTACGAATTCAAGTAATAAATCAAATAAACAAAACTGTCATTTGATATAAATATTTTAAATTTAAAAATTTTTTATTAAAAAGTTTAAAAAAAAATGGTAATAAATCTAGTAGTGGAAAAAATCGTATATAAACCACGGTTGTGAAGCCCATTATAGCCTACGCGCCTTATATCCCTCGGTGCTTCGCACCTCGGAATATAATCTTGGCGCTATGGCTATAATGATAGTCTTCACAACCTTGGCCTATAATATACTATTCTAGTGCATGTAGCGTTTGCAGCACGTTTGAAATTTCTATGACGACCTTCAAATCGCATTGAAGAAACGTTACATAAAGGTCCAAGTAACAACATAAGACGGGGATAATGAATTATAAAATGATGTTTAGGCTTCAAGTCACCAAAATATTTTATATATAAAGTATGATGCTCCTCTATTAAAACTTTTAATAAATTGTGATCATAATTACTAATACATGTACTAGTTATAATATTAATCAATTCACATAAAGATAAATACAGTTCCCAGTAATTATTATTTTGTGGAATTTTGTCGCCAATAATTAAACCTAAGTATTTCGTCAGGGAATACGTTTCAGACGCAGATAAATGAATTTGCTTTTTTAAAAGTTGTTGCTTTAGAATAGCTGGAGGTTTGTTATTAGTTTGAGGAAAATTAAAATATATAATTCTGTTATTGAGTTCTTCAAGACTAAAATATTTGTCCAAATAAATAAATTGAAACAAAATCTGTCCAATTTCGTACCTACAAATGCCCTCAAAAAAATCGTGCATAATATCACAAGAAAAATTTTCTGCTGCATGAAAATTTTCCAGCTTATTCAAAAAACATTCCTCTTTGATGCCGATATCTAATGCATTTAAATCATGAGTGTAATTTTCTTTACTTCGTAATTCGTTAAAATCTTCAGTCACTAATTTTGAAATAATATTTTTATGAAGACGACAGAATCTACAATAATAAGATGATGAAAAGCTTTCGGAAAATCCTAGTACTGTATTTAATCCTAAATTGTCACCTAGAAGTAAAGCCACAGTAAAATAAATTTTATAAGTCTTTCCATCTTCGTTTAATATGTCTATCCCATTATTTTTCTCTAAATCTTGAATTTCCTCTGTTAAATATTGAAAACTAATTTTGTTACCAAATTCTTTGCGATCGTCTGAAAATCCCAATTGAACTAAGAAAATATTTTGTAATTGGGAAGAAAATTGTGGAGGCAAGCATCCTAGAGCAAAATAGACAGCACATATTTTATAAATCCTAGAATGGCTACCAAGAGGATTGCCAATTTCAAAATCATCAGTATATAAAAATAAAGGAAACACTACTTTGCCTGAAAATTTCTGTTTAATACTTTTCCACAAATCGCTTTGAATAAAACTGGATATGACATTATAATTATTTACTAAACTCAAATAGTAATCATTTATAACATTATATACTCCAGGCAATTCAAAAAATGCTTTCAATGTTTTCTTGATAGGTATATATTCAATGCAACTGTCAATTTGCTCTAGCACAATTCTAGATGATTTCTTTTTATCGTTTTTACGATTACCTATTGTTAAAGAAAGGGGGCGTATGAAAGAATCTACTTGTTTAAAACTTTTTAAACGGAGATATTCTGATTTAAAATCAGAAAATGGATTTGCAAGCTCATTTAACATGATTTCAAGTTGATTTAAATTTTCCTCATTATCTCCTAATAAATGATTATTATTGATAATTTTTTTTATATCCATGATAGGTTCATAAAGCATTTCAGTGACATTGTCTATCATAATTTGTATATTATTTCTTGGAAGATTAAATTGGCTATATAATTTTAAACAAAAATTTAGAGTGTATTTTCTTAAATTTTGTTGAAATGCAGACATGTTAGAAATATCAGTATTAGAAATATCAGTATTAGAAATATCAGTAATAGAAATATCAGTATTAGAAATATCAGTATTAGAATTTTCAAAAATTATGCCTTCTTCCTGCTTATAGATTTCGTTTTCAGAATTATTTTCTAGATTTAAAGCATTTTCATTTAAAAAATTTTCACAACTAAATTGAAATGAATTTGTATTTAATGCGGTGTTCGAGTGAACTCGCATAATATGTTTTTTAAATGAACACAAATTTTGAAAAGATCTAGAACATGTTCATCTTGTTTGCATCTTATGGTATTGGTCGAGGTAAAGCTGTGTCTAATTCTGATGTGTTTTATAAAGAGTTTGACACATTTAAATGTTGTCGTGCAAAATGGACATATGTACTCCATTTAAAAATAATTACGCAATATTTAAAGAAACTATATATTATAATAAAAAGTAACAAAACTAACACTACTAAAAACTAAAACGAAAAAAAAAAAACCAAAAGGTAACTAAAACTATACTAAAAAACTAAAAAGTTCATATAAAAAAATTAATTATAAAAAGACAAATTGAAAAAAAAAATTAAAGAATAAAACCTTAATCCCTGCCTAATTCTTGTAGGAGTGTTTCCACATAAGGAATTACCTTGTCAGTTTTGGTTGTTACACTATAAACCCACTTTTGAATGGAATACCAGATGTGAGCACTTTCTTCCGGATATTGGGCATTTAAAACATGAAATGCTTTAAACAAAAGATCTATCGCACCCAGCACAGTATCGCAGGCAATTATGTTAAAAAAACCAGACATACGACGAAAGGTTTGTAATTTATTGTGGAATTTGGAGTACAATCGACCACGAGCATGTTGTGATTTATTTATTTTTGAATATTTTTTATAAATTGCAGGTTCATAGTAAACGCTTTTTACCTCTGCTGGAAATATGCCGACAATTTCATCTGCGATGTCAGAAAGATCGTTGTTACTTAGTTTGCTGTTTAGAAAGAAAATTACATATCAATAACCAAATATTATGAATTTAATGGATTAATCATATTATGATAGTGTAAAATACTAAATCAAATTACGAACCTTTCACAACTAACAATCAAGTCTGAAGCTATGATATCGCAAAGCGTCAGGGAAGTTTTATCTGATAAATAATTATTTTGATTGTACTCGTAATAATTGTAATATTATTCCTTTTTAATCTCTTTCTGTATTCACCTTTATTTTGGACATTGGCACGCTTACGCTTATTATCGCTATTGTTATTGGGTGAAATGTTCTCATCATCATTAGACTCGTCAGTAATATACTCAATGTCCTTTAAAAAGTAAACACCACAATAATTTTGAAAAGTTTATAAAAGTAAATTATAAATTAGCCTATGTTGTGTGTGTTTTCAATAAAATAAGTAACGGTATCAATTTATTAAAACTAACTTACGTCATTGGAATTGCGACTTGAACTACCACCGAATTCTTGTTCAAATTTTTCAATGAAATCAAGACGATCTCCTATTTCAGGAATTAATTCTTGAATAAAACTCGGCCGTAATAATTTGAAGCGATTAAATGTTATTTTATGATCTAAAAAAATACGCAAGCCAGAAGAAATATAGTAAATAAAAATACAATGATTTGATAGGCAATAAGAACTTATCTTTGGAATATAGTGCAATTATTATAAGATTTATAAGATTTCTAGGTGTATGCTCACTTTTGCGAGGCACTGCATTTTTTTATGTAAAGGTTGGTTTATGCAAGACGCTGACGCACGCACCGCACGCACTGCACGCAAGCGAAATTTATTTTTCATATTACCTGCATTGAAACAGTGTGTTTCCATGCCTGGCAAGACAGTCGAAACACGACAATTTCAGACCACTGCGAATATTGATAAAACATTAATTTGTTTCTGCCCGAGGGCAGAAACAGCCATGTTTCTTACCGCCAACTCATTTTCCGATTTCATTTCAACCCTGTCAGAATTAAATTTATATGACAGCTGTCAGATTAATTCGAAATTGTTGGTTATGAGTAATTCTTTTTTGCGCGCGATCGATCTAAATTTTTGCACATGGTTTCCTACCGATAATTCACGGGGGGGGGGGGTAAGAACAAAGACGAGGGGGGGAGAATTTTTACTTTCCGAACTCCTTAGTAAGGAAAGTATTGTTATCCGAAATTGAAAAAAAAAATTGACACCCCATTTTTTTATTAAATTTTTGTTTTTTGAGGTTCCCTTAAACCATATCTAAAAGTTTTAAAAAAGTCTGTATGTATGTGTGTATGTATGTCTGTGAACACGATAGCATCTAAACGAAGTAACAAAATCACTCCAAATTTTAAATTTAAGTCTTGATCTGTTGTGGCACAAAGCCCAGTAAAAATGAATGAAATTGTATGGGAGAAACGGGGGGTTTACTTGAAGATATAAGACATAATTCATCATAACCTCTAAACGCAATGATATAGGTAAAAATTTATTATGACAAAAAATTATCAGTATCAAATTACCTACAACTTTTGTTATATACATTTTTTGAAATTCTTAAAAATAATTTTTTTATTAAAATTTTTTTAACATATTTTTTGACATCCGTAATTCTATAAAACAAAAGCGATTTTTCGGAAAGTTATGTGATGGCCACATCCGATTTTTTTCTCAGTTTTTCGATATCTAGCGCCGTTGTCGAGTTATTGCTAATTCAAAAAATTTTCGAATTTGAAATAAAAGTTTCAATGCAGAAAAAATTTTCCGTTTCAATGCAGGTAATATGAAAAATAGTATGTGTGCCGCGGGGTGAAACGCGATTTCAGACGAGGATGATGCCAGCCCTCGCTTCACTCGGGCAGGCAAATTTCGCCCTCGTCTGAAATCGCTTTGTTTCGCTCCTTGTCAAACAATATACTATTATCTTTCGTTTTAATTGTCGTGCGTACCGCTAATAGGAACTTTTCACGTTATATTATTGTTGGGGTACGACTTTTTTAAATTTAAAAATTTGTTCAATTTTGAATTATAGTTATTGACAGTGTAAAAGACAAGTTGCAATGAGCGAAAGTAAGTGCAAATTTTATTTTTACCGATGATACATATACAAAGTAAATTTTTGTTACTGTTTGTAGCAATTTCGATTAATAAAAATTTGTTACAATGATGAAAATGTGTGCTTTTGTTTGGTTTATTGTAACAACTATACGTACTACCTCTTATATAGTAAGTTGCATACTTGTTTTGTTTATGTTATTTGTTCACAATTTAAAATAATAAAATAAAATAATAATAGCGCCATCACCGAAAAAATGAAATAAATCAATACTTACTTTTAAATGTTTCTACCAAATCCGGTAAATTCCATTTATTCACTAAATATTCTATTGTTTGTTCGTCCGCCATCTCGAAACTTTTAAATTCACAGTCACAGTAAATTATAACACAAATATTCTTAATTGAGTATTAGTTATTCCTAATTAAATATTCGTATGCCGATGATAATGATTTAAATTATTATACTTACTACATATAACTTAAATATTATTTCAACTTCCTTATAATTATTCCGAGCGATTCGCGAATTACTACAAGCAACAGGATCAAATTGACTGAATGCAATGCAAAATTTTAAGGATGTTCATCAAATCTTCATGGTGCCACATAGAGACGGTTAAGCATTGCATTTTTTTTATTAATTTAATTAGGTATATTTCAAATTATTTTTGTGTTTTGGTTTCCTGAAAATTGTTACATATGATTTATCAATTGGTAATTTGACAGCGCTGTTTTCCTTAAATAATTGAATTACATGAAAATTATTGCAATTTTATATTATAACAAATTTTCATACAAAAATAAGTTGCTACAAATCACTGTAAATAAGGTTTGTTTGACCTATAAATAATTATTGTTTTTAGTAAGTCGTTATTTTACAGCGATTTGAAGCGGGGCAGTTTTGTAAAATAGACATTTTCTGACGTAGTAGTTGCATTCTTTTAAATAAAAACGGCCACTTGCTGCTTCTTGTTTGCAAACGTCGTAATTTTTTCTACCTACAATAATTTAAAACGTATAAGATACAAAAAATTGCATTCGTATTCCATACTTAATTTCAACATGGCTCTTTATAAATCAAATAAAAATTGCCCAATTAAATAATAATTAATTAATTAAATAATAAAAAAAATATAATCGCCTCACCAATATATTTTGTTTACGAAATTCGAAAATACTACCTCAATTTAATTACATACTTAAAACTTTCTGGGAAAAACATTCATGAAAATAATCGAAGGAAATTGTTTATCTACATCAATTCAATATTGTGTTTTTTTCAAATTCATAATCTCTTCGGGTATGTGCACGGCCGCATTTATCCCCGTCTCTTATTTGTCTAAGTAAATCTCACATTTCATTCTTTCAAATAGGGGCGAGTCCACCGACACTTTAAGGTTTATTTAGAATAAAATGAAAATGCCTTAGGTTACATGTTTAATACCTGCTGAAATGTGTAAAGGAACTTATGCACTTTAACTAAGAATAATAAAATATAGATATTTTTAGAAAAAAACAACTTTATTTGTAAAATTTTAAAGCTATGAAAATTTAACCATAAAAATTTGTCCTCCAGTACCGGCCAGCAAAAATATAAATATTTATACAATGCAATAATCGCAATTAATCGATTTGACAGCTCTAATAGGTTTGAACAAGCCTCGTGGACCCAACTTTTACAGTTTCCACATGGTATCCAATCCTCTTCACGAGATTCAAGGCAGAAGGTTCAAATTGTTTCATTCTGAGAACTCTGATTTTCTTTTTCTTTTGCTATTCTTGATGACCTCTTTTCCTAAAACCAAACTTTTTCCTCTTTTGCTGACATCTTTTCCTGAAACCAAACTCTTGCCGTTCTTACTGACATCTTGTCTTGAGAGCAAACTCTTACCTCCCTTAGCTCATTCGACACTCTTATTTGCTCTTTTTTGTTCCAACATCTTTTTATATGGAGAACTTGTGTATATTTCAGTTCTTTCAGCTTTACGACGCGACGTCGTCGTACAGTAGCTCTTCTGTTCGAAGCATTAGGAACTGGTGATAACTCTGCAATTATTGCTTTAATATTGTCTTCAGATAGATCGATGTCAGTGGTAGTCGCAATTGTCAGATTTGACTGTCCAGAAGTTGAAGTTGTAGGTTTGGATCATTTTTGTGCACCTATACACAAATTACAATAATTAAAATAGTGGCCGGTACTGTAGGACAATTTTGTGGCCGGTACTGTAGGAAACGGATTAAAATATTAAATTCGAGCGTAGCCAAAACTGTTTTCACAAAGTTTGAATTACAAAGCATTTTATAATAGCTATATATATAATAAATACATACCATGTATGATTTATTTAAAATTTGTCCTGTGGACTCCACCAATCAATCACAAAAATTAATTGAATCACATGCGTTCACTAACTGCAATAGAAATCTTATTACTGAGAGTGAACCAATCGCGTCAAGTCGACGTCGTGCGAGACATATACTTTTCAGCATGTTTTACTTACTCTAAGACAACTGTTTTAGAGCTATCTGATACACAATATCGAATATTGCAATTTGCCGGTACTGGATGCCGGCCGGTACTGCAAGACTCTCCCCTACATGGTTTTTTACAGGAGTATTTCTGTTATAAATTCAATATTGTTACGCCATCTACTCAAATTTTTAAATGAAGTTGTTTCAAATACAGTGTTCTCGAATCGATTGAAATTCAGTTGACTCAAATGCGAATTGGCCAAATAAATTTGGCCACACAAATTAAATTTGGGAATAAAACATGATTTTTATCAGTGTATAGAAATTATAGAAGATAATACTTTTCATTTATATACCCGAATTGTTCGAATTCAGCTGCACTCGTAATGCTAAATCATGCTGATCATTAATTACTAAAGAATTGATTCTCTCAATGAGCTGATCGGTTGCAAAATCCCAAGTATTTTGCAATCTGCCGACAGCATGAGGATGTAGTTTAGCAAAATCACTTTCAAACTAAAACAGAAAAAATAAATTTTTTAGGTAACTAAAAATAAATCTTTAATGTGATTTCTTCAAACAAATTAATATCATTTTGATCATTTTGATGTTTTAATTATATATCATTTTGATGTTTTAATTAATTAATGAAATGTGCATACCAGGTTTAAAGCGCTGCTTACACGTAAGCATGCAAAAGTATCAATGTAACTTTTAACGCTTAAATGATTTTAAATTAAATTGTTTCGACGACCATCGAAAGTTTCAACCCATAGCTTTATAACATCGACCCAAGGTGTCAAAATGATACCCAATAATTCCAATGTTTGGGCACAGGAAGCCAATATTTCTAAATATTATGTACACATAATTAAATTATTCACCATTAGTAACTATTATTGTCAATAGTAAAAAGAATCAGTACTCTAACCTGACATAGAGACATGACACCTGACATTGCACCGTCATTCACAGGTGCGTTTGACTTTTTACCTCGCTTCTTTAAAATATCGTCTTTAAACATCTTTTTTTTTGCATAATCATAATGCCACCATAATTTCCCTCCGGTCAGGGCCGCATTAAGGCATGTGAGTACCCTAGGCATATTTTTTTGCCGCCCCCTTAAAATTAAAATTTGAACTTATTATAACAGCAAAATAACAAATTTATTTACTTAAACCGCTTAAACAGTAGACGGTATTTTGTTCTTCGTTTATTTTTATTCTTTACTCTCTTGCACTTAAAAATTGTTTATGTTTTCTACATAATGTAATATGATTTTTAAATAAGTACAATTTATAATCAAGTTTCAATTTATGTTACATTTTTTATTAGAATTAATTAGTTTTTTTGGCCGACCCCTAAAAGACTGCCTTTCTTGCCTAATGGATAAATCGGCCTTGAAAACACGCTGTGTTGACATATACATAGTTGAAGGTAACTTTGACACACTCCTAGGAAGAGAATGGATCCTGGAATTTTTAACTGAAATTGATTTTCTAAAACTATTCAAGACTAATCACCAAATTGGCACTCCAATTACCGTGGTTTCCGACAATGGCTCTCAGTTTACATCATCTGAATTTAAGGAATTTTTACAGGTAAGTGGTGTAAAACATCATAAACTCACAGCATCGTATCACCCAGCAACCAATGGTCAAGCAGAACGTTATGTGTAATCGGTAAAGAACTCTTGGAAGGCTATGGCGACGACGAGAGGGACAATCCAGCAAAACCTAAATAAAATCCTCAGACAATATAGGAAAGCCCCACATGTAACAACCGGACAACCACCGGCTATGCTATCTCTAGGACGTAACCTACGAACGCGCTTAGATCTAGTCAGACCAGAAGACATTCATACGCGAATAAATGAAAAACATCAAGCTGAACATAACACAACTTTCCGTACGTTCCAACCAGCTCAATTGGTCTACTTCATGTCCGGTAACTCTAACATGGACAAATGGATTCCGGGTACTGTCAAGACGCGGATAGGAGATTTACACTATGAACTTGATTACAATGGTAAACGTTATAAACGCCATATAGACCAAATAAGACGACGACAAGAAAACATATTTCCATGTGAAGATATAGTTGAACCACCACGTCGAACACGTGTATATGTAAGCGATAACACACAACGTCCAGATCAACAGGAGCAGACAGAGACACCACAACCAGATCAACAGCAACAAGCAGATATATCACAACCACAGCAAATGTATACAATCCCACAACGGAGAACACAACCAGAACAGGTAGCCTTACCACCAATCATGGCCACACAAACACCACGCCGTTCGGAGCGCCTGCGACGACCGCCACAGCGATTCTCTCCAATCTAAAGTACGCATGATCCAATGGTCTCCTGAGGAGGGAAGAAATGTCATGTTTGTTTAATCCTTTAATCATTTTATAATTGGTATTACTTAGTACTTTCGGTATCCTATATAAGGAACTGAATCAATGTAAAATAGATATACCAAAAGAGTTCAGTAAATTGTAGATAATAATTTAATAAAATGACTTCATCGGTGAAATACCAATGTGAAATTTGTAAAAAATTGTATGCTACGCCCTATACATTGCAAGTACATCAAAAATTACACCAAGAAACTAAAGTTCGAGAATTTCCATGTAGTCTTTACGGTTGCGATAAATCATTTTATACTGATCAGTTACGCGTGCAACACGAAAAACGTCACAATGCTAGGAAAGAACATCAATGCAACGCTTGCGGAAATGTATTTAAGACTTTCCTTTATTTAAAGAGTCATTATCGAGTAGTGCACTCGAGAGAGAGACCATTTAAATGTGAAACCTGTGATAAATCATTTTCTAGAAAAGCAGACTTTGAAAATCATAAGAGGATACATACCGGAGAGCGACCATTTCAATGCGAAGATTGCCATAAAACGTTTACTCAACGCTCAAATTTACAAACGCATATAAGAACGACGCACAAAGATGAAAAAAGACACAAGTGTCCAGAATGTGATATGAGGTTCAAAAGACAAAGATTGGTGACGTATCATATATATGCAAAACACAGAGATGAAAAACCACTACAATGTGTTTTTTGTGATAAAAAATTTGTTTATCCTCAATTATTTAAAAAACATATGCTAAGTTGTAAATTCACTCCAAAAAACAATTATTTCATATGGCAAGCCTCCGAAGATAAAAGTTATCTTTTAAATCGTGTTGGTATGCAATATTACCCAATGAATCCAGATGATTTTCTTGACACGGCTGATACAAATTTAGAACAACAAAATTCAACAGATAATGAAATATATGAAGTTACTTTAAAGAACGAAGATGGATGTTGGTACACTTTTGATTGTGTTAAAGAAAATGTGTGTGATTTGGACGGCAAATTCGATCTGCATATCACTGATTCACTAGTGAGAAATTCAATACCAGTTCAAGAATTATGTCAAACTGAACCAACGAGAGATATTGGTGATATTGATAATCTAACCAAAAACATGTGCGATCTATTCACCGATGATGGTGCCAATTTTGCGTTTCAATCTCCCATTTCTCCAGAAAAATAAAACTGCATTATATTATTTATTTGCAATATTCTGTTGTTGTTACAGAAAATATCACTCTTAGAAACGTTTCTTAAATCTTGTGTGTGTATGTAATTTGAATAAAAATTGTTCTCAATTTTTGTAATATTTTAATAGTTGTACGAGACTATTTTTTGATTTAAAAATTTATATAAATTAAAATCAAAAAATACTCGATCAAAAATCAAAAACTCAGCTCAGAATTGTTTATTATATTTGTTTTGTTTGTTTATAAATATGTTGTTTATAACATATTTCTAAATACAATATAAATAAATGTATGCTTCCTTCACAAAAACTTCCAAAGCAGTTGATTTTTAAATGTAAGCTGCCATATATTCTTCAACTTTCTTCAAAAACGGTTGCAAAGAAATTGCAAAAAATTTATGTATTTAAATTCATTTTACATATATACTGAATGACGAAAACAAGAATTAATTTAAATGTAGCATCTGGACTACTCAGTTCGGCATCTGTTAATGTTGCTATCGAAGGTAGACGTATTCTTTCTTTTAATTGACTAGCTGTCAATAATAATCGGGTAGACTTGTCCATAACGTATGTTCCGTTATGGATTCTTCGGATGGTCTTTTCATCCCTACCGCCCACATAATTTTCAAGGATGAGTGCGGGGTCTCGTTCATCATGTGCGTATACCATGTTTGCTTTCTTTTTTGGCTCGTATTTCATGTCATGGTATGTGATTCCGACTAGTATACTCTGTGATTTGCATGACGACATAGTGACTCGGTCGTGACCACCGGGTGTTGTCTTAAGCGGTGAACTGTTGTTCCCCACATCAGGATGTGGGTTGGACATCCACGCTATGTTATTTCTTAAATTTAAAGTGTCTGTAAACATGCTGACGTCTATTACCTCGAGGGGATTGTCAGTACGCGACGTGCTTACTTTCTTATTCGTTTCTTCTGGGGTTTTGTTATCCATGTCTGCTGTGTGTACGCACAACCCACTATGGACGGCTTCACCAAATGATTGTGAATTCAATCAAAAGGAACGACTATACGGCCTTGCCTGTGGTAGCACCGCTGAGTTGTAGCTATAAGCTACATTCATATAGGCTTAGTGCAGGATTAGTGGTAAGGTAAGAAAGCTTTGCCAACGGTTTCTTATGACAGCGTTCACATTGACTTCAGCGGTAAGATTGGTATGGTAGTGGTAGTGCAGAAGCTACAAGCTTTTTAACTTCTGCACTACACCGTTACAAGCAACCAATCAGACGACGAGTGGTAAGAAACGCGTATGCGCATTGTGATTGTTTACTAGTTTGACATTTAATTACATAATAGGCATTTACGAAAATTGTACCGGTAGATATTTACCTTTTACCATTCGGTAATCAGCTGATTTGCTGGTGCATGGATCAGGTTGAATAATTTCCGAACGATATTATCTACCGACCGGTAGATTGTTTGTTTTGCGATACGCAAAAGTTACACGTAACCTCAAATTTTATTTAATATTCAAAATGTCAAATAATAACAACAAAGCTGTGGCTATTATAACAGCCGTTACTGAGTTATTAAATAGTGATAGTGAAAATGAATTAATGGAAGTTGTTATTCAAAATGTAATGAAGAAAAAGCGAAAACGTCTTTGTAATAAAAATTATGTAGAAAATGTAGCGCTTCTCTATAATCCTGATGGTAAATAATTATTAAACTGGTGTTGAACAATTAAGTAATGTATTATTTTTATAGATTTTAAAAGTCATTTTCGATTGCGGAGAGATACTTTTGAATATTTATTACAAATTATAGCTCCACGATTGAAAAGTATTAATACAACCGGAGTTGGTAGACCAACGGAAGCTCCAGAGAAGCAATTACTTCTAACATTATGCATGCTGTCGAATCAAGAAGTGTTTCGGTAAGTATATTGTTATTTTAGTTTACTTACATTTAGTAACATTCAAAATGGTATTTTAGAAGCATTGCAGATCGATTTGATGTAGCAAAATCGACTGCTTGGGCATATGTCCATAAAATTTGTGCAATTTTAGTTGAAATAGCTGAAAATTTTATTAAATGGCCAATTGGCGAGGAAGCATTTGCCGTAATGGAGAAGTTTGGGGAGCGGCAGGGGTTTCTAAATGTAATAGGCGCTCTAGATGGAAGCCATATTCCAATAACTCCACCTTCTAAACAACAGCGAGCATACTGCAACAGAAGTAGTTACCACTCCATCATACTCCAAGCAGTATGTACTGCAGATTATATTTTTACCTATATTTTTGCAGGTATAGTAACAACAGTTCTTATAATTATAACAAGATATTTGATAGATAATGATCATGTTTGTAGGTTTTCCTGGAAGTGCACATGATGCAAGGGTATTCCGGAATTCTAAATTAGGAAAAAGAATTGAAGAACAACCACAAACTCTTTTTCCTCCAAATAGCCATATATTAGGAGACTCGGCTTATAAAAACACCACCTATGTTTTAACACCGTATAGAGACAATGGACACTTGACTCGTATGCAAAAAACTTATAATTATAAACATGCATCGACTCGTGTTTACATTGAGCAGTCGTTTGGCCTATTAAAAGGTCGATTTCGAATTTTAAAGCATGTAAATATTTATCGGACTGACCTTATTCCTCCATTAATTGTTGCATGTTGTGTACTTCACAATATATGTATGAAAAAAAATGACACTGTCGAGCCAGAATTAGATGTAAATACACCTGAACATGTTTCTTTTAATGGGAATGATAATGCAGGTACGAATAAAAGAAATTTGATCGGTAATATGCTTTATAAGAGAAATGTATAATATGTGTAAGCAATTAAATAACATTTCAGTTTTGTAAAATACCTTAGTTTTCTTTCAAAGTTTGTATTAACTCTCTCAATAATGTCATCTTTTCGTCATGTCGGGTGGCAGCTTCTTGCCTGAATTGCTTAACCCATTCGGGTTCTTCAGTAGATTGAACTCTTTTGTGCTTTTTGGACGAGGTAGTAGGTGATGGTACTTTTTGAATTTCCTACAATAAAAACAGTTATATTAGTTAATAGAAACATTAATCTTCATTTTATTACATTTACAAAACTCGGAGGCAAAGCTGCAGAAGGTCCGGGGCCGTCAGTTTCGAGTGTTGGTACCATGGCCATCGTACTTAACGTATGCGGGGCGTTTACATCCGCATCTGTGCCAAACAGATCCTCAAATTCCTTGAAATATGGCCAGTTTATAGAACCTCGACCAGTTTTGCCATTATTGTCTTTAATGCGTTTATATGTTTTTTTTAAATTGCGGAATTTTAAATCGCATTGATCACTCGTAAAATTATTATTTTTCAAATTAATGCTGTTGGCAATTATTTTCCAAATGGATTTGTTCGTTTTTTTAGAAGATTTAAATAAATTTTCATTTTCTTTGTATAATGCTAAAAGTAATTTAATATTGGCCGAAGTCCATTTACAGTTGGCATTTTCTATTACATTATTTGTATCTAAAACAAACAAAATAATATTAAAGTTATTAGCTATAAGTTTATAAAATTAAATGATGTATTATCAAATTACCTTCGTTCTCTTCTCCATGCAATTCGAAAATATGCTCTTGCACCACGTTATAAAACCCTTCAAAACCGCATAAAGCACATTCAGCAATCGTATTTTCTAAAGGTATCATGTTAAACGTTTACAAAGTAATTTGAGGTTAAACTTATAGGTTATATAATGATTTACCAAACATCTATGGATTTACCGACTATAATCCTCGGTCCACAAATTATTAACCTGGTGCATGCACCTGGTGGATTTAGTACAATTTCCGAACGCGGTTCAGTTCTACCAACTGAATTTTCGAACGCAAGCGGTGCGAGCGGTATCTACCGGTCTTCTACCGGTGCAATTTTCGTAAACGCCTAATATTTTTGAAATTTAACCTTAAAATTGAAAATTGAGTATTAATCGTGTTATTAATGATGGATGCTAATGAGTTACACCGTAATAATTTAAGAACGCAATTGTGCTTATTGCTTTTACTGGCAGGTACGTATGTGATAAGAAAAAAAATGAAACAAAAGCAAAAGAGGCGAAGTAGACCTCGAAGATGGTGGGTGCGCCCAATTAATAGAAGGAAAAAGCGACAAGGGGACTTCTACAATCTTTATCAAGAGATGAGGAATGAAGATTCAGACTATTTCTTTAACTACACTAGAATGAGTGTGCCAATGTTTGATAACCTCCTAATGCTTGTTGAGCCTCATATTACAAAAAAATCAAACCGACCAGCCATTCCAGCAGAATGTAGGCTTCTGTTTACACTTCGGTAAGTAGTTTAGAAATGTTTACTTGATATAATAATAAAAGCATCTTGCAATTTTAGATTATTAGCATCCGGAGACTGTCTGCAAACAGTGGCTAATTCTTATCGTATGGGAAAGTCTACAGTATGTGAAATATTTAGAGAGACCTGTGAAGTTATTTGGAATATTTTACAGCCTCTGTACATACCCGAAATGAGTCAAAGAGATTGGATAAAAAATGCGCAAGACTTTTATACAAAATGGAATCTGCCAAATTGTGTTGGTTCACTCGATGGAAAACATGTTGTTATAAAGCAACCTAATAACTCCGGATCTCTTTATTTCAATTACAAGAAAACATTCAGCATCACTTTATTGGGTGTGTGTGATGCGAACTATAAATTTTGTGCTGTTGACTTTGGTGCTTACGGATCTCAGAGCGATGGAGGTGTTTTAAGAGATTCTAACTTCGGCCGAAGACTAAATAATAATACTTTAAATTTACCAACACCAACACCACTTCCGGGTACCACGAATCCTTTTCCGTATTATTTTGTAGGGGACGATGCATTTCCTTTGAAGGAAAATTTAATGAAACCTTTCGGTGGTAGGTTTTTACCAGAAAATGAACGAATATGTAATTATCGCATTTCCCGAGCAAGACGGTGGGTGCATTGAAAATACGTTTGGAATTTTAGCTGCTCGATGGCGTATATTTCATAAAACCATATTTGCTCATCCTGAAACTGTCGACAAAATTGTAAAAGCAACGACCTGTTTGCATAATTACATAATTACAAAACAAGGAAGTCTCAATGAGAAAATTTATTGTAATGAAAGATATATTGACCGAGAAGTTAATAATGTTTTCATCCCCGGAGGATGGAGACAAGAAGTGGGTAATAACAATGCACTACAAACTATTAATCGAAGGCTGGGAGCGCGTAATGCAATGAATACAGCTGTCGAATTTCGTAACATTTTATGTAATTATGTAAATAATGAAGGAAGTGTACCTTGGCAAACAGAGTATGTTTCTAAATAATAAAATCTTTATTGTACAACAACAAAAAATAATCAAATAAAATTTTTAATATCTAACAAGTTATTTTTAATTATGGCTTCGTTAGCACGTGTAACAATGCGTTAGCTTTTTCGTTTGCTTTCTCTGGTTCCATCTCGTTCAAAGTAGCTGCCACGTACTTTCCTAACCAGTCGAACCTAGTAGGCTGCTCCGTTGATGGCTGGACTATACTTGATTTTAACGCCATAGCCGTTTGGTTTATTGCGTCCAACATACCTTTAAAATCTTCATCTGGATCTTGCTTTCTTTTTCTTTTTAATGTTGGTGATTGTTCCACCTCTGTACAGTCGTCTTCTATCATAGACAGCGTGAAAGGTGAAACACATTGGTTCTCATCATCTACTTGTGATAAGTAGAGCGCGGATTAAAAAGCACTTATTTTTGGAAAATAAGCGCTTATAATAAGCACCAAAAATTAAAAAAAAGCCCGATAAAAGCTTGCATAAGCAGTCAAAAAAGGTTAATTTTTATTTATCAAAAAAAAATTTTTTTATTGAGTAATACAGAAAAGAAAAATCAAAACATTCAAACAAACTAAACACAAACAAAAATAAATGTACTATTCTTAATACAACAATGGCATACGCAAAATAGAATTATTCAGAAGTGTTACAAGAAAAACAATATATAATCAAATATTTTTCTAAATTTTCCAAAGTAAAAGATTGCCTGCGGTCCGTTAAAATATTTTTGTAAATGGAAAAACTTCTTTCTACGTCAACTGACGTTATTGGTGCGTACTTCAATACATTTGTTGGGTATGATGGGATGGTAAAATTGTCAATCGTTTCTCCTTGTAACACTTTTGCTGTGTTAGAAAGCACTTGAAAACCTTTATTTTTATTAAGGACTTCTTGGAGTTTCTTATTGACAATTTCTCCAATGAGCCCACGTACATCTTCAGTTTGACGTATGAATTTGTTTACAAGTTCTACAGAGTCCACCAGTAGAAGATTCTTTGCTTCCAGATTTTTTATTGATTCACTCACGTACCAATAGTTGGCTTTTAAAAATTCCAAATTTTGCCATAGTTGGTCATTGCTCAGAACTTCCTGGCAATCCTTAATTGCTACTGCATCTGTTTCTGACAAATCACACACGAATTCTTTAAATTGTTTTATATGTTCTGCGTAATACAGGGCCGCGTTTAACCAAGTTCCCCATCTAGTAATTATGGGTTCTGGCGGCAAAGGTACATTTGGTACCATAGTTTTGAAAGCTTGTATTCTAAGCGGTGCTTTCAAAAAAATCTTCTTACCATTTTTAATTAATCGATTGACAAGTGGAAATTGGAGCCTTATTGTTTCAGCTATTCGAGCTAACCCATGAGCGAGGCACGTACAATGAATCATATTTGGATAAAAAATATTTAAGGTGGTACCCGCTTTAACCATATAGGCTGCTGCATCAGTGACCATTAAAAGTATCTTTTCACTGGGCACCCGGTCTGGTAGAAATAAAGTAGTTAAACTTTCTTGCACAAATCTGGAGATTGTTGCGTGATTTGTTTTTTTGTAGTTCCTTGCACGAAATAAGAAAGGGACCGGTTGCCCCTTTTCATTATTTAATACACCCACAAGTAAATTAGCGATATATCTTCCACAGGTGTCCGTGGTTTCATCAACGCTAATCCAAATATAATTGTTTCCGATACTCTCTTTCATTTGTTGAAATACATTTATATAAATTTGGATAAACAAGTTCTTTCGCAGTGAACTCTCACTTGGAATTACTTTGTTGCAATACTGTTCGAGGAAAGTTTTCAAGTGTTTATTTTCTAGTTTTTTGAGAGGAATATTTGCGGAAATCATTGCATTGCAAAGATCAAAAGCAAACTTATTTTGGACATCAAATTGTGTAAAAGATGCTATTGATTCTTGTAGCGTTTGCTGTTTATCTTTGTTCTTATTTTGTTGATGATTAGATGTTTTAATATGTTGGATTACGCTAAATTTTTTTTCACCAGAAATCTGCAAGGTACATAATGTTCATTAAACTGATATAAAATAATTAACTAAATTTAATTACCGTCTTCATACAGCATCTACAAAATATTTTATTATTCTCCAAAATTAATTCTGGATAATCTTTTATCCAGGTAGAAGGTAACCCCTTATCTTTAACCTTAGGCATTTTATTTTGAAATTGTCACTACGCACTTGAACAAATTGTAAAACTAGCTTCGAGCAAAGATTTTATTCTACTAAGTAAGGTGTCATCATATCAAAGAAAAAAAATCCCAATTAGCAGTAATTTGATAATCACGCATAAAGTATGAAAAAAGCAAACTATGCAAAATAATACTATTGTCAAATATTTCAATTTCTTGTGAAGTACATTTATTCCAAGTTCAATTGCCGCCGCCGCGCCGACATTAAAGACAAATAAGCATATTTATCTAATGCATTAAAGTAAAAAAAGCACTATTAAGCACAAAGTTGATAAACATGCAGAAAGTACGAAAAAAAGCAAAATATGCAAAATAAAAGTGATGTCAAACGCTTCAATTTCTTTTGAAACATATTTATTTCAAGTTCAGTTAGAACTGCATGAATTAAAAACAAATATGCAAAATGCTTTAAATCCGCGCTCTAGTGATAAGTAACTGGGCTCAACTATAAATTTGTATATTAAATTATTGTTTAAATAACTTCAAATAATACATACCTCAAGTTACTTGACAACGATTTTGGACAAATTCACTTGGTAAGCAATCCGGTGAAGTCACATTACTAGCACGTCTACAAAATTAAATTATAAATCAATAATACATTAACACCGAGTTGAAGTACTTACTTTCGAGGAAGCATTACATCGTCGAAGAAACGTAATGTGTGTAAAAACTCCCATTGGTCATCCAAGGAAGCTCCTGCACCAGATCGAGTTTCTTCGGTAACTCGTATTTTTTCTTTCCGATACTTTTCTCGGATACTTTTGTAGCGAGCCATCGCAGTTTGCACTAATTTTAAGCGTGTATTATTATATGAGTAAAAAAATTAATAAATTCAAATAAATATTATTTACCTGTACAATTGACTTCTGTTGCCAATGCTGTATAAGCATTTTGCTTTTTATTATTGTCCCTGAAGTCTTTTCTAGACCTGTCCCAAATAATTGGGTATTTATGAAGGGCGTCGACAATTTTTCGATCCAATTCCATTTCTTATAATTACGTAAACTTAGCAATCAAAAACACTCAAGAAACTTATGAACACTTATGAAAAAATATATTGTTTGTTTACTGTTTATATACACCATTTGAAGGTTAACTTGATGTCGCTAACACCACAACCACTACCAACATAATAATACGAAATTTCTCTTGTTCTTACCGCTTATGTGAATGGTCTGAACTTAAAACGGTTCTTACCACTGCAGTACAAATACCATACTTCTGCACTAATCCTATGTGAATATAGCTTTACTGACGCACGAAAATGTTACTCTTACCAAAATTATAATTTTGCTCTAAAATTATATTTTCGAACATATTATTAATCTAATCGTAAATTTGATTTCCGTTAAGAAAATTTATGAACCGCATATTCGTACCATTCAAACTACAAACCATTAGAAATTTATTGGAATATATTACCTAAAGTTTAAACAAATTAAAGGCACGACTTCACGAGTTATAACAAAATAAAACACCTTCTTGAAGGTTAATTTTAATTTTTCTGCTTAATTTTATTTAATAGTTATTTTAACAATTTTTATTTCAAAATTTTAATTTTATGGGAACTGCTTATTTTGTGTCGTTACTTTCGGCACAAATTTGGTAGAACAGCAAATATGGAGTTAATGCTTCTGCTGGTTTTAGTACTTCATCCTCGGATATCTCTTTTACAACCTCATCATTACAATGAATCCAACTATGGGTTACCACATTGTATGTACTAGCCACATAATGACCACTTGTAATTGATATGCCCTTGTGGTACACTGCAGCAAATAATTTATATCTGCGTAGCTGCTTTTTACAGTTAGATAACATTTCGTAGTCAATTTCCAAATGAAGTGGAAATTCCAACTGCTTATGTATTTTCTTCGGACCATTTAAACCGTATTCGAAACATTTAACTTGACATACCAATACCTTTGGCAAAATTTCTATTAATGTTTGCTGATAAGCTTCAATTTTCTTGTTTGTTTTCGGACAAACGATTCCTTCCAGTTCTGTTGTAGCCGTTAATGCTTCCAAGGATTTATAAATGGTCGAAGAATCTTTTAAATCCAACGGCAGTGTAAAAAACGATTGTAAGTTACTTGACGTTTCGTCATTTTGACGATACGTGTTAAACTTCAGAAGACCTCCAAAGATATCCGAAATTGGTGTTTTTATATTTTCGTTTTTCGCAGCACTTTCATCTATTTCTTTTTGTGAATTTTTCACAATATCTACCATTTCGTCGTTTAATTTATTTACCAAACAACTAAAGAATTCTTCAGCATCTTGTTGTTCGCCGTAAAAACGACTGGCTTTATCGTGTAGTATATCGTACACCCAGTCGGCTTTAAAAGATGGATTAACTGGTTTTGTTTAAATTTTTGATTTGCTCTACAATGAAATGCATAAAACAGTAAGGCCATTTTAGATATAGTGTCTGGCTTAATTGCTGCATCATACTTACCTATTGCAAAACAATATGCTATATGGTATAAAAAATTATAAAATAAAGGACATGCTAGCAAAGCCTGAACGATAGCGTTAACGTAGCAGTAATTGGACAGATTAATTAATCCGCATGGATACAAAAGATTTGAAATCTTTTTTAACGTTCTTCGTTTCTTATTTTAACTTATTTTATTTTAATCTTATTTTAACGTTTTGTTTAGTTCTGTTAAATCTTACAAAAGATTTGATCTAATTTCTGAATTAGGATAATTATTTATCACAAGTTCAGCAATTTTGTGTACAACAGTTGGTATTTCTTGTTTCATCGCTTCGGGTAATATTGGCGATATTTGATTATGTTGATCTGCAGGTGTCGCTTGTTCCAAAATTTGAGGTATTTGACTATTTTGTACGGTATCTTCGGAAGAAGTTGGCGATCTTTGATTGTAAGAATTCCTATAAAATTTCGTATACCTATTAAATCGAATTCCATTTTTTCTCCTATATTTCTTGGAAAAGCGGGATATTGGGGTAGCGGACTCTCAAAATAAAACAAAGGTTACGTTGTCGACGTTTCGAAGTCTATTATATGAACTTCATCTTCAGGACTCTGTAACGTGATGTGATATGTTTATATAAAATTGGGACAGCGTGGATGTAATATAACTTCGGAAGCGAAAAACAGAATTTAACAAGTCACACAAGTTAGGTAAAAACAAATTAAAATTAATAAATAAATAAATCTTTAAAACCGTGAACATTCGCAAAAATTTTTGCAATACAAAAACACATATATACGTGTATATTTCTTGGGTCTCTTTTTTACAGACCTACGAACATCGTATTTCATTGTAAATAAATTTACGTAGTAGCTTTCACATATTGTATTTATAGTATTTAGTACTAACAGGTGCCATGTTTAAACAGTAAAATTGCTATCGGAAATTAATTACATATTTTGCTTATATAGAAAAAAAAACAGATAAAGGGATTATCGGATTACAGCTTAAAAATTATAATTTTTTGGTGGTATTTAAAATATTAATCCCTGATTGTGTCAATCTTTTTCAAAATCTCGTTAATCCATTCATTCGCGTCAGTTATAAAACGATTGACAAGTTCCAGAAATCAAAAAAATTCAAGCTATATACAAACAAAATAGTAATAAATATATTACATTATTAACAAAATTAGCAATGTCATTATTTTCATACACCATAGTTTCCATTGTTTAAATTCTGAAGGTGAATCCACGAAAACACTTTCTTGGCTTTCGTTTTTCGGGTTTTTGCTTTTTTTTGCTGCTGAATTTATGTTTTCAGATTTACTGTCGGCTTTTCATTTAAGGAATTGCAATAAATCCTTTTGGGCAATTTTTTATAACACAAGTACTAACGTCGGTCTGTGAGACCAATTCTAGTTTTTAATTTTTTTAACGCAGTATTTACATTTTTTTTATTACAAATGGAATAATATCAAATGTCGAGGTAATTTGCTTTACCTATGAATGTTAATTCTATTAGAAAATCGTAATTTTATTTACCAAAATTTTATTGTGAAGAACAGAAATACAGAAATAAATTATTAAGAAATACAGCAATCGTTTGTTGTGATTACGATTTACATATCATAAAAATTCATATGAAAATAGTAAGTTTTAAAATGTACAACGGTAAAAGTCAAGATATTAAATCTCTAGTCCTTGATTACGATGTTATTATTGTAATTTTTCCAATAATTTTCTTTCCGTGTAGGCAGTATGCTTTTTTGTGGTAAATTTTGGGTAAACATTGGCCTCTTACTTCTCAAAATTTGGCAATATAAAATCTTACAGAAAGTGCAGAGAACACACTTTCAGAAAGTTACTTATTGGTTTTCCTATTAATAAAGCTCCCTTCCAAGCTTCTCTTCTGCAGATTGTTTCTTTTATTCCAAATTTATTTTTAAATTTAAACATAATTTTATATATTATAACATAACCTGCTTTTACTGCAGGAAAACGATGAAAATTAAGGTGTTTTTCCCGTCCTTTCCTAGAGTGACACCCGTACACACAACAATTAATGTTATTCACACTTTCTTTTATACACAACGATAATTTCCAAATAAAACTGTAAGAATGCAAAATTTTGATTATAAACATAATATTTTATACCAACGAGTTTTTTTTTGTATTTGTACGTGCTGAGTTTACTTGATATTTTTCCGCATGGTGGCGCTTCGCTTAATGTAAATCTATAGTTACTAGATATATACAGTACCGCAACGTCCGGTCATTTTGGGTCCAAATTTATGCTTTCTCTCTCGCACTCATTCACTCATTGTGCGAGTGGCCAATGACCTGTTCTTCGCCATCTATTTCGCTTATTTCACATTCTTCTAATTCTTGCTGATTGTTCAGTAGCTTATGGAAGTGTTTAGCTCATATCTGTTTAATTTTTTCTGGGTCGCTTTCAATGTTTCTTTTTTCGTCCTTCATGTTTCTCGCCTTTACTTATTTTTCTTTTTTTCGTTTCTTAACAACTGGTAAAAAATTCTTTTATTTGTTATTTTTCTCGATTTTGGTCATTTTTTCCATTATCCATTCATTCTTCTTCCTTTTAAATATCTTTTTAGCTCTTCCTATCGCTAATTCTAATTCCCTATTCCTAATTTTTATTTTTTAGATCCATTTAAGCAGTGTATAAGGATATTACAAATTGGAATAAAAGATGTTGACCTTTCTACCCACAATATGAGCGTTTTGCAGTAAAAAAACATTACTCGGTAAAATACATAAATATTTCATTGTTACAGAAAGGCAAAAGTATTTGAAATATTTGAAAATTTACAAAAATATTAAAACATTATTCAACATTTTATTATCGAAAGCGACATCACTTGAAGTTGCCAATTACATTAATATATCAAAATAGTTTTAAATTCACATAAACATAAACTATATATATTTAAAATAATAATTTACAATAACTAATCAATTTAGTTTATAAATTTATTTTGTCGAATAGTATGTATTAATTATGGAAAATTTGATTCAGCAATTACAACACATTATAGCCATTAAAATTGATTTGTTTCTGTTGCACAAATAAGTGATTTTGGTTACGTAGGCTCTTCATAATATAACTTCACACAAATTTTAGAATTTAGAACACCCCACTTTTTAGGCTTCTTGGGAAGGTATTGCTTCAAGCCTAAACGTCCCTTTAGTGGTATGATTTGTTCGTCTATTGCCTGATATTTCTCTGGTTCAGCTGCAGATATCAAGTTTTGTTGAAGTTTATTCAAGAACGGACGAATCTTTTTCAACTTGTCAGGGTTGTTTGGTTCCAATTCTAAATTATTAGTGAAGTGTAGGTGTATTTATAGAGCCGAATTCTAGGATATCTGATATAAGACATTATTATATTTATGCCCAAAAATATATACAAATCATCTTTTGTTATATTTAAAGTTTTATTATCTTGGTTTGCATATAAGTTTGATTGAAATGCGATATCTTCAATAATATCTTCTGTCAACAGTGCCAGAAAGAATTCTACTGGAGTCTCAGCCTGAACATTTATATTTTTTGTGTCCGAAAAAGGTGGCAATGTTCCAGGACCATACATACTGTCAATTTTCTCCCATTTCCAGTTTTTCTTTTCTTTCTTTTTTCTTGCTTGATTTTTCCAACTTGCAACTAACTGAGCTAATGGAATTTCATCTTCTGCATCAAATTCTTGGCTATCGTTTCCAACACCATTGGAATTTATATTGCAATCCTCATCTTCGTCTGATTCGATATCTGATCCATCGGGCAAATTAAAATCAATTTCATCTTCAATGATGTGATTTTCTTAATCCTCAATCAATTCAATGTCGGCATCATTATTAGTGTCGTCTAATTCGAAAATAACAGTCTGAAATTAAAAAAACAAGTATTTATCACAAGCTGCATGATGTCCACTACAGTGGACAGGTGAATTTTGTGAATTTTCTTCTAAAAATTTTTACAAATGGGTTTTGAAACTATAACCATCGTATTTTAGAGGTATTTTGTCACACTATTCTTATTATTTACCTTTTTTCTAGAACGTCCATAAAAAGATGTAGTTGAAATTAGTAAGTGGAAAGTCGCGTCCATTTCACTTTCCTTATATCACACAAGGACAGCTTTTTTACCATATTTCAACTAATTTCTAACAGATGGATTTTTAACACAAACTACACATAATATCATAGATCCCTACTTTAAGTAATTAAAAAACTTTTATTAACAAAATTAACTTCTATGCAACTTTAAACTACCTGTCCACCACAGTGGACCCAATGCACGAGAGGGTTAAGCAGTGTACAAGGATATTACAAATTGGAATAAAAGATGTTGACCTTTCTACCCACAATATGAGCGTTTTGCAGTAAAAAAACGTTACTCGGTAAAATACATAAATATTTTATTGTTACAGAACGGCAAAAGTATTTGAAATATTTTAAAATAATTTACAAAAATATTAAAACATTATTCAACATTTTATTGTCGAAACCGACATCACTTGAAGTTGCCAATTACATTAATATATCAAAATAGTTTTAAATTCACATAAACATAAACTATATATATTTAAAATAATAATTTACAATAACTAATCAATTTAGTTTATAACTTTATTTTGTCGAATAGTATGTATTAATTATGGAAAATTTGATTCAGCAATTACAACACATTATAGCCATTAAAATTGATTTATTTGTTTCTGTTGCACAAATAAGTGATTTTGGTTACGTAGGCTCTTCATAATATAACTTCACCCAAATTTTAGAATAATGTTTATCAAATTTACTTTTCATTTTTTTAAAACTCCTATTACATCATGAATTTCAATAACGTGCTAGTAAGCAAACGTACCACATTTAAAATAATATTTTAAGTGATCATGAAATTGGGATGCCATTGAACTTAATATTAAAAGTGAAAAATTTTTGTTTGACAGAATTGCGCGTCGTTATACGCAGATATAAAATAATCAACTAAATTTTAATGCTAAATGTTAATTTTGAATAAAGGCTAATTTACACGTGTATAGTAGCTTAAGCAAGCTCCTAAAATATGGAACTAAATTTAGTTACTTGCATGGTTTAGAGTTTAGACAAATTACTAAATGTGAGTAGAAAGGCACCGACACTTAATTTAACTACTTGCTTTAGTAGCTTGCTTAAGCTACTGTACACGTGTAAATCAGGTATAATTCACAATGGAAATAATACTTCCGTTCAGTCATGTGTTCTTATGTATCGTAAAACTTGACTTCAATTTATAAATATTGAAGTATATAGCTGAACTAAAAGTGATTTTCAAATTGTTTTAAATACCATACTGATATTTATTGCTTTTTACAGTACACTGAAAAAAAAATTTATGTAAAATTACGGTATCTATCATGGATTATTTAATGCCAATCTCCAGCATAGCAAAATTACATGCAGGGTGTAATATTACAAACGCCTTGTAAATGTACAAATTGTTTTGCAAAACTTAGGTAAATTATTTTGTGATATTACTTTTTTTTATTGTAATTTTTTTAGTAAAATTACAAGAATCTTTTGTAAATTTACTGAAATTTTTTAAAAATCTGAATTGTAAAATTACAAAATTGTCTGTAATTTTACAATTTTTTGTAAATATGTGCATAGAAAAAAATATATAAAATTGCGGTAAATATTATGGGTTAAATGCTAAACACCGCACCATATAAGAAAAATTAGATGTTCCCTATGTAATAAATTTTTCAAACATTGTAATTTTTCTGTTGGCGTTTTGCAAATAACCCATTATACATATTATATACCGCTATTTTACATAATTTTTTATCAGTAATAAAAGAAACAAATAAACATTATTATTTATTGAATACAAAATAGATATAGTAATTATAAAACTAATTTTAAAAAATTAATAACAATAAACATAATAAATTCATATAGAACTAAATTAAAAATAATTCTAAATCTAAATAAAATGTACATAGTTATATACTACATATCATGCTATGGCCGGCCCAACTAATACTTTTGTGGTACAAAGGAATTCCTACTGCCATTTATTTATTATATGTTCTTAAGAACACAATAAATAAATAAATTTTGTATCACAAAGCTTTTAAAATCCAATAAAATCATGTAAAAAATTATAAAACTATTACAATTATTATAAAAAAGTAGTAAAAATAAAAAAAATATAAATAATATTAAGTAAAAAAATTATCAAACTTTTGGTGTTTACAATTTTGTAATTAAATTAAAAACTTTTTTTTTTGAGAGCGTCATTTTTTTAGATTTACTACCTGAATCCGGGTGAATTTAAAAAAAATATCTTTGAATCATTTCGAAAGTTGTACAAATACTTTTGGGGTACATTATATTAAATACAAAATAAAGGGAAAAACAAATTTTTAAATGCTTCCAAAAAGGATTTGTGCGGTTTTTGCGATATTATGTTTTTCTCGAAGGTAACAAAATACTCCTTACGATTGTCTTTTTCTGTAATTATAAATATGCACTTAAAAATATAAAATTTGATAAAGTATTTTTACTTACCAATCTCAATTATGGATCGCACAGGCAACTGCAATTTCTCCAAAATTTCGAAATCTTTGCCTTGAATAACCTGTCAAGTTATTAAAATACAGCTTTATCATTCTCAATTTAATTTTTGTTACTTACAACATTCCTGTAAAAAATATCAGAAATTTTTTCTTTAAAATGACTGGCAAGGATTTCAAAACTTTGAATAATTTGATCACATCTGTTGTCAAATTGAATATTTTTCTTTTTAGCAAATTCAATTATATTTCTGCATTTTTCTAGAAACAATGTTTTTTCTTCATCTACATTTGTTAGTTTTTTAAAATGCCAAAATATGCCAGCTTTTGTGAATAATACTGGAAATTCTTGCTTAATTTCCAATGCCGTGGGTGCAGAAGCATTATTTAAAAATAACCTCTGTTCGGCATAAGTCTCCTCAAGATACTTGTAAAAGTTTTCATTATTATCATCAATGTTTTTTAAAATTTCTTTGATGTTAGTTGTATTATCATTGCATTGAGGATCTGGCTGCCAGTTGGAACAACCTGCTCGCAAATTTGCAATACTTCGAATTCTCTTTCTAGGAACAGTTGGAACCGCAACAATCCTTTTATGAGGACATTTTAAATAAGTATATCTTAAATGCATTTTATATACAATACTATGTAGACCGTCACCTAAAATCGTACCGTCTTCATCACAATCCAAAAAGACTTTAGGAAAACGGTCTGCCATTTTTCTACCTATAATTCGAAAGACCTTAAATGGTATAACATCCCTTATACTTAGCAATTGGTTTACAACGTGATACGGAAGCTTAACATAAATTACGTGGCCCGGCGTAGCGTAGTCGGACCTCCAGGGTCGTACTAGTAAAATCGCGGCAGCTGGGACATCTACGAGATGTAGCCCAGGTTGTTATTTGCTTATTGCTGGTAGCTCGAATCCTTACAAAATTACCCTGAAAAAGAAGTACACAAGAAAACTGCCAGTGAGGGTTTGTAACGGTACGTATAATAGTCGGAAAATATGTTGTCATACAACGCAGATTTCTTAAGCTAAATAAAGGGGTCGACCTCGGCATGCATGAAATTAATGCTAAACAAATACACAAAAAATACAGTTTGGCCACTCCAACAATCTGGAGGGTTGATGCTGTCGAAGACAGCGGCCTAAAATTGCGATAAGTACGGTATCGATGCACTTTAATAATTAAGAATTACTCACATTAGTCTGTTGGATTCAAGACACCGCAAAAAGCGAACAACTGAAGCAATTCTTCAAACGGCAGACGGTAATAAAATAAAGCTGGAAGCGGAATGTGGTCCTGCAGAAACGCGGGAGTTTCGACCCTGCGCACAGTCGTCGTATAGCAGATGCTCATTCAAATAAAATGGACGTAAGCGTCCTTACAAATATTCGTCATCAAGTTATGACGTCACTACGGTAACGATGACGGTATTTCGGCACGTCACCACAATAAGAAATACTTATACTAGCACCAGGGTTAAATCACTTCCTGGATTTATTATACTACCAAAGTAGTCACAACAAAAAAAAACGGAATTGCGTAATCACTATACGCAGCGCGGTAATCACTCACGTGATCTACACAAAAATCGGAAATAAGCCACAATTACGGTAATTCACAATACGATACGCATGAATCGGTATTCAAATTATTCGGCGGAATTATTCGCTCGCTCGAACATTTCCAGCAACGTGCACGGCTAGAATGCCTCCCAAAACTACAAGTTGTCCTACCCTCTCTTAAATTGTTCGCTCTGGAATGTTCAGGCATAGACTTGCTTACCCAAAAAGGTCAAGCTTATCTCCCGGCCTTGAGTAAAGCACTCGATGCATTCTGCATTTTAAAGGTTGGAGCGTGTCGATAGTTAGAGAAGGGCGCGGAATTTAAAAGAAATTTAAAATATAAATTCGTAACCGTAACAAATCCCCTTCTTGTTCATAAAAAAACAATAAAAAAATGTCGAAACGTTAAGGTAACTGACCTAAGCGATAAATAACGATAAACCTAACTTACTATACCAAGCTAACTTAACTGTACAAAACTAACTTAACTAAAAAAAACAAATTGACCCTAAGAATAACTATTCTATACTACACTGAACGGTAAACCAGACAGCAAAATCCTAACGCTAAAGATAATATAATAAAAACACAGATAAGCCGGACTCCTCTTCTCTTCTAGGAGCGTTCCTCTGGGGAGACACTAACGTAAGCGCTGTCGCTTTAACTCCTCCTTCTCCCCATGCGCTTTCCTGTACCAGCGGTAAAAATCTCCGGTCTTATCTTGCAGGTAACAAATTAACAAAAAGGCTAGCTCAAGTAAAAAGAAGAAAACGGTAAATACAATTCTAAACTAAGTTTAACGTCATCACTATTGACCGCGGAAGGGAAATGGGTACGTGGGTTAACAGGGAAAAAATGGGCGCCACTTGATTTAACAATGTGATCCTAGATCCTTAACCAAGAAACAGAAATAGGGGTGGTAGCTATCATATTTACAAGCGCTTAACATTAAACTAAAACTAACTGTACATGAAAACTATTGCCCAAGATACTCCACTAGTTCCCCTACCGGTAGTTATGCAAGAAGGGTACTCCTTTCATCCGACTCAAAAAGCAATACTGATCCCACAAGCAATAACCACCCAATAAGAAAATTCGCAAAATAACCTAAGCCCTAACTAAACTAACATTAAATAAAACTAACGTAAAAACTACCTAATAATATGAGTCGGAACAGGTGAATCACTAAGATAGGTTGCTCAGATTCCCAGACGGAATTGAACTTCATAATAGAAGCTATTTCGTAATCCAAACGATTACTCAGATACTATGTATCTAACTTATTTTGGCAAACTTTTGCTCTAACGTGAAATTTCCCCAATTCGAGATTAAACTCGTACTTCTACAAAAGATTCAACAACGGTAAGGGATGAAGGTATACTGCACACCAAAAAGCACAACTAGTACAATAAACTTTAATTCTAAAAAATTCTAAGACAGCAAAATTATAAGGTAAAATTAACTAGTAGCAAAAACGTATCAAAATAACAAAAATTCAAACGGTAAACAAAAACGTATATACAAAATCGGGAAAGAAAAAAAATTTTTTCTTTTTACAAACTAAATTGGCTCAAAACCCCAAGGGTGGGTCTTGGCCGGCCTTCGCTTTGGGGGAGTGTATCTGTTGCCCCGGCCTCGGCGTTGTGGTGGAATTGGCCGGGAACTAACTATCGGTAAGGGGTTCGGTGGGGGGCTAGGGATCGGCAAGGGACTGGGGGGCGGTAATGGGCTGGAGGGCGGTAATGGGCTGGAGGGTGGTAAGTTCTCCTCCTCCTCGTCCGAACTTTCCCAAATCAAGATTCTCGAACGGTTGGGCGCAGAAATGAGGTTGAGCTGGGCTCCTCTTCCTCGGGAGGTACTGGGTCGGTTCAGAAAAGCCTGAACCTCCATTAAAGGTTGTAATCTACGGACGGTATTACGGGCTGTTTGCTCCTCCGGGACCAAGTCCGGGAGCCGTAAGCTCATAAGCGGCACGGGAACGGGACGGGGATGGTTTGCACGCTCCTCTGCTTGGCAAGGCGCGCAAGTTGCCTTGGTCCGGTCGGGCAACCCGCACCCATAGCAGAACCGTCTGCGTGGCCGAACACATTGACTGTAACTGTGGCCCCTATCGCCACAGTTCCAACATCCCGCTGGACTTCGCTCCATTATTCTGCAAAAAAACAAGGTTCAGGGTCATGACGGAGCCACGGTAAGGCAAATGCACAAGCAAGATTCATGCACCAATTACTACTAATGGTTAAAAACTCTACAGATCGTATAGGTAAGCGGTACGGGTAGGTATTACCAAAAGCATCAATTATTATAAAAAAGTAGTAAAAATAAAAAAAATATAAATAATATTAAGTAAAAAAATTATCAAACTTTTGGTGTTTACAATTTTGTAATTAAATTAAAAACTTTTTTTTTTGAGAGCGTCATTTTTTTAGATTTACTACCTGAATCCGGGTGAATTTAAAAAAAATATCTTTGAATCATTTCGAAAGTTGTACAAATACTTTTGGGGTATATTATATTAAATACAAAATAAAGGGAAAAACAAATTTTTAAATGCTTCCAAAAAGGACTTGTGCGGTTTTTGCGATATTATGTTTTTCTCGAAGGTAACAAAATACTCCTTACGATTGTCTTTTTCTGTAATTATAAATATGCACTTAAAAATATAAAATTTGATAAAGTATTTTTACTTACCAATCTCAATTATGGATGGCACAGGCAACTGCAATTTCTCCAAAATGTTGAAATCTTCGCCTTGAATAACCTGTCAAGTTATTAAAATACAGCTTTATCATTCTCAATTTAATTTTTGTTACTTACAACATTCCTGTAAAAAATATCAGAAAATTTTTCTTTAAAATGACTGGCAAGGATTTCAAAACTTTGAATAATTTGATCACATCTGTTGTCAAATTGAATATTTTTCTTTTTAGCAAATTCAATTATATTTCTGCATTTTTCTAGAAACAATGTTTTTTCTTCATCTACATTTGTTAGTTTTTTAAAATGCCAAAATATGCCAGCTTTTGTGAATAATACTGGAAATTCTTGCTTAATTTCCAATGCCGTGGGTGCAGAAGCATTATTTAAAAATAACCTCTGTTCGGCATAAGTCTCCTCAAGATACTTGTAAAAGTTTTCATTATTATCATCAATGTTTTTTAAAATTTCTTTGATGTTAGTTGTATTATCATTGCATTGAGGATCTGGCTGCCAGTTGGAACAACCTGCTCGCAAATTTGCAATACTTCTAATTCTCTTTCTAGGAACAGTTGGAACCGCAACAATCCTTTTATGAGGACGTTTTAAATAAGTATATCTTAAATGCATTTTATATACAATACTATGTAGACCGTCACCTAAAATCGTACCGTCTTCATCACAATCCAAAAAGACTTTAGGAAAACGGTCTGCCATTTTTCTACCTATAATTCGAAAGACCTTAAATGGTATAACATCCCTTATACTTAGCAATTGGTTTACAACGGTATGAACTATTTCTGTTAACGTTGTTTTGTTTCGCACACCAGTTTCACATTCTGTGATCATATAATTAGGAATTTTATCCCATGGAATATTAAACTCTCTCCAACTATATTCCGATATTGGTAGTTTTGGACAATTTTCAATTTCTTCCAAATTTAATGATGGTGACACGCTATTAGATGCAGATGTATATGACACAGTGGACGAAAGCGAATCATCTAAATTTTCTATTTGCGTTAGAGCGGTTTGTCCAGCATCTTTTGGAATCCAAGTTTCGCCGTTTGATAATAAAATCAAAGTTTCATCTTTTAGATATTCCAAAGAAATATCTTCATCTATGGCTGTACCATCTACTTCCAAAACTATAGTGGAACCATTTACCTTCAACTTTGCTGAAGCTAAAAATATTCGAAAAATAAATTATTTGTTATTAATTACTCGAGATTTCACTCCACCTTCAGCAATTAAATGCAGGAGTACATCTTTTTGTGCTTCTATAGGGACAAAAATTTTGATATCCCTATTTCTCGACCAAACTTTAAAAATTTTCATGTTAAAAATCTATAAAAAGAAATAAAAATTCTATCATTTCAATAATTAATTAATTGCAACGCCTAATATTAGTTGTTTAACAACTAATTAACAAATTAACAAAAATCTATAGGGGCCGATTTAAAATAAAATAAATCTTCATTATCTATTTTTGTATGAATTACAGGTTCCAAGCAAAGGATATCCTTAAAACATATACCAATGTGTATATCATTATCCTCTTTTAAGTTATAAGTATGAGTTAACTCATATAAGCCGATCTCCGAGTGGTATGTTATTTTTAACTCCAATCCTATAAAGTAAATATCATCTAAATTATGGTTTACAATTATGTTTTGAATTTTTAAAATACTAAACGAATTATATTCTTGCCTAGATGTACATACAAACATACCCGCTGAGTAGGTTATGTTTCTCAAGTTAACAGATGAACACACATATTTTGGCTCGCCAAATAAACAATTTCTTTCAAAAATTTCTTCAAAATAGTTGGGAAAATCTTCAGATATATATATCACTGGGTTATCAGCTGTAACATTTTCATTTTAGAAAGTTAGAAAATCGTTATACAAAAATATTTTCTCAGAAAAGTAGGTTTTATTAAATAAAATTTCTTATAAAACAATAAAAAAATAAAAAAAAACAAAGCAATTAAAAAATTAAAGTTTTCTTTATTATTATAGGTTTTTCAGGAGCTAATTTCATTAAATGTTAACTTCTTTGCAAATTTTTTTGATGTCATAGGGGTGAAAAATGCCCCTTCACTAGTACCAGGTATATCACCAAATTCTTCTTCCTGTAAGAAACATTAGTTAAAAACAAATAATTTTAACAAAAATGATCAGCCTACTGAAGTTTCATCGTCTGTCGTATCTACTTCCGACACTGCAACAAGTTTTCCATTTGGAGAAGCGCTGGCTTCTTTGTGAAGCTGTAAGCGAGCCAATCTCTTATTGATTACTGCTGACTTCATCTCAGGTTCTCCAAGCAGTTGATTAGATGCTTTCCTAAGCAGTTGATTAAGTAGCTCCTGCAAATCTTCTTTCCAGAACTGCTCTGGAGTTTTAGAAGCTAATTTTTGTATTTTTTCGTCCAATATGTCTTTGTCATTTTTAAGTTCTTTCCTACTTCTTTTCCTTTCGTTTTCTTCCAACAATGTTTTTTCATCAATTAACATGTTTTCCAAGTGATTCTTCCTTGTTGCATAAATTTTCAAACGATAACTAAAAAATTCTTCCAAGATATGTTCAACTGAAGAGTACCTATAAGTAGAAAAATGTAGAAAACCGCAAATCATTAATGAAATCGACTTACTGTTTTAAGATACCTGTTTCGTCTAATGCACACATCGTTAGAGTACTTATTTTAACTTGAATTTTGAAGAATGTATACAAATCTTTTATAGTTTCAAGAGCATCTGGCTTAAATGTAACAACAAATTTAATTGTACTGTCAGTGTTGTATTCTTTACAATCTTGGATCGGGGAATCTTAAAAAAAAAATGTTAGACAATGTTAAAAAAAATGGAAAATAGCTAATTTTCCATCTATTTCTGAATTAAAAGCAATTTCAAACAAATCGCTTTTAAATACTTCTTCGGTTACATTTACACCCCGATCAGAAAGCCTTTTTCTAAGGAGTCTGGTGTTTAATTTATAAATATTCAAAAAAGTATTAACCAAGGTTTGCAGAGACTTTTTGGTAACAAAGTGTTTTGCTTCCAATTTTAAAAATAATATAGATAACAAATTTAAACCTAGTTCTTCAAAATTTTCAATTTCTTTAGCATTATCATCATTTTGTTTGAAATTACCTTCGCCATTATTGCTGCATTGTAAATTAGGAATAAAATTTAAATAACTATCATCCAGCATTTCTTGTTGAAAATGTTCCATCGGAGCCGATTTAGTATAATGTCTCCTTAAAAAATGATTACTAATAGAAGCAACAGTTTTAAAAAATGTGTTACTTTGACAATCATTTTTAAAGGGACACTGTACATTTGTTTTTTGTCTTATATGTCCAAAAATGTGGCTATTAAAACTCCTGCGATTACAACTTGTAAAAGTACAATTGATTAATTTACATTTATATTGTACTTCCCCGGATTTCTTTGGTAGTTTATCGACATGAAAACGCTGAATATGAGAAGCAAAACCGTTATAACTTCTAAATTGCATCATGCAATCTACGTTTTTGCATTTAAATAAACCACTTGTACTACGATGTAAATATTGATGCAATTCATATTTTCTTATCGAATTCAACTTATATCCACAAAAATTACATGTATACATATTAAAAATTAAGGTTCCTACTTACCTTATAAATCACACAATATTACACAATAAAATATTCTGTAAACGATGTGTACTGAATGGGGTGATCATTTAAAATGCGATATGCACATACAATACACCCACATGAAAAAATAATGCTGATATCCCAGTTACTATTTTTATATGTCGCATAATAATTCCACTTACGATTCAAATATTTTATACACCGTGATGTATACGTAATTTTCATTTTCTTTTGTATAAAAGCAAAAGTTTTACTCAAATTCACATAACGGATCACTTTCATTTTGTAAATATACAAATTGTATTGAATATTTGCATATTATTTTGTAATATTACAATTTTTTTTTGTTATTACAAACTTAATTTGCATTCCTTAGATTTACAAACAGTTTTTGTAAAATTAAGTATGTTATTATAGTAAACTTTATGTAAAATTCATCCTAATTTTTTCAGTGTAGTACATAATATAATTTAACTTGTTTCTCCAGATAATACGAAATATTTTTGTATTCAATTAACAACAAAAGCTAATTTTTCGTTATAATTTGAATACAACTGATCATTATTTGTGTTAATATACCAAAATTTTGTTATACTTCATTTCAATCCAAGTTATTATTCTTGAAAATAATTGTAAATAATTTTATTTCCTGTTCACTGAATTTACTATTAATTAAAAAAATAGAACTTTTCCTAAACCCTTTGACAAGTACGAAAGAACGCTAATTGGACGATGATCAGATAACATTGATGGATTTGAAATTTTAGAAAATGGAACAACTTTAGCTTGCTTCCAAAGATTAGGAAAAGAATACTTTAAAATTGCAAAATTATAAATATCTTTAATAATAATTGGAGAAGTCAGAGGAAGTATAATTTTTATAAATTTTGGACTTTACCATCACATCCGGTTGCATTTGATTTAATTGAACTTAACATATTAAAAATTGGTTCCTCAGAGACGCATTCAAATTTTCAAAATGAGCAGATGTTATGAAAATACTGTCACTTATATTTGCTATTGAATTAGAATTTGTAAAATATTCATTTAAATCGGCCAAGTTAACATTTATTTCAGGATCCAATTCATCGCCATACATTACTTCCCTCGGCAGATCTTGATATAAACTTTTTGATGATAGATTTTGATCAAATTTTCGTGTGCAAAACCTCTTTTGTGCTAAATATTTCATTGCGTTTACTTGTTACGAGGGCCCTTACCTGTAAACTTATTACTGCCGACGACTTGCTCAGCGGATCAAAACTATGGGCGTGGTCTACTGAAAAGGTTGTTGACGTATTTGTACCAAAATAAAAATGCCGTAGAAAAAACCGACCCCGGATTACATATGTAATCCACGCGCCTATGGAAGAGTTAACTACAAAAAAATTAATAAATATTATAAATATTTAATTGGTGCACAATATTTGAAGTTTACTCTGTTTTGGTTTTAAATACTTGTTGGAGGAAATTTTGTAGTTCTTCTTGCAATTTTTTATGAGAATTCACTTTCAGTCTATTTGATTCTAGCTGGATTACCGTACATAGTCTTCCAATTATAAGTTGGATTGGATAAGTTGGAATTCTTGCAGTTGGCGAGCTTCGACGAATTTTTTATTTGTAATTTTAAGAAAATTCTTCCATTTTTTTAGCAATAGTAATACTAGTTCAACTGGATCTATATGAAGATATGGAGATATCAGATTTTCATATTCGCAGATTTGTATTCTAATTGATGCACTTGATTTTTCTTATTAACCCTGCGCCGGACTTCTTTTATTCGCTAACGTCATCTGATCTGTGGGTCTTTTACGAGCAGCACTCGTTTTCTAGCGTAATAATAAGTTTCCCGCAATATACAAATTATATTCTTATTATTTCACATCTAGACATTATATGCAGAGCAGTTTTATATCTGTAATGCCTATACCTTCTTGTTTTTTGGAAATTAAAAAATAAATTGTAACTATTTTCAAATTTTTAATAATAATTCATAATATAGCAATGCATAGAAGGAAAAAATCCGATCACTATTAGATTATTATGGAATTACTCTTCAAAAATCAATATATCAACAATTTTTAGCTGAAAAAGGTATACTTATTTTGAAAACCGAAAGTTGCATTATTTCCGGTATTAACTCCATATAATAAGTATGCAAAGTATCGATTTTCTCAAGAACAGGTATCAGGAGTTATGTTGTTCACCCAAAAATTATTTAAAAAAATACAAATTCGGATGATTAACAATTTATTCAGAAAAACCTGCAGCGATTCTAGCTTACAAAGTTAAACTTCCTTTCTACAATCTTTCCAGCAGTATCTATTATAAAAAAGTGCTTATTATGAATTTACTTATTTTACAAAATATTTGTTTACAATTATTAGAATTAAAACTATGAGAAAATGTTGTTCTCAAGCTTCGAATGATTTTACATGATATAACAAAATATTTGTTTACATATATTTATCAGAATTAAAACTATGGGAAATGTTCTGAAGGTTTGAATGGTTTCATATAACACAGGCAACGGGGACCGTAAATTTAAAATTTATTTTTAATTTAAAAAATTGATATCTTCATAAAAATAAAAAAACAGCGAAACCTTAATAACAAAAACTTTTACTGACGCGGTGTGACAACCAACTTCGCACGTTGGTAGCTTCGCAAATATTTATCTAATTTTTTTTTTGCAGGTATGAACCCTGTCTAGTAACTACTTTTTTTATAGAGGGTGGTTAAATTTTTCTATTGGTCCATTTAAAATTGACATAGGTAGGTACATCTAAAATTTCAACTGCTCCTTAAAAGACCCAGAGGTAGAACGCAGAGTTAAGATTAAATATATATTTTATTGGTTTATATTTTGGCAATATATTTTAGTGGTTTATAAAATTTTGCTTTGGAAAATTCGGAATACAAATTTAAGCTGTGCTAAGTTAATTGTGGAAATTATTTTTGGGATTACCTGAAATTAAAAATTTTGAGTTAAATAATGGCAAACATTTTTTAAAACATGGTTTACCGCTGTGGGAACCTCTGAAGTGGATGTTGATTAGAGGTACTTTCTAAAGGTGTATTATTCAATCCAATTAATTCAACTTTATGTTTTGTTAATCCAATAAGTATTTTTAATTCCTAATTAATAAAGAAGTAAATTAATATTTCTAAAGCTGGATTGAAAACAACAATGTACTTACGTGATATCCTGTGACATCCAACATACATATCATGTTCGTAGGATTGAGTTTTATTTATAATATAAATTTTTAAATCAATTTTTAGTCAGTACAATATTATTAATCAATATCCTGTAAAAATAATTAATTACTTTAGTAGATAATAAGAGCTGATTTAGCAAACTTACATAGTAATTTCATTTTTAGTTGAGCAAAAATTCGGAAAATTCTAAAAATTCTAAAAAACGGAAAATTCGGAAACATCTAATTTGGTTGGTAAGTGGACAGTTACATCCACTGTTCTGGTAATTGCTTGTAAAAGCGTTTTGATAACCTAAGTCAGCAAAAATGTTAGTTTAGTGATACGAGGGTTGTCCCAGAAGTACCCGGCCTAACATAGAAAACAAAAGAAATCTGAGAATTTTTTTTTATTTTTCAC
The DNA here is from genome assembly GCA_947369205.1 of Cantharis rufa. Taxonomy (NCBI): domain Eukaryota; kingdom Metazoa; phylum Arthropoda; class Insecta; order Coleoptera; family Cantharidae; genus Cantharis; species Cantharis rufa. The sequence continues at coordinate 16,535,402 of OX376309.1, read as the reverse complement.
CATAATCTTCTTGTAGCTCTACATTTTTTCCAGCGATGTTCAAAAGCTTCGATACCTTGTTTATAGTGAGAACCGTCAAGCTCCTTAAAATAGCTATCAACCGCACACTTCACCTCTTCATTGTTGGCAAATCGTTTACCAGCGAACCATTTTTTCAAGTTTGAAAACAGAAAATAATCCAAGGGAGCTAAATCTGGTGAATAGGGTGAGTGTGGAAGCAATTCAGATTTTAACTCATTGATTTTGGCTACGGCGAAAAAGGATGTGTGCACTGGTGCATTGTCTTCATGAAACAACATTTTCTTTTTCGCCCAATGCGGCCGTTTTTTCTTAATTTCGGAACTCAAACACTGCAATAAGTTCGCAAAATACTCGCCGTTGATTGTTTTTCCTTTTTGAAGATAATCAATGAAAATGATACCACGCCCAAAAAACTGACGCCATGACCTTGCCCGCTGATGGAACTGTCTTCGCCTTCTTTGGAGCCGATTCTCTTCTTTCGGTCCATTGTTTTAACTGTTGCTTCGTCTCAGGTGCGAAGTGATGGACCCATGTTTCATCCAAGGGTATGAATCGACCCAAAACTCGGCTTTATTCCTCTGAAACATTGCCAAACACTCGATTGAAACATCCTCACGACGCTGTTTTTGTTCAATATTGAGCAAATGCGGCACCCATCTTGCGCACAGTTTTCTCATATCCAAATTTACAGTCAATATGCGATCTACAGCACTTTTTGAAATCCCCACAATGTCTGTTAACTCGTACACCTTCAATCAACGGTCATCCAATACTGCTTTGTGGATTTTCTTCACTATTTCTGAAGTAGTCACCTCATTGGGTCGGCCACTGCAAGGTTCATTTTGGCAGATGTAAAAGAAGGGGCAGAATCCCCCAAAGTAGAATCTAGCTTGGCTTTAATATTTGTTGGCCTGAGACCTTTTAAATGAAAGAATTGTACCACATAGCGATGACCAATTTTTTCCATATTTACAAATTATCACAGAGCGTCCACTATTGATGGCTGTCAATAAAATACCAAAGAACGCAGAGCCTTAAAACTTCAAACTTAAGCTTTATACAGTTGGTACTTCCTACTATCTCTTTTATCCCGAATGATTAATAAACTAATTGGCCCTTCAAAAACGATTAGAAGAGGCCAAACCGTCGCGGGATTTATTACCGGTATAGCTGTTGCTACCGGTAGCATGTTAAATTATACTAACTATCCGAACGGAAATTCAAAAGCAACCCGGCGCACGGCTTGGTCAAGACGAAACATGACAAACACCAAGGGCCAACCTTCTTTATGTCTGGGACTTGTAGTTGATAGGTGAGGCCTATCACTATTATTATAAGAACAAAAATGCAAAATATAATACACAAAATGAGATAGATATGTGGCGACATAGGTCCACATTTAAGTCAACCATGCCGCCACATTCCACCCGTATATAAATGCATACATATTAAAAAAAAACAAAGAACCGCCAAAATCGCGGCTCTTAGCAAAACAATTACATACAAGTTAAAAATGCGACTGAAGGTCATATTAATAAAATTTTAATAAATACTATTTACAGTTAAAATGTTTGAACAAGATCTTTAAAAATATGTTTAAAAAAATAAACAAACAAAACTAAAAAAAAACACTTCAACTGAGTTCAGTTGTGAAGCATTTATCTATATTTATGTAAATTCTGTATTAAATATATATATGCACATCAAGTATTTAAGTATTTTATTTATATTATGTAAATTAAGTATTATATTTATTTATGTATATCAAGCATTATATGAATATTAGTGTATTAATTATTTATAAGTATATATATATAAGATAGGAGAAAGATTTAAGGAAAGAAGGCCACTTAGCAGTAAAAACACGCCAAACTTGTGGAGTGATGTCAATCAGGCGGTCGGAGCAAATTATTCCGCCGCCTGGCAGCACCCGCGTACCAAACACATTTCATAAAATCTTTATGTATTAATATTGAACCGTTTATTGTATTGTTAATTAACGATACGCATTCGTTTTTCGTGAGGCGGAGTATGCCGGAGATCTCCCTATTGCTCTCGCTCCATGTACCCCTCGCTCCGATAATCAAAGATGTGATCGTGATCGAGGCCCCCGGGTGCTTATTCCGGATCACCTCGACCACTTGCGGATCAGAATATTTTACTACTTTTTCGCGCGCCGCGATAGCAAGAGCCGTCGGGCCCTCCCAAACAATAGAAACATCACAGACGGCCACCTCCTCCGCCTTACTTAAAATAAGGTCCGGCTTATAGAGGCGACCGTCCGCCGTTCTTAACCTGGGCTCATTTTCTACCATCCAACCTTTGGATCTGCCCAAGGCGGCAAGCCGATTAGCCACTCTATCATGACGCCTAATTCGCGCCCAATGGGATAAAGGGCATCCCTGCAGGACGTGTGACAGGGACTCGACTTTAAGGCAACCCGCTCGGCACCTGCGCATCTCCGCCGGATTGGACGGTATTCCCACAGTGGGTAGGAGATTTCCTCTTAGTTTTATTGCTTTAATATAATCATTCCCCGACCAAAATGTCGGAGGATGTTTCACCCAGAATGAGGAGAACGGAGTTCCCCCGCCCTGTATTAGACCATTACCCGAATACGACGCCTCCAACCTATCGGCCCAGTGCCTTTTTATCATATCCTTGTTTGTTCCCAGAATACTGGTCCATTTCTGAATCTTACGCCAGAGCCGCTCGTAATACTCTGACGCAAGGACCGCCCTTGTTAAAACTTCTTCATCGAGCATCGTACTAATGAAGAATCCATGTAAAATTCTGGGAACAGAGGTAAATAGGGAATTGACTCCTATCCCTCCAAACTTAACTGGGGCATGAATGAAGGCGTCGCTGCAAGTTTTATTCAAATTTAAAATTCTCCGCACCGAAATGCGGAGAAATCTGTCAATTCCTTTAAGCGCATCCTTTGTAATTCTAGTGGATATTGCCTTTGATAACACCCGTGGCTGGAGATAGTTCTTAATTAATTCAATTTTTTGAAACGGCTTAAGCGCCGCTTTTTCAACGCGATTTAACATTTCTTTGACTTCTCCGAGAAGAGGACCCGCTTGCCCCATATGATCGTACCTTACCCCAAGGTATTTTATAAATTCGAGCGGCTGCAGGCTCCTAATGGGAACTCCACCATAAAAGAACCTCGCCGTCGTAGCAGTATACAAAATTTTTTTCCCAGGGACTACCCTGGCAATAATTGCCGCGCATTTTTTTGCATTTAAAGCAAGGCCTCTCTCCTCGAAGAAATGATTGCTAATTCTAAGCAACCTTTGTGCATCTTTAAAACTCTCCGCCATTAGGATGATATCATCGGCGTAAGCCAAACAAGCGACTTTTACTAAGTCGTCTACCAGTGGGAGACCCATCTTCGTCTCCTCCAGTGCACACACCAACTCGTCAATTATGATATTAAACAAAATGGGTGACAAAGGGTCACCCTGCTTTACTCCTCGATTAATATTTGTTGCTTTTTCCCGACTACCGCCAGGATTCAAAAAAGTTTTGCTCACCTGGTATCCGCTCATAATACTTCCTACTACAGTAACTTTTTTCAAACTACTACCGCCATCTATGCATCAGGCCGGGTACTTCTGGGACTACCCTCGTATATGTATAGAGCTTGATAATATTTTATTTTTTATGGAATACTCATGATTTATTTATGCGATTTTTATTAAAATATTTAAATCATTCCAATAGTAGTATTTTCTTCATAACTGGATGTTTAATAATTATCCTTATTATCAATTTCAATTTTTTATGATAAATTTGAGACCTTCATTTCCCTTTGTCAATGCAGCTTTTGCTAGATACTAGATGCATTAGCACTTTGATCCTTTTCTATTCCATAAGTCGTCTATTTCTATGACCTCCAATCATAATTAGTTGGTTGCTTGTTTTAATGATTTTTTATGTGATTTCCTATTCAACCTAAAATAAATAAGTATCACAATTATATGCAGCGGAAAGGAAGAGATATTTCTGGGTTATTCCTAGGTTGAAGTTATCAATTTGAGATTCGACTGCAATTATAATCAAATATGAAAATAGTAAGTTTTAAAATGTACAACGGTAAAAGTCAAGATATTAAATCTCTAGTCCTTGATTACGATGTTATTATTGTAATTTTTCCAATAATTTTCTTTCCGTGTAGGCAGTATGCTTTTTTGTGGTAAATTTTGGGTAAACATTGGCCTCTTATTATTGTAATAAAGGTATTTCCTTGCAATGAAACAAATCTTATTACCAACCGGTTTCGATCTTTTATTCGATCATCATCAGGGTACAGTGTCAGCACAAGATGTTAGTAAAATTACCACTCAAACTCATTTTTAACACAATCTAGTCAATATATGGACAGTGTTATGCACTACTGTCTCAACCCACACAAAGCTCATTTCGAGATATTGACGTTTCAGATGCACGGAATGAAAAACAATAACAAATCGCATGTTATAACTAATATCATGTTTTTTTATGGAATATGCCGTTTATCGATAATTATTGATGAGTTCTTTTATGTAAATATGTGATTTTATAAATTAATTTCAGAGAAAATAAGGTAAAACATTGCAAACTATTAGTGCAAAATATATCTAAGATACTTGTGGGTTATAACAGTGTTCCAAGGCACTTGAATCATTAGTGCAAATTTTAGAATATGTCGTAAGCAATAGTCATTTTGATTTGTTCAACGGGTTTATTGAAATCTGGTAAGGTGTTTTTTATAAAAAAAATGCAATTCGACATTTAAATTGTTAATTATTATGTATTATTAGAAATGCAAGCTAAAACTAATCTTTTTACAGTTTATTACGGTTTAAACATTTTTTAAATTTTTTACTTAATTGTTTATTAATAACAAAAATTAAAATAATTATACACAGTAGAATTACATTTACAGAACAAACTAAGTAAATACGCTTTTTTTATTATTATAATAATTTAATAGTAACATAGTAAACGAAAAAATATTTTTAGACTAAAATTCTAATAATATTCTAAATAACAAGTTTTCTTTTAATATTGCTTGATAATAACAACAACAAAAACTTATAATATTTTAAACACTAAAATTTGGTATGTAGACCAGCATTATTGTTTTTATAAAAATTATTACACGTCTTCTTCAATATCAAAATCTATATCAGGACCGAACCCATCAACGTCATCGTCAAATTCACAAGCTTCGACATTTTTTAAAAATTTGTAAAAAAATTTTGCGTCACTAGGAACTAATTTTAGCATTTCTTTTAAGTCTTTTATTTTAGCTGCTGATAGTGGTTTACCATTTGGCCAGAGTAATGGAAGTTCTAATGATTTCTCGTATTCCTGCTTACGACCTTTACATTTTTTTGAAATGTCTAAGCTTATTGGGTGATCGTTCAAATTATTTTTCATGAAAAGTGTCAAAGGCATATCTTTGCGTAGCTCTATCTCACATGTATTGAGCCAAGATATTTTTTCCTTGTTAGTGCCCTGTTTTCTATTGGTTGTAGATTTTAGAATCGGTTCTGCAGACACAAAATCTTCCGTGTTCATTTTAGTTACTGTAAACTTATTCTTTCTTCTACACGATTCCATTACGTTCATAAAATCAGAGTCGGTGTAAAGTCTGGTATGAGTTTTCAGAGCACATTCTACATCTCCAAATTCTGAATCATTTGGTAGAAAAGTATGTCCTGGTTGGAGAAATCTTATTATTATGTTTTGCAAATGTTCATGATTCTGGAGAATGTGAACCAACATAGCAATCAATTTTATACTGCGGTTTTGACCGCCACATGCATCAGCCCAAAGAATTAACTTACTAGCTGAAGGTTTCATTTTATTTGAGTTTATGTACTTTCTCAAACACGAACCAATTTCTTGTGTCCCCTTGCCTGCCTCAGTTTCTAACCAAATGTTAAAGTAGCCTTTGTTATTACTTCCACAATGAATTCCGAAATTATATAGATTTAATTGCCTTTTATAATATACTATGCTGGTTGGCATGGATGGTAAATTATGCGTCTTTTGCAAATCAAACGTGAGTGTTTCTACAGAATCATCAGTTTTTGATTTTTCTAAATCTTCTTTCATTTGGGAACGTAAAGAAAACGCGCGATCTAAATGTAACTTATGCTCTTGTTCTAAGATTAAGAGATCACCTCCCTCGGCTCCTTTTTTCTTCACATTGAAGACGTCACACCGTAAACATGTATCCTTTTGAGGCTTTTTAAAACGAAGATTATAATTTTTGTAAAAAATGCTTTTGAAAGCTGATTTACTAACTCCATTTGGATAATCTGTCTTGTAAAGATCATATACTTTTTGTAGGTTTAAATTTGGAGACAAGAAATTAGATGTTGTGACATCACGACAATAGTGAGATTTATATCTGGGAAATCGCTTTATAAAGTCATTAATCTCATTTAATTTTAATTCCGGTATTTTGTTCTTACCACCTGTGTTTAGACCCCTACCATCATTAAGAGGAGCTTGTGATCTAAATTTAGTTAGTGCTACATTTATTCTAGCCTGACTAATTGAAAAAGTATTTAAAAACATTTTTTTGCAAATGGATATATTACAAATTACGTATTGTCTTGAAAATTTTCTTTTGGAGTTTTCAGAATATGTTCTTTTTTTTCCCGTTTCGCTAACACAGCTTTGTAGCAATGCACATCGAGCTTCATACGATCCTGCAGTCCAAAATTTATTAAATTCTGCCTCTCTTTGTTCTACAGAAACTTTTTCTGCACATTTTTTTGGGCATTTACAATCAAAATTTTGTCCTGAAAATGTTTTAGCTTTTATAATCTTTCCGGTCTTATTTGTATATGTTTGGTTTGTATTATACCGTTGCTTCTTTATCATTCTGTTTTGATCAGGACATTTTCTTTTCCTACCTTTTTTTGGTCTACCTTTCAGAGAATTTTGCTGTTGGGAAGTATTAACATGTTTATTACTTAGGTCCTTGCTTGTACTGGCACTTGATGATGAAACCGGTATATAATCGTTGTCTAAGAATGAATTATTTTGAGATAAATTTGGCATGTGATCTATTGTATTTTGTGCCATATCAAAGTTTTGTTCATTCAGAATCTTATCTTGTTTCTGAATATCGCTCAACTCTTCTTCTATTAATGTGGATGAAAAGATCGGTGGGACTTCGTGTTCTATTAAGTTTGAGTTAATAGAACTTGTAGACAAATTTGAAAAAAGGTTGGTACATCTTGAATTGTCGAATTCAACTGAATACTGTAAATCGGTTTCATTAATTGAGATATTTGGTAAAGGATTGATATTTTCTTTTTCCATTTCATTCTCTGGATTTTCAGAGAGCATTGATGTAATGACCGCTGATAGCTCAGGATCTGGCTCCATAATAAAACTATCATTATTTACAGATTGAGCAGATTTGATAGCATTGCTCAGCAAAGGAATACCTTTTTTAGATTTTTTACAAAGTTCTACCAACATATGCCCTCTTGATGACATCTTGATTCTCTGTAAAATAAATTACTGCATTCCAAACTTTTGACATAAATTAATATAAGTTGGTAATAAACCCCATCAAAATAAGTAAAGCAGGTGAAAATAAGAAATGTAGAATTTAGAACTAAATAATCATCTAAACTATCGCACACAAATGCATACACATTTGTATTTTTTAATTTAATTTAATTAATTATTTTTTTTTTTTATTTTTAATCTGTTTATAAGTAGTAGTCAAGCTTTTAGATAATTATGATATGGTTTAATAAATAATGGGGATAAGCTTAATTTAAATTATTATTTAGTATCAAACGAAACGGCTAAACAATGGGATTAGTTTGTAAGAAATAAGCATAATTTACCTTACCTTACTTTTAGTTTACTCCTTATAATTTCATCAATTAATTTCAATCAATTTAATGAAGTTAAAGATGTATCACTTAAATTATTATCAAACTATTGTATATTCACACTTTCACTCTACAAATAAACTGCTTTAGCCGGTGTACAGATTTGCAATAATAATAATTACATCTGATACTGATTATTAAAGATATTATTACATCATTACTGATAAATTAAAACAATACGCATGCCTATACTATTATCAGTTACCTTATCATAATTGATTACAATTTGCATTAATGGCTCAACCTCATATACTTGAGACATTAGTACAAAACACTCAAGTATATTTAATTTTAAGAGTAATGATTCAAGGGACTTGATCTGTTAGTGCAAATATTTGAAATCCTATTTAGAATTATGTAATAAGTGTTTTTCATTAATTACAGTGTTAAAAATTTTTTAATTGATGTGGGCCATTTTCTATAACGTTAAACAATTAATTTGGCATAAAACTGCATTAATAACTCAAAAATGATATTTTTGTGGGTTGATGCATTAGTGCATAACACTGTCCATATATTAGTTATAAAATCTTTCTAAAATCTTAACAAAAACTATCTATATACAAGTACAATAAAACAATGAATATATTCGGTGTTCAATTCACCTTATGAAATGTTTAAAAATTTTTAATAAAAAAAAGTTATGCAATGTTTACATAGCCAATTTTTTTTGTAATGTTTGCTAAATTAAAAAATCCAATTTTAATATAAAATTTAGCAATTAGGTAACACAATTAATTTTATTTTGTGTGATTTTTCTCTTGGACTTGCTTCATCACAATTAAATGTTTTAAATAAATCTTTGTTTATCGAAAAATAATTTTTCATATAAAATAGAATTTTTTTTCTATTTTGAGTTGTCATTTGAGATAAATTATTGGTCAAAATAAAAATTTGTTTTTCTGTTTCTTTCACTATTTTAGGTTTTAGGTGCATAAATTGTATAAAACTACACCTTCCTCTAAAATCTAAATGCTACTAGCATTTTATCTATGGTTGTGTATGCACTCAAATTGAACGATTTTTGGCTGTTATCAATAAAACTGTTCATAACACTTTGAATGGGCGCTAGTTTGTCCGTTGCACTTCGTTGTGCCCTTGTATTTTAATTCTAAAATTAGTTCGTAAAATCGGTATCCAGTCATTTGGCCGAATTTTTTTGGCTGACATTTTATTTGTTGGAAAATAAATAAATTTTTTTTAATTTCACAATAATTTTATTTTAATTTTGTTTATAATATATTAAGGTTAAAAGTGAAATTAAAAAAATTTATTTAAATATTTATCTATTTTCCAAAAATTAAAATGTCGGCCAAATGAGTGTCGGCCAAAAACTGGTCGGCAAAATAATCTGTCGGCCAAATGATGTGTCGGCCAAATGATTTATCGGCCAATAGAATTCGGCCAAATGACAGTGATTCCGTAAAATCATCAAGCCTGTTCCATTTTTATTGAAATATTCAGAGAGGTCAGCACGGTTTCCTCTTTTTACGCCAATAAGGTACAAAGCTCCAATTCGGGCTAAAATTTCAGATTTTGTGGTTGGCTTATTATAATCTCTATCTCGAAAATATGGTGACTGTATATCACGTGAATTTTTTTCTTTTCTATAAAAATATTAGTACAATTTACAATTTGTTTAATAATTTCAGATGAAATTATCTGCAAAAAGCATTCCAGTCGTGTTTTACACTTGCGAGCTTCCTCTCTAGGGCCTGGTAAACTTTTTGGTATATTCATGGACTTGGTTTTTGTAGGTCACTCCTATACCATAGTATAGTATAGTACAAATGTTTAAAATTTTAATTTTCAATTTTTGTTTTGTTTTTGAGAGTTGTTTTGTTTTTGCCGCTTGGCCTAGAGTTTCTTATTACGAAGTACTTTTCCACGCTAAAAGAGTTTTTGAATCCGTGACCCACAGTACACTCTCCTTGTAAGTCTTGTTTAAGTGGCTGTCGGTCAGAAACAATGCGACAAAATAGGAAAATGTATATAAACTAAATTGAAAGCAATGAAATTTGCAACAAAAATGACTAAAAAGATTTGCTGTAAAATTGATTTTTATATGACAAAAATCGGCTTCAAAATCGGCAATTCGCATTATTAACTTAAGAACGTCCTGATTTTATTATGAGTCACTGAAGCTCGGAAACGATGGGACAAAATAGAAAAATGTGTAAAACAAAATTGAAGGTAATGAAATTTGCAACAAAAAACGACTAAAAAGATTTGCTGTAAAATCAATTTTTATGAGATAAATCGGCTTCAAAACCGGCAACTTGCTTTGTTAACTGTATTGGCTTGGAAACAGTGGGACAGAATGGAAAAATATATATAAACAAAATTAAAGACAATGAACGACACTGCGATATACAGCAGCACAAGAGGTAAATGCCTTGAAAATATTTTGTACACGAGACTCGGAATTCCAATGATTTCCAAAGATTTTCATTTTTATTATACACATTACATTATTTTATTTTTCTTGTTTTTTTTCCAAAACATTACAATTGTCTTCAAAAAATATAGTTAACTTTAGGAACAGGGATTATTCACTTATTTGTTCATTTTTTGGAAGACGGCGGTATCTTGGCCTCAGTATCTTTTTTGTATTCAAATTTCATATCGACACAACACCTTTGACTACACAATTTGCATTCAAATCATTGAACTACAAATGTTCGTTGCTTTGTTGAATTAAGTTCCACAAACTGAACAGACTTTATCCGAAGTCGAAGCATTTATTGCAAATGAGTGAGAGGATAAGAGATTATATAACTCAATGCAAAATATCTAAATTATTTCAATTTCCATACAAAGAACTTAATTTCCATACTTCAACGTCAAAATAAGACGTTTCATAAATTATTTCATTAAAAATTATTGTTTAGAACTAATTTACACCTCCGTGCACAGCCGAAAATCACATTTTATAACTTGCCCATGACACCGACTTGAAATATTTGCTTTCAAATTTAAATAAATGCATATTTAAAAATAACTGTAGTTACTGGAATATTTTCTACTTCATGATTATAAAAAAATCATTTTAGTAAAGAAAAGTTCCCCCAAACTTTTCATTAGTTGTGTCTTGGGAACAGAAACAACCAATATATTATATAAAAAAAATGTGGAAAAATCAAAATACAAATTACAATAGATGATATTTCATTTATAATTTGTTCCCCAGCCATCTATATAAATTGCTATACAAGATCCAAGCCTTTGCATTCTGTCGGAAAACGTTATGACTAAGATATAATATAAAATCTGGTAGCACAGTAAAGCGTCCTAGTTCATGCGTTGGGTTTGCCATCCACAGTATGTTTCAGAGAATTCAGAGTATTGCCGAGAGTATATCTTTATGATATATTAAAAATCTATTTTTTTAATTTTTTCATATAAGATAAAGTATGGTTCTACTTACAGTGAAGTGGTTTGAAGGAAATGCTGACTTCCATCAGCATGATATATGAGCTGTACGTTTGTTTGCATCTATTAAGAATGATGTTGGGATCTGAGAGCAAGTTGGTTTCAGTGCAGTTATAGAAGTTGGTGATGGCGTTTGGCTGCATCTAAAGGAATAATTTTTTACAAAAATGATAAAATCTTAGAAAATTTTGTCAGAGAAATTAATACAATGGTACTCGTGTGTATATAAGTCCAATTCTACTTTATTTACCTTCGACATTGTTACACTTGTAATTCTACATCACAGAAAAGATTATTTACAATATTACCAAAACTCGACATAACTACACATTGGTAATCATCATGGATTCATGATGGTCCATGGTAATCCATGGTAATCATGTAAAAACGCCTGTAACAAATTTTATTGAATTTGTTTTTAAGGGTACGCCTATGTATTCCTTTTGCATTTCACAACGAGGCGCTCCTGTTATCGGGGCTGATGGGACTGGTTGCGCGCGGTGGTGTGGTGGAATGGTCAGTCGAGTTAGGGACTCGAGCTCGAAAAGGCGGGAGTGATTGTGTTTCTGTGTTCAAGAGAAATTTTGGGTAAGTGTTGGTCCAGTGGACTGATTTTTAGGAGACATCTTATCTTTTTTTTGGACACCTTATTTTTTGATTTTCGCTTTCGTTACTCGCGGCAGTTAATAAGAATTATTTGTAATAATTCAATTCACATTAATTTTATTTCCGTCGACTGACAGTATTATCAGGGTTTCAACGATAGCATTTTATCTGCTTATACATTTGAACGTGGTCTTTTAAATTAATTTAATGAAGTAAATTATTTTTACTTTTTATTTTAATTTTACTGTGGGCGTGGACTATTTGTTATCTGTATGTTACTCCATTACGGATAATATAGAGACAAGTATCTACAATTTCTTCTTTCCCATCTCCGTGCTGGACTTCCTTTGTTGGTGAATTTTTCCTGCAGTGATTGATTAATATCTTTAAAAACACACCCTCGCTACCGGCACAAATCAGCTAGTCGTAACATTCTTCTACACTACACTTCTACACTAAATTTTAAAGCTGGTTCTTCTTTCAGCGTGTAGAGAAAAATTCTGTTTTCCCGCAAGGGCAGGCAGAGATTTTTTATTACACGCCGGCAAACAAGAAACAAACTGTTTTCTTGGCTAGGTACAGGAAGAAAGTTTTGAGAATATAATAAAACAGATTTTATTCAAAATGACAAGCGTTGCGTAGCGACCGCAAATTTAAATCTCGGAAGGTGCGGTACTCAAATTTGTTTAAATTATTTATTAAATTCACGAAGGAGTAAATATGAAAAGCGTTTCGGATTTCGTGCACTTAAAGTTTCTACTCGGAATTTAAATTTTACATAAAGAAACGGTAAATACGGGTACATGTTTTGCTAATTTCTTTTGCTGTTTTTTTCCTACTTCATGTCCTCATTTGTCCCTACAGTTGTGAATGTATTGCCGTCTCCGTTACAATCTCTCTCCCGCCCATTATGTCTTGCGTCTTCGTCTTCCAGTTGTTGATTTCCATCAGTCTGAGGTCCTGCATAACCTGGTCCAACCATCTCTCTCTGGGCCTTCCTCTCGCTCTATCCTCGTTTGGCGTCCATAACGTTAGTTTCTTTGTTATTGAGTCATTGGCCTCTCGCATAATATGGCCCAACCATCTAATCACTTGTGACTTGATGAATTTCAATATATCTACGTTTTCAAATTTTTCTTTTAGTTCATAGTTCTTCCATGCTCTATACTCGCCATCTTCAGTTTTTTTTGGGCCCAGAATGGTTCGGCACACCTTTCTTTCAAATATCTTCAGTTGTCTCTCATCTGCTGTGGACATGCACAGTGTTTCCTGTGTAACCTTTCTTTAATTTCATGTCCTCGATTATTATTTCTATTTATATTTATTCCCAAGTAGTTACAGCTTTCTCCTTTCTTTTTCAGTGGGACTATGACGCTATTCAAAGTGAAATATTATCATAATCTTGTTAAGTTAAAAATATTGAAAATCTTACTGTTAAAAAGCAACTAAGTTGATAGTCTGCGACATCTAATATATATTATATGTTTCGAATTTATGAATCTCGTCAGGCAGACCTAGAAAATCTAAAATCAAAATCAACCCGGACAGTATGAACTCAATACAAAATAAGTCAAATTTATTTGACAATTATAATTAAAAATTCCCAAATAATGTCGCAGACTATCAACTTAGTTGCTTTTTAACAGTAAGATTTTCAATATTTTTAACTTAACAAGATTATGATAATATTTCACTTTGATTATACTTCATTTGTTAATAACTATACATTATATGACGCTATTCTCCTACATAGTTCTTCTTCCTCGTTCTTAATCAGTTCTATCTCTATTCCGTCCTTCCCCGGTGCTTTTCCATTTTTCATTATTCCTATAATTTCCATCACCTCTTCTTCGGTTGGTGTTGGTACCTGTTCTTCGCCATCTATTTCGCTTATTTCACATTCTTCTAATTTTTGCTGATTGTTCAGTAGCTTATGGAAGTGTTTAGCTCATATCTGTTTAATTTTTTCTGGGTCGCTTTCAAACAGATAAAGGGATTATCGGATTACAGCTTAAAAATTATAATTTTTTGGTGGTATTTAAAATATTAATCCCTGATTGTGTCAATCTTTTTCAAAATCTCGTTAATCCATTCATTCGCGTCAGTTATAAAACGATTGACAAGTTCCAGAAATCAAAAAAATTCAAGCTATATACAAACAAAATAGTAATAAATATATTACATTATTAACAAAATTAGCAATGTCATTATTTTCATACACCATAGTTTCCATTGTTTAAATTCTGAAGGTGAATCCACGAAAACACTTTCTTGGCTTTCGTTTTTCGGGTTTTTGCTTTTTTTTGCTGCTGAATTTATGTTTTCAGATTTACTGTCGGCTTTTCATTTAAGGAATTGCAATAAATCCTTTTGGGCAATTTTTTATAACACAAGTACTAACGTCGGTCTGTGAGACCAATTCTAGTTTTTAATTTTTTTAACGCAGTATTTACATTTTTTTTTATTACAAATGGAATAATATCAAATGTCGAGGTAATTTGCTTTACCTATGAATGTTAATTCTATTAGAAAATCGTAATTTTATTTACCAAAATTTTATTGTGAAGAACAGAAATACAGAAATAAATTATTAAGAAATACAGCAATCGTTTGTTGTGATTACGATTTACATATCATAAAAATTCATATGAAAATAGTAAGTTTTAAAATGTACAACGGTAAAAGTCAAGATATTAAATCTCTAGTCCTTGATTACGATGTTATTATTGTAATTTTTCCAATAATTTTCTTTCCGTGTAGGCAGTATGCTTTTTTGTGGTAAATTTTGGGTAAACATTGGCCTCTTACTTCTCAAAATTTGGCAATATAAAATCTTACAGAAAGTGCAGAGAACACACTTTCAGAAAGTTACTTATTGGTTTTCCTATTAATAAAGCTCCCTTCCAAGCTTCTCTTCTGCAGATTGTTTCTTTTATTCCAAATTTATTTTTAAATTTAAACATAATTTTATATATTATAACATAACCTGCTTTTACTGCAGGAAAACGATGAAAATTAAGGTGTTTTTCCCGTCCTTTCCTAGAGTGACACCCGTACACACAACAATTAATGTTATTCACACTTTCTTTTATACACAACGATAATTTCCAAATAAAACTGTAAGAATGCAAAATTTTGATTATAAACATAATATTTTATACCAACGAGTTTTTTTTTGTATTTGTACGTGCTGAGTTTACTTGATATTTTTCCGCATGGTGGCGCTTCGCTTAATGTAAATCTATAGTTACTAGATATATACAGTACCGCAACGTCCGGTCATTTTGGGTCCAAATTTATGCTTTCTCTCTCGCACTCATTCACTCATTGTGCGAGTGGCCAATGACCTGTTCTTCGCCATCTATTTCGCTTATTTCACATTCTTCTAATTCTTGCTGATTGTTCAGTAGCTTATGGAAGTGTTTAGCTCATATCTGTTTAATTTTTTCTGGGTCGCTTTCAATGTTTCTTTTTTCGTCCTTCATGTTTCTCGCCTTTACTTATTTTTCTTTTTTTCGTTTCTTAACAACTGGTAAAAAATTCTTTTATTTGTTATTTTTCTCGATTTTGGTCATTTTTTCCATTATCCATTCATTCTTCTTCCTTTTAAATATCTTTTTAGCTCTTCCTATCGCTAATTCTAATTCCCTATTCCTAATTTTTATTTTTTAGATCCATTTAAGCAGTGTATAAGGATATTACAAATTGGAATAAAAGATGTTGACCTTTCTACCCACAATATGAGCGTTTTGCAGTAAAAAAACATTACTCGGTAAAATACATAAATATTTCATTGTTACAGAAAGGCAAAAGTATTTGAAATATTTGAAAATTTACAAAAATATTAAAACATTATTCAACATTTTATTATCGAAAGCGACATCACTTGAAGTTGCCAATTACATTAATATATCAAAATAGTTTTAAATTCACATAAACATAAACTATATATATTTAAAATAATAATTTACAATAACTAATCAATTTAGTTTATAAATTTATTTTGTCGAATAGTATGTATTAATTATGGAAAATTTGATTCAGCAATTACAACACATTATAGCCATTAAAATTGATTTGTTTCTGTTGCACAAATAAGTGATTTTGGTTACGTAGGCTCTTCATAATATAACTTCACACAAATTTTAGAATTTAGAACACCCCACTTTTTAGGCTTCTTGGGAAGGTATTGCTTCAAGCCTAAACGTCCCTTTAGTGGTATGATTTGTTCGTCTATTGCCTGATATTTCTCTGGTTCAGCTGCAGATATCAAGTTTTGTTGAAGTTTATTCAAGAACGGACGAATCTTTTTCAACTTGTCAGGGTTGTTTGGTTCCAATTCTAAATTATTAGTGAAGTGTAGGTGTATTTATAGAGCCGAATTCTAGGATATCTGATATAAGACATTATTATATTTATGCCCAAAAATATATACAAATCATCTTTTGTTATATTTAAAGTTTTATTATCTTGGTTTGCATATAAGTTTGATTGAAATGCGATATCTTCAATAATATCTTCTGTCAACAGTGCCAGAAAGAATTCTACTGGAGTCTCAGCCTGAACATTTATATTTTTTGTGTCCGAAAAAGGTGGCAATGTTCCAGGACCATACATACTGTCAATTTTCTCCCATTTCCAGTTTTTCTTTTCTTTCTTTTTTCTTGCTTGATTTTTCCAACTTGCAACTAACTGAGCTAATGGAATTTCATCTTCTGCATCAAATTCTTGGCTATCGTTTCCAACACCATTGGAATTTATATTGCAATCCTCATCTTCGTCTGATTCGATATCTGATCCATCGGGCAAATTAAAATCAATTTCATCTTCAATGATGTGATTTTCTTAATCCTCAATCAATTCAATGTCGGCATCATTATTAGTGTCGTCTAATTCGAAAATAACAGTCTGAAATTAAAAAAACAAGTATTTATCACAAGCTGCATGATGTCCACTACAGTGGACAGGTGAATTTTGTGAATTTTCTTCTAAAAATTTTTACAAATGGGTTTTGAAACTATAACCATCGTATTTTAGAGGTATTTTGTCACACTATTCTTATTATTTACCTTTTTTCTAGAACGTCCATAAAAAGATGTAGTTGAAATTAGTAAGTGGAAAGTCGCGTCCATTTCACTTTCCTTATATCACACAAGGACAGCTTTTTTACCATATTTCAACTAATTTCTAACAGATGGATTTTTAACACAAACTACACATAATATCATAGATCCCTACTTTAAGTAATTAAAAAACTTTTATTAACAAAATTAACTTCTATGCAACTTTAAACTACCTGTCCACCACAGTGGACCCAATGCACGAGAGGGTTAAGCAGTGTACAAGGATATTACAAATTGGAATAAAAGATGTTGACCTTTCTACCCACAATATGAGCGTTTTGCAGTAAAAAAACGTTACTCGGTAAAATACATAAATATTTTATTGTTACAGAACGGCAAAAGTATTTGAAATATTTTAAAATAATTTACAAAAATATTAAAACATTATTCAACATTTTATTGTCGAAACCGACATCACTTGAAGTTGCCAATTACATTAATATATCAAAATAGTTTTAAATTCACATAAACATAAACTATATATATTTAAAATAATAATTTACAATAACTAATCAATTTAGTTTATAACTTTATTTTGTCGAATAGTATGTATTAATTATGGAAAATTTGATTCAGCAATTACAACACATTATAGCCATTAAAATTGATTTATTTGTTTCTGTTGCACAAATAAGTGATTTTGGTTACGTAGGCTCTTCATAATATAACTTCACCCAAATTTTAGAATAATGTTTATCAAATTTACTTTTCATTTTTTTAAAACTCCTATTACATCATGAATTTCAATAACGTGCTAGTAAGCAAACGTACCACATTTAAAATAATATTTTAAGTGATCATGAAATTGGGATGCCATTGAACTTAATATTAAAAGTGAAAAATTTTTGTTTGACAGAATTGCGCGTCGTTATACGCAGATATAAAATAATCAACTAAATTTTAATGCTAAATGTTAATTTTGAATAAAGGCTAATTTACACGTGTATAGTAGCTTAAGCAAGCTCCTAAAATATGGAACTAAATTTAGTTACTTGCATGGTTTAGAGTTTAGACAAATTACTAAATGTGAGTAGAAAGGCACCGACACTTAATTTAACTACTTGCTTTAGTAGCTTGCTTAAGCTACTGTACACGTGTAAATCAGGTATAATTCACAATGGAAATAATACTTCCGTTCAGTCATGTGTTCTTATGTATCGTAAAACTTGACTTCAATTTATAAATATTGAAGTATATAGCTGAACTAAAAGTGATTTTCAAATTGTTTTAAATACCATACTGATATTTATTGCTTTTTACAGTACACTGAAAAAAAAATTTATGTAAAATTACGGTATCTATCATGGATTATTTAATGCCAATCTCCAGCATAGCAAAATTACATGCAGGGTGTAATATTACAAACGCCTTGTAAATGTACAAATTGTTTTGCAAAACTTAGGTAAATTATTTTGTGATATTACTTTTTTTTATTGTAATTTTTTTAGTAAAATTACAAGAATCTTTTGTAAATTTACTGAAATTTTTTAAAAATCTGAATTGTAAAATTACAAAATTGTCTGTAATTTTACAATTTTTTGTAAATATGTGCATAGAAAAAAATATATAAAATTGCGGTAAATATTATGGGTTAAATGCTAAACACCGCACCATATAAGAAAAATTAGATGTTCCCTATGTAATAAATTTTTCAAACATTGTAATTTTTCTGTTGGCGTTTTGCAAATAACCCATTATACATATTATATACCGCTATTTTACATAATTTTTTATCAGTAATAAAAGAAACAAATAAACATTATTATTTATTGAATACAAAATAGATATAGTAATTATAAAACTAATTTTAAAAAATTAATAACAATAAACATAATAAATTCATATAGAACTAAATTAAAAATAATTCTAAATCTAAATAAAATGTACATAGTTATATACTACATATCATGCTATGGCCGGCCCAACTAATACTTTTGTGGTACAAAGGAATTCCTACTGCCATTTATTTATTATATGTTCTTAAGAACACAATAAATAAATAAATTTTGTATCACAAAGCTTTTAAAATCCAATAAAATCATGTAAAAAATTATAAAACTATTACAATTATTATAAAAAAGTAGTAAAAATAAAAAAAATATAAATAATATTAAGTAAAAAAATTATCAAACTTTTGGTGTTTACAATTTTGTAATTAAATTAAAAACTTTTTTTTTTGAGAGCGTCATTTTTTTAGATTTACTACCTGAATCCGGGTGAATTTAAAAAAAATATCTTTGAATCATTTCGAAAGTTGTACAAATACTTTTGGGGTACATTATATTAAATACAAAATAAAGGGAAAAACAAATTTTTAAATGCTTCCAAAAAGGATTTGTGCGGTTTTTGCGATATTATGTTTTTCTCGAAGGTAACAAAATACTCCTTACGATTGTCTTTTTCTGTAATTATAAATATGCACTTAAAAATATAAAATTTGATAAAGTATTTTTACTTACCAATCTCAATTATGGATCGCACAGGCAACTGCAATTTCTCCAAAATTTCGAAATCTTTGCCTTGAATAACCTGTCAAGTTATTAAAATACAGCTTTATCATTCTCAATTTAATTTTTGTTACTTACAACATTCCTGTAAAAAATATCAGAAATTTTTTCTTTAAAATGACTGGCAAGGATTTCAAAACTTTGAATAATTTGATCACATCTGTTGTCAAATTGAATATTTTTCTTTTTAGCAAATTCAATTATATTTCTGCATTTTTCTAGAAACAATGTTTTTTCTTCATCTACATTTGTTAGTTTTTTAAAATGCCAAAATATGCCAGCTTTTGTGAATAATACTGGAAATTCTTGCTTAATTTCCAATGCCGTGGGTGCAGAAGCATTATTTAAAAATAACCTCTGTTCGGCATAAGTCTCCTCAAGATACTTGTAAAAGTTTTCATTATTATCATCAATGTTTTTTAAAATTTCTTTGATGTTAGTTGTATTATCATTGCATTGAGGATCTGGCTGCCAGTTGGAACAACCTGCTCGCAAATTTGCAATACTTCGAATTCTCTTTCTAGGAACAGTTGGAACCGCAACAATCCTTTTATGAGGACATTTTAAATAAGTATATCTTAAATGCATTTTATATACAATACTATGTAGACCGTCACCTAAAATCGTACCGTCTTCATCACAATCCAAAAAGACTTTAGGAAAACGGTCTGCCATTTTTCTACCTATAATTCGAAAGACCTTAAATGGTATAACATCCCTTATACTTAGCAATTGGTTTACAACGTGATACGGAAGCTTAACATAAATTACGTGGCCCGGCGTAGCGTAGTCGGACCTCCAGGGTCGTACTAGTAAAATCGCGGCAGCTGGGACATCTACGAGATGTAGCCCAGGTTGTTATTTGCTTATTGCTGGTAGCTCGAATCCTTACAAAATTACCCTGAAAAAGAAGTACACAAGAAAACTGCCAGTGAGGGTTTGTAACGGTACGTATAATAGTCGGAAAATATGTTGTCATACAACGCAGATTTCTTAAGCTAAATAAAGGGGTCGACCTCGGCATGCATGAAATTAATGCTAAACAAATACACAAAAAATACAGTTTGGCCACTCCAACAATCTGGAGGGTTGATGCTGTCGAAGACAGCGGCCTAAAATTGCGATAAGTACGGTATCGATGCACTTTAATAATTAAGAATTACTCACATTAGTCTGTTGGATTCAAGACACCGCAAAAAGCGAACAACTGAAGCAATTCTTCAAACGGCAGACGGTAATAAAATAAAGCTGGAAGCGGAATGTGGTCCTGCAGAAACGCGGGAGTTTCGACCCTGCGCACAGTCGTCGTATAGCAGATGCTCATTCAAATAAAATGGACGTAAGCGTCCTTACAAATATTCGTCATCAAGTTATGACGTCACTACGGTAACGATGACGGTATTTCGGCACGTCACCACAATAAGAAATACTTATACTAGCACCAGGGTTAAATCACTTCCTGGATTTATTATACTACCAAAGTAGTCACAACAAAAAAAAACGGAATTGCGTAATCACTATACGCAGCGCGGTAATCACTCACGTGATCTACACAAAAATCGGAAATAAGCCACAATTACGGTAATTCACAATACGATACGCATGAATCGGTATTCAAATTATTCGGCGGAATTATTCGCTCGCTCGAACATTTCCAGCAACGTGCACGGCTAGAATGCCTCCCAAAACTACAAGTTGTCCTACCCTCTCTTAAATTGTTCGCTCTGGAATGTTCAGGCATAGACTTGCTTACCCAAAAAGGTCAAGCTTATCTCCCGGCCTTGAGTAAAGCACTCGATGCATTCTGCATTTTAAAGGTTGGAGCGTGTCGATAGTTAGAGAAGGGCGCGGAATTTAAAAGAAATTTAAAATATAAATTCGTAACCGTAACAAATCCCCTTCTTGTTCATAAAAAAACAATAAAAAAATGTCGAAACGTTAAGGTAACTGACCTAAGCGATAAATAACGATAAACCTAACTTACTATACCAAGCTAACTTAACTGTACAAAACTAACTTAACTAAAAAAAACAAATTGACCCTAAGAATAACTATTCTATACTACACTGAACGGTAAACCAGACAGCAAAATCCTAACGCTAAAGATAATATAATAAAAACACAGATAAGCCGGACTCCTCTTCTCTTCTAGGAGCGTTCCTCTGGGGAGACACTAACGTAAGCGCTGTCGCTTTAACTCCTCCTTCTCCCCATGCGCTTTCCTGTACCAGCGGTAAAAATCTCCGGTCTTATCTTGCAGGTAACAAATTAACAAAAAGGCTAGCTCAAGTAAAAAGAAGAAAACGGTAAATACAATTCTAAACTAAGTTTAACGTCATCACTATTGACCGCGGAAGGGAAATGGGTACGTGGGTTAACAGGGAAAAAATGGGCGCCACTTGATTTAACAATGTGATCCTAGATCCTTAACCAAGAAACGGAAATAGGGGTGGTAGCTATCATATTTACAAGCGCTTAACATTAAACTAAAACTAACTGTACATGAAAACTATTGCCCAAGATACTCCACTAGTTCCCCTACCGGTAGTTATGCAAGAAGGGTACTCCTTTCATCCGACTCAAAAAGCAATACTGATCCCACAAGCAATAACCACCCAATAAGAAAATTCGCAAAATAACCTAAGCCCTAACTAAACTAACATTAAATAAAACTAACGTAAAAACTACCTAATAATATGAGTCGGAACAGGTGAATCACTAAGATAGGTTGCTCAGATTCCCAGACGGAATTGAACTTCATAATAGAAGCTATTTCGTAATCCAAACGATTACTCAGATACTATGTATCTAACTTATTTTGGCAAACTTTTGCTCTAACGTGAAATTTCCCCAATTCGAGATTAAACTCGTACTTCTACAAAAGATTCAACAACGGTAAGGGATGAAGGTATACTGCACACCAAAAAGCACAACTAGTACAATAAACTTTAATTCTAAAAAATTCTAAGACAGCAAAATTATAAGGTAAAATTAACTAGTAGCAAAAACGTATCAAAATAACAAAAATTCAAACGGTAAACAAAAACGTATATACAAAATCGGGAAAGAAAAAAAATTTTTTCTTTTTACAAACTAAATTGGCTCAAAACCCCAAGGGTGGGTCTTGGCCGGCCTTCGCTTTGGGGGAGTGTATCTGTTGCCCCGGCCTCGGCGTTGTGGTG
Source organism: Cantharis rufa (assembly GCA_947369205.1). Lineage (NCBI taxonomy): Eukaryota > Metazoa > Arthropoda > Insecta > Coleoptera > Cantharidae > Cantharis > Cantharis rufa. The sequence continues at coordinate 16,512,612 of OX376309.1, read as the reverse complement.
GAATTGGCCGGGAACTAACTATCGGTAAGGGGTTCGGTGGGGGGCTAGGGATCGGCAAGGGACTGGGGGGCGGTAATGGGCTGGAGGGCGGTAATGGGCTGGAGGGTGGTAAGTTCTCCTCCTCCTCGTCCGAACTTTCCCAAATCAAGATTCTCGAACGGTTGGGCGCAGAAATGAGGTTGAGCTGGGCTCCTCTTCCTCGGGAGGTACTGGGTCGGTTCAGAAAAGCCTGAACCTCCATTAAAGGTTGTAATCTACGGACGGTATTACGGGCTGTTTGCTCCTCCGGGACCAAGTCCGGGAGCCGTAAGCTCATAAGCGGCACGGGAACGGGACGGGGATGGTTTGCACGCTCCTCTGCTTGGCAAGGCGCGCAAGTTGCCTTGGTCCGGTCGGGCAACCCGCACCCATAGCAGAACCGTCTGCGTGGCCGAACACATTGACTGTAACTGTGGCCCCTATCGCCACAGTTCCAACATCCCGCTGGACTTCGCTCCATTATTCTGCAAAAAAACAAGGTTCAGGGTCATGACGGAGCCACGGTAAGGCAAATGCACAGGCAAGATTCATGCACCAATTACTACTAATGGTTAAAAACTCTACAGATCGTATAGGTAAGCGGTACGGGTAGGTATTACCAAAAGCATCAATTATTATAAAAAAGTAGTAAAAATAAAAAAAATATAAATAATATTAAGTAAAAAAATTATCAAACTTTTGGTGTTTACAATTTTGTAATTAAATTAAAAACTTTTTTTTTTGAGAGCGTCATTTTTTTAGATTTACTACCTGAATCCGGGTGAATTTAAAAAAAATATCTTTGAATCATTTCGAAAGTTGTACAAATACTTTTGGGGTATATTATATTAAATACAAAATAAAGGGAAAAACAAATTTTTAAATGCTTCCAAAAAGGACTTGTGCGGTTTTTGCGATATTATGTTTTTCTCGAAGGTAACAAAATACTCCTTACGATTGTCTTTTTCTGTAATTATAAATATGCACTTAAAAATATAAAATTTGATAAAGTATTTTTACTTACCAATCTCAATTATGGATGGCACAGGCAACTGCAATTTCTCCAAAATGTTGAAATCTTCGCCTTGAATAACCTGTCAAGTTATTAAAATACAGCTTTATCATTCTCAATTTAATTTTTGTTACTTACAACATTCCTGTAAAAAATATCAGAAAATTTTTCTTTAAAATGACTGGCAAGGATTTCAAAACTTTGAATAATTTGATCACATCTGTTGTCAAATTGAATATTTTTCTTTTTAGCAAATTCAATTATATTTCTGCATTTTTCTAGAAACAATGTTTTTTCTTCATCTACATTTGTTAGTTTTTTAAAATGCCAAAATATGCCAGCTTTTGTGAATAATACTGGAAATTCTTGCTTAATTTCCAATGCCGTGGGTGCAGAAGCATTATTTAAAAATAACCTCTGTTCGGCATAAGTCTCCTCAAGATACTTGTAAAAGTTTTCATTATTATCATCAATGTTTTTTAAAATTTCTTTGATGTTAGTTGTATTATCATTGCATTGAGGATCTGGCTGCCAGTTGGAACAACCTGCTCGCAAATTTGCAATACTTCTAATTCTCTTTCTAGGAACAGTTGGAACCGCAACAATCCTTTTATGAGGACGTTTTAAATAAGTATATCTTAAATGCATTTTATATACAATACTATGTAGACCGTCACCTAAAATCGTACCGTCTTCATCACAATCCAAAAAGACTTTAGGAAAACGGTCTGCCATTTTTCTACCTATAATTCGAAAGACCTTAAATGGTATAACATCCCTTATACTTAGCAATTGGTTTACAACGGTATGAACTATTTCTGTTAACGTTGTTTTGTTTCGCACACCAGTTTCACATTCTGTGATCATATAATTAGGAATTTTATCCCATGGAATATTAAACTCTCTCCAACTATATTCCGATATTGGTAGTTTTGGACAATTTTCAATTTCTTCCAAATTTAATGATGGTGACACGCTATTAGATGCAGATGTATATGACACAGTGGACGAAAGCGAATCATCTAAATTTTCTATTTGCGTTAGAGCGGTTTGTCCAGCATCTTTTGGAATCCAAGTTTCGCCGTTTGATAATAAAATCAAAGTTTCATCTTTTAGATATTCCAAAGAAATATCTTCATCTATGGCTGTACCATCTACTTCCAAAACTATAGTGGAACCATTTACCTTCAACTTTGCTGAAGCTAAAAATATTCGAAAAATAAATTATTTGTTATTAATTACTCGAGATTTCACTCCACCTTCAGCAATTAAATGCAGGAGTACATCTTTTTGTGCTTCTATAGGGACAAAAATTTTGATATCCCTATTTCTCGACCAAACTTTAAAAATTTTCATGTTAAAAATCTATAAAAAGAAATAAAAATTCTATCATTTCAATAATTAATTAATTGCAACGCCTAATATTAGTTGTTTAACAACTAATTAACAAATTAACAAAAATCTATAGGGGCCGATTTAAAATAAAATAAATCTTCATTATCTATTTTTGTATGAATTACAGGTTCCAAGCAAAGGATATCCTTAAAACATATACCAATGTGTATATCATTATCCTCTTTTAAGTTATAAGTATGAGTTAACTCATATAAGCCGATCTCCGAGTGGTATGTTATTTTTAACTCCAATCCTATAAAGTAAATATCATCTAAATTATGGTTTACAATTATGTTTTGAATTTTTAAAATACTAAACGAATTATATTCTTGCCTAGATGTACATACAAACATACCCGCTGAGTAGGTTATGTTTCTCAAGTTAACAGATGAACACACATATTTTGGCTCGCCAAATAAACAATTTCTTTCAAAAATTTCTTCAAAATAGTTGGGAAAATCTTCAGATATATATATCACTGGGTTATCAGCTGTAACATTTTCATTTTAGAAAGTTAGAAAATCGTTATACAAAAATATTTTCTCAGAAAAGTAGGTTTTATTAAATAAAATTTCTTATAAAACAATAAAAAAATAAAAAAAAACAAAGCAATTAAAAAATTAAAGTTTTCTTTATTATTATAGGTTTTTCAGGAGCTAATTTCATTAAATGTTAACTTCTTTGCAAATTTTTTTGATGTCATAGGGGTGAAAAATGCCCCTTCACTAGTACCAGGTATATCACCAAATTCTTCTTCCTGTAAGAAACATTAGTTAAAAACAAATAATTTTAACAAAAATGATCAGCCTACTGAAGTTTCATCGTCTGTCGTATCTACTTCCGACACTGCAACAAGTTTTCCATTTGGAGAAGCGCTGGCTTCTTTGTGAAGCTGTAAGCGAGCCAATCTCTTATTGATTACTGCTGACTTCATCTCAGGTTCTCCAAGCAGTTGATTAGATGCTTTCCTAAGCAGTTGATTAAGTAGCTCCTGCAAATCTTCTTTCCAGAACTGCTCTGGAGTTTTAGAAGCTAATTTTTGTATTTTTTCGTCCAATATGTCTTTGTCATTTTTAAGTTCTTTCCTACTTCTTTTCCTTTCGTTTTCTTCCAACAATGTTTTTTCATCAATTAACATGTTTTCCAAGTGATTCTTCCTTGTTGCATAAATTTTCAAACGATAACTAAAAAATTCTTCCAAGATATGTTCAACTGAAGAGTACCTATAAGTAGAAAAATGTAGAAAACCGCAAATCATTAATGAAATCGACTTACTGTTTTAAGATACCTGTTTCGTCTAATGCACACATCGTTAGAGTACTTATTTTAACTTGAATTTTGAAGAATGTATACAAATCTTTTATAGTTTCAAGAGCATCTGGCTTAAATGTAACAACAAATTTAATTGTACTGTCAGTGTTGTATTCTTTACAATCTTGGATCGGGGAATCTTAAAAAAAAAATGTTAGACAATGTTAAAAAAAATGGAAAATAGCTAATTTTCCATCTATTTCTGAATTAAAAGCAATTTCAAACAAATCGCTTTTAAATACTTCTTCGGTTACATTTACACCCCGATCAGAAAGCCTTTTTCTAAGGAGTCTGGTGTTTAATTTATAAATATTCAAAAAAGTATTAACCAAGGTTTGCAGAGACTTTTTGGTAACAAAGTGTTTTGCTTCCAATTTTAAAAATAATATAGATAACAAATTTAAACCTAGTTCTTCAAAATTTTCAATTTCTTTAGCATTATCATCATTTTGTTTGAAATTACCTTCGCCATTATTGCTGCATTGTAAATTAGGAATAAAATTTAAATAACTATCATCCAGCATTTCTTGTTGAAAATGTTCCATCGGAGCCGATTTAGTATAATGTCTCCTTAAAAAATGATTACTAATAGAAGCAACAGTTTTAAAAAATGTGTTACTTTGACAATCATTTTTAAAGGGACACTGTACATTTGTTTTTTGTCTTATATGTCCAAAAATGTGGCTATTAAAACTCCTGCGATTACAACTTGTAAAAGTACAATTGATTAATTTACATTTATATTGTACTTCCCCGGATTTCTTTGGTAGTTTATCGACATGAAAACGCTGAATATGAGAAGCAAAACCGTTATAACTTCTAAATTGCATCATGCAATCTACGTTTTTGCATTTAAATAAACCACTTGTACTACGATGTAAATATTGATGCAATTCATATTTTCTTATCGAATTCAACTTATATCCACAAAAATTACATGTATACATATTAAAAATTAAGGTTCCTACTTACCTTATAAATCACACAATATTACACAATAAAATATTCTGTAAACGATGTGTACTGAATGGGGTGATCATTTAAAATGCGATATGCACATACAATACACCCACATGAAAAAATAATGCTGATATCCCAGTTACTATTTTTATATGTCGCATAATAATTCCACTTACGATTCAAATATTTTATACACCGTGATGTATACGTAATTTTCATTTTCTTTTGTATAAAAGCAAAAGTTTTACTCAAATTCACATAACGGATCACTTTCATTTTGTAAATATACAAATTGTATTGAATATTTGCATATTATTTTGTAATATTACAATTTTTTTTTGTTATTACAAACTTAATTTGCATTCCTTAGATTTACAAACAGTTTTTGTAAAATTAAGTATGTTATTATAGTAAACTTTATGTAAAATTCATCCTAATTTTTTCAGTGTAGTACATAATATAATTTAACTTGTTTCTCCAGATAATACGAAATATTTTTGTATTCAATTAACAACAAAAGCTAATTTTTCGTTATAATTTGAATACAACTGATCATTATTTGTGTTAATATACCAAAATTTTGTTATACTTCATTTCAATCCAAGTTATTATTCTTGAAAATAATTGTAAATAATTTTATTTCCTGTTCACTGAATTTACTATTAATTAAAAAAATAGAACTTTTCCTAAACCCTTTGACAAGTACGAAAGAACGCTAATTGGACGATGATCAGATAACATTGATGGATTTGAAATTTTAGAAAATGGAACAACTTTAGCTTGCTTCCAAAGATTAGGAAAAGAATACTTTAAAATTGCAAAATTATAAATATCTTTAATAATAATTGGAGAAGTCAGAGGAAGTATAATTTTTATAAATTTTGGACTTTACCATCACATCCGGTTGCATTTGATTTAATTGAACTTAACATATTAAAAATTGGTTCCTCAGAGACGCATTCAAATTTTCAAAATGAGCAGATGTTATGAAAATACTGTCACTTATATTTGCTATTGAATTAGAATTTGTAAAATATTCATTTAAATCGGCCAAGTTAACATTTATTTCAGGATCCAATTCATCGCCATACATTACTTCCCTCGGCAGATCTTGATATAAACTTTTTGATGATAGATTTTGATCAAATTTTCGTGTGCAAAACCTCTTTTGTGCTAAATATTTCATTGCGTTTACTTGTTACGAGGGCCCTTACCTGTAAACTTATTACTGCCGACGACTTGCTCAGCGGATCAAAACTATGGGCGTGGTCTACTGAAAAGGTTGTTGACGTATTTGTACCAAAATAAAAATGCCGTAGAAAAAACCGACCCCGGATTACATATGTAATCCACGCGCCTATGGAAGAGTTAACTACAAAAAAATTAATAAATATTATAAATATTTAATTGGTGCACAATATTTGAAGTTTACTCTGTTTTGGTTTTAAATACTTGTTGGAGGAAATTTTGTAGTTCTTCTTGCAATTTTTTATGAGAATTCACTTTCAGTCTATTTGATTCTAGCTGGATTACCGTACATAGTCTTCCAATTATAAGTTGGATTGGATAAGTTGGAATTCTTGCAGTTGGCGAGCTTCGACGAATTTTTTATTTGTAATTTTAAGAAAATTCTTCCATTTTTTTAGCAATAGTAATACTAGTTCAACTGGATCTATATGAAGATATGGAGATATCAGATTTTCATATTCGCAGATTTGTATTCTAATTGATGCACTTGATTTTTCTTATTAACCCTGCGCCGGACTTCTTTTATTCGCTAACGTCATCTGATCTGTGGGTCTTTTACGAGCAGCACTCGTTTTCTAGCGTAATAATAAGTTTCCCGCAATATACAAATTATATTCTTATTATTTCACATCTAGACATTATATGCAGAGCAGTTTTATATCTGTAATGCCTATACCTTCTTGTTTTTTGGAAATTAAAAAATAAATTGTAACTATTTTCAAATTTTTAATAATAATTCATAATATAGCAATGCATAGAAGGAAAAAATCCGATCACTATTAGATTATTATGGAATTACTCTTCAAAAATCAATATATCAACAATTTTTAGCTGAAAAAGGTATACTTATTTTGAAAACCGAAAGTTGCATTATTTCCGGTATTAACTCCATATAATAAGTATGCAAAGTATCGATTTTCTCAAGAACAGGTATCAGGAGTTATGTTGTTCACCCAAAAATTATTTAAAAAAATACAAATTCGGATGATTAACAATTTATTCAGAAAAACCTGCAGCGATTCTAGCTTACAAAGTTAAACTTCCTTTCTACAATCTTTCCAGCAGTATCTATTATAAAAAAGTGCTTATTATGAATTTACTTATTTTACAAAATATTTGTTTACAATTATTAGAATTAAAACTATGAGAAAATGTTGTTCTCAAGCTTCGAATGATTTTACATGATATAACAAAATATTTGTTTACATATATTTATCAGAATTAAAACTATGGGAAATGTTCTGAAGGTTTGAATGGTTTCATATAACACAGGCAACGGGGACCGTAAATTTAAAATTTATTTTTAATTTAAAAAATTGATATCTTCATAAAAATAAAAAAACAGCGAAACCTTAATAACAAAAACTTTTACTGACGCGGTGTGACAACCAACTTCGCACGTTGGTAGCTTCGCAAATATTTATCTAATTTTTTTTTTGCAGGTATGAACCCTGTCTAGTAACTACTTTTTTTATAGAGGGTGGTTAAATTTTTCTATTGGTCCATTTAAAATTGACATAGGTAGGTACATCTAAAATTTCAACTGCTCCTTAAAAGACCCAGAGGTAGAACGCAGAGTTAAGATTAAATATATATTTTATTGGTTTATATTTTGGCAATATATTTTAGTGGTTTATAAAATTTTGCTTTGGAAAATTCGGAATACAAATTTAAGCTGTGCTAAGTTAATTGTGGAAATTATTTTTGGGATTACCTGAAATTAAAAATTTTGAGTTAAATAATGGCAAACATTTTTTAAAACATGGTTTACCGCTGTGGGAACCTCTGAAGTGGATGTTGATTAGAGGTACTTTCTAAAGGTGTATTATTCAATCCAATTAATTCAACTTTATGTTTTGTTAATCCAATAAGTATTTTTAATTCCTAATTAATAAAGAAGTAAATTAATATTTCTAAAGCTGGATTGAAAACAACAATGTACTTACGTGATATCCTGTGACATCCAACATACATATCATGTTCGTAGGATTGAGTTTTATTTATAATATAAATTTTTAAATCAATTTTTAGTCAGTACAATATTATTAATCAATATCCTGTAAAAATAATTAATTACTTTAGTAGATAATAAGAGCTGATTTAGCAAACTTACATAGTAATTTCATTTTTAGTTGAGCAAAAATTCGGAAAATTCTAAAAATTCTAAAAAACGGAAAATTCGGAAACATCTAATTTGGTTGGTAAGTGGACAGTTACATCCACTGTTCTGGTAATTGCTTGTAAAAGCGTTTTGATAACCTAAGTCAGCAAAAATGTTAGTTTAGTGATACGAGGGTTGTCCCAGAAGTACCCGGCCTAACATAGAAAACAAAAGAAATCTGAGAATTTTTTTTTATTTTTCACCATAATCTTCTTGTAGCTCTACATTTTTTCCAGCGATGTTCAAAAGCTTCGATACCTTGTTTATAGTGAGAACCGTCAAGCTCCTTAAAATAGCTATCAACCGCACACTTCACCTCTTCATTGTTGGCAAATCGTTTACCAGCGAACCATTTTTTCAAGTTTGAAAACAGAAAATAATCCAAGGGAGCTAAATCTGGTGAATAGGGTGAGTGTGGAAGCAATTCAGATTTTAACTCATTGATTTTGGCTACGGCGAAAAAGGATGTGTGCACTGGTGCATTGTCTTCATGAAACAACATTTTCTTTTTCGCCCAATGCGGCCGTTTTTTCTTAATTTCGGAACTCAAACACTGCAATAAGTTCGCAAAATACTCGCCGTTGATTGTTTTTCCTTTTTGAAGATAATCAATGAAAATGATACCACGCCCAAAAAACTGACGCCATGACCTTGCCCGCTGATGGAACTGTCTTCGCCTTCTTTGGAGCCGATTCTCTTCTTTCGGTCCATTGTTTTAACTGTTGCTTCGTCTCAGGTGCGAAGTGATGGACCCATGTTTCATCCAAGGGTATGAATCGACCCAAAACTCGGCTTTATTCCTCTGAAACATTGCCAAACACTCGATTGAAACATCCTCACGACGCTGTTTTTGTTCAATATTGAGCAAATGCGGCACCCATCTTGCGCACAGTTTTCTCATATCCAAATTTACAGTCAATATGCGATCTACAGCACTTTTTGAAATCCCCACAATGTCTGTTAACTCGTACACCTTCAATCAACGGTCATCCAATACTGCTTTGTGGATTTTCTTCACTATTTCTGAAGTAGTCACCTCATTGGGTCGGCCACTGCAAGGTTCATTTTGGCAGATGTAAAAGAAGGGGCAGAATCCCCCAAAGTAGAATCTAGCTTGGCTTTAATATTTGTTGGCCTGAGACCTTTTAAATGAAAGAATTGTACCACATAGCGATGACCAATTTTTTCCATATTTACAAATTATCACAGAGCGTCCACTATTGATGGCTGTCAATAAAATACCAAAGAACGCAGAGCCTTAAAACTTCAAACTTAAGCTTTATACAGTTGGTACTTCCTACTATCTCTTTTATCCCGAATGATTAATAAACTAATTGGCCCTTCAAAAACGATTAGAAGAGGCCAAACCGTCGCGGGATTTATTACCGGTATAGCTGTTGCTACCGGTAGCATGTTAAATTATACTAACTATCCGAACGGAAATTCAAAAGCAACCCGGCGCACGGCTTGGTCAAGACGAAACATGACAAACACCAAGGGCCAACCTTCTTTATGTCTGGGACTTGTAGTTGATAGGTGAGGCCTATCACTATTATTATAAGAACAAAAATGCAAAATATAATACACAAAATGAGATAGATATGTGGCGACATAGGTCCACATTTAAGTCAACCATGCCGCCACATTCCACCCGTATATAAATGCATACATATTAAAAAAAAACAAAGAACCGCCAAAATCGCGGCTCTTAGCAAAACAATTACATACAAGTTAAAAATGCGACTGAAGGTCATATTAATAAAATTTTAATAAATACTATTTACAGTTAAAATGTTTGAACAAGATCTTTAAAAATATGTTTAAAAAAATAAACAAACAAAACTAAAAAAAAACACTTCAACTGAGTTCAGTTGTGAAGCATTTATCTATATTTATGTAAATTCTGTATTAAATATATATATGCACATCAAGTATTTAAGTATTTTATTTATATTATGTAAATTAAGTATTATATTTATTTATGTATATCAAGCATTATATGAATATTAGTGTATTAATTATTTATAAGTATATATATATAAGATAGGAGAAAGATTTAAGGAAAGAAGGCCACTTAGCAGTAAAAACACGCCAAACTTGTGGAGTGATGTCAATCAGGCGGTCGGAGCAAATTATTCCGCCGCCTGGCAGCACCCGCGTACCAAACACATTTCATAAAATCTTTATGTATTAATATTGAACCGTTTATTGTATTGTTAATTAACGATACGCATTCGTTTTTCGTGAGGCGGAGTATGCCGGAGATCTCCCTATTGCTCTCGCTCCATGTACCCCTCGCTCCGATAATCAAAGATGTGATCGTGATCGAGGCCCCCGGGTGCTTATTCCGGATCACCTCGACCACTTGCGGATCAGAATATTTTACTACTTTTTCGCGCGCCGCGATAGCAAGAGCCGTCGGGCCCTCCCAAACAATAGAAACATCACAGACGGCCACCTCCTCCGCCTTACTTAAAATAAGGTCCGGCTTATAGAGGCGACCGTCCGCCGTTCTTAACCTGGGCTCATTTTCTACCATCCAACCTTTGGATCTGCCCAAGGCGGCAAGCCGATTAGCCACTCTATCATGACGCCTAATTCGCGCCCAATGGGATAAAGGGCATCCCTGCAGGACGTGTGACAGGGACTCGACTTTAAGGCAACCCGCTCGGCACCTGCGCATCTCCGCCGGATTGGACGGTATTCCCACAGTGGGTAGGAGATTTCCTCTTAGTTTTATTGCTTTAATATAATCATTCCCCGACCAAAATGTCGGAGGATGTTTCACCCAGAATGAGGAGAACGGAGTTCCCCCGCCCTGTATTAGACCATTACCCGAATACGACGCCTCCAACCTATCGGCCCAGTGCCTTTTTATCATATCCTTGTTTGTTCCCAGAATACTGGTCCATTTCTGAATCTTACGCCAGAGCCGCTCGTAATACTCTGACGCAAGGACCGCCCTTGTTAAAACTTCTTCATCGAGCATCGTACTAATGAAGAATCCATGTAAAATTCTGGGAACAGAGGTAAATAGGGAATTGACTCCTATCCCTCCAAACTTAACTGGGGCATGAATGAAGGCGTCGCTGCAAGTTTTATTCAAATTTAAAATTCTCCGCACCGAAATGCGGAGAAATCTGTCAATTCCTTTAAGCGCATCCTTTGTAATTCTAGTGGATATTGCCTTTGATAACACCCGTGGCTGGAGATAGTTCTTAATTAATTCAATTTTTTGAAACGGCTTAAGCGCCGCTTTTTCAACGCGATTTAACATTTCTTTGACTTCTCCGAGAAGAGGACCCGCTTGCCCCATATGATCGTACCTTACCCCAAGGTATTTTATAAATTCGAGCGGCTGCAGGCTCCTAATGGGAACTCCACCATAAAAGAACCTCGCCGTCGTAGCAGTATACAAAATTTTTTTCCCAGGGACTACCCTGGCAATAATTGCCGCGCATTTTTTTGCATTTAAAGCAAGGCCTCTCTCCTCGAAGAAATGATTGCTAATTCTAAGCAACCTTTGTGCATCTTTAAAACTCTCCGCCATTAGGATGATATCATCGGCGTAAGCCAAACAAGCGACTTTTACTAAGTCGTCTACCAGTGGGAGACCCATCTTCGTCTCCTCCAGTGCACACACCAACTCGTCAATTATGATATTAAACAAAATGGGTGACAAAGGGTCACCCTGCTTTACTCCTCGATTAATATTTGTTGCTTTTTCCCGACTACCGCCAGGATTCAAAAAAGTTTTGCTCACCTGGTATCCGCTCATAATACTTCCTACTACAGTAACTTTTTTCAAACTACTACCGCCATCTATGCATCAGGCCGGGTACTTCTGGGACTACCCTCGTATATGTATAGAGCTTGATAATATTTTATTTTTTATGGAATACTCATGATTTATTTATGCGATTTTTATTAAAATATTTAAATCATTCCAATAGTAGTATTTTCTTCATAACTGGATGTTTAATAATTATCCTTATTATCAATTTCAATTTTTTATGATAAATTTGAGACCTTCATTTCCCTTTGTCAATGCAGCTTTTGCTAGATACTAGATGCATTAGCACTTTGATCCTTTTCTATTCCATAAGTCGTCTATTTCTATGACCTCCAATCATAATTAGTTGGTTGCTTGTTTTAATGATTTTTTATGTGATTTCCTATTCAACCTAAAATAAATAAGTATCACAATTATATGCAGCGGAAAGGAAGAGATATTTCTGGGTTATTCCTAGGTTGAAGTTATCAATTTGAGATTCGACTGCAATTATAATCAAATATGAAAATAGTAAGTTTTAAAATGTACAACGGTAAAAGTCAAGATATTAAATCTCTAGTCCTTGATTACGATGTTATTATTGTAATTTTTCCAATAATTTTCTTTCCGTGTAGGCAGTATGCTTTTTTGTGGTAAATTTTGGGTAAACATTGGCCTCTTATTATTGTAATAAAGGTATTTCCTTGCAATGAAACAAATCTTATTACCAACCGGTTTCGATCTTTTATTCGATCATCATCAGGGTACAGTGTCAGCACAAGATGTTAGTAAAATTACCACTCAAACTCATTTTTAACACAATCTAGTCAATATATGGACAGTGTTATGCACTACTGTCTCAACCCACACAAAGCTCATTTCGAGATATTGACGTTTCAGATGCACGGAATGAAAAACAATAACAAATCGCATGTTATAACTAATATCATGTTTTTTTATGGAATATGCCGTTTATCGATAATTATTGATGAGTTCTTTTATGTAAATATGTGATTTTATAAATTAATTTCAGAGAAAATAAGGTAAAACATTGCAAACTATTAGTGCAAAATATATCTAAGATACTTGTGGGTTATAACAGTGTTCCAAGGCACTTGAATCATTAGTGCAAATTTTAGAATATGTCGTAAGCAATAGTCATTTTGATTTGTTCAACGGGTTTATTGAAATCTGGTAAGGTGTTTTTTATAAAAAAAATGCAATTCGACATTTAAATTGTTAATTATTATGTATTATTAGAAATGCAAGCTAAAACTAATCTTTTTACAGTTTATTACGGTTTAAACATTTTTTAAATTTTTTACTTAATTGTTTATTAATAACAAAAATTAAAATAATTATACACAGTAGAATTACATTTACAGAACAAACTAAGTAAATACGCTTTTTTTATTATTATAATAATTTAATAGTAACATAGTAAACGAAAAAATATTTTTAGACTAAAATTCTAATAATATTCTAAATAACAAGTTTTCTTTTAATATTGCTTGATAATAACAACAACAAAAACTTATAATATTTTAAACACTAAAATTTGGTATGTAGACCAGCATTATTGTTTTTATAAAAATTATTACACGTCTTCTTCAATATCAAAATCTATATCAGGACCGAACCCATCAACGTCATCGTCAAATTCACAAGCTTCGACATTTTTTAAAAATTTGTAAAAAAATTTTGCGTCACTAGGAACTAATTTTAGCATTTCTTTTAAGTCTTTTATTTTAGCTGCTGATAGTGGTTTACCATTTGGCCAGAGTAATGGAAGTTCTAATGATTTCTCGTATTCCTGCTTACGACCTTTACATTTTTTTGAAATGTCTAAGCTTATTGGGTGATCGTTCAAATTATTTTTCATGAAAAGTGTCAAAGGCATATCTTTGCGTAGCTCTATCTCACATGTATTGAGCCAAGATATTTTTTCCTTGTTAGTGCCCTGTTTTCTATTGGTTGTAGATTTTAGAATCGGTTCTGCAGACACAAAATCTTCCGTGTTCATTTTAGTTACTGTAAACTTATTCTTTCTTCTACACGATTCCATTACGTTCATAAAATCAGAGTCGGTGTAAAGTCTGGTATGAGTTTTCAGAGCACATTCTACATCTCCAAATTCTGAATCATTTGGTAGAAAAGTATGTCCTGGTTGGAGAAATCTTATTATTATGTTTTGCAAATGTTCATGATTCTGGAGAATGTGAACCAACATAGCAATCAATTTTATACTGCGGTTTTGACCGCCACATGCATCAGCCCAAAGAATTAACTTACTAGCTGAAGGTTTCATTTTATTTGAGTTTATGTACTTTCTCAAACACGAACCAATTTCTTGTGTCCCCTTGCCTGCCTCAGTTTCTAACCAAATGTTAAAGTAGCCTTTGTTATTACTTCCACAATGAATTCCGAAATTATATAGATTTAATTGCCTTTTATAATATACTATGCTGGTTGGCATGGATGGTAAATTATGCGTCTTTTGCAAATCAAACGTGAGTGTTTCTACAGAATCATCAGTTTTTGATTTTTCTAAATCTTCTTTCATTTGGGAACGTAAAGAAAACGCGCGATCTAAATGTAACTTATGCTCTTGTTCTAAGATTAAGAGATCACCTCCCTCGGCTCCTTTTTTCTTCACATTGAAGACGTCACACCGTAAACATGTATCCTTTTGAGGCTTTTTAAAACGAAGATTATAATTTTTGTAAAAAATGCTTTTGAAAGCTGATTTACTAACTCCATTTGGATAATCTGTCTTGTAAAGATCATATACTTTTTGTAGGTTTAAATTTGGAGACAAGAAATTAGATGTTGTGACATCACGACAATAGTGAGATTTATATCTGGGAAATCGCTTTATAAAGTCATTAATCTCATTTAATTTTAATTCCGGTATTTTGTTCTTACCACCTGTGTTTAGACCCCTACCATCATTAAGAGGAGCTTGTGATCTAAATTTAGTTAGTGCTACATTTATTCTAGCCTGACTAATTGAAAAAGTATTTAAAAACATTTTTTTGCAAATGGATATATTACAAATTACGTATTGTCTTGAAAATTTTCTTTTGGAGTTTTCAGAATATGTTCTTTTTTTTCCCGTTTCGCTAACACAGCTTTGTAGCAATGCACATCGAGCTTCATACGATCCTGCAGTCCAAAATTTATTAAATTCTGCCTCTCTTTGTTCTACAGAAACTTTTTCTGCACATTTTTTTGGGCATTTACAATCAAAATTTTGTCCTGAAAATGTTTTAGCTTTTATAATCTTTCCGGTCTTATTTGTATATGTTTGGTTTGTATTATACCGTTGCTTCTTTATCATTCTGTTTTGATCAGGACATTTTCTTTTCCTACCTTTTTTTGGTCTACCTTTCAGAGAATTTTGCTGTTGGGAAGTATTAACATGTTTATTACTTAGGTCCTTGCTTGTACTGGCACTTGATGATGAAACCGGTATATAATCGTTGTCTAAGAATGAATTATTTTGAGATAAATTTGGCATGTGATCTATTGTATTTTGTGCCATATCAAAGTTTTGTTCATTCAGAATCTTATCTTGTTTCTGAATATCGCTCAACTCTTCTTCTATTAATGTGGATGAAAAGATCGGTGGGACTTCGTGTTCTATTAAGTTTGAGTTAATAGAACTTGTAGACAAATTTGAAAAAAGGTTGGTACATCTTGAATTGTCGAATTCAACTGAATACTGTAAATCGGTTTCATTAATTGAGATATTTGGTAAAGGATTGATATTTTCTTTTTCCATTTCATTCTCTGGATTTTCAGAGAGCATTGATGTAATGACCGCTGATAGCTCAGGATCTGGCTCCATAATAAAACTATCATTATTTACAGATTGAGCAGATTTGATAGCATTGCTCAGCAAAGGAATACCTTTTTTAGATTTTTTACAAAGTTCTACCAACATATGCCCTCTTGATGACATCTTGATTCTCTGTAAAATAAATTACTGCATTCCAAACTTTTGACATAAATTAATATAAGTTGGTAATAAACCCCATCAAAATAAGTAAAGCAGGTGAAAATAAGAAATGTAGAATTTAGAACTAAATAATCATCTAAACTATCGCACACAAATGCATACACATTTGTATTTTTTAATTTAATTTAATTAATTATTTTTTTTTTTTATTTTTAATCTGTTTATAAGTAGTAGTCAAGCTTTTAGATAATTATGATATGGTTTAATAAATAATGGGGATAAGCTTAATTTAAATTATTATTTAGTATCAAACGAAACGGCTAAACAATGGGATTAGTTTGTAAGAAATAAGCATAATTTACCTTACCTTACTTTTAGTTTACTCCTTATAATTTCATCAATTAATTTCAATCAATTTAATGAAGTTAAAGATGTATCACTTAAATTATTATCAAACTATTGTATATTCACACTTTCACTCTACAAATAAACTGCTTTAGCCGGTGTACAGATTTGCAATAATAATAATTACATCTGATACTGATTATTAAAGATATTATTACATCATTACTGATAAATTAAAACAATACGCATGCCTATACTATTATCAGTTACCTTATCATAATTGATTACAATTTGCATTAATGGCTCAACCTCATATACTTGAGACATTAGTACAAAACACTCAAGTATATTTAATTTTAAGAGTAATGATTCAAGGGACTTGATCTGTTAGTGCAAATATTTGAAATCCTATTTAGAATTATGTAATAAGTGTTTTTCATTAATTACAGTGTTAAAAATTTTTTAATTGATGTGGGCCATTTTCTATAACGTTAAACAATTAATTTGGCATAAAACTGCATTAATAACTCAAAAATGATATTTTTGTGGGTTGATGCATTAGTGCATAACACTGTCCATATATTAGTTATAAAATCTTTCTAAAATCTTAACAAAAACTATCTATATACAAGTACAATAAAACAATGAATATATTCGGTGTTCAATTCACCTTATGAAATGTTTAAAAATTTTTAATAAAAAAAAGTTATGCAATGTTTACATAGCCAATTTTTTTTGTAATGTTTGCTAAATTAAAAAATCCAATTTTAATATAAAATTTAGCAATTAGGTAACACAATTAATTTTATTTTGTGTGATTTTTCTCTTGGACTTGCTTCATCACAATTAAATGTTTTAAATAAATCTTTGTTTATCGAAAAATAATTTTTCATATAAAATAGAATTTTTTTTCTATTTTGAGTTGTCATTTGAGATAAATTATTGGTCAAAATAAAAATTTGTTTTTCTGTTTCTTTCACTATTTTAGGTTTTAGGTGCATAAATTGTATAAAACTACACCTTCCTCTAAAATCTAAATGCTACTAGCATTTTATCTATGGTTGTGTATGCACTCAAATTGAACGATTTTTGGCTGTTATCAATAAAACTGTTCATAACACTTTGAATGGGCGCTAGTTTGTCCGTTGCACTTCGTTGTGCCCTTGTATTTTAATTCTAAAATTAGTTCGTAAAATCGGTATCCAGTCATTTGGCCGAATTTTTTTGGCTGACATTTTATTTGTTGGAAAATAAATAAATTTTTTTTAATTTCACAATAATTTTATTTTAATTTTGTTTATAATATATTAAGGTTAAAAGTGAAATTAAAAAAATTTATTTAAATATTTATCTATTTTCCAAAAATTAAAATGTCGGCCAAATGAGTGTCGGCCAAAAACTGGTCGGCAAAATAATCTGTCGGCCAAATGATGTGTCGGCCAAATGATTTATCGGCCAATAGAATTCGGCCAAATGACAGTGATTCCGTAAAATCATCAAGCCTGTTCCATTTTTATTGAAATATTCAGAGAGGTCAGCACGGTTTCCTCTTTTTACGCCAATAAGGTACAAAGCTCCAATTCGGGCTAAAATTTCAGATTTTGTGGTTGGCTTATTATAATCTCTATCTCGAAAATATGGTGACTGTATATCACGTGAATTTTTTTCTTTTCTATAAAAATATTAGTACAATTTACAATTTGTTTAATAATTTCAGATGAAATTATCTGCAAAAAGCATTCCAGTCGTGTTTTACACTTGCGAGCTTCCTCTCTAGGGCCTGGTAAACTTTTTGGTATATTCATGGACTTGGTTTTTGTAGGTCACTCCTATACCATAGTATAGTATAGTACAAATGTTTAAAATTTTAATTTTCAATTTTTGTTTTGTTTTTGAGAGTTGTTTTGTTTTTGCCGCTTGGCCTAGAGTTTCTTATTACGAAGTACTTTTCCACGCTAAAAGAGTTTTTGAATCCGTGACCCACAGTACACTCTCCTTGTAAGTCTTGTTTAAGTGGCTGTCGGTCAGAAACAATGCGACAAAATAGGAAAATGTATATAAACTAAATTGAAAGCAATGAAATTTGCAACAAAAATGACTAAAAAGATTTGCTGTAAAATTGATTTTTATATGACAAAAATCGGCTTCAAAATCGGCAATTCGCATTATTAACTTAAGAACGTCCTGATTTTATTATGAGTCACTGAAGCTCGGAAACGATGGGACAAAATAGAAAAATGTGTAAAACAAAATTGAAGGTAATGAAATTTGCAACAAAAAACGACTAAAAAGATTTGCTGTAAAATCAATTTTTATGAGATAAATCGGCTTCAAAACCGGCAACTTGCTTTGTTAACTGTATTGGCTTGGAAACAGTGGGACAGAATGGAAAAATATATATAAACAAAATTAAAGACAATGAACGACACTGCGATATACAGCAGCACAAGAGGTAAATGCCTTGAAAATATTTTGTACACGAGACTCGGAATTCCAATGATTTCCAAAGATTTTCATTTTTATTATACACATTACATTATTTTATTTTTCTTGTTTTTTTTCCAAAACATTACAATTGTCTTCAAAAAATATAGTTAACTTTAGGAACAGGGATTATTCACTTATTTGTTCATTTTTTGGAAGACGGCCAAGATACCGACGGCGGTATCTTGGCCTCAGTATCTTTTTTGTATTCAAATTTCATATCGACACAACACCTTTGACTACACAATTTGCATTCAAATCATTGAACTACAAATGTTCGTTGCTTTGTTGAATTAAGTTCCACAAACTGAACAGACTTTATCCGAAGTCGAAGCATATATTGCAAATGAGTGAGAGGATAAGAGATTATATAACTCAATGCAAAATATCTAAATTATTTCAATTTCCATACAAAGAACTTAATTTTCATACTTCAACGTCAAAATAAGACGTTTCATAAATTATTTCATTAAAAATTATTGTTCAGAACTAATTTACACCTCCGTGCACAGCCGAAAATCACATTTTATAACTTGCCCATGACACCGACTTGAAATACTTGCTTTCAAATTTAAATAAATGCATATTTAAAAATAACTGTAGTTACTGGAATATTTTCTACTTCATGATTATAAAAAAATCATTTTAGTAAAGAAAAGTTCCCCCAAACTTTTCATTAGTTGTGTCTTGGGAACAGAAACAAAAAATATATTATATAAAAAAAATGTGGAAAAATCAAAATACAAATTACAATAGATGATATTTCATTTATAATTTGTTCCCCAGCCACCTATATAAATTGCTATACAAAATCCAAGCCTTTGCATTCTGTCGGAAAACGTTATGACTAAGATATAATATAAAATCTGGTAGCACAGTAAAGCGTCCTAGTTCATGCGTTGGGTTTGCCATCCACAGTATGTTTCAGAGAATTCAGAGTATTGCCGAGAGTATATCTTTATGATATATTAAAAATCTACTTTTTTTAACTTTTTGATATAAGATAAAGTATGGTTCTACTTACAGTGAAGTGGTTTGAAGGAAATGCTGACTTCCATCAGCATGATATATGAGCTGTACGTTTGTTTGCATCTATTAAGAATGATGTTGGGATCTGAGAGCAAGTTGGTTTCAGTGCAGTTATAGAAGTGCAGTTACAGATGGCGTTTGGCTGCATCTAAAGGAATAATTTTTTACAAAAATGATAAAATCTTAGAAAATTTTGTCAGAGAAATTAATACAATGGTACTCGTGTATATATAAGTCCAATTCTACTTTATTTACCTTCGACATTGTTACACTTGTAATTCTACATCACAGAAAAGATTATTTACAATATTACCAAAACTCGACATAACTATACATTGGTAATCATCATGGATTCATGATGGTCCATGGTAATCCATGGTAATCATGTAAAAACGCCTGTAACAAATTTTATTGAATTTGTTTTTAAGGGTACGCCTATGTATTCCTTTCTCATTTCACAACGAGGCGCTCCTGTTATCGGGGCTGATGGGACTGGTTGCGCGCGGTGGTGTGGTGGAATGGTCAGTCGAGTTAGGGACTCGAGCTAGAAAAGGCGGGAGTGATTGTGTTTCTGTGTTCAAGAGAAATTTTGGGTAAGTGTTGGTCCAGTGGACTGATTTTTAGGAGACATCTTATCTTTTTTTTTTGGACACCTTATTTTTTTATTTTCGCTTTCGTTACTCGCGGCAGTTAATAAGAATTATTTGTAATAATTCAATTCACATTAATTTTATTTCCATCGACTGACAGTATTATCAGGGTTTCAACGATAGCATTTTATCTGCTTATACATTTGAACGTGGTCTTTTAAATTAATTTAATAAAGTAAATTATTTTTACTTTTTATTTTAATTTTACTGTGGGCGTGGAGTATTTGTTATCTGTATGTTACTCCATTACGGATAATATAGAGACAAGTATCTACAATTTCTCCTTTAAGCAGTGTACAAGGATATTACAAATTGGAATAAAAGATGTTGACATTTCTACCCACAATATGAGCGTTTTGCAGTAAAAAAACGTTACTCGGTAAAATACAATTGCTCCCAAGCAATTTTGGTCATTCTTTAAATCGAAGTTGGAAATCAGTGATCGAAACATCCCTTCAAAAATGTATGACGCAGCTAACTGCTGTGATAATGCTACTGACATAGCTAACCTATTTGCTAATTCTTTTGAATGCGCTTACTGCGATCATCCTAACAATGTAGCCAATACGGAATGGGACTCTCGACTGGTTGACAGTGTTAATTTGATGAATATTGTTATTAGTGAAGAGGAAGTAGCCGAAAAACTATGCTCTCTTGAATCTTCTTACAACCTTTGTTCTGATGGTATCCCTGCGATATTTGTCAAGAATTGTGCCGAAAGTCTTCTTAAACCCTTAACAATGCTATTTAATAAATCTTTGCAATCATCCTGCTTTCCCAGTGCTTGGAAGATTTCATCTATCACGCCTGTTTTTAAGGGTAAAAATCGCTTACATGTGGGGAATTATAGGCCGATAAGCATATTATCAGTGATCCCCAAACTCTTTGAAGGGATAATCACTGATAAGCTCTTTTGGTCAGTCAAGAGTATGATTATCGATGAGCAACACGGTTTCTTCAAACACCGCTCTACAGCAACAAATTTATGTACATTCTCTGAATATATAATAAATAATCTTGAATCGAAATCAAGTGTTGATTGTATTTACACAGATTTCACCAAGGCATTCGATCGTGTCCATATCGGAAGGCTTATTTTCAAATTGGGTAAGCTAGGCTTCGGTATCAACATACTTAACTGGATTGAATCTTACCTATCTAATCGACGGCAAAAGGTGAAGATCAATAATTCCTACTCTCGCGAAATACTTGTCAAATCAGGAATCCCTCAAGGTTCCCATCTTGGCCCTTTGCTATTCATTATATATATTAATGACGTTAAAGAAGTCTTCAAGAATTGCAAATTTTTGCTTTACGCAGATGACCTAAAAATCTTTAGAGTCTCTAATTCCGAAGATGATTTTAATCTAATTGTTGACGATCTTCGCTCTTTTGAATCGTGGTGCAGTGCGAATTTTATTGATCTAAACATTTCTAAGTGTAAGCATCTGCGCTTTACTCGTAAACGAAATCGTACCGGTCACACTTATCGCTTGCTAGGTAATGTGATCGAATCCGTTTCCAGCATCAAGGACTTAGGTGTGACTGTGGAGTCGAATTTCTGTTTTAAATCGCACATTAATAATATTATTATTAAGGGAAATCGAATGTTGGGCTTCATCCTAAGACATTCTCATGAATTCACTAGCCTGAGAGTCCTAAACTTATTATTTACCGCCTATGTCAGATCTCATCTGGAATATTGCTCTACAGTATGGAATCCTTACCAATCCACATTTACGACTCGTATTGAACAACTACAAAGAAGGTATGTGAAATTCGTTTGTTATAAGTTTCACATCTCGTCGGAGCAGAGTGATTACGACTTATTGCTTGGCTACCTGGGCTTATCTCGATTAGAAAATAGGAGAAAGTACTTGGACATGTGCTTTCTGTACAAATTATTGAATTATCTGTTCGACTGTCCAGCTCTCCTACAATCAATCAACTTTTGGGCTCATTCATGTGCGATACGAAAACCGGACCTTTTCCTATCCGACTTCCATAGGACAAGTTATGGAATGCACTCACCTACAGACAGAATAATGACTCTCGCCAATTCAATCAAGATTGATTTTTTTGCCAACTCAATAAGTAGGCTTAAAACTCAACTAAGAAAGGATCTTAGTATTTAAAAGAATTACCTTTTATTTTCTTGTTTTTTGTTTTGTATAGAATGTAAAGTTATAAGGATTCACTCCGTAAATAAACATTATTATTATTATTATTACATAAATATTTTATTGTTACAGAAAGGCAAAAGTAATATTGAAATATTTTAAAATAATTTACAAAAATATTAAAACATTATTCAACATTTTATTGTCGAAACCGACATCACTTGAAGTTGCCAATTACATTAATATATCAAAATAGTTTTAAATTCACATAAACATAAACTATATATATTTAAAATAATAATTTACAATAACTAATCAATTTAGTTTATAAATTTATTTTGTCGAATAGTATGTATTAGTTATGGAAAATTTGATTCAGCAATTACAACACATTATAGCCATTAAAATTGATTTGTTTCTGTTGCACAAATAACTGATTTTGGTTACGTAGGCTCTTCATAATATAACTTCACACAAATTTTAGAATTTAGAACACCCCACTTTTTAGGCTTCTTGGGAAGGTATTGCTTCAAGCCTAAACGTCCCTTTAGTGGTATGATTTGTTCGTCTATTGCCTGATATTTCTCTGGTTCAGCTGCAGATATCAAGTTTTGTTGAAGTTTATTCAAGAACGGACGAATCTTTTTCAACTTGTCAGGGTTGTTTGGTTCCAATTCTAAATTATTAGTGAAGTGTAGGTGTATTTATAGAGCCGAATTCTAGGATATCTGATATAAGACATTATTATATTTATGCCCAAAAATATATACAAATCATCTTTTGTTATATTTAAAGTTTTATTATCTTGGTTTGCATATAAGTTTGATTGAAATGCGATATCTTCAATAATATCTTCTGTCAACAGTGCCAGAAAGAATTCTACTGGAGTCTCAGCCTGAACATTTATATTTTTTGTGTCCGAAAAAGGTGGCAATGTTCCAGGACCATACATACTGTCAATTTTCTCCCATTTCCAGTTTTTCTTTTCTTTCTTTTTTCTTGCTTGATTTTTCCAACTTGCAACTAACTGAGCTAATGGAATTTCATCTTCTGCATCAAATTCTTGGCTATCGTTTCCAACACCATTGGAATTTATATTGCAATCCTCATCTTCGTCTGATTCGATATCTGATCCATCGGGCAAATTAAAATCAATTTCATCTTCAATGGTGTGATTTTCTTAATCCTCAATCAATTCAATGTCGGCATCATTATTAGTGTCGTCTAATTCGAAAATAACAGTCTGAAATTAAAAAAACAAGTATTTATCACAAGCTGCATGATGTCCACTACAGTGGACAGGTGAATTTTGTGAATTTTCTTCTAAAAATTTTTACAAATGGGTTTTGAAACTATAACCATCGTATTTTAGAGGTATTTTGTCACACTATTCTTATTATTTACCTTTTTTCTAGAACGTCCATAAAAAGATGTAGTTGAAATTAGTAAGTGGAAAGTCGCGTCCATTTCACTTTCCTTATATCACACAAGGACAGCTTTTTTACCATATTTCAACTAATTTCTAACAGATGGATTTTTAACACAAACTACACATAATATCATAGATCCCTACTTTAAGTAATTAAAAAACTTTTATTAACAAAATTAACTTCTATGCAACTTTAAACTATCTGTCCACCACAGTGGACCCAATGCACGAGAGGGTTAAGCAGTGTACAAGGATATTACAAATTGGAATAAAAGATGTTGACCTTTCTACCCACAATATGAGCGTTTTGCAGTAAAAAAACGTTACTCGGTAAAATACATAAATATTTTATTGTTACAGAACGGCAAAAGTATTTGAAATATTTTAAAATAATTTACAAAAATATTAAAACATTATTCAACATTTTATTGTCGAAACCGACATCACTTGAAGTTGCCAATTACATTAATATATCAAAATAGTTTTAAATTCACATAAACATAAACTATATATATTTAAAATCAGGGCCGTAGTTAGACATTGACCAAGCGGGGGGTTTTATGGAATTAAAAAAAACATTTACATTGAAACATTTCTTAAATATAGTAATTAATGAGAATTACTTAATCCATGGGAGGGGTTTGAACCCCCAAAACCCCCCCCTTATATACGGCCCTGTTTAAAATAATAATTTACAATAACTAATCAATTTAGTTTATAACTTTATTTTGTCGAATAGTATGTATTAATTATTGAAAATTTGATTCAGCAATTACAACACATTATAGCCATTAAAATTGATTTATTTGTTTCTGTTGCACAAATAAGTGATTTTGGTTACGTAGGCTCTTCATAATATAACTTCACCCAAATTTTAGAATAATGTTTATCAAATTTACTTTTCATTTTTTTAAAACTCCTATTACATCATGAATTTCAATAACGTGCTAGTAAGCAAACGTACCACATTTAAAATAATATTTTAAGTGATCATGAAATTGGGATGCCATTGAACTTAATATTAAAAGTGAAAAATTTTTGTTTGACAGAATTGCGCGTCGTTATACGCAGATATAAAATAATCAACTAAATTTTAATGCTAAATGTTAATTTTGAATAAAGGCTAATTTACACGTGTATAGTAGCTTAAGCAAGCTCCTAAAATATGGAACTAAATTTAGTTACTTGCATGGTTTAGACAAATTACTAAATGTGAGTAGAAAGGCACCGACACTTAATTTAGCTACTTGCTTTAGTAGCTTGCTTAAGCTACTGTACACGTGTAAATCAGGTATAATTCACAATGGAAATAATACTTCCGTTCAGTCATGTGTTCTTATGTATCGTAAAACTTGACTTTAATTTATAAATATTGAAGTATATAGCTGAACTAAATGTGATTTTCAAATTGATTTAAATACCATACTGATATTTATTGCTTTTTACAGTACACTGAAAAAAAAATTTACGTAAAATTACGGTATCTATCATGGGCTATTTAATGCCAATCTCCAGCATAGCAAAATTACATGCAGGGTGTAATATTACAAACGCATTGTAAATGTACAAATTGTTTTGCAAAACCTAGGTAAATTATTTTGTGATATTACTTTTTTTATTGTAATTTTTTTAGTAAAATTACAAGAATCTTTTGTAAATTTACTGAAATTTTTTAAAAATCTGAATTGTAAAATTACAAAATTGTATGTAATTTTACAATTTTTTGTAAATATGTGCATAGAAAAAAATATATAAAATTGCGGTAAATATTATGGGTTAAATGCTAAACACCGCACCATATAAGAAAAATTAGATGTTCCCTATGTAATAAATTTTTCAAACATTGTAATTTTTCTGTTGGCGTTTTGCAAATAACCCATTATACATATGTATTATATACCGCTATTTTACATAATTTTTTATCAGTAATAAAGGAAACAAATAAACATTATTATTTATTGAATTCAAAATAGATATAGTAATTATAAAACTAATTTTAAAAAATTAATAACATTAAACATAATAAATTCATATAGAACTAAATTAAAAATAATTCTAAATCTAAATAAAATGTACATAGTTATATACTACATATCATGCTATGGCCGGCCCAACTAATACTTTTGTGGTACAAAGGAATTCCTACTGCCATTTATTTATTATATGTTCTTAAGAACACAATAAATAAATAAATTTTGTATCACAAAGCTTTTAAAATCCAATAAAATCATGTAAAAAATTATAAAACTATTACAATTATTATAAAAAAGTAGTAAAAATAAAAAAAATATAAATAATATTAAGTAAAAAAATTATCAAACTTTTGGTGTTTACAATTTTGTAATTAAATTAAAAACTTTTTTTTTTGAGAGCGTCATTTTTTTAGATTTACTACCTGAATCCGGGTGAATTTAAAAAAAATATCTTTGAATCATTTCGAAAGTTGTACAAATACTTTTGGGGTACATTATATTAAATACAAAATAAAGGGAAAAACAAATTTTTAAATGCTTCCAAAAAGGACTGGTGCGGTTTTTGCGATATTATGTGTTTCTCGAAGGTAACAAAATACTCCTTACGATTGTTTTTTTCTGTAATTATAAATATGCACTTAAAAATATAAAATTTGATAAAGTATTTTTACTTACCAATCTCAATTATGGATGGCACAGGCAACTGCAATTTCTCCAAAATTTTGAAATCCTCGCCTTTGAATAACCTGTCAAGTTATTAAAATACAGCTTTATCATTCTCAATTTAATTTTTGTTACTTACAACATTCCTGTAAAAAATATCAGAAAATTTTTCTTTAAAATGACTTGTCACGGTACAAAACGTGGCCAAGGGGCACACGCACGAAACCTACCTTTTGTACTACCCTAGCTAGCTCGTGGCGATGGGTCGCGGGGGTGTATCGGAAGGATACCGCGGAAATACAAAAGATAGGGGGGGTCGAAATACTTGTGGAGTCGTCACAATCAGGAAAGGTCAAGTTTATGGGCGCCACTCGAACTAAATGAGACTTACCACCAATAACAAGCTCCGCTATGCTTGTTCGAGAAATCGTTACGGAACCTTCCTTTTCCAGAAGTTGCTTGGTGGTCGTAAGGTACAGAAATTTTATATACAATAAAAACATTAACTGGATAAACATATAATACATAAAAGCATGGTAAATAGACAAACAAAATTACGCCTGATATAGGCAACACATTATTCAAACACAAATATGATCGAAAAGAGGGATTCTCCTCGATTAAAATATCGATACGATAATGTAACAAATACACGACAATCCTTAGTCAACAAGATTACAAAATGGCCAAATGAACGAAAAATCAACGGTACCTTCTTGACTTCAGTTGCGGTAAAAATATGGTTAGTAAAATCTAAATAACTACTATAATACAAATATTGAAGTTGATTTAGCTCAATAGCTAAGAAATAAAACATAAGTTTTGGGCGGTAAATATAAACAATAATATGTTTTCGATAATCTTTAAAGGTGATCCGTTATAAAAGTTTCGTAGCATATAACGATACGTTGAATGTGGACGTCGATTCCAATAATGTAGATAATACGTAGACACAAAATTCACACACAGTTAGTTTAAATAAACAGTACAATATTACCTTACAGGTGTCTTGCGACCAACCAGAATCCAAGAAGTAATCGTAACGAGCTCTCGAACTGCAATGTCGAATGGGGTACCATGAACGAAATGATGGGGCACTCATAAGATTGACCCTACCAAGGTGGACGTAAGGCACTCTGTCGACTCGACTTCGCACAATAATCTTCTGGTACGGGATAACGGTAACGATGCGTGACTTTGGTACGGAATTGTTGGAGCGATACGTAAATTGTCTACAGGCATTAATTTATTGATAGTAGAGCCAAATACTTGCATTAAAGATTAATCGAACTTCACTAAACTTATGGCGGTAAACTGGAGCATTTGAGGTTAGGTTGATTGACCGAAGAAATTCTTAAGAAGACGGAAGCCGGTAAAAGTAATAACATAAAGAAACGTACTCTTTAAGTTTCTCCAAGACGTTAAAGGACGTGACGTGTGATTCGTGAAATCTTAGTAAATATGCACAACGGTGCAAAATTGCTATAACAGCAAAAGCAATTGTTAGCAACCCAGAAGTAAATAAATTCGCACAACGCGATAAATAACCGAACGGTAATAACTTCACAAACAAAAACCCAGGCGCTATTAGCTTTATTTTAAAAAAAAAACGGTAGATTCACTTATCACATCATTTCTTGATGGCCGTCAAAAATCAACTCCCTGTCTGCTTGCTAACCTGCACCGCGCAGGACTCGTTTAACCAACAAAATTCCGCTCTCAGTTCGCGAAAGGAACGCTAGGTGACGCCACGTGACGGTAAACAAAATTAAAGATTTAAACTAAAGGTGCGGTTAAACCTAACTAAACTGATAAAATATAATAAAAAAATACGTAGATGTCAAAATGACATCACAGACTGGCAAGGATTTCAAAACTTTGAATAATTTGATCACATCTGTTGTCAAATTGAATATTTTTCTTTTTAGCAAATTCAATTATATTTCTGCATTTTTCTAGAAACAATGTTTTTTCTGCATCTACATTTGTTACTTTTTTAAAATGCCAAAATATGCCAGCTTTTGTGAATAATACTGGAAATTCTTGCTTAATTTCCAATGCCGTGGGTGCAGAAGCATTATTTAAAAATAACCTCTGTTCGGCATAAGTCTCCTCAAGATACTTGTAAAAGTTTTCATTATTATCATCAATGTTTTTTAAAATTTCTTTGATGTT
Source organism: Cantharis rufa (assembly GCA_947369205.1). Taxonomy (NCBI): domain Eukaryota; kingdom Metazoa; phylum Arthropoda; class Insecta; order Coleoptera; family Cantharidae; genus Cantharis; species Cantharis rufa. The sequence goes on along the minus strand of OX376309.1, from coordinate 16,483,906 downwards.
AGTTGTATTATCATTGCATTGAGGATCTGGCTGCCAGTTGGAACAACCTGCTCGCAAATTTGCAATACTTCTAATTCTCTTTCTAGGAACAGTTGGAACCGCAACAATCCTTTTATGAGGACGTTTTAAATAAGTATATCTTAAATGCATTTTATATACAATACTATGTAGACCGTCACCTAAATCGGGGAATCTTAAAAAAAAATGTTAGAAAAAGTTTCAATTTTTAGTTTCTAATTACCAAATAATAGAGGTTTCAGGATGTCAGATTTGTAAGTGTGGGTCCAAAGTCCAACAGGCAATTCAGTTATTTCTATTTCATCCTTTCCGATAACACTAATTAAACCCGAAAAATGCTCCTTGTAATACCTTTCCCTGAAATAATTTGTAGCTAATTTTCCATCTATTTCTGAATTAAAAGCAATTTCAAACAAATCACTTTTAAATACATCTTCGGTTACATTTACACCCCGATCAGAAAGCCTTTTTCTAAGGAGTCTGGTGTTTAATTTATAAATATCCAAAAAAAGTATTAACCAAGGTTTGCAGAGACTTTTTGGTAACAAAGTGTTTTGCTTTCAATTTTAAAAATAATGTAGATAACAAATTTAAACCTAGTTCTTCAAAATTTTCAATTTCTTTAGCATTATTATCATTTTGTTTGAAATTATCTTCGCCATTATTGCTGCATTGTAAATTAGGAACAAAATTTAAATAACTATCATCCAGCATTTCTTGTTGAAAATGTTCCATCGGAGCCGATTTAGTATAATGTCTCCTTAAAAAATGATTACTAATAGAAGCAACAGTTTTAAAAAATGTGTTACTTTGACAATCATTTTTAAAGGGACACTGTACATTTGTTTTTTGTCTTATATGTCCAAAAATGTGGCTATTAAAACTCCTGCGATTACAACTTGTAAAAGTACAATTGATTAATTTACATTTATATTGTACTTCCCCGGATTTCTTTGGTAGTTTATCGACATGAAAACGCTGAATATGAGAAGCAAAACCGTTATAACTTCTAAATTGCATCATGCAATCTACGTTTTTGCATTTAAATAAACCACTTGTACTACGATGTAAATATTGATGCAATTCATATTTTCTTATCGAATTCAACTTATATCCACAAAAATTACATGTATACATATTAAAAATTAAGGTTCCTACTTACCTTATAAATCACACAATATTACACAATAAAATATTCTGTAAACGATGTGTACTGAATGGGGTGATCATTTAAAATGCGATATGCACATACAATACACCCACATGAAAAAATAATGCTGATATCCCAGTTACTATTTTTATATGTCGCATAATAATTCCACTTACGATTCAAATATTTTATACACCGTGATGTATACGTAATTTTCATTTTCTTTTGTATAAAAGCAAAAGTTTTACTCAAATTCACATAACGGATCACTTTCATTTTGTAAATATACAAATTGTATTGAATATTTGCATATTATTTTGTAATATTACAATTTTTTTTTGTTATTACAAACTTAATTTGCATTCCTTAGATTTACAAACAGTTTTTGTAAAATTAAGTATGTTATTATAGTAAACTTTATGTAAAATTCATCCTAATTTTTTCAGTGTAGTACATAATATAATTTAACTTGTTTCTCCAGATAATATGAAATATTTTTGTATTCAATTAACAACAAAAGCTAATTTTTCGTTATAATTTGAATACAACTGATTTGTGTTTTTTATTGTGATATTAATTTGTGTTAATATACCAAAATTTTGTTATACTTCATTTCAATCCAAGTTATTATTCTTGAAAATAATTGTAAATAATTTTATTTCCTGTTCACTGAATTTACTATTAATTAAAAAAATAGAACTTTTCCTAAACCCTTTGACAAGTACGAAAGAACTCTAATTGGACGATGGAACATTGATGGATTTGAAATTTTAGAAAATGGAACAACTTTAGCTTGCTTCCAAAGATTAGGAAAAGAATAATTTAAAATTGAAAAATTATAAATATCTTTAATAATAATTGGAGAAGTCAGAGGAAGTATAATTTTTATAAATTTTGGACTTTACCATCACATCCGGTTGCATTTGATTTAATTGAACTTAATATATTAAAAATTGGTTCCTCTGAGACGCATTCAAATTTTCAAAATGAGCAGATGTTATGAAAATACTGTCACTTATATTTGCTATTGAGTTAGAATTTGTAAAATATTCATTTAAATCAGCCAAGTTAACATTTATTTCAGGATCCAATTCATCGCCATACATTCCTTCCCTCGGCAGATCTTGATATAAACTTTTTGATGATAGATTTCGATCAAATTTTTGTGTGCAAAACCTCTTTTGTGCTAAATATTTCATTGCGTTTACTTGTTACGAGGGCCCTTACCTGTAAACTTATTACTGCCGACGACTTGCTCAGCGGATCAAAACTATGGGCGTGGTCTACTGAAAAGGTTGTTGACGTATTTGTACCAAAATAAAAATGCCGTAGAAAAAACCGACCCCGGATTACATATGTAATCCACGCGCCTATGGAAGAGTTAACTACAAAAAAATTAATAAATATTATAAATATTTAATTGGTGCACAATATTTGAAGTTTACTCTGTTTTAGTTTTAAATGCTTGTTGGAGGAAATTTTGTAGTTCTTGCAATTTTTTATGAGAATTCACTTTCAGTCTATTTGATTCTAGCTGGATTACCGTACATAGTCTGCCAATTGTAAGTTGGATTGGATAAGTTGGAATTCTTGCAGTTGGCGAGCTCCGACGAATTTTTTATTTGTAATTTTAAGAAAATCCTTCCATTTTCTTAGCAATAGTAATACTAGTTCAACTGGATCTATATGAAGATATGGAGATATCAGATTTTCATATTCGCAGATTCGTATTCTAATTGATGCACTTGATTTTTTCTTATTAACCCTGCGCCGGACTTCTTATATTCGCTAACGTCATCTGATCTGTGGGTCTTTTACGGGCAGCACTCGTTTTCTAGCCAAATAATAAGTTTCCCGCAATATACAAATTATATTCTTATTATTTCACATCTAGACATTATATGCAGAGCAGTTTTATATCTGTAATGCCTATACCTTCTTGTTTTTTGGAAATTAAAAAATAAATTGTAACTATTTTCAAATTTTTAATAATAATTCATAATATAGCAATGCATAGAAGGAAAAAATCCGATCACTATTAGATTATTATGGAATTACTCTTCTGTAATTCCATAAAAATCAGTAAAAATCAATATATCAACAATTTTTAGCTGAAAAAGGTATACTTATTTTGAAAACCGAAAGTTGCATTATTTCCACTATTATATAAGCTAAGTAATTAATTAACTCCATATAATAAGTATGCAAAGTATGGATTTTCTCAAGAACAGGTATCAGGAGTTAAGTTGTTCACCCAAAAATTATTTAAAAAAATACAAATTCGGATGATTAACAATTTATTCAGAAAAACCTGCAGCGATTCTAGCTTACAAAGTTAAACTTCCTTTCTACAATCTTTCCAGCAGTATCTATTATAAAAAAGTGCTTATTATGAATTTACTTATTTTACAAAATATTCGTTTACAATTATTAGAATTAAAACTATGAGAAAATGTTGTTCTCAAGCTTCGAATGATTTTACATTATGTAACAAAATATTAGTTTACATATATTTATCAGAATTAAAACTATGGGAAATGTTCTGAAGGTTTGAATGGTTTCATATAACACAGGCAACGGGGACCGTAAATTTAAAATTTATTTTTAATTTAAAAAATTGATTTCTTCATAAAAATCAAAAAACAGCAAAACCTTAATAACAAAAACTTTTACTGACGCGGTGTGACAAACAACTTTGCACGTTGGTAGCTTCGCAAATATTTATCTAATTTTTGTTTGCAGGTATGAACCCTGTCTAGTAACTACTTTTTTTATAGAGGGTGGTTAAATTTTTCTATTGGTCCATTTAAAATTGACATAGGTAGGTACATCTAAAATTTCAACTGCTCCTTCAAAGACCCAGAGGTAGAACGCAGAGTTAAGATTAAATGCAATATATTTTAGTGGTTTATAAAATTTTGCTTTGGAAAATTCGGAATACTTTAAGCTGTGCTAAGCTAATTGTGGAAATTATTTTTGGGATTACCTGAAATTAAAAATTTTGAGTCAAATAATGGCAAACATTTTTTAAAACATGGTTTACCGCTGTGGGAACCTCTGAAGTGGATGTTGATCAGAGGTACTTTCTAAAGGTGTATTATTCAATCCAATTAATTCAACTTTATATTTTGTTAATCCAATAAGTATTTTTAATTCCTAATTAATAAAGAAGTAAATTAATATTTCTAAAGCTGGATTGAAAACAACAATGTACTTATGTGATATATCCTGTGACATCCAACATACATATCATGTTCGTAGGATTGAGTTTTATTTATAATATAAATTTTTAAATCAATTTTTAGTCAGTACAATATTATTAATCAATATCCTGTGAAAATAATTAATTACTTTAGTAGATAATAAGAGCTGATTTAGCAAACTTACATAGTAATTTCATTTTTAGTTGAGCAAAAATTCGGAAAACATATAATTTGGTTGGTAAGTGGACAGTTACATCCACTGTTCTGGTAATTGCTTGTAAATGCGTTTTGATAACCTGAGTCAGCAAAAATGTTAGTTTAGTGATACGAGGGTTGTCCCAGAAGTACCCGGCCTAACATAGAAAACAAAAGAAATCTGAGAATTTTTTTTTATTTTTCAACATAATCTTCTTTTAGCTCTATACATTTTTTCCAGCGATGTTCAAAAGCTTCGATACCTTGTTTATAGTGAGAACCGTCAAGCTCCTTAAAATAGCTATCAACCGCACACTTCACCTCTTCATTGTTGGCAAATCGTATACCAGCGAGCCATTTTTTCAAGTTTGAAAACAGAAAATAATCCAAGGGAGCTAAATCTGGTGAATAGGGTGAGTGTGGAAGCAATTCAGATTTTAACTCATTGATTTTGGCTACGGCGAAAAAGGATGTGTGCACTGGTGCATTGTCTTCATGAAACAACATTTTCTTTTTCGCCCAATGCGGCCGTGTTTTCTCAATTTCGGAACTCAAACATTGCAATAAGTTCGCAAAATACTCGCCGTTGATTGTTTTTCCCTTTTGAAGATAATCAATGAAAATGATACCACGCGCATCCCAAAAAACTGACGCCATGACCTTGCCCGCTGATGGAACTGTCTTCGCCTTCTTTGGAGCCGATTCTCTTCTTTCGGTCCATTGTTTTAACTGTTGCTTCGTCTCAGGTGCGAAGTGATGGACCCATGTTTCATCCAAGGGTATGAATCGACCCAAAACTCGGCTTTATTCCTCTGAAACATTGCCAAACACTCGATTGAAACATCCTCACGACGCTGTTTTTGTTCAATATTGAGCAAATGCGGCACCCATCTTGCGCACAGTTTTCTCATATCCAAATTTACAGCCAATATGCGATCTACAGCACTTTTTGAAATCCCCACAACGTCTGCTAACTCATACACCTTCGATCAACGGTCATCCAATACTGCTTTGTGGATTTTCTTTACTATTTCTGAAGTAGTCACCTCATTGGGTCGACCACTGCAAGGTTCATTTTGGCAGATGTAAAAGAAGGGGTAGAATCCCCCAAAGTAGAATCTAGCTCGGCTTTAATATTTGTTGGCCTGAGACCTTTTAAATAATAATAATAAGAATAATAATAATAACATAAGTTTATTTCTAAGAAAATGTACACAATTTACATCAAAAAAGAAAGAAAGTCACAAATCAACATAGTTTCATTTCGAATATAAAGAAAAGATTCACAAGTATTCTACATCGCTGTATGGTTCAATTTCAATCAGTAGTTGGTGCACCAGTTTTTTGAAGTCATTTAATACTGTTGTTGTTTTTATATGTGTAGGCAGTTTATTATAGTATCTTATGCAGGAGTAATAACAGTTTTTTTCAGTTGTTGTTAATCTATGGCTTGGTACATTGTAGTTTACACTTCTTGTAGGGTAGTGGCTCTTCTCGTTGAAGTGTTTTAAAAACAGTTGTTTATTTTTGAAAACAAATAACACGCATTCTTGAATGTAGACTGCATGTATTGTAAGTAGCTTGTTTTGCTTAAATCTTTTCCTACATGTTTCTTTAAATTTTAAATTTAAAAGAACCCTTATTGCCTGCTTTTGTATTTTGAAAAGTTTTCCAATTTGCCCGCTTCCATAAAAAATAATCCCGTATCGTATTTTGGATTCAAATGTCGCTTGATAAACCGTTTTCAGTGCTTGAGAGCTTACATAGTTGGAAATGACCTTTAGACCATACACAGTGGCGCATAAACTTTTTGATACTTCTTGTATGTGGTTTCCCCATGTCAGTGCATTATCAATATGCATTCCGAGAAATTTTGTGTTGTTACTTAACGTGTAAATATCTCCACATATTTTCACATTTTCGGGTGCTTCAATTCCAGAATGTATCGTTTTAAAAAGTATAACTTTTGTTTTTTGTTTATTCAGCAGCATCCCATTTGCACCAAACCATTTTCCCACATTATCGAGTATCTCATTTGTATTTTCAATCACTTCAGGCCACGTGTCTCCTTGTATTAGCAGGCTTGAATCGTCAGCATAATTGGTTGCATGTTGTAGGTCATTTATATATATGATAAATAACAACGGTCCTGCAATGCTACCCTGAGGTACGCCTGTTGTTATTTCTTGACTTTCCGAGTGATATTCTACTTCATCCTTAGTAATGGAAACTATTTGTTTTCTGTTTGTAAAATATGATTTAATCCAATTAAGAGCATTTCCACTCAATCCATATTTTTTTAATTTTTCAAAAAGTATTTCATAATCTAAACAATCGTATGCCTTTGTCAGATCCAGAAACATTCCCAGTGCCAATTTTCCATCTTCAAACGCCTGTAATATCTTTGTTACAAATTGGAATATTGCAGTATGTGTGCTTCTTCCTTTTACATATCCATGTTGCCTTTCCGTTATTGTATTATTTTCCACTAGAAATTGCGTAATCTGTTTACACATAACCAACTCAAAGATCTTTGAAAATCCAGGTAAAACACTTATCGGTCTGTAATTGTCGTAATTGGAAGGGTCTCCTTTCTTGAGTATAGGCTTTACTACAGCTACTTTTAGTTTATCTGGAAATATCCCATACCTTAGCGAGTTGTTCACAATGTAGCGTAGTGTGTCTACTATTCCAGTTATACTATATTTTATGATGCTGGTTGGGATTTCATCTATTCCACTACTGAATTTATTTTTTAGACTTCTGATGATTTCTAGGATTTCCTCTTTTGTTGCATCTCGCGTCACCATCGTGCTGGCAGCCATCCACTTGGTCTCGTTTGTGCTTATCTTTTTGGTTTGTTTGGTATTTTGAGTTCCAGCTTGTATCATATGTCGATTCATTTGATTAGCAATTAAAGTTAAGTTACCTTCCATTTGAAAATTTTTCTGAATTGTTTTATTTTTAATTGAATTTACCGTAGTCCACAATGCTTTGTTTTTATTGTCTGATTTGTTAATTTTCTCATCAAAGTATTTTGCTTTACATGCAGTTAAAACATTATTATATTCTTTTTTAGCTTCATTGTAAGCTTTTTTATAATCGTTATTTACTTTACTTAACACTAACAGTAAATCCAGTTTTTTTTTATATTCTGCCACCTGTGGATTTTTTTTAAATAATGAAAATTTTGACGTTTTAGTTACTACCTTTTGCAGAGGAAAACTTTCCTTAAAATAGCTTAAGTAGGTGTCCAGGAAACATTCAAATTGTTTATTTACTTCCCGTTCTTCAACGGAATATACCAGCTTCCATGTCTCTTCCGTTAAACACTTCAAGAAGTATTCCTTGTTCTCTCCTGAGAATTTTCTTTTTTCCCTTACTTTAGGTATTTTCTTAATGTCCATTTCTATTGTTAGTTTTTGTGCATAGTGGTCCGAAATATGCGTTTTTATTACTTGCGCCTTGTATATACCTTCAAAGTTTGTAAAAATATTGTCAATACATGTAGATGTGGTATTTGTTTCCCGCGTCGCTTCAAATATTGTTTGTCTTAAATTGAAAATGTTTATCAAGGTCATAATTTTTTCAGCTTCAGTGTTACTACTCAACAAATCTATGTTAAAGTCTCCTGCTAATATAATTATGACATTTTCTTTGATTAGAATATTTAATACCTTATTTATTTCTTCTAAGAAAATGTTCGGATTTCCACCTCTATAAACTGACATACATACTACTTTAATATTGTTTATTTTGCATTCGACACTTGCACATTCAAATTCGCCAATTTTTGAATACTTAGTGATATCTTTTCTTTCTTTACATTCAATATCTTGTTTTACAAATACAGCTGTTCCTCCATGTTTATTTTCTTCCCTACAAAAATAAGATATCAAATTAAACCCTTGTATAGCATAATTTTTAAGTTGTTCAATAGTTTTCCAATGTTCAGTTATGCACAGTACTTTGCAGTTTTTGTGTTCTTGTAAGATAATTTCAAGTTTTAATATCGAATTACCAATTGATTGTACATTTTGATGTATAACACTAAAGCTTGTCTTTTCTTCATTTAAATTATTGTCTTTAGCACTTATAAAAAATTTTCACTTTGTTGGTTTAAGAATTCTCGGTGTTTCACGAAATCAAATCTTTTAACACCCACTCCCTCAGGCCAAAATTCGGATTTATACACTTCCTCCTTCTTCTCCAAAGGAACTGTTACCACAAAACATTTTTTTCTTGATGATTCCGTTGGTATTTCTTTCACATCAACACCATTTTTATCAAGTCCTTGTTCGTTTATCAAATATTCACTGATCATTTCTGGTGTGGCCGTTCTTTCTACCCTATACAAGTATAGCCAGACCTTTCTTTTTGTTCCTGTAAAGCCCTTTGTACTTTCGCTTCTAATTTTATTTCCAGTACCTATATTTTTTTCTTGTATTTTCCGATTGTTGAAGATTCCTCTTCTTTCAAAGGTTTGTTGTTGAATATTAGTTTGTGTAATTTCAGTGGGTTCATCATTTTTTGTATTTTGTATTTGTCCTTGTTGCAATGCTTGTCTATATGATCTCTGCATTTTATTTTGCACATTTCTTACATTTTCATTGTTTACTAAAATTTGTGTTGCCATAGTAGTTTTCTTTAACTGACGCTCTCCATTCTTGTCAACTAGGGCCCTCTGTTGGTTTACAGTTGCAACCTCTATATAGTTATCTTCCTGTTTTGCACTTTCCATTCGTTTCTCACTATCTTTTTCTGTCATCCAGTTATCTATCTGACTTTCCAACATTCTTAAATTCTTCATCAGGAGATCACTATTTTGTTGTAATATCTTGTTTTTATCTTTAACTTCACTTAGAAGCTCCTTTAGGTAATTATTTTCCACTTGAAGAACCTTGTCTTGCTCATCATTTTTATCGCACGTAACCTCACTTTTCCTCTCACAACACACCACTTTGTTTTCTCCAATTATCCGTATTGTTGCATTTCTTTTTGCACATCCTTTATGGTACATTGAGAAACAGTTTATGCATACGTACACTGCACAAGCTTTAGAACAGCATCTCATCCCCTGTTCGCCACTTATTTCCTCCGCACCAAGACCACTTAACTCTCCTTCGGCCATCTTGGCGATACGATAAATGAAAGAATTGTATCACATAGCGATGACCAATTTTCTCCATATTTACAAATTATCACAGAGCGTCCACTATTGATGGCTGTCAAAAAAATACCAAAGAACGCAGAGCCTTAAAACTTTAAACTTAAGCTTTATAAGCTGGATTCAGACACTGCGAGGCTGCCGCGCGCGGCTGCTGCGCGAGGCAGGAGCCTCGCTCAGTGTGGACCACTTGTGTCTCAGCTAGCGCGAGCCAGAATTTTCAAGGCTGCTTCATATGTATCCCCTGCGATTGCGTAGTTGCCTCTGTAGAATGCATCTCCAGTTAGTTGACATCTTATCATGGCATCTGAGTATATAAATACCGTGTAAACGGAGCATGGAAGTTATAAATCCAATCTTTTAAAGAAATAATTAAAAATTTTTACTAAGAAAGAATAAATAAGTTCACGGATAAACCTTTCTTATTTATTTCAAAAATATTACCAGTTACACTCTTATTCTTTAAGTAGCGTGAAAACGTTAGTAAAAGATATATTGGTGTTATTGTTGTGAATATCATAGCACTTACCTGAGGTTTATTATTTCTGATTTATAAGTTCGAAAAATAATTACTAAACGAAGTCGATAAACTAATAATAATTACCTACCTACAACTTGCATAATGTTTTTTTTGCATCTATGAAAATTTTATCATAACATTCATTCTTTCTGTAATTAAATAATTGTAGTACTAATCAATTTTATAATGATTACCTAAAAGTAACTAATTAGGTATTTATTTTATAATCAATTTAGTTAGTTTGTACTAATTAATCAATAAAAAAAAGAAAACAATTATTGTTTGCTGGAAAATAACAACATATTCCTATTTTTAAACCAATATGTATAAACATGACGTGTATAGACAATGACAAGTTAGGCTAAAATTTTAAAAGTTTTAAAATTTGAAATGCACATGGTCATAAATTATGTAATAAATAACACCTAAAATTGAACACTTAATGGCAATATATCTTCAATTAAATACCCAAGTATGACAGTAATGTTAACTTTATCCCGTTTGGAAACTTTGTTTATTTACTCGACCACTTTTGTACGTAGTCTTTTCTTTGAGTCGACCGACAAAATTTGGCTCGCAGCGAGGCAGCTCCGTTTTGTATCTCCGTTACTGTAAACATGGGGTAGACCTTTCCGATGTGGCTAGCGAGGCAGCTTTGCTTCGCTCGACACATGTCTACTTAATGAAATTCCTATTAGAAAATCACCGTCCACACAGCGCGAAGCGTGCCGCGCGCGGCAGCCTCGCAGGAAACATGGTCCACACAGCGCGAGGCTTGTATCCCGAGGCTGCCGCGCGCTTCAGCCTCGCAGTGTCTGGATCCACCTATACAGTTGGTACTTCCTACTATCTATTGTATCCCGAATAACTATAGACTATTTGGCCCTTTGACAAAACAGAAGGGGCCAAACCGCCGCGGGATTTATTACCGGTGAAGATATTGCCGCCGGTAGCAAAATAAAAGACAAAATTATCCAAAGCGGAAATTCAAATAGCGATATGGCGTGCGGTTTGGTCAAGACGAAACATGACGACACTCAGGGCCAACTTTCTTTCAAGTTTGGGACTTGCCAATGACACGTGAAGCCTGTCATGGTTTTCAAAATGAGTGGAGATGTCGCGACATAGGTCCACGAGTTCGTCAACCATGCCGCGACATTCCTTTAATATATGAAACTTAAATGCAAATAAAATAGTAAAAACAGACATTAATAAGCGGATTATTAAAGCGAAATAAAAATATAAAAAAAGCGACTGAAGGTCATATGATTAAAAATTCAATAAATACTATTTACAATTAAAAAAAAGTTTGACTAAGGTTAAAATTTAAAAAGAGAATTAAAATTCAAAATATATGTTAGTTAATCTGAAAATTCATATATACAATAGGATAAAGATAGAGGAAAGAAGGCCACGTAACAAATAACGCCAAACTTGTGGAGTGATAAAAAACAGACGGTCGGTGCGGATTACCCCCGCCGTCTGACAGCACCTGCGTACCACACATTCTTCATGAACTCTTTATGAATAATTACTGAACCGTTAATCGTATTATTGACCAGTGATACGCAGTCGTTCTTAGTGAGGCGGAGTATGCCGGAGATCTCCTTATTGCTCTCGCGTGGGCGTGGTCTACTCTTGGAAGTTTAACACAATCAAAATAACACAAATTCGGTCCCTTCAATATACCCTCTAAATTTTTCGATGGCAAACATCATCGCAATTAATTCACGCTCGGTAGCGGCATATTTCTGTTCCGCGCTGGACAAAGCTCGGCTCGCATAAGCGATAGGATGCTCAAGACCACCTTGTTCTTGAAATAGGACAGCACCTACTCCTACCAAAGAGGCATCAGTTTGGATAAAAAACTGCTTATCAAAATTGGGACTTATTAGGATCGGAGCGACAGTGATTAATTTTTTAATTTTTGAAAACGCCACTTCAGCTTCAGAATTCCAGCTAATAGTCTGGCCCTTTTTTTAATTTTTAATTAACGCGGTAATCGGAGACGATATTGTCGATAAATTTGGCAAGAAAATTCGATAGTAACTGATTAATCTAATTAATCTTTTAACCTCCGTCGTATTAGTCGGGGTCCTAAACCGAGTGATAGCTTCCACCTTCTCCGGATCGGTACGAAGCCCTTGATCATCAACCACGAAACCCAGAAACTTAAGCGAGCTACGACAAAATTCGCATTTTTCAATATTTTCAAAAATAAGATTGAGCGTCCTAATGTGGTCTTCAAACGTGGACGAAGCCACAATCATGTCATCAAGATAAACATGTGCGTCACCTTGGTGTAAAATGGAACCAAGTACCTTCTCCATGGTACGTTGTAACGTCTTGGGAGCGTTAGTAACTCCAAACGGCATAACCAAAAATTCAAATAGGCCAAGCCCTGGGGCCACAAAAGCGGTTTTCTCTCTAGAGTTTTCATCTAACGCAATCTGCCAGAATGCTTTACGCAGATCGATCGAAGTCAAAAATTTGGCCTGTCTAACTCGATTCAAGATACAATCGGGCCGTTTAAGGGGGTAGGCATCTTTACGGGTGACTTTATTAAGAGAACGGCCATCAAAACAAACACGAAGCTCTCCGTTCCGCTTCTTTATTATTAACAAAGGACTACACCAAGGAGAGTTGCTAGGTTGGATCACCTGATCTTTTAACATTTGGGAGATCTCCGTCCTTAATTTGGCTTGCATCGCCGGACTCAACGGATACTGGCGAGTCTTGACAGGCGGAGCATTTCCTGTATCGATGGTGTGACTCACACCTTTAACTCGACCCAATTCTTTGGTAGATAACTTAGCAAATTTCTTAATAACATCATCTAATTGTTTTTGTTGACTTAAGGTCAAGGACGCTTGATTGACAATATATTCCGAGGCTGCAACACGCGGAGCAGTAGTATGCCACGAAAATTTATCAAAATGTAGCGATAACTGAAAAATTTTACAAAAATCCGCACCCAACAAAAATTCATAAGCTAAATTCGGCACAATAAGAAATTTCACTGTCTTCACAGTACACCCCAACTGAATCTCTAAGGCGATGATACCAGTCACCGGACTACTAGCCCCATTCGCTACTTGAATTTCCCCAACCTCAGACGGCAAAATTTTTCCAATGCCCGCTTTTCGCAACACTTCAAACCCCTTTCCCCCTAAAATAGAACACATGGCCCCCGTATCCAACAACGCCGTAAATTTATGGTTCTGTATACAAATTTCCAAATGAGGTCGATTATCGAAAGGTTTCTTAGTCATAACAGGTGCAACAGATTTAGACGCATGAAAATTTTTTACTTCTTTCAACCTATCTTCCCATTCCCCTTTACTAAAATATTTATTTAATTTTTTCTCTGAGTCGGAGACGAAACGTACGCGCCTCGGCCTCTTCCACGAGAAAAGTTTCGACCTCTCAAACTCAACGTTCCGAACGCAACTTCGAAGGGGCGATTCGACACATCGAGGTTGCTCGTGCCCCGGGGTGGCACAACCTCGTTCTAGTTTTCCGAAATTACATTATTGACGGACGTAACCGCTGAAGAACAACGTGAACATTGATTTTTATATACATTTTTGGTCCCACAGCCATAACAAACAATATTTCTGGCCATTTAACAATTAATGAAACGGTGACCCCTTTCATTACAATTCCAACACAGTAACCCGCCACTGTCAACAGGAATGTATTATTTGTCATTTTTTAATTTTAACTCTTGCAGTCGTCTACAACGATCCTTTAATTTTTCTAAATCTGCGTAGTCGTCCAAGACAATGTGCATCGAAAAAAAAAGGATTCAAATTTCGAACAATTTGATCGACAATAATTTTTTCGGAGGTTTTCTTATTAATTTTCAAATATAGAGATTCGATAACCATTATAAAAGACATGACGTTTTCATTTAAACCTTGCATACGGTGCTGGACTTCTTTATGCAATTGATATTCGAAATCTTACGGCAAAAATTCTTTTTTAAGAGCTTTAACTAATTCCGCCCAATTTTTTACTTTATTTTTTTGATTACGCAACCAAGTAATAGCACTGCCTGACCTAAGTTCTGTTGCGCCGACAAATAATTCCTAATCTGAAATGCCCCTCGATTCTTTACATTCTTCAACCTGTTCCAGGAATTCTAAAATTCTGACCTCGTCTGCATGACCGTTGAATTTCAAATTCCACTTAAAAACAGGAATTTTACTTAGGTTTCCCGTACTAACATTTAAACTTGCTTCCGAGCTAACTGATCTATTACTGCTTTTATTTGAGTCAAACGCCGTAAGCGCCGCTCCTTCTAAAATTTTTAATTCAGCTTCGAACATTGAAACAATGCGATTTATCATCCTTTTCCGCGATTAATTTAAGTATCGAGATACGATTATCTAAGTGCAATAAGAACCTTGATCTTAACTGATTTTGTATTCTTAATTCAATATTTTGCCCATTGCTGTCTAAAATTTCAGCAATATTAATTAACGATAAATTTATTTCTTTTTCTGTTATTTCCCAATCAACATTACGTAAACTCATTTTGACGTTAGGATTCTTTAAAGCAATATCTAATTGAACTCGCCTCGACACTTCCGTGATGCGGGGTGTAGTTTCACGACAAACTAACTCAAACAACAGTTCTGTATTACTTAAGTGCTTTGGGTCCATGATGACGAAATTCAAATTTTGCTGCTGTTGCCGTAATATAAATTACACAGTAATAAACAATTTCTTTTTGGAGCCCACGACGCACTTACAATATTCGCCGAACCTGCAATTTTTTAATTGTGTTACCTTCCTTGAGTAGTAAATTGCCCCACGACAAAGGCGCCATTTGTTACGAGGGCCTTACCTGTAAACTTATTACTGCCGACGACTTGCTCAGCGGATCAAAACTATGGGCGTGGTCTACTCTTGGAAGTTTAACACAATCAAAATAACACAAATATTTTATATGTAATTTAATTTCTCCCTTTGACATTCGTGAAATGAGCAAGCCCATTTAATAATACAACAATGCAAATAACATCGATAAACATAAAATCAACACAGCAGTATATTGTTGGCAACAATTGCCATATTTATTATAACTAAAATTTATGATGACGACATCATGACAAGAACTTTAACAATCGTAAAAATACAACAGATCAACATCTACAAGTCAAACGGCTCCTGCCTGGTCAAAGGCGCATAAAAATCCTTCTAGACCGCCTACTGTTAAAGCGTTATCAGCTGGGTCAAGGGCGCAACAAAATCCCCTCTTGGCCGAGCTTTACTGAAGTTATGGGGGCGTAATTGTCCACGAAGGGAGGACAATTAATTCCCATAACGGTGTAACACCAATTCGTGTTAAACTTCGACGAATCCGACGACAAACATGAATTTATCGAAAAATCAAACAACATGAAAAATAAGTCGATTCTGACCTGAAAGGTCCACAGAAATTGTGCACACAGCACCAAGAAATGTACTAATTAAAGCAATACCAAAATAACGATACCTTGTTACAATTTAAATTCCATTGTTAGACGCAGGTGTCCATGGAGATGGTTGTTGAAGCAGGGTTCGGCATCATGCAGTACGTAAGCTCCAACCAAAGATTGAGAATAACCCGGCGTCCAGAAGATGCCTTATTACGACAACAGTAACATCACTTAGATATACTCAGCGGCATAATTTATTTACCATCAGATTGGAAACTTCATCATAACTCGAAAGTCCGAAACAAATCGCAATATCAGAAATAACATTTAATTTTAAATATTTTGGCACTAGATTTTAAAACGTTATTATGACTCAAATAAGTTCGAAACAATCTCAAGCTCGCAATTTATTTCAATTTTAAAGATTTTTGCACTAGATTTAAACCTCATTGTAATTCGAAAAGTTCGACAAAAAATCGCACGATCGGAAATCGTTCAAAATTAAAGATGAATACCCGCAACATGGTTGTCGTATCGCACACATTCCATGCGCGGGGCGGCAACGTCGGACCGCATTTCCCGCTCTTACTAAGGTCGAAAGTCGCCCGGCGCGCATCGCCAACAATAATTATCCTAAATTCTTCAAAATTCATTCTCCAAAAACTTCACAAACGATACTCGCGGGAATAGAAATTCCACTAGGAAAACGAAAACTTTCACTATAATTTAGTCAACTAAAGGAATATTTCAACTTAAATTAGCCGATCTTAAACGTGACTTCCGAAACGCTCGCTAGCCTGCCAGAAAGTGTTCGACGTCTCCCTTCCCGCTCCCAACTTCCACGCTATGCACGGACGATTGCGCGGTAACTAGTGCTCAGAAAACGTCGGCGTAACATACTCTATTTCAAAGCTTACAATATGCTTCCCACAATTCATCTTTTTTACTCCTGTATTTTCTATTGCGCCAAACACCATAAGCAATAATAATGGTTCCTTGGTTTCTATATCCCATACTTTGACAAACAATAATTCAGTGAAATTAAAGCATTCGTGTTGGTTTAAAGTTGCCGTGCAGAGCACAACAATTAATTTATTTTCAAACTTTCTAATTGCATGGATACTTCTGATGTAGACGCCGCCGTCGGGTAACGTTAAGTTGAAACGTTTTTCGATCTACATTATTGTAATAAAATAAATTAAAAACTTTAATTTTCTAATCGTTCCACAAATATCAAGTGGAAAAAAATGTTTGCTTGACCATTCTTAAAAAAATTTCCCAAGTCAGGATTTCAGTTTCCGCAAACCCTTTAAATTTGAATGCAAGTTAAAAAAAAAATAGCCAAGTTTATTTCTGGATTACCGTGAAGACCCTCTGGTCCTGTCGCTTACCATTGCGTTGGTCGAGTTCATAACCAAAACTTGGTCACAACCGCAAGTTCCACTCAACATCAATCTCTACAAACATCTCTACTCAAGTTTTTTTTGGTTCAATTTGTTCAAAAAAAGTTCAATTTGCAATTGCAAATTGCAAATCCACTTAAGGCGGTGTCCTGAATTAGAAGGTTAAAAAATCGATTTTTTTTATTGCTTAAATCAATAGATAAACTAGCCAAGAATATATTTACAAAGTAATATATATAAAAGCATGAATTATACCTATACAGTGGCTTATTATAAAAATGGATTTCACAGCAAAATTTTTTGCAAATTATTTTCTGTTGCAAATTTTTTCTCTTCATTTTTGTTCTTTAATTTTTATAATATGACAATTTGGCATCGAGCACTTCAAGGTTTTTGCGTCTATTTATAAATAGGTGCACACGTGATACTGGACTGGTTTTTCGGAATTGCAGGTGTTTGCAATTTGTGTAAGTAAGAATCCGCTTGGGGACTGTTGATTAGATGGCTAGTTTTAAATGATTGAGAAAGATGCTCTGAATGTTGATCGGAGGGAAAAGGATGGCAGGGTGGGCTAGGACTTCCTGAAGAAATAAAACTTACAAAATATCTCGCCTATATAACGTAGGCGTGCTCCGGAGTGAGGCATCCCATTTCTGCTTCAAAAAGTAAATCATTAATAAGTTTTTCTGCGACAAACATTTGTTTTGCATCTAATGTTTCAAAATGTGTTTCGCCACATTTTTACCAAAAGTATCCCAACGGTCTTCTGTTAAGGGACGAGAACGTTTAAAATGATCTCGTACCGATTCCAACAATTTATTTGTTATGGATTCATCTTTCCAAACGATTGGATCAAGTCCGATTTCAATATTTTGAAATGGGGGTGTTGGCATGTCCCTCTGGCACCCCTACTTGTTTTTTTGTTTTTTGTAATTTTCGTACAAACGAAAATTTTTGTGGTACAAACAGATACAATCAAAGTACAAACGATTATATTTTGATAATTTTCCTCGAGTAAACATGATTTTACTTATCCTTTGAGCACTTATGTTTTAGCAGACGCACTAAACTACATATGTACGTACAATATTCACTGTCGGTAATATATTACACACAAAGAAAAATAGGGTTAGTTAACCTTGATAAAGGTTATTTTTTTACTTTTTGTAGTAGTGAAATAGGCCTCAACTGATACTATACTATTTTGTAGTGGTAAATAATACTACCACTACAAAATAGTATACACAAAATAGTAAGATTACGTTATATTAGTAGTTATTTTCTATTATTTTTATTACAGTGAATTTTACCACTACCATGGAAGTAAATTTTACCATTTGTTCTAATAACGAGAAAAGTGAGAACTACTTGTAATCGTGATAACGATATAGGTAACCGTCCTGTAGTGGTAAATTGTACGACTGTATAGCGATGGGTTTTTACTTTTGCGCTAAAGGGTGAATAATACATACCAAGATTAGTTTAAATTTACTATTTGGTGTATTTAACTATACTCTGCATTAAAACTATTTTGTATCGGTAGGGGTTACAATTGTATAGTTAAAAGTTACCATTTTGAGTGCTATGTAATAATGTATTAAAAGTTTTATTAACTGCAGTGTTTTTACTGATACAATTAGTAAATTAGAAAAGTAAAATTTTGTGTGTGTATGTTTATGTGTTATAAATAGGGTCCGGATAAATAAGCACAAAAAATCCGAAAAAAACCGCTTCAAAAAGCGTAAACTTCTGCAAAAAAAGCATAAATTTTTTTTTTAAACGTTAGGTAACAAATAAAAGTAACATTTATTTTTAAAAAGAAAATACAAAAATTTAGATATAAATCTAAATCGTATTAAAATTATGTATGGCAGTAATTTACAATTAAATGTTACTCGATATGCTCCTTCTTTCACTTCTTTCACTTACAAGGTTTTATATGCAGAAAATCTTCTTTCTACATCAACGCTATAGTGATTGGGACATGCTTGAACTTAGCAATTGCAGCTGGATCTATGTCCAACTGCGAATCTGTGACAATTTCACCTTTTATAATTCTTGAAATTTTCTGTAATTTTTGAAAACCCTCGTTTTTTTTCAGTACGTTCCGTAATTTCACTTGAACTGCTTGTCCAATACGACCTGGTACTAAAGATGTTGAATTTTCAAAATTTTGTATCGTGTTTATGGAATCCTCTAAAGTAACGTCTTGAGTTTTCAATACCGTTATGGTTTGACTAACGTATCCAAAGTTACTTTTTATAAAAGCTAAATTACATTTTAGAACTTCAGTTTGAATTAGCTTTTTGCTTTCTTCAATAGCAATACTATTCGGTTCTAAATCTATTATAACTTCTCCGAATTGTTGAAAATTTTCAGCATAATAAAATGCCGCATCCGGTAAGGTGTGCCCGGTAAAGGTGCACCTTGCGGTACATTCAAAGTACCTCTTTTTAAATGATATCCAAAAGAAGATTCCTTTAATACTCCACCATCACTTTGGCTACCACATATTTACTTACATACGAAAAGAAATTGTTTGCATCACATACTCCAAATAATACAATGCTGTACGTCTTTTTGTAATTATAATACAAAGTGCCAGATTTATTTGGAGCTTATTTTTTTTGGAGCATTAAAAATTATAAAGAATCCCCAGATGCCAATAGCCGTAAAGTCACACTAATCGACATCCTGCAGAAATATTTTTCTTTCTTCAAGGTCTTTGGTCAAGGAAATGCTTAACAATTTCTTTTTGCTAATAAAGTAATTTACAAATTATGAAAACTTGGGGTCAAAGTTTTTTGAGTTTAACCCAGAAGTAGGATAAGAAAGATTAAATAAAAAGCGGCAAAGAATCAATAATATAATATTTTAAAGCGAATTTATAATGATAAAGGTGAAATAATAAGTAATGATAATGTAATAAATATTCGCAAAGATGAAAATAAGTCGCAAAAGTAAATAATATACCCCGTCCTCGCCATGTAATTTTAAATTAAGGATGGCGAGAAATATTAGTGAACAGAACCCAAATAATTATCACAAAACTGCAAGAAGCACTTTTTAACAGTAAAAATAAAATCATGCTCAATTTTATAAAATCTCAAATAGATAAACGCTTAAAAAAATTTAAATATCGTGATATTTACAAGGTTTTTATGATACAAGGTGTGGGTGAAAAAATAATAAATTCACAAAATTTATTTTAATAAATTTTAAAAATGGCCTCCCTCATTTTCAGCACACAGGCGTGTTCTTTTCAAAAGGTGTTGCACGCTATTATTTATAATGGTGCTTCTTTAAGTTCTTATACACCTATCTGTTTTCCTTACAGTAATTTATTTTTTTTTACCTACACCTTGTTCATTATCTTCAGAATTTCTGTAAAAACGGTAGGTTCTCCAAAAAAATTTATTTGACCAAAGTTGTAGCCCATGAAATTTCCTATCCGGTTTGGGCCAACAGTTTTATTCTAAGACGTTTCGTTTAAGAGATACGGCTTTCGCAAGAAAAGTAAAAAAAATAAAACTTGAAGTTTTTTAAACATTTTTTCCTTTAATTTAATTTATAACTCGAAATCCGTTGATTCTAGGCAATAAGAAGTTATAATATAATTTGTAGATAAACGAACGATCTTTTTAAAAGTTCTAATCTATTAAGCTTAAAAATCGGAGCTATTTTTATCGGAGCTTATGGCTGTTTGAAATCAGAAATTCAAAAAATTGCTTTAAAGAGTAAAGAGTTTGGACTTGGACAAAAGTTTTATTTGAAAATTTGTCTTAGAAAAGTGTCCATTATCACCACCTCAAAGGTTCTCTACGGTCACGGGAACACCCTGTATGTCTACTAATTAATTTCAAATTTTCGATATTGGTAAATGAAAGATATACCATAAAAGGTGTCGGCGCGTTCAACTAGAGAGCTTAGTTGTAAAATTAAAATTATGTAAAAAAAAATGTTTGTTGAGCTATTTGAGTTTTGTGCCCTTTACGGTCACGGGGTCTTTCGCGATGCGGAGTTACCGAGTGGGAGTACCGCCACTGAATATGGGCAAGGAAAAATTGTACTATTGATCCAAAAAATTGAAGATAATAAAAATTCTTTTTTAATTAATTAATTAAACAGGGCTGTTACGGGCCAGAGTACGTATGTTGTCAGCCAGGGGCGGATAGGCCATAAGACTAACCTGGAAATTTCCCGGTGGGCCGGTAGCTGAAAGTACGTCTAACAAGGATCCTTAATAATCCATAATAATGAATCAATGTCATTAATTTCTAAACATAAAAAAATGTTTTTTGGATAGTAAATGTAATCTGATTCAAAAATTTGTAATAACCCTATGCTCTATTTAATTTTAAAGGAAAAATGCGTAACACCCTGTAAATGTATATTTTAGCCATATCCGGAAATTAAAAAAGGGCCGACAAATATTATTTCCCGGGCCGCTAAGATGTTGCCCATCCGCCCCTGTTGCCAGCAGATATTTTTAAATATAATTATTTAATTGTTATATTAAAATGAAACTGTTTTAAACAGTTACGGTTGGGCGGGTTGGGCCAAGCCGGGAGCCCCAGGCCCGGGCCTAACCAAGCCCTTTGATAAAATAGGCCCTGGTTATATCAGCCCCTGACAAAAAAACAAATTGCAGCCCCGTTAAACATATACATACATACTTCTTAATATATATGGGGTATTCCACGCCAAATCGACCACTTTTGAACCCGACCCCTTTCGATTTGGCCGAAACTTTTTTCTCGTGTTCTACCCCACTAAACATATTTCTTAGAGTTTTTAAATTCATAACTTTTGTTGGGTTGGGTGAATTGAGATAAGGAGTGGATTGAGATAAGCTGAAGAAGAAGATATTCTATTTATGATTTTTATTGAAAGTAATTAAAATAAGTAGATATACGCGCATTTTCAGTCTTGTGGATCTATCATAACAAGTTAGATACTTCTCTCACGCTATCCAATCAAATATAATTTATGAATACCTTTCTGTATTTGAGATATTAATTTGATGTACCTTTTAAAATATTAAATTTTAGCCAAAAAATAAATCACGTAATTTGTATTTTACAATTCAATATTTCCCATTTGTTGTATTTTATCAGGTCAAATTTTGCAGGCTGTTAAACTTATTTAAATTTTTGAGATTTATCATTTTTGTGTAATTTGTTTTAAAAGTCTGTTTATTGTCAATTTATACGTAATAATGAATTTAAATATTCGAAGTTTGCAATACACGGCCTTAAAATCTTGCATTAAATACCAGCAAATGCATGCGCTACCATCAGCTACTCTTTTCCTGCTTTTGAAGAAGGTTAGTAGAAATTTCAATAATTTTGCAAAAAAATAAAACAGAACCAAAAATATCTTTTAAATTTTAATTTTAATTTGATATTTTACTTATCTAATTCCTGCGCCTCTATAACCAAGACAAAATTTTGCTAGTTTGTTAATTCAAACAGCCATAAATTGATTTAAAACTGATAATGTTTTGTAGATTTGGGAAGATAATGAACTAGATTTCCTTCGCTCCCTATATTGCGATTTCAAGGTTTTCACTGTTCTGCTAGATGAAAAATACCGAACTACACTTTTACAAAGTTTTTCCAGTGTTAACATCCGTAGTGGCACACCATCAGTAGCAGACATTTTATTAAAAAGTTACAAAGAGTCTAATGCTATTAAAAACGATATCGAATTAGGGCTAAAATTTGCTCAATTTTTTATCGAGCTTGGCAAGTTTTGGCCCGCGTTCAATTTTTTGACAGTTGTTAAGGACACCTGCAATGCAACAAATAACCAAGAAATGCTACTCGAATGCTATGGCCAGTGAGTATTTTAACTTGAATTTTATGAAATGCAATAAAGTTTATTTTTTAGGTTTATTTATGCACTTTCATTTCAATATAGGTTTAAACAGCCTTAAAATTGTATGAACTTGTTAAGAACCTTGTTAATAAAGTGCGTCCACTTCCAAACTGTGCGAATGTATTTTCCAATATTTCTTTTATGCATTTTATGCTTGGCGATTATTACCAGGTAATTAAAATTTAATAAAATGCAAAACAATTTTCAATAGTAATAATTAGAGCCCGGATTTATAAGCACTTATAAATCCAAAATAAGCGCTTTAAAAAGTTGCAAAAAACAAAAAAATAAGTTCTATAAAATTGAAAAAAAGCACTAAAAATCAAACATGAAAATGTAATTTTTATTAATTATTAATTAAAAATTCGCTTTATAATTATAAAAAAAGTTAACTATCATATATTTTTCCAAATTTTCCATCTTGAAAGATTGTCGTCTGTCGTTTAGTACCTGCTTGTAAATTGAAAAACTTCGCTCAACATCAACCGACGTAATGGGAGCAAATTTGTATCTATGGATTGGTACATTCGAATCACATTCTTGAACTTCCATACCTAGTAGCACCTCAGAAAATTTCTCAAGTGTATGAAATCCTTGATTTTTGTCCAAGATATCCTTTAATTTATTATTGACAATTATTCCCACGCTCCCTTGCACCTCCAAAGTTTTCTTACTAAAATTATTTATAATATTTACCGATTCCACTAAAGGCATATATGTATCTTTTTTCCAAATTTTCGATAGATGATGGAACGTATGAAAAGTTAGCTTTGATATAACTTAATTGTTGTCGAATTAATGTATTTTTAAAAATTTCTTGACATTCTTTTATTGCTGCCGACGACGATTCTGGCAATTCAGAAACAAATCTTTGAAAATTTTCAAAATTTGTCGCATAATACAAGGCAGCATTGAGCCACGTTCCCCACCTTGTAAGCACTGGCTCGGGAGGAAGAGGTGTATCGGGAAATTTTTCTTTAAAACCTTGCACTCTCAAAGGCGCCTTCACAAAAATTCTTTTTCCATTCGAAATTAAATTATTAACTAAAGAAAATTGCAGGCGAATTGTTTCGGCAACACGAGAGAGTCCATGTGCCAGACATGTACAGTGAATTAAATTTATATAAAATACTTTCAGCACTGTTCCGGCTTTAATCATGTACGCTGCTCCATCGGTCACAAGTAAAGCTACTTTATCTGCTGGCACTGGATTTGGTAAGTATACTAAATTCGTCAAGCCATCTTAAATAAACCTTGCAATGGTCGCATGGTTAGTTTTGAAGAGTTCTTTGCAATATACTAGGTACGTTTGAGAGGGTTGTTCGTCACTTAAAATTCCGACAAGTAAATTTGCAATATAACGACCACAGCTATCTGTTGTTTCATCCACAGTTAGCCAAATATAATGGTTTCCAATTTGATTTTTAATTTTTTCGAAAATATTTATGTAACAGTCGTTTAAGTAATTTTTACGGATACTACTTTCACTAGGGAGTGAGCGCTTACAGAAAATTTCCAAAAACTGCTTGAACTGGGGGTTTGTAAGTTTATGAAATGGTATATTCGCTGACACCATCGCATCACACAAAGCAATAGCAAATTGATTTTGATTTGATGAACCTGATGCTATCGACTCTTTGTAAGTTTGTTGTTGTGCTTTGTTTAGATTTTTTTGGTGAAGAGCTGTTTTCACATGTTGTAAAACATTATGCTTCTTATCAATGGAGAGCTAAAATATATTAATATTTTTACACACGTTAATAAAAGGAAGGAAACTTTCTTACATGCTTAGAACAACGTCTGCAGAAAAATTGATTATTTTCAATAATAATTTCTGGAAAATCTTTTATCCACAATTTTGGTGTCCCTTTATGTTTAACTTTCAGCATTGTAAATATTTGTGAAAAAATACAAAACAACTTAGCACAATCACTGTTAATCAATACGAATCAAAAGCAAGTCGCAAACTACCAGATCATCTCCATTTATCCATATTATATTATAAAAATCTGCACTGTAGTGATAAATTCCGTTCAAACTAAAATAGGTCTAAGAGTACTGTATAATAAAGATTTGTTATGTCTATGTACAATTATACGAGGATATGGGATAGTCAGGAAATTAATACGCATATTTTGTAAATGTTAGTTACCTCGAGTTTAGATGACTAAGATGTTGAAATAAAAGTGCAAACTTGCAGTACAGCTTAAAAATAAAAAGATTGCGTTGTCTCAACAATTTTTTAAGTTATTGTATAAATAGTATATACTTAGTAATTTAAAATTTATCAGAATTATTCCAAGTTCCAAAAAAACCTTTAAAAAAAGCTCTAATAAGCACTAACGTGCATTTTAAGCAAAAATATCGAGAAAAAAGCAAAATAAGCACTATCAACATTAGTTAAAATCACTGCAATTTCTAAGAAACGTCAAGATCCAAAAGGAATATCTTCTGCTTATAATTTAGAGCAATAAGCAAAAAGCTTAGAATCCGGGCTCTAGTAATAATGCATGGTTTTACTCACAGCGAGAAAAAATTATTTGTAGTAGCAACAAATGTTTTATTAAAAATTGCACCAGCAAAGTTTGTTTTTGCTGCTACAACAAAATTTTTTTAGAAGCAACTTCAGTTGTTAAAATACGACTTTATATTTGCAGGCTCGTGTATGCGCGAATTTAGCTATAAAACAACTAAATAATCAACTTCCTACTAAGTATTGCTTTCATCTACTAAACATTATGTTGGAATATTATAAATATGTTAATTTCAGAGTCATTATAAAAGTTCTTCGTCTTTCGGCAAAAGTATTTACAAATCATGCTCAATTTTATAAAATCTCAAATAGATAAACGCTTAAAAAAATTTAAATATCGTGATTACAAGTTGATTGAATTTTAAATTTTTTATTTTAATGTTAGATTTCTTATGTAACATATTTGGATTAATCGTGCTAGGTAAAGACGCTAAACTGCCCTAATAAATAATTTTTCCCATAGAAATTTAAATAAATTTAAAGTACATTATAAAAGTATAAACTAAAAACCAAAATTGAAGGGGAAAAAAATGCACAGGTGTTTAACTTAAAAAAAGCAGGACATAGTTGATAAGTTAGGTTTAAGATTTTCTAAACATTTATTTTTTTGGAGAAAATTTGGCATAAAATAAATTATGTAAATACTAAAACAAACATACAATCAATTTTAATGGTATATGTCACAAGTGGAAATATGTAATCTATAAATTATTGTAATTAAATGTAATTCCACTTGAAGCTCCCTCGTATAAGTTGGAAATATGTCACAAGTGGAATTACATTTAATTACAATAATTTATAGATTATATATTTCCACTTGTGACAATACTGGTTTTTTTGTCAAATTGTCATCCGGACAATTTTATACCTTCCGATTTGTAAAAGTTAAATGATTCTGTATTTCATTTCGACTGTACAAATTTTTCTAAACCATCGTATAATTTAATAATGCTTTCAATTGTAGTATCAACTTTTTGAAGTGATATACAGTAGAACCCCTATAACTCGACACAAACGGGACCCATTTCCTGTCGAGGTAAGGGGACTGTCGAGGTAAAGGGGTCGGTTTAAATTTCATAACAAAACGTGCTTACGTGCCTTTGAAGCTGCTTACATATCGCGTTACTCTTGATTATGATAAGTTAATATCAATTTATTTGCACTATGTACTTTCCATAGCAAACTTGATGGTTTAATTTAAAAAAACCCGCATCAAGCTAGCGCCGCCACTTTTGCAAAACCTAAAAAAAATTATATGGGAATTTGTGGCTAATTAGTTGCCGCAATCGCGAATTTATCGCTCTAACCGTTCGCTAATTACAGCCGTTTGAGAGGTGGCGGCGCTAGCTTGACATCAAGCCAGCGCCGCCACCACTAAAAACTTACTAAAACCCAAAAATAATTATATAGGAATTTGTGGCTAATTTGTGGCTAATTAGTTGCCGCAATCGCGAATTTATCGCTCTAACCGTTCGCTAATTACAACCGTTTGAGTGGTGGGATCAGATTTTTGTCGGGAGATGAGACTCTCAGTTTGTAGGTTCTGGTCGATCTTATTTATCCCCGTCGTAAGTAAAACTCTTATTGACAACGAAAACAATGGTTTATTCAAAAGCAAATAATAATGTCGAACAAACTCGTAGCTGGATAAAATCAGGTGTAAAATGTTGGTGGCCACTGATAACAAAATTACATTTCTTATTAAACTTGGATCGCTTAATTTTGTGATCATTTGCCACTCTAGTGTGATAATGTGTTCTAAATTTGTACAAAATAAAGAATAAATGTTCATAAAAATTAAATTAAATGTTTTTTTATTTTCACAATCTTTTAAACTCAAATAAACGATACCTTGCACGCCTCTGACGTCGATGATGCAATTGCCTCCTCCAGTGATAAGCTGCCTAGTGCTACCGTATTACAACTAAGGTGAAGTCGTACTTTTTGCATGTGTTTAGAGCTCCTGCCGTGTAGCTCTGAGCTCTGGTTTACCATAAAATCCCCTTCCAAATCGCAGCCACGATTATTCAAACGGTTGTTGTTGATGCACTTAATTGATAATTGAAGTTCCTCGTCCTCAAATTTCATCGAGGTAAGTAAAATTAAAATAAATCAGAAAATTTTGCGTTAGTTCAAAATGGCGTTCTATATCTCTTATAGCAGCTAATTTGTCAATTTCTCGTCGTTGTTCTCGATCTCTTATGTAATCAAATCTCAAGCACTTAACAAGAAATCGAAATCTTTTGATGCTCATAGACAAATAACAAGCCTCAATTCCATTACCTTTGGAATTATCCCAAAGCTGATTAGCATTTTTTCTTGAACTTCTGAAGGTTCCAATCAAATAAAGAATTCCTATCAATGCTTTGATTTCGGTATTGTCAGTCGGTCTTGCATCTCTCTCTCGTTGAAATTTGTTGCGAAGTTTGTCTATGTAAATGTTAGTACATGTTGTTTCTTCTAATCTACGGCCGTTGTAGATCAGGTGTTCTCATAAAATTCACGGCTTCAGGAATTTCATGAAAACCTATAATTATTTTACTTCAAATGGACTGTATATTTGATAATGTTTATTTGGCTTTCTCTTTACAAAAACGAAGAACAATAAATTAAAATCACAACTCAAAAAATTACAAATCAAAATTCAAAAACTCAAAACATAACGACTCACTGACATAATCATAATAAAAACAGTTTTTCTTTTCTTTTTCGCCGACTATTAAATTATTTCGACAACACATGTTGTAATTTGACGAATAATTTGTTCACTCAAAAACAGTTCTAGACACTCTATTTCAAGTTTAGCATTGCGAGAGATAGCTTTAGGTCTTGGCAAATGCATTATAATATTATGTAACCGAGTACGAACGTTTGTATTCGGCCTTGCTTTTTTCCATTTTGTCACATTGTCTTTTCCAATAAAATATTTTCGTGGCATCGTATCTTCAGGTTTTTCCTCGTCCATTTGTTCTGTGTCTGAAATATCTTCTTCACTAGCTGAATTGTGATCGCTTTGCTGTACGACGTCTTCTTCCATTTGATTTTCTTCTTCGTCTAGTTCAGAAAGTTCTTCCTCTGAGGCTGAACTAACTTCATCAAACCATCGTAAGAGTACATTTTCATCGGAAGTACGCTCCGAAAATCTTGCTTTTTTCGGATTAGACATATTTATCGCAGAAGTGATAATTTGCCTACCAAATAAATACCTACTACTATTTGGTAATAAAGTAATATTTTATAAGCAAGGCTTACCTGTAAAAAATCACGAATCCAAATTCGAAAATGTATTATAACAAATAAATTTAGGTAAACAAGTTTTGTTTCACCGGGGTTGACACACAAGAACTAAAGGTAAACGGAAATAATTATAAAGTATGGTTGCATTATGTCTATTTTTATAAAGGACAAAGATAAATAAATTACTAGACTGCAAAAACTATAACAGGAGTAGGCGCGTGGATTACATATGTACTCCAGTGCATTTCAATATTTTTTTGCGAGTGCTTCGGTCATAAAAAAAATTTTTTGACTAAATGGTCATGTAGATTCATGTTTTTTAGGAAGGTACTGAAAAGGTTGTTGACGTATTTGTACCAAAATAAAAATGCCGTAGAAAAAACCGACCCTGGATTACATATGTAATCCACGCGCCTATGGAAGAATTAACTACAAAAAAATTAATAAATATTATAAATATTTAATTGGTGCACAATATTTGAAGTTTACTCTGTTTTAGTTTTAAATGCTTGTTGGAGGAAATTTTGTAGTTCTTCCAATTTTTTATCAGAATTCACTTTCAGTCTATTTGATTCTAGCTGGATTACCGTACATAGTCTTCCAATTGTAAGTTGGATTGGATAAGTTGGAATTCTTGCAGTTGGCAAGCTTCGACGAATTTTTTATTTTGTAATATTAAGAAAATCCTTCCATTTTCTTAGCAATAGTAATACTAGTTCAACTGGATCTATATGAAGATATGGAGATATCAGATTTTTATATTCGCAGATTCGTATTCTAATTGATGCACTTGATTTATTCTTATTAACCCTGCGCCGGACTTCTTATATTCGCTAACGTCATCTGATCTGTGGGTCTTTTACGGGCAGCACTCGTTTTCTAGCCAAATAATAAGTTTCCCGCAATATACAAATTATATTCTTATTATTTCACATCTAGACATTATATGCAGAGCAGTTTTATATCTGTAATGCCTATACCTTCTTGTTTTTTGGAAATTAAAAAATAAATTGTAACTATTTTCAAATTTTTAATAATAATTCATAATATAGCAATGCATAGAAGGAAAAAATCCGATCACTATTAGATTATTATGGAATTACTCTTCAAAAATCAATATATCAACAATTTTTAGCTGAAAAAGGTATACTTATTTTGAAAACCGAAAGTTGCATTATTTCCACTATTATATAAGCTAAGTAATTAATTAACTCCATATAATAAGTATGCAAAGTATGGATTTTCTCAAGAACAGGTATCAGGAGTTAAGTTGTTCACCCAAAAATTATTTTAAAAAATACAAATTCGGATGATTAACAATTTATTCAGAAAAACCTGCAGCGATTCTAGTTTACAAAGTTAAACTTCCTTTCTACAATCTTTCCAGCAGTATCTATTATAAAAAAGTGCTTATTATGAATTTACTTATTTTACAAAATATTCGTTTACAATTATTAGAATTAAAACTATGAGAAAATGTTGTTCTCAAGCTTCGAATGATTTTACATGATGTAACAAAATATTAGTTTACATATATTTATCAGAATTAAAACTATGGGAAATGTTCTGAAGGTTTGAATGGTTTCATATAACACAGGCAACGGGGACCGTAAATTTAAAATTTATTTTTAATTTAAAAAATTGATTTCTTCATAAAAATCAAAAAACAGCAAAACCTTAATAACAAAAACTTTTACTGACGCAGTGTGACAAACAACTTTGCACGTTGGTAGCTTCGCAAATATTTATCTAATTTTATTTTGCAGGTATGAACCCTGTCTAGTAACTACTTTTTTTATAGAGGGTGGTTAAATTTTTCTATTGGTCCATTTAAAATTGATATAGGTAGGTACATCTAAAATTTCAACTGCTCCTTAAAAGACCCAGAGGTAGAACGCAGAGTTAAGATTAAATGCAATATATTTTAGTAGTTTATAAAATTTTTCTTTGGAAAATTCGGAATACAAATTTAAGCTGTGCTAAGCTAATTGTGGAAATTATTTTTGGGATTACCTGAAATTAAAAATTTTGAGTCAAATAATGGCAAACATTTTTTAAAACATGGTTTACCGCTGTGGGAACCTCTGAAGTGGATGTTGATCAGAGGTATTTCTAAAGGTGTATTATTCAATCCAATTAATTCAACTTTATATTTTGTTAATCCAATAAGTATTTTTAATTCCTAATTAATAAAGAAGTAAATTAATATTTCTAAAGCTGGATTGAAAACAACAAAATGTACTTACGTGATATCCTGTGACATCCAACATACATATCATGTTCGTAGGATTGAGTTTTATTTATAATATAAATTTTTAAATCAATTTTTAGTCAGTACAATATTATTAATTAATATCCTGTAAAAATAATTAATTACTTTAGTAGATAATAAGAGCTGATTTAGCAAACTTACATAGTAATTTCATTTTTAGTTGAGCAAAAATTCGGAAAACATCTAATTTGGTTGGTAAGTGGACAGTTACATCCACTGTTCTGGTAATTGCTTGTAAAAGCGTTTTGATAACCTAAGTCAGCAAAAATGTTAGTTTAGTGATACGAGGGTTGTCCCAGAAGTACCCGGCCTAACATAGAAAACAAAAGAAATCTGAGAATTTTTTTTTTTATTTTTCAACATAATCTTTTAGCTCTATACATTTTTTCCAGCGATGTTCAAAAGCTTCCATACCTTGTTTATAGTGAGAACCGTCAAGCTTCTTAAAATAGCTATCAACCGCACACTTCACCTCTTCATTGTTGGCAAATCGTTTACCAGCGAGCCATTTTTTCAAGTTTGAAAACGGAAAATAATCCAAGGGAGCTAAATCTGGTGAATATGGTGAGTGTGGAAGCAATTCAGATTTTAACTCATTGATTTTCGCTACGGCGAAAAAGGATGTGTGCACTGGTGCATTGTCTTCATGAAACAACTTTTTGTTTTTCGCCCAATGCGGCCGTGTTTTCTTAATTTCGGAACTCAAACATTGCAATAAGTTCGCAAAATACTCGCCGTTGATTGTTTTTCCCTTTTGAAGATAATCAATGAAAATGATACCACGCGCATCCCAAAAAACTGACGCCATGACCTTGCCCGCTGATGGAACTGTCTTCGCCTTCTTTGGAGCCGATTCTCTTCTTTCGGTCCATTGTTTTAACTGTTGCTTCGTCTCAGGTGCGAAGTGATGGACCCATGTTTCATCCAAGGTGATGAATCGACCCAAAACTCGGCTTTATTCCTCTGAAACATTGCCAAACACTCGATTGAAACATCCTCACGACGCTGTTTTTGTTCAATATTGAGCAAATGCGGCACCCATCTTGCGCACAGTTTTCTCATATCCAAATTTACAGCCAATATGCGATCTACAGCACTTTTTGAAATCCCCACAATGTCTGCTAACTCATACACCTTCAATCAACGGTCATCCAATACTGCTTTGTGGATTTTCTTCACTATTTCTGAAGTAGTCACCTCATTGGGTCGACCACTGCAAGGTTCATTTTGGCAGATGTAAAAGAAGGGGTAGAATCCCCCAAAGTAGAATCTAGCTCGGCTTTAATATTTGTTGGCCTGAGACCTTTTAAATGAAAGAATTGTACCACATAGCGATGACCAATTTTCTCCATATTTACAAATTATCACAGAGCGTCCACTATTGATGGCTGTCAAAAAAATACCAAAGAACGCAGAGCCTTAAAACTTCAAACTTAAGCTTTATACAGTTGGTACTTCCTACTACAGTAACTTTTTTCAAATTACTACCGCCATCTATGCATCAGGCCGGGCACTTCTGGGACTACCCTCGTATATGTATAGAGCTTGATAATATTTTATTTTTTATGGAATACTCATGATTTCTTTATGCGATTTTTATTAAAATATTTAAATCATTCCAATAGTAGTATTTTCTTCATAACTGTATTTTTAATAATTATCCTTATTATCAATTTCAATTTTTTATGATAAATTTGAGACCGTCATTTCCCTTTGTCAATGCAGCTTTTGCTAGATACTAGATGCATTAGCACTTTGATCCTTTTCTATTCCATAAGTCGTTTATTTCTATGACCTCCAATCATAATTAGTTGGTTGCTTGTTTTAATGATTTTTTATGTGATTTCCTATTCAACCTAAAATAAATAAGTATCACAATTATATGCAGCGGAAAGGAAGAGATATTTCTGAGTTATTCCTAGGTTGAAGTTATCAATTTGAGATTCGACTGCAATTATAATCTAATATAAAAATTTGAGAATCAAAGTAAATCAAGATTTTCGTAACTGTAATTTATATTACATAACATATTGCCATGTTCCAAAATCGTTCATTAAAAATTTCAATATTCGATTTTAGAATTTTGTATTCTTTTGGCTGGTTTTCGCACCAACTAGTTAAAGTGGCAATGGTAAGCAGTTTGTGACCCACCAAAAATTATACTAACGGTTCAATTGTTCTTTTTACCCACAACTGAGAAGTCTCCGTTGCTCACTTGTTTAGCTGGCCCTGGCAAACTAAAGGCCGACACAGAAGTTGGATATAATATTCAACGTTCCACGACAACATTTATATATTGAGATGAACCCGTACGTCTCATGTTTTTCTATTCTAATTCTATTCTATTCTAAGCTTTTTCTTAACATACTCCCACAGGAAAAATCTGCAAAATACTTTTCGTCAAAGTCATTACCAACATAAAGATTTAATAAAAATAAAAGAAAAATCAATACAAAAAATATTTATAAATAAAAAATTCATATTATAAAAAAAGCTTTTTTATTAAGATTATATTTTTATTAAGATTATACATTAGTTTTCGAGAAAACTTGAAAATCAAAATTTTACATGTATTGCTCCATAAGGATTGCACACGCGAGTGTTCTGTTGCCCGTACGTGCGTTCTGATATAGTCTTAGTGTTAGCCGTATTTTTTTTATATTGATGTCTTTTTATATTGATGTTTTCATGTGCACTCCCCGCTACGCGGCTCGTTTTCTAATCGGATTGTATGCGTTAAAAACGACACTTACAAAACTAGTTTCTTAATATACTATTATGTGTTTACCTTGATGTGTTTGAAACAATGTTTGTTGTGCTTGATGTGTTTACGAATTTTATTTATAACCATATTTTGTGGTTTAAGTACCAACTTTTTTTAAGAATTGTTGGTAACACTGCGGTGTACAGGTTGCACACACACAAATTTCTTGTGTGTCTCTGTGTGCGCACGGTGTCACGCACCGTTTCTTAATGGAACACTGGAGATTCGCGCACCGTGTCACGCACTGTAGCTGTGCGTGTAATTTATTACAAAGAAAATAATAAAAATTATGTCGAATGTGGGTGCAAAACAATTGAAAAAAAATTGTCGGAAAATTTGTATTTATTCATATAGGTAGAAAAATATTTTTTTTGTACTGAAGAGGAAATGATAACAATAGATTCGGCTACTAACAGAATTATTACAATACTGTTTTTGAACAAAATGGTTTAAAAAAGAGGGCATAAGATTAGTGAACAGTGCAAAAGTGGGTAGGTGTGTAATATGATAAACCAAAATTTTTTATCTAGGTAATAACTATTACTTGTACTTACCCATTGGAGTCCAAAGCGGAAAAAAGTGAATAATGTAGATTTCCATATATTCTATAAAGAGTTTTAATTAGATCCCTAAATAAATGTTTCTTATGTACAAAATAAGTATACCTTGTTTGCCGACGAATATGATCATCTAAAAATGCCAATTTATCTCGTAATTCCCATAATTGCGAATTACTACCACCGGATTCAGATGCTTCCGTTTTTTTGAAGCTGTCTGAGCATTGTTTTGTTAAAATAAAATAAAGTAACTTAAAAAATATATAAAAAACTTGCAATTTATAATTACATACGTGTTAAACCTGTAATTTCTGCGATGGAAATCCAGGCATTTTCCCCTTGTGCTTTGTCTTTGTAGGCAGAAAATGTTTTATCATATAAGAATGAAAATCATCTTACTACATCGATTAGCAGCTCGACATTTATTATTTCTAGAAAATATCACAAAAATGAAAAATAAATTAGTAAAATTCTATGAGTAACAAAAATTTACTTTATATCATCTGCAAAAATAAAATTTGTACTTTCGCCCATTGCAACTTGTCTTCAATAACACTGTCAATAACTACAATTCAAAATTGAACAAAGTTTTAAATTAAAAAAAATCGTATCACAATAATAATATAACTTGAAAAGTTTCTAGCGTTACGCGAGTCAATGTGCTACTACTGTTGTGTTCTCTATATCACTATTAATTACTCTCAATCAAACTACTGGTAACATTAACTTAAACTTTTATTCTGTCGTTTCACTATGTTACATGTCATCTGGCTCTCGCGCATGTTGCCAACTTCATTTTTACATTACCCTATTATACATCATCTCCCCATTTTACACAGAATATTATTTACATAATCAATAGAATAATTTTCAAAATATACATAATACAGGAAATAATAAATTTTCATAAAATACAAAATTAATAATTTTCTAACATTAATTCTAATGTGAAACTTAATCGTACTCCAATCTTTGAGGTATTTTTATTGTTCGACCAAATCTAGTAACGTATGGTTCCTTGATTGAAACATTCTCAATTGGACTTTTGGACTGTTGTTTTTCATGACTATTTGTATACGTTTCATACCAATGCTTCCGTTGAATACCATGAACATTAATACCATCTCTTTTCACATCATCATCCTCCCATCCATCAAAATTTTTAAAATTGAATTTATTGTGGGAATATCTTAAATCGATTCTATTTCTTCTTTTCGTTCTTTTATTCTGATCTTCAATCCAATAAGATCTTGGTGTCACATCTTTTTCTATTATTCTGCCTGGTTTCCATATCTTAATTTTATGATCACGATATACGATATTTTCTCCTTTTTGTAGTTCTCTGGTATTGCGAGTTCTTCTATCATAATAATTTTTAGATTTCGATTATCTATTTTCTGTTGTATTAAACCAAGCTTTATACACCCACTTAATTCAAGAATCGCATTAAAATCATCTTGAACTATAACAAAATTTTCATGAAATTCTAGACCTTTAACAGCTGCCTTCAATTTAACTTGACCTATTGTCTTTATTTGTGATTTATTGTAAGCTTCTAATCTAGAAATATATCTTTCTATCTCAATAATTTTATTTGCATTTCTTAAAATTTCTCTAAAACTTTTTTCCGATAAAATATTCACGTCTGATCCGGAATCTAATTTAAATTTTACCATTGTGTTTTCAATTAAAATTTTTTCAAACCATTGCCTTGAATTTATAGAGTGAACCTCATCACAATAATATTCATCTTCATTATAATCAATTTCTAAATCGGTAACTTCGTTAACTATAGATCTACAAACTTTCGAAAAATGATTTTTCTTTTTGCATTTGTTACAAATTTTTCCATATGCTGGACATTTTATATTGTTATCGTGAACCTTTCCACAATATGTACAACTATTTTTGTATTTTGAATGTTGAACATAAGTTTTAGCTTTATTATTATTAAAATTTTTACTTTGAATATTACTATTTGGTTTGAAATGACTATAATAATTATTATTCCTAAAATTCTTAAGATAACTTAAGTGTATAACTGCAAAATATTTGAAAAATGGCTGTAACCACTGAAATTTTGCATCTTAAAACTCAAATTGTCAAAATAACCACTAACGCGGACAAAGGCCAAGGGTTAGATATTTACGCCATGATAGTCAATAATCTCCGCTCGCTCGTCATCATACAGGTCGCACTCCATGATCCTATGTACCGGTTCATCCAAGAGCCCACAAGTGGGACATAGGCCATTCGCGGCTTTTCCCAAACGTTTGAGATGCCTGCCGAATTCCCCATGTCCCGTTAAAATTTGTGCATCATTATAGATCCCGTTGGTAGGGGGGGGGTTGGTCCACTTTTGTTATGAATGAATAAGTTATCCTTCAATACTTTCCATGATCCCACCTTTCCTGCCAAGTACTTTTTATCCTTTCTTCTAATGCTGTTTTAAGTCGGGTCTTATATCTGTATTGTTTTGGGTCGAAGAGTTGATCCAAAAATTGTACAGATCGCCCTTTTTTAAGTTCACCCCAAGCAATTCTCCTTTGAAGTTCTATGTCAAGTGGGTGAAGCCCTGCTAAGACTCCTGCCGCCTCTGATGAAACAGTCCTGTAGCATTTGCTAATCAGGCGGCCGCACTGACCGTAGGTCAACAGGAGTTTTGCTTTTATATACCTATCCGTGACTCTATGGATCCAGATCTCGCTTCCGTA
Organism: Cantharis rufa; assembly: GCA_947369205.1. Taxonomy (NCBI): domain Eukaryota; kingdom Metazoa; phylum Arthropoda; class Insecta; order Coleoptera; family Cantharidae; genus Cantharis; species Cantharis rufa. Next base: position 16,446,867 of record OX376309.1, on the reverse strand, counting down.
AGCCACGATGGGGACTACTGCCCCCTGGTAGATCCTTCTCATAGAGTCATAGTGGGGAATGTTCCAACTTGCCTTGGCCTTTCGCTGAAGAGATCTTACTAAGGTCGTGGCTTTATCGCACACGTAATTAATGTGCTTTTGCAGGGTCAGTCGCCGATCGACCCACACACCTAAGTATTTGAACTCTTCAACTACTTGGATTTTCTTGCCGTTAAGCATTACCCTGATATCGTAGTTGTGTACTCTATCAGGGTAGAAGCTTATAATCTTGGTTTTGCTCTCTGACAAGGAGAGCTTGACCTTCTTGCACCAAGCGTTCAGCTGTCGACATTAGCTTGCATTCGTCTTATTAGTTCCTTCCTGCTATTGGCAGTTATAACTGCGCGAATTTCGTCCGCATATGCGGCGACTTCTACCCCTTCTTCTTCGTAAGACTCCAGGAAGTCGTCCAAAAGTGTGTTCCACAGGAGCGGCCCAAGGACCGACCCCTGTGGACAACCCTTTGAACAGACTTTGCTGACCGACGTTACACCTGAGGTGAAGGTGACTACCCTCATCCTTAGGTAACTTTTCAAGATTAGGATTAACTTGTGGGGGAGCCCTTTTCTCCGTAAGGCGGCGAACAGAGCTGGCCACCACAAGTTGTCAAATGCCCCTGATATGTCGTAAAAAATCGTTGCCCTGAAGACTGAAGCCCTTGTTTGGACGCCCCTCACCTTTTCTTTCCTTAGTTCAGGAAGGTTTAGCTGCCTTATGAACTTTTGAAGTGACCCAATCGTGGACTTTCCCTCAACAAAGCCCGATTGCTGAGGAGAGTAGTACGGAATTTTGCTTTCATGAATTCTGATTTTGATTATTTTCTCTAAAGTTTTGCCAAATACACTAAGAAGATTGACTGGTCTGTAGTTCTTGGGACTGCCTGTGTCCCCGTTTGGGTCTTTAAGGAGTACTATAAGTACTCCTTTTTGCCACAACTCGGGAAAATAGGCAGTCTTTAGGCAGGCATTATAAATATTCCGTAATACTCCCCTGACAACTATGTAGACTTTCTTGAGGATAGAGCCTTGCACATTGTCAAACCCGGGACCTTTTTGGCTTGCGTATCATAGGCAATTCTGTCAAGCTCCGATGGGTCGACCTCCCTGATAGGCGCTGCTTCGCAGACTGGTCCCAGATTCTCGAAATCCGACCTCATGGTTTGGTGATCCACACATGAGTCAATTGTTCGATCATCATCTGGTAACAGTTTGTTCAGGAGGAATTCCAACGTTCTTTCAGGTGTCATTGAGTCATTACCATCCTCGTCCTTGAAGGAGGTTAGAATTCTTTTCTTCCTGAATTTTCCGGCGGCTAACCTGTAAGTGATGCCCCATGGATCCCTGGCTAGGTCATCTTCAACAAAAGTTTTCCAGCTTCTTTCCCTAGCATTCCTTAAGGAGTCTTTGAAAGAGGTTTTGGCCTCCATCATTGACTCATATAAGGGTTGTCTTCCCTCTTCCGCCCTGCACCGGTAGAGGGATTTTTTTTTGCTTAGGTACTTAATTCTTGCTATTTCTACATTATCCGTCCACCAGTCGGGACGACCAATGTAGTGTTTCTTGAAGTGCGCTTTGCTGTGGATGAGATTTTGAATGCTGTTGTGTAAACTGACTACTATGTTTTCAATGTCTTGGGCAGTGGATAGTGATTCGGAGTGAATTCCTCTTCCGTCCACTTCCCAAGCCATTTACTAACTGTTTCTAATGAGATGGTATCTGGATTGCGGTGTTTTATTATTCGGATTTTTGCTATTGCAGAGTCAATTTGGAATGTGATGGCCCTGTGGTCTGAGTCGGCCACGAGGTCCTCCACGTTCCAGTTTTTAACAGTACCTACAGTGTTCATTGACCCCAAAGTGAGGTCAATGTTGCTGGTTCTCCCTAGTGTACCCCTGAATGTTGATAGATGCCCCGGTAGATTGAAGATATACAAGTTCTTGAGCACGATGAACTCTTCTAGGGTTTGGGCCCTTTCATTAGAGTCCACTGTGTCGTGCCAAGTCCTTGATCTGCAATTAAAGTCCCCGCAAATGTAAGTTTGGTTTCCCCCTATTGCCTGAAGGGCTTTCCCAAGGTCTGAAAGGTGCCTATTGATGTTTTCTGAAGGAGGAAAGTAAATGCTTATAAAATATGTCGGGTTAGAGTTTTCTTGGAAAATAATTGATGTTACTGTAATATGCTCACTGGAAATTTGCTTATGGAAGGTAAACGTAAGGTCACCCTCCAGAGCGTCGTTGATCATGATGCAGGTCATGAAACGATTTCCAGTGAGTGCTGCTGTTTGGGTAGAAGGGCAGTCTAAAGGTTCCAGTCTCTGCTTTGTAGCAGTAGGGTTCCGAGAAGAAAGATAACAAAATTTTGTTTTCTCCGGCGTAGCGTTGGGCTTCCGCTGTTGCCGCTTCTGAGTTTCTGAGGTTGACTTGCAGAAACTTGGGTGACTTATCCATCTAAGTTAACCAAGGTTGTCGAAATGTTCATTAGGCGCGCCTTATGAACTGTACAGTCATTTGATGCTGTCGAATGACTATGACTGGCGTATTTAGCCCCGACACAGTTAATGCATTTGTGTGAGGCCGGCTTAGAGGTTAGGGTGCAGACCTTGGTGTTGTGCTCAGTCGAAGCACAGTATGAGCAGACTTCTTGGGACTTGCAGTACTTTGAAGTATGCCCATACCTTTGGCACCTGAAGCATCTGACAATGTTTATGTATTCATAAACTTTGTAGCTCCTCCAATTCATGTAAAGTTTCCCCTTTTTTAGAATTGCTGCTCGGACGGCCGGGTGCAACTCTGTTATCCACTTATTGTGGCTCTTATCCCTAGTAAAGATAGGGTTGATAGACCGGTACCAACTTTCCCTTGCTATTTTAATAGCTTCCGGGAGGCTTGCTTTGATTTCCCCAATAATTTCATCCTTTGTAATGTCTTTTTCGACCATGTTTATGCTGATAGTGGGCCATACCGAGGACGGTAGGCACGCTGAAAGTTTTTTCTCTGTGAGGAGAGTGTGCCCTATTATGTTTTTGACAGAGTCAAGAGATGATTCTATCATTACCCCGTTGTTTTTGACATAAAATAGCCTGTCGGCTTTGATTCCGAGTGATGATTGTGGGATTTGCGTGAGGATTTTTTTGGTATTCTCGGAAGAGGTGGAGGTGCTACCCTCCATCGGAAAGACAAGGAATTTATTTAAAACAAGGTGGAACTCGGATGATCGTAGTTCTTAGGCTTCTACACCGCTATCTTTCTGGTTAAACTTAAAAAATATAGATTAGGATTAGAATATAAGGTAGATACAGACAAATTCGAAATAAAGCCCGCATTAAGATATCGGATTATCCGATAATTATTTTACGTACACGACTATAGAAAGGAGAGCATATCAGGTAGTTTTTATCGCTCGAAAATGATACTTTGCAGCGGTGTTCGGAAAATTTTTGCACATAAGCAGCAATGGTGGCGTACATAGTGGGTTATAGTTATTGTATGTAGTGAGAATGCTTCGCTTTTAGTTCCTTTCCGCACGCTTAGTACCTTTCCGCACTCATACAATCAAGTAACGCAATACCCTTATATTAACTCGAATAGTGAATTCCTGGCTACGACGGTTGTTGATAAGCGATAAGGCACACCTGCAAGATTATAAATAGTAAAAGACGGCGGTTGCTTACGTTTTTTATTGTTTTTAAATTCTAACGCTAGATTTTTAATTATTAAAAAATAAAAATTACAAAGGCCACTTTAAGTTTTCATTTTTAAAATGTAAAATGTAACTTTTATAATATACTGCTACTCTGTCTGCGTTTTCACTACCTACTGAAGTGCACGTGCAATTTTGCATCACAAGCTAATAGATAAGAGTATTATTTACTTCCGTTATGTCGCGTCTGATTTCTATTAACCTATATAAATTATATAAACGTTACTTTTTAAAGCATAATTTATGTTTTTTTTTGGAAAGGACTTGTCTTGAACGTAAAGCAAAATACAGTGACTCGCGCAGAAAGTTCTATTGCGGTTTCGTAAGCTATCAGAACTCGCTAAACGCTCGTTCTGATATATTGCTTACTCAACCGCAATGTTCAACTTTCTGCAACACGACTGTAAATAGCTATTGTAAGTTGGTAATATAATTTTAGTATATAAGAAGATTACTGGAATAGTTCTTCAAGTTGAAACATGCGGACGGACAGACAGACAGACACGGAGCCAGATCATAAGGCTTCTTTCTATACGTTGTATAGAAGCCTAATAAAAAATATATTCAAGGACTAAGCACGCAGCAGCAGGTAGTTGATCTAATCGTGGTAAGGGAGCGTTCATAAACTACGTGGTTTGGTCAAGGGGGGAGGGGTTAGGTAAAAAGCTACGCAGGACTACATGACTCCTGCATAGACTCGAGATAGACAAGACCGGGGGCCTCTCGGATAGTCAGTTCGGCTTCCGAAGGGGTAAATCCACCACAGACGCGGTCGATGGCATGGTCCGAAAGATAAGAAAAGCAAGAGAGGGTACACGAAGAAGAAAGCGTTACGTGGTCCTGGTGACACTTGATGTTAAGAACGCTTTCAACTCCGCGAGGTGGGAGGTAATCATGACAGAGTTGGAGAAGAGAGAGGTGCCACCATATCTTCTCAACATACTGGCGAGCTACTTCCACGGAAGAACGCTGGTAGTTGAGGAGAGGCTCTGGCAACACACCCTGAGAGTGAACAGCGGGGTGCCTCAGGGGTCGGTACTCGGCCCCATCCTCTGGAACGTGATGTACGACGGTGTCCTCAAGCTCCCCACAAGACCAGGGGTGAGCATCACATGTTTTGCGGACGACATCACGGTGGTGGTCGAGGCCGAAACCGAAGAGGAACTGGAAGAACTGGTGAACAGCACGCTGGCGGAAATCCAGGAGTGGATGGACGGCAGGGGCCTGCAGCTCGTTCCCGAGAAGACGGAGGCGGTGGTGTTTTCGGGGAAGAGATGGATGAGACCGGTCCGTTTCACGTTGGACGGACACACCGTACTTCCAAGCGACAAGGCCAGGGTATTGGGCGTAGATATAGACCAAAATCTATCGTTCAAACCCCACATCACTAGAATGGCAACCAGAGCAATGGCGACCACCGAAGCACTGACAAGAATCATGCCAAACATGTGTGGCCCAAGTGAGGCCAAAAGAAGACTTCTGTGCACCGTAGCCGATTCCATAATGCTGTATGCCGCCCCTATATGGGTATCGGCCCTGGTAAAGGTGACGTACAGACGTTTGCTAGAAAGAACCCAGAGAAGGAGCGCCCTGAGAATCTGCAGGGCTTATAGGACGGTCTCCACTGATGCGGTGCTCGTGATGGCGTCTTTTCTGCCCATCCATCTTAAGGCGGAAATGAGAGACGCAAAATACAGATCGGCAAACAAGACCCTATTTACAAACCGGTGCACAGAACTTCAAGACAGATGGCAAAATTCATGGACGACGTCGGAAAAGGGTAGGTGGACACATCGCTTGATTCCTGACATCGCTCCGTGGATAAACAGGAAACATGGAGAATTGAGGTACGAAACCTCCCAGGCCTTGAGCGGACATGGGTGCTTTAGGAGCTACTTACATCGCTTCAAGAGAGCAAACACCCCCAACTGTCTCTTCTGTGGTGAAGAAGACAATGCAGAACACACCATCTTCTTCTGCAACAAATGGACGGAACACAGAGCAGCCGCCCAAACACAGTTGGGGAAAGATCTTACTCCGGAAAACATCGTGAAGCTGATGCTGAGTAGCGAGGAGTACTGGCAGGTGATCGAGGACATGTTGGTGGAAATCATGTCCACAAAAGCGAAACTCCAAGATGACCAAGAGTAAAGTCCCGAAAGGGCAGAATACAGGACGAGAAGCAGGAGTGTGTGCGGAAGTAATGCCAAGGCGATTCCCGGCACCTCTAAAGGAGTGGGGTTTTAGTCGGTAAAAATCCGACACTACCACCCAAACCATCTGGGTGGTGTCTTTTGAAGATTTCCCCACTCCCAACGCTCACAAAAAAAAAAAAAAAAAAGGACTACATGAGGGTAGGGGGAAGTTAGAGTCAAGCTACGTAGTGTTCTTCATTTATTTTATTTCGGCACAATAAAAGCAATTTGCAGAAAAACTGACAACATAATATGGATATTTAAAATTATAACTATAAAAAAATTTAAACTAATACAAATATCGGTTTTATTAATTTTTATACCAAATAGTTTTTTAATCGTTTTGTTAACAGAAAGCTCAAACTGTCTTCCGGACTTTGTAGGAAAAAAAACTACGTTCCATCCAAGGGGGGGTGTAGGGGTATCATGGCAAAAGCTACGTTAAGCTACATGATGGGAGGGAGGGGCTCTAAAGAGGTCAAAATCAAACTACGTGGTTTATGAACGTTCCCTAAAAGCCACATGTATCCTGCTAATCTTTCATTACATTTTCTAGGATTATGGATTATATTCTAGGATTTTATCTTTTTTAAAAATTTTATTAAACTTAATTTTAAAATTGAAAATTTGGCGCTGCCTAACTAGCTTGCGCCCGTGACGGGCGCCTCTCTCACCACGCCTTAGTTCCGGCCCTGAGTGTAGGAAACAATATTTTCTTAATTATTACAAATTAATTGATATGCGGAACTTGACTGATGTGCAATTCGATTGATGTGCGATTAGGGTGGAACTCAAGTGATTACCATATTTTATTAAGTTGATAAAAAAGTCGACCAATCACAGTTTTTTCAGGTTGGTTAAAAAAAGTAGGCCAATCAGATTCGATTGGGATGCGGTCAATTTTCATTTACCATTTATCATAGTGATGATGATTGAAAGAAGAAAGTTTCAGTAATCTTCGTACTCGCTATTTAAAACAAGACAGATTCATCAAACCACCCTTGATATGCCTATGCCTACATAAGAACTGACATGCCCGATTTCTTCTAGAAATCTCTCGAATTTTATTCTATTAGATAATTTAACTAAGCAACTACATCAGACAACGACAATTCACGATAACGAATCAAAAATTTGATTAGTTATTGCTTGGTTTTTATATCTAATAGATTCGCATCCTAGAGATACATACCTCATGGTGACGATATTGGGCATTAGAAAACCTTTGCATTAGTCTGCAGCAAATTTTGAAGGTTTCCAACCTTCTTTACACATGGTGTGGGGTGTTTTAGATTGGGTCGGGACATTTGGGCGTCGGTAAAAAAACTTATTTCAAATTTAAAAATATTTCAATTGAAAATATTTCCTTGACAAATTTTTTGTTTTTTCCTGACATTGACTCCTCGTCGACCCGATATTATTTTGTCGTATATCCGAAAAATCGAGTTTTGGGAAATCGATGTTAAAGATTGAAACGCAATAAAAAAAATTGGCTCGAAAAACTAGTTTCGATTTTCTTGTCACTTATAGTTCATTTCATTGCGGTTTTTTTGGTACTAAGATATAGAGCTTGTTATAAATAAATTTTTGATTTTAAGGGGTTTTTGTTTAAAAGTATCTTGTCGTATACGTCACTTTTAACGAAATTTTAATCATGCATAAGCACTTTCATAGCACATACGACAAAATCATATTCAATAAAATGCCTAATTAATAGAGAAAACTTAAAAATAATAAAATAATTTAAATAAACAAATTATATTCTATATTATATTAACAAAAAATAACAAAATTAAAATTTTTGGAAATAAAAATTTTTGATTTTGATTAAGAAAAAATATAGGTAATAAACTAAAATTATGTGTTTCCACTATCTTCCATATTAATTATTTTAATAAACTGTTGTAATATTCAATCAATTTCAGGTATAAAAATATAGAGACTTATAATATCACTTTTTTTCCCACAGGTATTTTTTTCTATTTAATATTTTTAAATTCACCTTGAAAATCATTTTTATATAAATTAATTTCACCAAAAAATATTTTTTTGTGATGGAAGATCTCCTTTACAATGAACCATAAAATCTATTTGGGCTCCTGACGTCTTAAAATTGATTGTAAAACGATCATCTTGGTAATATTTAATGATTTTAACTTGACAGAATGGAACCGTATTCACCAAACATGAACACATACGACACAATAACATTTGCTGCACACATACGACAAAATAATTGAGGACAATTTTATTACACAGATTTTATGTCGTATATCCAAAAATTTGGCGTTTGCGACAATATAATAATGAGGCTACCGCATTTTGTGGCGTATACGACAAAATTGATACCCAATATCTCGAAAACTATACAACTTAGGGTCATTTTGAAAATACAAATCGATAGAGTAAAAGAAATGAAACAAGATAGCTATCTTAACTCATTTTTTTTGATTTTGTGTTGTACGACAGTATAATTCCGGGTCGACGCCCTGTATTATCATTCATATTTTATAAATATAAAGAAGAAGGGAGGGGGTAAAAATTAATTTTTAAACCTCACGTTTAAATTCCCTGACTTTTCCAGGTATTAAGTTCCTTAAAATATTTTTTAGATATATTTAGATTTTTAAATTTCTTTTATAAAAATAAGTGGTGAAGAAGGGGGCGGCTATTTTTTTTTTAATTAGTAACAAATTAAAAATTAGAATTATTAGAAGCCATGGAAATCAACATTATATATTAAAATAGGGCGATTGTAGACTGCACCGATGGTCAAAGGGTATCATAATCCAACATGTAGATTCAAGGAGTAAATATCCCGAAAATTTTGTGTACACTCGTTTGAAATTCCCTTGGAAATCATTGGAATTCTTTAGTTTGCACTTTGATTTGAATTCATTGGAATTCCTTGGAAATCACTGGAATTCTTTGCAAATTCTTGGAAATCATTGGAATTCGTTTGAAATCTCTGGAATTCTTTAGATATCCTTGGAATTCTTTGGAAATCGTTGAAATTCTTTGGAAGTCTTCGGAATTCCTTGGAATTCTTAGAAATTTTTGGAATTCCAAGTCTTGTGTACAGAAATTTTACTGGATATTTACCCCTTGTGTAGATTGCATCGGGTTCTGTTAGGGTGCGTATGTAGACTTACTGTATGTATTGTATGTACTGTATGTATGTATGTATTACTTACGTATGTAGACTTACTGTAGGTCAGTAAGCAAGGTACTTACTATAAATTAATAATCTTTTATTTATTATTTGGGATTATGTTAATGATCGCCCAAAAATCCCAGGACCCAAAATGCGGCGTCAAAAAATCCGGAGCCTAACCATCCGGGGCCTAAAAGTCCGGCGCCCAAATGTCACGTACCGATCAGCTCCGGATGAAGGTTGGAAACCATCTTAAAAAAACTTTGACTTTTTTTTAACTTGCCAAATGCAGATTTAAGTAATCTGTAATGCTTTTTTTAAATTTAATCGTAATAGACGCAATATATTTTTTAATGTCCTGTAAAGTTTTGAGTTGGTAAAAAATGGAGTAATATTTTCTAATATTTATTATTGAAAACTTGATGGTACAAGAATAGAACAATCGACGAATTTCAATATTGATTTCATTACAGCACAAATATCAATACATGAATTTTGTTTTGTTTACGTTCAAAACTTCCACCGGTTGCCACAATCGTTGCACACTACGAACGTTGTCATGGGTTCATCAGCTGACCGCGTTTGAATTTGGTTATAAGAACAATTTCTCTTTCTGCATTTTCCGCATTGCAAAAGACTCGTACTGGTACCCTGTGCGGTTGCCATACGTGATTTATTGATTCCTTCCTTCCTGTACGATGCTCGCAAACTTTTCTTCTCGTCGCTTGCCATTTCTTCGTGGGTTAAAACTGCCATACTGGCTGGGGTTATGCTACCAAGGAGAAACCTGATTCGTAAATTCGGGTTTTTCGGATCTCTCACATTAAAAACCCGCGATATAACTCGGTCTCTGTATAAACGGTCGGTATTTTTAAATACGCCAAATATGCATTTTTCCAACTCGTCAGCTAACTGTTTGATATTAATGTTTTCTAAAGTTTTATTGTTAGTTCTTAAAGCATTTAAAATCATGATTCGGCATTTGGCGCGTACATCGTCTTTGCCATTAGTGGCATCGTCCACCGATATTTTCATTTTCTTTTGAATTTTGTCTTTCTTTTCTAACTTGGCTTTTTGTTCTATTTCGACTTTCTTCTTCTTTTTATCTTTTCTATTATTATCTTGCCCAATATTATCATTATCGAGATTATTATTTTTAATATTCGCCTTATTTTTCAAATCTGTGGCATCGCCCACCGATATTTTCATTTTCTTTTGAATTTTCTCTTTCTTTTTTAACTTGGCTTTTTTTTCTATTTCGACTTTCTTCTTCTTTTCATCTTTTCTATTATTATCTTGCCCAATATTATCATTATCGAGATTATTATTTTTAATATTCGCCTTATTTTTCAAATCTGTGGCATCGTCCACTGATATTTTCATTTTCTTTTGAATTTTCTCTTTCTTTTCTAACTTGGCTTTTTTTTCTATTTTGACTTTCTTCTTCTTTTCATCTTTTCTATTATTATCTTGCCCAATATCATCATTATTATTTTTAATATTCGCCTTATTTTCCAAATCTTGCCATTTCTTAAGTAAAATTGTACAAAAAGCTTTGGTTGCGTTATCTTTGCAAATTTTTCTAAATGCGTGGATTGTTAGTGAAATTTCTGTTGAAGACAAAATTTCCGATGATATGTTCATGTTGTATAACATTGTGAAAATATCTAATGCTTGCTTTGAGTGTTTGTCTGGATTTTTCATTAACTTGGAAATTTTATTTTGAAGTTTCCTAATTTCAGATATTGTAGCCATAATATCCTATTGAAATATGTAGTAGTTTGGAGTATTGTACTGATGATGCAAAGTTTTAATCAGTGATGATGAGCTTGTTTTCCTTCTATAGGAAAAATTGTTGGTTGGTATTACCAGAGTTAAACAGATCCGGTTTCTGTAAGCCATCACCTGGTATCTTCATGTTTACTTTTAAAGTCATTTAGTATGGCCTTGTACATGTCGTTGATGTTCCGGAAGTCCGTTTGCTTATTCATGTTTTCTCGTGTGGTGGATATGTAGGCTCCCTCCAGAAACTTTCTCTTGTAGTAATTCTTCTCTGTGGCCAAGCCATATCGTGATATTAAATATGTCTCTATTGTGGATAAGAAAAGCGTGGAAAGTCGAAATCAAATCCTCCTTTTTGCGACCCGAAACACCTTTGTGCCATATTACCGCCAGTGGTTTGGCAGTTTTTGAATAACTCCCGACTGGTACAAACGACTCATTGAACACAAATTTAAGCTTGGTATAAAAATGACCTCCTTAAACATGTCGGCCCTTGGTAGCATAATCACCTAAAATAGAATAAAAAAAAGTTTGAGTTTTATCATTTTCAAAACTCAACAAACTTACTTTTTGCAAATTATCTGACACTACTATCTTGCCAGACACGATAGCTTTCCCATCATTTTGGTACTCTTTCCTGGCCGCATCATATTTCTCTTTATGACTTCTCCACAACTCACATTCTCCACAATCTAGAATTGGCTGTTTTTTTGTGGCCAGAAGTGTTTGAGTGTAAGGCAAATTTTTCACAACTAAAACATTCCTCGTTTCCTAGCTTTGTAAAGGAAATATTCATAGAGAACACTTCTTTCCTATATAGTTCATAAGAAAGTTTCAAGTCTGGGTTTTTGTCTTGAAAATCTTTGTGCATAGTTATATACTTTGTGCATACCGTGTGCATAGTGTTATAGTTATGTCGCCGGGAAGGTACAATCGATTGGGAGCATGCTCCCTTCTATAATGAGATATAACTGGGCGAAAAGATTTTATATGCTTTACAATTACTGCTCTATCAATTTTTGCAACATTAGGCTGATACCCACGCATATCCTTTTTTGGTGTTATTATATTAGCTTCAGTATTTCTCACTGATTTTAAAAGGCTATCGTTGGTTGCTTTAAATCTTGGTTTCTTTTTGCTTTTTAATTCGGCAATTTTCTGCTGTAGCCCTATATTTAAAGCTAATGCTACAAGTTTTTTTCCGTGGCTATTCATCGTTAATAAAATATTATCACTAGCAACAAATTAAATTAACTAAATAGTTGTTACATAATTTTTATTCTCCTACAAACTGACCATGTAATGATAAAACACTAAAACGACTAAAATCCTATTTGTAATTGCTAATTTTGTCACAACATTCTTTAACCACACACAATCAGGAACTAAAACTCATATCCAACAGAAACACATTTTTATCTTAGCCAGGTTATTATCTGCTTTACAAGAGATAATAACCACTCAGCTGCAGCAGTTGTTCGAGTTTGCTGCAAAATGTCCTATGTGATTTGAAAATGGCAAGTCAACAAACTATTTTTTTTAAATACTAAGATAGAATTATCCTATGTGCAAATATAAGGTGGGTTAGGACTATCTGCTCTAGTAAGTGCTAGATAGGTTATTTTAACTTAGGAAATCCGTTTATTTTGTACATAGGACAATACATTTAGTTGAATATTACAATACCGAGAGCAGTTAAGATGTTCTAACTTAGTAACATAGACAGAACTGATATCCGGCTACATAAATACCTAATAACGTAGAAATTGAAAAAAACGTAGATAGCACGTTTTAACTTTTTTTTTTTCCTCTTTCCCTTCTACGTTAACCACGTAAAAGAGGCGTATATTGCTGCGAATTGATACAGCCTTAATATACAAGTTTAAAAATAACTTAAATATAACAATAAAATAAATAATTAATAAAGTGAAAATATAACAATAAAGTAGTAATTAACGAAATAAAATTATTTGAATAACAATAGGAGATTTAAAATGAAGATATAACAATAAAATAATGTGATTAAAATTAAAGTAATGATAAATTAATAAAAGTAACTGAGAATAACGAAAACAGTAGTGACGGATTAAAATAATTTAAAATATGTATTGTATAAAATATGTACAGTGGCTCCAACAATCATTAATACACCCCCATGTCAACCACGTAAACTGCACACTCCGAAACCGCTCCCTGACACATAAAACTCGCTTTCACAGCAAAACCCCCCAAATATCCCTCATTGCAAACTTCAATCTCCTCAGTCTTGCCTCCACACACCCCTCTACTTTCCCTCGCCGTTTACGAGTTACAGCGACTTAAAGAAAACTAAGTAAAAAAGTGAATAAAATTAACATTGCTTCTATGGGAGTTCTTTACAGAGTTTTCTTCAAGTCGCTGCAACTCACAAACGGCGAAAGAAAATAAAAAAAAAATTTTAACTAAGGATGGCAGTATGTCTTTGTGATTTATCAGGTCGATGTTATTTCTCGTGTTGTGGGCCTTTTTTCATTGTTTTTGTTAGGTCAATGTTATTATCAGTAGCAATTTGTTGAGCCAGTAGGGATACAGTTTTAGGAAATTTTGGGTATTTGTGGTAGAGGTTTGTATATAGTGGGTAGAGGGCGAGTTTATGTGCTGGATTTTCCAGGTTATTTCAGGAGAATGTCTTGTCTTTTCTTATTAAGTGGAATCACACCAGCTTCGCATAAGAGGCTATCTATCGGGCTTGTTCTATATGCTCCGCTTGATAGTCGGGTTCCTATGTTGAGAATCGCGTTTAATGTTTTAATTATGTTGGGTTTAGCATTACCATATACAATATACAAGGCTTCCGTAATCCACAATTGGTCTTACTATTGTATTAAATAAATTGGTTATTGATTTTCTTTTAGCTCCATTTTGTGTTGTTGATTACTTTCAAGAGGTTTGTTGTATATATATAAAACAACTTATGCTTATGTTATCACGCGTTCTAGCAGTTGTGAAAAGAAGATACTGGTGTTTGATTCCTCAGCAACTCTTTCGGATAATGTTTTATCTTGTGTACCTCTAATATAACATGCTTTACAGAATATCTCATCTTCGTATGAAACAGGGCAGTTGTCATTGTTATGCAATAACAAATTGCATAATTTACATAACACATTGGCACTTCCAATTCCTAATTGACAAGAAGCACACAGATTATCAGGCAAGAGAAGATTACGTTTTGGTTGGGATTTATCTGTTTCAGCTTGGAAATTGTTGACTTCAGATGATTTTTCTACTTGGTTTGTGGTAATTATATCGGCTTCAATGTTATCGTTCATATCTTAGACTATAGAAACTATAGACCTGGCATTCCCTATTAAAAACACTCAATGTTATGAAGCCACAGTTCAACATGGAGAGGGGGGCGGGGATGTAAACAAACGCACTCTGTTTATTTTGATGGTCATAGGCGTGCGCCAGCGTTTTGTCTAAGGGTTTTTATTTTATTAAAAAAGTTTTTATTTTTACATTATTCACTAGGAATTTTATCAATTATACTTAGTAATAATTGATGCCGATGGTGAAATAATATAAAAATTATATAATTTACAAAGAAAAAGTTGTAAATTGGATCCAGTTATAAATTTATATTTAAATTTCAAAACAGACAAATATCTCGAGTACGCCTCTGTACACTATAACCTTACTTACCAACTATTTACAAACAAACGTATACACAACAACAACACAGGTATGTCACGTGATCATGGCTTCACTGAAATATGTAAACAACGCTGTCTATAGTTTCTATAGTCTAAGGTTCATATTATACTCTACAGCCAGCTTCGAGTGTTAAACATGTTTGGGAAAATGTTGAACTGATTGGATGCCGTTTTCATTTAAGCCAAGCGTGGTATCGAAAAATACAAAAACTAGGTTTGGTTCCAGAATATCGAGACGATCTTTCCGAAATTGGTCGATGGTTGCGCTTCTCGTTTGGTTTGCAATATTTACGTCCAAACGAAGTAGAAGATGCTGCTTACAGTGAAGATTTAATTGCAATCATGCCTGACGATTCACAGTTGAACACTTATTCCGATTATATATTTCAAACCTATATTGATGCGGATTCACTTTTTCCACCAAAGCTCTGGGCAGCACCCACATCAAGTATGTGTCGGACTACGAATGCCTGTGAGTCGTTTCATAACGTATTTAGTTCACATTTTTATCACCCTCACCCATCGATTTACACTTTGTTGGAGAAATTAAAACTTATGCAAATTAAAACGTACATCAGTATAAACAGTATTGGCGCTGTTAACACGGTATATTCCGATACACTAAGAAAACAAACAAAATTACAACATTTGATCGAGATGTATTTTAACAAAACAATTACCAGGATTCAATTTATAAAAAGTATCTGCAATCATTATTGTCACATTAATGAGTGAATAAAGCTAATCAATTTTTGAAATTTAAATAAAATTAAAAAAATTACTAAAATTAAATTTTTTTTGCGTCATCTTTTGGCTTTTTTTCTTTCTTTAATTTTGACTCAGATTGAGTCGATGCAATCTGCAGTTAACCATCGTTGCAATCTGCATGTGATCCTTTAAGAGATTAAGTAATTATATCGGTGTAATCCTCATTTGACCATCGGTGCAATCTACATGTGACCCTCGATCAAAACCCAAAAAAAAGGATTAACTTCTGACCATCGGTGCAGTCTACATACGTCCCTTCATAACACCTTCGTAGTGCTTGATGTATTCCCCAATAAACTCATTCACACGCAAGGGAAGCTTTTTGTGAGCAAAAATTCTGTTCTTGACCTGATTGAAATAACTTTCAGCCGATGCTGAACTGGCAATTCTAGGCGAAAATGGAAAACTTTTGCACATGATGCTGCTCCATAAAGGCAAAAAGTTCGAAATCTTTAAAAAGTCGTTCACAAAAGATGGTAACACCTGTTGATTTCCTCGATCACCTGTTTGTTCTGGTGCGTTGACTCTAATTTTCGCGAATCCGGAAATGTTTTTGCACCAACTTCTAAAATTATTATCTGTTTCATTTCTTGTTTTTCTTTATCATGCGGGTTTCCCATATCGTCTTCTACTGCAAGATGTTCCGCATCTATAATCTTATTGAGCTCAACTATTCCTCTAGATATACGTTCAATAAGCCACTTTTTATTAATTTCGCAAATTGTCGGATTGCCATTGTAGTGCCCTTCTGTGTCGGAATAAGCAACAATAAACATAGCATCTAATAATAACTGCAAATCTTCTATTCCTTGACATTGCACAACTTGTCGCATACACCAAAGATAAAATGATCTTGTTAGTTTATGCTGATTTCTAAGACTAGGCCATCTAGTAACGAACTTTATAAAATGGGCCACGTCAAAACGAAGAAAACATTTAGAAATATTATCTTCATTTCTAAATAGTAAGTACCTTGTAACATTGTTCAGTGTATTGGTAGAGGTTCTTATACGGAGTAAATGTGTTTGCGCACGAATGCATTAAAGCAAGAGACATATCAGTTACTACTTCTGACGTAATACATCCTGCGCTACTAAACCATAGGGATAGCCAATGGGTTATTTCGTCTGTGTTTTGCGAATCACTAAGCATTGATCCAACGGAATATTGTTTTTGATTTGGATACAATATTACAATCTATATATATAAAAGAAAGTCGTGTTAGTTACTTCACTTATAACTCAAGAACGGCTGAACCGATTTAGCTGAAAATTGGCAGGGAGGTAGTTTAGAGCCAGGAGAAGGACATAGGATACTTTTTATCCCGTAATTATTGCTGGAAAAACCCTAAAAATAGCCCTTTTCTTTTTCCCATAATTTAATAACGGATAGATGGCGCTACTCTATCTATGTACCTAGCAGAGTTATCGCCAGGGGTAAAGATAAACCCATGTGTCTGTAAGAATGTATATGCAAAAGTTTTTTGTAAAAGTTCATTGATCGCCTCAAAGAATAACTTTGCGTTGTAAAAAGTGAGGTTATCCAATTAGACTGCGGCCATTCATTGCGAAACAATCATTCCGTAAGTTAGATAAATTAGAAGATTTAGAAGAATAGAATTAGAAGATAAAATAAGAGTTATGTCACAATTTCAAAAGGTCATACAAGATGCTTTAGCAAAGGCTATATCATTTGCCAAGTATGAAGATTGGCAAGTCAAATCAGAGTACGCCAATATCACCGCACAATGTTTGGCAGAGCTACTAAACGAGTAGTGAGTAATTGTACTAAAGTGAGTAATTGTTGTGTTTTCATATACCAAATTTCAAACAAATTTATTAGTCTGCCGGGATCATACATAAGATCATACTTCACAGGACATACTCACTCAACAGAATAATTACCACAAAAATTTTTATCTACCCTGTAATTTTAATTCTTTCTTAATCGATCTATTTAAGTGGTTTCCAACTGTTTTGGTCCACGGACCTACTTTAGATGATTAGATGGCGCTACTCTATCTATGTACCTAGAAGAGTTATCGCCAGTGGTAATGATAAACCCATGTATCTGTAATAAAATAAATGTATATAATAAAATTGTTCTATTGTATTGGCTGTTTTGTTATTGATCGTATTGTTATTGTTATTGTAAGTATTACTTTGCGTGTAAAAAGTGAGGTTTTCCAATTGGATTGCGGGACTTTGTTTTCTTTTTTTAGAGGTTTTTGCTTTACTAATGCCTCCTATTCGACGTTCAAACCTTGGACGTTTTAATGCATTATTTTAATGCATGTACACGATTATCCGTCAAGAAACTGATGAACAATCTTATTCAAGCGACGATAATCAAGGACAAATTCAAAGGCGAGGAAGTCCTTATCCCACGAATTCCGATTATTCCAACGGATCTTCCATTCCAATTTAAGCGGATTCAGTTCCCCGTTCGATTGGCTTTTGCGATGACAATCAATAAATCGCAAGGCCAATCGTTGGAAGTCTGTGGGATTAATCTGGAATTTTCCTGTTTTTCGCACGGTCAGCTGTACGTTGCCTGTTCGCGTGTTGGCAAACCGTCTTCGTTGTTTGTTTTTGCGCCGGAAAATAAAACTCAAAACATTGTTTATCATACCGCTCTGTACTGATTTCTAATCCAATAAATTACATTCTAATTTTAACTAACTGTTTAAAATGAACAAACAAATTTATTCTAATTTTGGCAGGACAACGTCTGCCGGGTCAGCTAGTATCATATAAAAATATATGCCTTGATTTGCTTCCGTCGGTGTAGATAATTCGTTTTACAACTAATCCTGTAGCATCGACAGCTATTCTACTATAATTGTTTTCACAATATCGACGATACACAAGAAGCTGAGAATTTGACCACCAAAATACAAAAAACGGGGAATTACCAATATTGCAAATAACATTAGAAAATTCTCGAATGTTTTTCATTTCGTGAAGAGAATCAATAGGTCTTTCATTAAGGTAATTCTTTTTCTTTTCTCTACATGCAGTTCTAAGCGTACTGAGTTCGGGCATAATTTTTTCTGTTTCTAATTCATTATTAATAATACTTTGAACTCGACTAGCTGAGAACTTTTCATTCACCATTTTATTTACATAATAAGATCGAATGTCACCCCCAAGTGGACGTCTGAAATTTAATGTGTGCTTCTTGCTAAAATTTCCTCGAACGGTACAATTCAGTTCCGAAATTCTTCTGTAACTCCGATTTTCAAGAAAGGTAATAAGCTTGATGCCGACAATTATCGTCCAATCAGCCTTACCCCAATAGCGGCCAAATTGATGGAAACTATAATTGCTGAAGATATGATGCAATTCTTTACTGACAACAAAGTAATACCTGAGTCGCAGCACGGGTTCCTACCGGGTCGCTCCGTCATGACTAACTTGCTGATCTGTATAAACGACTGGAGTTCTCGTCTCGATCATAACATCCCAGTGGATGTGATCTATTTGGATTTCTCGAGAACCTTTGATAGAGTACCTAAAAGAAGACTGCTAAAGAACTTAGTCCATTGCTGCTTAGTCCATTGCTACTTAGTCCATTGCTGTTTCTTATTTACTGTGCTGATTTACCATCCTTGATCTTATCCTTGATTTCCTCTTATGCCGACGACACCAAAATTTACAATAATCTTTTGACCTCCCATGATATTCTGCAAGACGATTTAGATAGAGTGATGCTCCGGTCCCCTCCGCTCCGGGCGCTTCGAGCCCTTTTGACAAAGACTACACTAATTAAAAATATCCCTGAAGACCGAAAGAACTCGGAAAAGGTGGAACTCGAAAAAGGTGAAACTCATTGAAAACGTGAATATCGTTTTGTAACAGTTTAATTTATTTAATTCATTTTTATGGGTTAAAAATTTATCAAAGATTATCGATAGATGGGGTTACTGAACGCATAAAAATAGATAAAACTAAAAATAAAAAAATCGCGGCGAATCATGCCACGGAGAATCGTGTCGCGGCGAATGGTACCGTTCCCATATTATTCGTATTCAAATATTCGAATATTCGAATTATTCGAATTTGATTCCCAGCATTAAGAATTACATAATGTAGATTAACAATAGCGTATTATGTGTTAATGTAGATTAACAATAGGGCGGAGCATGGGGAACATAATTACCATGGTTCATGCGCAGTAGAATGAAACATTTAGATATTTTTATTAAATACTGATTTTTAAAAAAACTGTAATGGTGCTAGCTATGTAGATTAGGGAGCTAGCTTTTGGAGCCAAAATATTAACTGGGGGGGGGGGCTAGCGTTACTTTAGCCCCCCCCCCCCCCAGTTTCAATGTGGATTTTCGAAAAAGCTGTAATGGTGCTAGCTTTAATATTTGGGTGCTAGCTATGTAGATTAGGGAGCTAGCGTTTGGAGCCAAAATATAAACTGGGGGGGCTAGCGTTACTTTAGCCCCCCCAGTTTCAATGTGGATTTGTGAAAAAACTGTAAAGGTGCTAGCTCTAATAATAATAATTTATTGGGCCTTTATAAAACTAAAACAATTATAGGACAAATCAAGAATAGATAAAAACACATAAAAATTTAAAGATATATAAATACAAAAATACAAAAATACAAAAATCACGATAGAAGCAGCCGAAACTGACTTCAAACATAATTCACAATTTTCACGACAGACTCATCAATACTGTAAATACAGTGCTCCAGCAAAAAGCGCTTCAGATTTATTCTGAACAACCTAAGCGACCCGCAATCAATGAGAATTGCAGGAAGTGCATTAAATAGCCTGGTCCCCATCGCCTCAGGAGACCCCCTCGTTACTTTAAGAGAGGTTAGAGTTGGACAAAAATTAAACTTGTGACGAGTGTCGTGGTCATGAACCTCAACATGTTGTTTAAATTTACCTTAGTTTCTATAGGTGTAACTCAAGATCTCCAATACGTAGATACTGGGCAAGGAAAGCACCTTTAACCTCACAAATATCGGTCTACACGAGTCACGACCACCAGCGCCCGCAATACATCTAATACTTCTTTTCTGCGCAATGAAAACATCTTTAGCCATCGCGGAAGAACCCCAAAATCAGACTCCGTACAATAATCTCGAAAAAACCTGCCCATAGTAAAACATTAGAAGTGCATCGATGTCAACAACACTTTTCAAACTTGGTATCTGGTAACATAGCGAGTTCAGGCGACCAATAAGAAAAACAGAATGACTCCTCCAGCTAAGTCTATCGTCAATATTAAGGCCTAAGAATTTAACATCAGATTTCCTCTCAATCTCCCCGGAATCTAATCGGAGTTCAAGGTCCAGATTATCACGATTTTGTGGTCTATGAAATACCATATTAATACCAAATACCATATATCACACCATATAAAGTGAGTCTTTGCACGATTTAAATGTAGCTTATTATGGCCAAACCACCAACTGAGCTGAACTAGAAGTCGATCAGCACAATTCTTCACCAATTGTAGAGATTTAGATGAAACGACACTTGAAGTGTCGTCGGCATACATTAATGTGAGAAAGTCAATAAACGCCAAAAGATCATTCACAAAAATCAGGAAGAGCACCGGACCCAAGATGGAACCCTGCGGCACTCCCATGATCACGGGAAAAAATGAGGACTTATAGATACGTCGAATGCCATCCGAGCCAGTATACGCAACGTTAACAAATTGTGCTCTTTCAGACAAATACGAGTGGAACCAGTCAGCCATCACACCTCTCACTCCGTATCTATCTAATTTACCCATCAACAGGGAATGGTCCACGCAATCAAATGCCCTACCACACCGCTCCCACAAAAACATCAATCGCCGTCATAGTGGAGTGCAAGTATCGAAACCCATGCTGCCCGGCAGATATGATGTGATGTTTTTCTAGATGACTCTGCAATCTGTGCAACATCGCATATTCAAATATTTTTGACATGCTTGACGTCAAACTTATGGGGCGATAGTTAAAAGGACAAGTCTGCTTCCCTCTCTTATGAACTGGATGCACAGCAGATAACTTTAGTTGACTAGGAAATGTGCCGCTAGAAAATGATAAGTTCACAAGGAAAGTAAGTGGCTCGATAACCAAGTGCAGAACCCTTTTCAAGATATTACAGGGTTAACCATCCGGTCCAGATGATGGCTTATTATTTTTGATCTTATTAAGAACAGAAAGCAATTCGCCTTCATCATACGGGAAAGCGCACATACTCTGAGCAACAGCAGGTATCCGCGGAGAAGCGCCAACCGGTCGAGCAATTCCCGACACAGTATCCCCAACCACGTCCAAAAAATAAGAATTAAGGCGGCTTGATATCAATTTGGGATCACTGACCACAACCTCGTTAAAAATTAAAACCATGTTTTTATTGGTTCGCGACTTTTTATTATTATTACTAACCTGAGCGATAACAGACCAGGCAGCGGCACATTTATTATCAGAGCCGGTAATCAACTCACTATAAAAACTTTTCTTAGCACGTTCAACACTTACGCCTGACCTCGAGATAGGCAGGTCTCAAAATAGAGAATCTTCTCTGCAAACAAAACCAGTTATGCATTGTTACGCCGATGGCTTTCTGAACACGAGTCACCGCGCAATCTTTTGCGCAAACCTACACAGCGTGTAGGTTTTGCACGAGGGAAACGTTCGACTTACTTTCGAACGAGCTACCAAGACGGTCGGAAGTCATTGTTAAGACCGGCTAATTTTAGCTGAAATATTTAGTTTTTGATTAAAATTATGGTGAAAGTTCCGTTTTTCCTGGTGGAATTTCTGTTCTCGCGAGTATCGTTAGTGACGCTTTTGGGGAACGAATTTTGAAGAAATTAAGATAATTATTGATTCTCGACCTTAGTAAAAGCGGGAAATGTTTACGACGTTGCAATTCGCGCATGAAATGTGGCGATCCGACCACCATGTTGCCGGTATTCACCTTGAATTTTTGAACGAATTCCGAGTGCGATTTTTGTCGAACTATTCAAGATAATAACGTTATAATCTAGTGCAAAAATATTGAAACTTAAATGGTTTTCTGATACTGCGCGTTTCGAACTTATTAAAATAGGATGAAGTTTTACATTTTGGTGTCGAAATACTAAATTATTGTCATTTTCTGATATTGCGGTTTGTGTCGAACTGTCGAGTTTTGATAAATTTTCCAATCTGATGGGTAATAAATTATGTCGCTGGGTGATTCTGAATTGTTGCTGTTTTGTCGTGATATATCTTATGGACGTCGGGTTATTCTCAATGTAATTGGAGCTACGAACTGCACGATGCCGACCTGCTTCTTACAATCATCTCCATGGACACCTGCGTCTACTAATGGAAATTAAAATTGTATTAAAAATTAAAATTAAAAAAGGTATTGTTATTTTTGTATTGTTTAGTTAGTACCTTCTTGGTGCTGTGTGCACGTTCTGTGGACCTTTCAGGTCAGTATCGGAATAATTGTCATATTGTTGTTTTTCGATATATTCATGTTGGTTTAATTTTTCTATGTATTCATGTCTGTCATCATGTTTGGTTAAATTTTCTATGTATTCATGGATGTCATCATATTCGTCGAAGTTTAACCCGAATTGGTGTTACACCGTTATGGGAATTAGTTGTCCTACCTTAGTGGACAATTACGCCCCCGTAATTTTTGTAAAGCTTGATCAATAGGGGATTTTGCTGCGCCATTGACCCAGCTGTTAACGCTTTTCGTAAGCGGTCTGGAGGACCTTTTTATGCCTCTGGTCAGGCTGGAGCCGTTACTTGTAGATGTTGATCGGTTATATTTTATGACTGTTAAAGTCAGTTCTTGTCGTGATGTCGTCATCATAAATTTTAGTTATAATAATTATAGCATTTGTTGCCAACACAAATGCTGCTGTGTTGACTATGGCCGCGTTCGAGTTGGACGCTATTGGTACCAATTGGCGCCAACGCTAACGCTTTTAGCGTTCGATTTGGAAATGTTGGCGCTCACAGATGCAACTGTGACGTCACAGATGATATGCGTGACGTCACGGATTTCAAATTTTTCACGCTCACAACGCAAATTTCATTTAGGTAGTGCAGCGTAAGCGTGGCGCTGTAGTGGCAAAATTTGAAAGTATTATCAAAAAAATAAATAATAACAAACCTACATTTTTGAATTTAAATTACTGTTGTGTATTATTACTTTAGTTTTTTTTAATGTGTTGGTGTTGGAAGAAAGATGTGGCCATATCTTACAGTAAGCACTAAACATAGTTAATTATATTTATATGTAAGAAGTAAGAAATTAACCAGGGTTCATTTGTGTGCGAATTTTTGAAAGTCAAAATATTTTATATTTATACTTAATTTATTAATATATTAATTATTATTTACTACAAAATGAGTAATACCGGTAAAATCGAAATTATGGCCTTAGCAGATCAAGAGCTAAATCGTGTTGTTAACATAGAAGTTACACCTGAAGAGAAGGCGAGAATATTAGGTGGTACCTATTTTTAATTTTGATCGCAAAAATTCCTTTTTTGTTATTTAGTTAAAATATGTATAATAAAAATGTTATTTTTCCAGATTTACAATATGCTACTTTACGATTTCATCAAGCTTTAGAAAAAGGTGTGTAGCTGTATATTTATTATTATTCTGTATAAAATTGACAAATATAGAAGTATTAAAAACGTGGAAAAAAATAATTATAAATATTTTGCATAAGGTAATCAAAGTGGGCAGGATGAAGTAGTGATGATTGATGATGAGCAAGACTCTCTTAGTGTTCCTCGAGAAGATGATGATGTTAACGAAGGAGGTAAGTTTAGTTTTATATTCAATTACTTACCAACTTTCTTTTAAAAATCAATTTTACGTTTTAGTAGAAGTGCAATTTAAATGGCCACACGCAGCCATACTTCTATTAATAGAAGAGTACAGAAGTAGAGATTTCTACAGTGGGAAAATATTAAAAAAAAAATTATGGGATGGCATTGCCGAAATACTTAAAACAAAAGGATATCCAATTTCAGGCGTGCAATGCCAGTCCAAATTTAACGGATTAAAAAGAACATAAAAGTGTAAAAGACAGCAATAAAAAATCTGGAAATGGAAGAGAAACTTGGCCATATTTTACAGTAAGCACTGAACATATGTAGTTAATTATATCTTTTATAATATAGATATCTAATTTATATCATATTCCTTTAATCGATTCTTTTTTTAAATTCGTAGCAGATGGATAGCCTTCTTGGTGAGAAGCCATTTATGATGCCTGTCGCTACCATGTCCTCAACTGGTCAAAGCACAAGTCGAAATAATTCAAAAAGAAAAAGAAACGATAGCGAAGAAGAAAATGATGAAGATGATTTTCTTAACGATGTTTCTTTGCGAAGTATGTCATATTATATTTTAAACCTAACTTTGCTCGGGATGGGCCGTTTCGGCGCAGCCGGTTCGGCGCGAAGACTTTTCGGCCCGAGAATAAAATATTTTAAAATTTTTGATCTACTTTAAATTGATACATTAATAGATGAATGAATGAATATCAGCACTACAGGCCTAGCAGGCCCATGGCTTTTCTTGTCACCATATTCCACTTCTTCCTATCCGAAGCGTATTTTTCCCAATCTTCCAACCCAATCTTGCCCAAGTCCTCTTGTACCTCATTTAACCAACGATTCCTTGGTCTACCTCTTCTTTTTCTTCCTTCAAATCTTATAGTCCAGATTTCGTTTGGCGTTCTGTCGTTCTTCATCCGCGCCAGATGTCCCAACCATCTCAGCCTCTGCGCCTTTGCACATCCAACTATGCTCGGTTGCCCATATAGTTCGGCTAACTCCAGATTTGTCCTAGTTATCCATTGTCCATTAACGCACTTTCCACCATAAATTTTCCTCAATATTTTTCTTTCCCACACTTCCAGCATTATTTGTTCCCGTCTTCTCAACGTCCAAACCTCCGCCCCATACATAACCGATGGTCTCACGACCGTTCTGTACACCCTTGCTTTAACTGACCTAGCAAGCACCTTACTATTAAGGATCGATTTTAATGCAAAAGAACTTCTTGTACCAGCAGCTATTCTGTTCTTAATCTCTTCATCGCACCCTGGCTTCCTGGTTATCATCGTTCCCAGGTACGTAAAAGTGCTCACCTCTTCAAATTTGACAGTTTTGTTTTCCACTACTATGCTTATAGATTTTTTCTCTTCGAACTTTTTATCGCTCCATACCATGTACTTTGTTTTATTTTCGTTAACTTCTAGGCCAATTTTCTTAGCTTTTTCCAGTAGCTTTTGCGTGGTTTCCTGTAGCTCCTTCCTTGTGCGGGTCACGATCGTAAAATCATCTGCAAATGCTAGGCATTGGTGTTTTCGTCTAAAGATTGTACCAAATCTGTTTAGTCCAGCCTTTCGTATTACATTTTCCAGTGCAATATTAAAAAGTATTGACGAAAGCGGGTCTCCTTGCCTCAGTCCTACCTCTACTCCAAAACTATCCGTCAGTTCGCCGCCGACTCTTACTTTGTTTTTGGTTCCATCGAGAGTCATTTTTACCAATTTAACTAATTTTTTGGGAATTTCCAATTCCATCATGGTATTGTATAGTTCTTCCCTTTCAATGGTGTCGTATGCTTGTTTAAAATCAAGGAATATCAAATGCGTTTCTAATCCAAATTCGTGACTCATTCCCTGTATTTCTCTCATAATAAATAGTTGGTCCGTTACCGATCTACCCTGTCTGAAGCCACATTGATACTCTCCGATCATTTTCTCTGCGCAACTTCGAAGTCTGTTCTTTATGCATGTGGCCAGTATTTTGTAGCTAACATCCAGTAGGGCAATCCCTCTATAATTGCTACACTCGGTTTTATCCCCCTTTTTGTGGATCGGGCAAATCAGTGCTAGTTTCCAGGTACTAGGCATTCTTTCATCCCTCCAAATCTTCTGTATCATATTTATAACCATTTCATGCAGCTTTTCTCCTCCATATTTTAACATTTCCGCCTGTATACCATCTTCTCCTGCACTTCTATTATTTTTTAGCTTCAATATCACTTCTTTTATCTCCTCTTCTGTTGGTATTAATGTTGGTACATTAATAGATAAGTAATATAAATAATAAATTTATTAAAACTATAATATACATGTATAGAAAATAGGTTAATGTAACTACTGTGTTACCAATTCATTTTATTTAATTTTATTTGCTTTCGAGTTATAAATTAAAGTAAGTAAAAAGATATTTAAAAAATCGAGATTTTTCTTTTGATTATTTTGAAAACCTCGTATCTTTTAAACCACACATTTTACAAAGGATTACAGTTTAAAATTCCTCGGTTGGTACCGTTTAAGAATTAAATACATTATATCGTTGATTGATAAATAGTAAATATACGCAATGCAATAGGAAATTGTTGCTTATCCTCCCATATCAGGTATTTCAACACCCCACTGCCTCTTAGCCAACAAACTCAGGGGTGAGGGTGGTGAGCAAGTGCCGCCACCAACAGTTATAATTATAAGATTATACTGTATAATGATTAAAATTAATACTAATTTAGTTATTTGGAATTTAATGAAATTATTACATTTTTTATCTTTTTATTGTACTATACAAACTTGTTAATTTAAATTATATTATGTAATATTGTTTATAATAATTATACCTAACACTGTATTAAGTAAATAATTTGTTGTGAAGGTGTTTTATTATATTATAATATAATCGACTATATGCGAGGATTATCGTATAATTACGAAATGAATCCTTAACATTTTTTTATTTTTTATACATGTTTATTAATTTTAATAAATTTATTATATATATTATTTATCTATTAATGTTTAAATTTTTCCACATTAGTTTTCTTTTTAAAATATTTTATTCTCGCGCCGAAAAGTCTTCGCGCCGAAACGTCTTCGCGCCGAACCGGCTGCGTCGAACCGGCTGCGCCGAAACGTCGTAGACCGAACTTTGCTAGAATATCCTCTTATTTTTTAGAAAAATCAAAGCCGTACCCTAGATCTCCAGCAAGGCAATCGATTAGCAGTGCATTGTCACGAGACGATAGACTGAAAATTGAAGACAATAAACAGCAACGCCACAATGAAAAAATGCAAGTATTGAACAGAACAATTAATGTTCTAGAATCTAGAAGATATACTGGGCGTTTTAAAAAATGCAAAGGAGAAAGAATTGCCATTGCCATTGTAAATTTAAAACATAAATAAAATTTTAAAAATAATGTTACATTTTTATATACAGTAGAATCCGCTTAATGTGATCACTTTTAATAACATAATAACATTAACCGACTCATAACAATAAGCAAATTTTAGAAAAAAACGTAATTAATAAGCGGCTTTTTGATCAAATTATCCAGGGGTTTGTATGTAAACTAATTAAAGCGGCCGGTTCCCAGTCAAAATGATCACAATAACCGACTGATAACATTATCCGTGATCACATTAAGCGGATTCTACTGTATTACGTTTTAATTAAAAACTTTTGTGCATATTTCTAAAGTAAATGTTTTATTAAAAAAAAGTTAAAAATAAGATATTTTTTTAATTTATAATATAATATAAAAAATGCAAAATAGAAATATTTTTGTTTGCATTCATTCTCTCATTGTCAGTTCCGCACAGATTTTGTATCTCTTATTGGAAGCTAAATTTCGATCACGGATGGTTTGCTGCCCAAGTTCGTTAACTTCCGGTGGACCTGGTGGTAATACAAAATGTTGATCGTCCAATATATCATTTTGTGTTAGAGTTGTGTAGCAACATGCCATTATAAAATGCGGGATCTCTTCAATTTTGCTCATGTCATGCACCGTTAAAAGACTTCTAAAGCGTCTTTTTAGCAATCCGAACGCCCTTTCAATGGACATTCGAGTTGAAGAATGACAAAAATAAATGACCATTGTCTCTGTACGGGACCAACAAATGGTTGTGTAGTGTGGTGACCGGACAGGTGACCACATGACAAGTGAACCTACGACAAGTGACCACAGTACATCTGAACACATGACAAGTGACCACACCGACAAGCGACCACACCGACAAGTGAACACACCGACAAGTGACCACCCTGACAACTGAACACGGTCACAACTGAACCCACGATAACTGAACACAATCGTAATTTTTACAGTACATTTACAAACCCTTTATAAGGAATGTGTCATAAAACACCAATCACAAACCTTCACATTAGCTTTGTTGTTGTGTTGAAACCTATTTTAGTTAAAATGCTCATTAAAGTTAAACAATTAATGAAAACCTTGCCAATAAGGCTAATGAGGGTTTGTGATTAGTGTTTTATGACACATGCTTTATACAGAGTTTGTAAAACGATTGTAAATTTCTTTATGAATACAGGGGTTAGCAAAAAAATTCAGCCAGGCATTCAATTTCTTATTTACCTATCCTGAAGGTACCACTGTGCCTGAAACAAGCGTTTTAATACTGAAACAAGCGTCACCAGCTCTTATGCCCTTCGACTATCAGTTTTTTATGTCAACTAAAAATAATCAAAATTTTTTTTTTTAATTTTCAAATTTTTATGTAAGTGGTAATTATTAGAAAACTTTAGTTGGTACTAAGTAACCTCAGTATATATACCCCAATATAATGTTATAATGCTATATTATAGTTCTAGAAGTTCAAATCGAAAACAAAAAACTCCTTGTGTGAAAACAAAAGGTAAGTAAAAGAAATTACATCGCATCTAGCACAGATTAAATTTGTAGCAAATTATATTTCTATTTTTTAACATTTTATTCTAAATCATTATATATTTTTATTTTTAAGAGTCTCATATTTTGCAATGGAATTTTCAAAAACTCAGCGAGGAAATGCAGTCTTACTACACTGAACCAAAAACTGCCCTAAATACAATGAAAAATGTTATAATATTTATTAAACTTTTCATAGATTTTCAGCCAAAGAAAAAAATTATTAAATTTACAAATTTGAATTAATTAATACAATAAAGAATTTGTTTATTGAATTTATTAATTATTTTTTTAATTTAAACATTCGAAGTAATAAATATAATGAAGGTTTCATTAATAGAATTTATTAATTAATCAATACAATTTATAAAACGGATTTAATAAAATCTATAAAATTATGTTATTTAATCTAACAAAGAAGTTTCTAGATTGGAAGTATAAATTTTATAGACTGAATTACTTATTTTGTTAGATTTAATGAAATACTTTTATGGGTTTCATTAAACAGTTTTTATAAATTTTAAATAATAATTAATAAATTCTATTAAAGTACCCTTCATTACATTTATTAATTCGAATTTTTAAATTTAAAAAATAAGTAATAAGATTTATTAACAAATCATCCATTACATTTATTAATTCGAATATTAAAATTAAAACAGAAATTAATAAGATTTATTAAGAAATTATTCATTACATTTATTAATTCGAGTTATTAAATTAAAAAAATATATAATAAATGCTATTAACAAATTATTCGTTATATGTATTAATTGGAATTTTTAAATTAAAAAAAAAATTAATAAATGCTATTAAGAAACTATTCATTACATTTATTAATTCGAGTTATTAAATTAAAAAAAAAAAATAATAAAAGCTATTAACAAACTATTCATTATATTTATTAATTCGAATTTTTAAATTAAAAAAAAAAAATAATAAATGCTATTACTAACTATTCATAACATTTGTTACAAATTTCTAATTCAGAAAATAATTTATGCGGTATAGGCGACATTTGGGCGCCGCCGTCATTATCGCCGATATGGGAGCCGGGATGTTTTAGCCCATACCAATTAGGTACCAAACGGTGGTGCCTAAAAGTCCTGTACCGAAAAATGCATACAGCTTCTATTTAATTAAAAATTCTATATTCAAAATTTAGTTATTATTTATTTACATTTTATTTACAGTACAAAAGAAAAACAAGTTTAACAATTAATTATTTTATTCACTATGTAAATCCATTATACATTTTCGAACAATGGAAGTCTTTCCAATAGCCGACTTTTCATTCATTTTGTATAGGAATGTTTCGACGAAATTCCAAAAGGTTGTGGATTGTTTCGGGTATTCCAAACCAAATAAATGGAATAATTTAAAGCTAACATCGACAGCTTTTACGATGTTGGTAAATTTATATCGTACTCCCGCAAAGTACACACAATAATCCTCGCTATTAAAAATTGAGGACCCAATAACGAGGATTATAGGGTGTAACTTTGTTTTGGACGCTCCACAATATTCCACTATTTTTTCTTCTAGCTCTTCAGGAGTAGCGCTGATCACGACAAATGATTTTTGTGAATCAACAACGCTAAACCTTGTCACTACATTTTTCTTCTTGTTGGTAACGTCCTTTTGAACTTCTCGTTGGTACGGAACGAGCGCCCCGTGTAGTGACCAAAATAATACTAAATCAGTAATATCTGAAAAAGAAGGTTGTAATATTCGATAGAAAGAATACATTGTCAATAACTACTTACCCTCGTTGGTATCATCTGTTAAATTTGACAACGTGGCGTTAATTTCATTATTTTTTATGCTCCCTTTCCGTTGTAAGTATCGCAATATAGTTTTGCGATACTTCTCCATTTCTCCCTTCCATTAAAACCCGAAAGTCACTATCAATCTAAAAATATAATAAAAATTAATTAAAATCGTTATTAATAATACCAAATTTTTCACTTACCAATCGGTAAAGAGAACTTACCTACTTATTTATATATAGTAAAAAAAATTATTTAATTTCGGTTGGTATTTTGTACTTTTGAATTATTAGGGTGTTTATTCTATAATCATTTAATATTTTCAACTTTGGTATTTAATTGCGCTGTGGATTCTACGCACTTCTTATATTCTTCTTCTATAATACTTCTTCGCAAGTTCTTCACAAAAGAAACACTTAATTTAATGTGCTTTATTTTATAATTTAAAACATATTTACAATAAATGAAAAAGTGAAAAAGATTTTACATTATTTTTTATTTAATCAAAATTACACTCAAAATTTATGCAGTCAGCACTGCTTAAAAAGCACGACAATATGTAAAACTTATTTAATTTTGGTTGAGTATTTTGAGCATATTTGTTTTATTATATTTTTTAATTCATTATACAGGGTGTACTTAATAAATTTTTAGTTAATTTATTCTGAAATCTCTGCTTTCTTTATATAGAAAATATTTTATGTTGGTTAGATTAAGTGGGGAGGGGGGGCTAAGGTTCAATTAAGTTCTTTGAATTCAAGCAATGTAATCTATAAAAAAAATTAATTAAATTTACAAAATAAACTGTTTATGCAATGCAGTAGTTCAATTAAATTTATGAATTCAAGTAATGTCATCTAATAAAAAAATTACTTAAATTTACAAAATTAATTTATAGATGCAATGCATTAGTTCAATTAAGTTTATGAATTCAAGTAATGTAATCTATATATAAAAGTCACTTAAATTTATAAAATTAACGGTAAATGCTATGCAGTAGTTTAATTAAATGTATGAATTCAAGTAGTGTAAGCTATTAAAATAATTACTTAAATTTACAAAATCAATTTATAGATGCAGTGCAGTAGTTCAATTAAGTCTATAAATATAGTTCATTACATCTAGAAATTCAATTAATCGAATTTAATAAATTACTTAATAATTTAAATTCATTAATTTATTTAATCTATAAATTGAAATCATTAAATGTAAACATAAAAATTAATTTAATCTACCGAATTATTTCATCACATATACAAGGTTAGGTCATACACTCAAAAAAAATTATTTTATTACATATATGAACATTTTTTGATGAACTCTATGAAACTAGTTTTTATATTTATGAAAAAAATTCATAAATACAAAAAAAATTTTCCTTAAATGCCGTTCATAATTTCCATGAAACTATTTGTAAATGCTATGAAGTTTTTTTAATGAAATGCACTTCATTGAATTTATAAAGGGGCTCATAAATTTTAATAAAGCGTTTCATTGAAATTATGAAAAACTTTGTAAGTTCAATAACTTTAATCAATGAATGTAGTTTCATTAATATCATACAAGCATTTTTTTCAGTGTATACAAAGGATTTGAATATATTAAACATCGAGAAAATAAAGATACTGGCGAGGTGACATGGAGATGTAGACAGTATCAAGGCCGGACTAGTCGTTGCACCGCTGTTATGAAAACGAATGGAGATAATGTGGTTGCAGAAACAAAAACACACACCCATGATTCTGTTCCACAAAAAGCAAAGGCCAATATTCTAATAAGCAAAATGAAAGAAGATATTAAATCTCTTGGTGCAACTCCTAAAAATATCATAGGAGATGCATTACAAAATGTTAGCAATGATATCCTTCAGCACATTCCAAAACAATCATCTCTTAATAGAACTTTGTTACGACATAGAGAAGATGTGCACATATAGCTGTACCAACTACCTCCAACTTTGAAATTCCAGAAAAGTATATTCATTTAATTCTTCACGATTCAGGAGCTAATGGTGAAAACAGAATACTGGCACTTGGACATGCTGATTTATTGTTAGAATTGGATAAAGATGAAATTTTTGGTGATGGAACATTTGATAAGGCACCGACAATGTTTTACCAACTTTACACGTGGCACACAAAAATAGGTAATTCCTACATTCCATGCATATATTTTCTTTTAAAAAGGAAAAATTTGCAAACTTATAGCAATATGTGTCAAATTTTAAAACAATTATTGCCGAACTTAGCACAAGAAAAGGTTTGGTCGATTTTGAGCAGGCCTGCATTAGTGCAGTTCATACAACTTTCCCAAATGCAGAGGTTAAAGGTTGCTATTTTCACTTGTGTCAGAGTTTGATTCGAAAAATTAGTTCTGTTGGGCTTAAGGCTGATTTTGAGTCAGACATTGCAATGTCTGACTCAAAATCAGATCAGATCAGATCAGAAAATTTTAATTTGGTGTCATGACACCAAATTAAAATTAAAATCACTGGCAGCTTTGGCGTTTGTACCGATAGGTGAGGTGAGACGTGTCTTTGATGTACTAGCTGCAACATTCCCGGATGACACCAGATATAACGCAGTTCTTACGTATTTCTTTTCAACTTACATTGAAGGTGCAGTAGGAAGAGAACCTCAATTTCCAATTTCTATTTGGAATCATTATGATGCTGCAATACTGAAATCACCAAGAACAACGAATTGCTGTGAAGGATTTCATAACGGATTAAATTCATTATTTCATTGTAGCCATCCAAGTATTTGGAAGTTATTTGATGGTCTTCAGAAGGACATATCATGTCATAGGCTTACGCTAATAAAAGCACAAACCGGCCAACCGGAAAAGAAGAAAAGTTCACTTGTCATGTGTTCACCTGTCATAGAATCGTGTAGTGTGTATGCTGAATCACCAAGCAAATGGCAGTTTTGTGGAAATTTTGTTTCGTCGTTTATGTAATCCATCAATTCGGATAATCGAAAGACACGTTGATCATGTACTGAGCTAACATGGCCAACATAGCAATGTATAAACCTTCCACGGTGATCACAAACTGCCTGTAATTGAATGGAATGATGACCTTTTCGATTTATGTATGATTCAGGATCATCTTTTGGTGCACGAATTCTAATATGAGTTCCATCGATTGCTCCAATTACTTTTGGAAACCCTCTTATTGCCTGAAACCCTTGAAATATCTCAGTAGCTCTTTCGTCATTAGGCCATGAAATGACCGCTGGTGCCAACTTCACTAGCTCATGCACAACTTTTCGTACACACTGTAAAGCTGTTGATTTTGATACATCAAACTTTTCACAAATAGATCTATAAAAAATAATGAATCTAAGTATTTATTACGTAACCAAAATTTATAGCTACCTGTATGAATCTGGTGTTGCCATTTTCCATATAGCAATTAATAATTGTTTCCTTGGTGGAATAGTGATGTTACCTGGCTTACTTCTAATTAATGGTGGTACTAGAAGTGTCAGTATAAAATCAACTGTCTTAGGTAGCATTCTGCAAAACAAAATAAACATTATATTTCGTCGTTACAAACATTTATAATTATATGTATAAAACTGACCTAAAATGTTGCTGAAATTGTTTAGGAGTATATTGAGAAACAACATCTTCCAGATAATTTTGTAGTCTTGGTACTTTATTTCTATGATTTATTTCAACTGAGTCATCTTCGCTTTCGTCTTCATCTTCACTAGATGATAGAATTAATTGATTTATTGTTTCTTTTGTTACCATCACTATAGCCATTAGAGTTTCAATATTCATGATAATATTGTCCTTATACCTGCAACTTACGAAATAATAATTTAAATAAAATATAAAATAAATTAAAATAATGACCTTATTTGTAATAATAATAAGGTTCTTAAATTATTTAATCTTAAACTGTTACCTGGTTAGTTTTAATCAACACTTTTAATTCGTTTTCTTCAAGTTGTAAGATCACTTATGTACTTACTTA
Organism: Cantharis rufa; assembly: GCA_947369205.1. Taxonomy (NCBI): domain Eukaryota; kingdom Metazoa; phylum Arthropoda; class Insecta; order Coleoptera; family Cantharidae; genus Cantharis; species Cantharis rufa. Next base: position 16,412,057 of record OX376309.1, on the reverse strand, counting down.
TTTGTATATGTAATACCACTTATTTTCGGTTTACCAATATACAATATTTGAATATTATTTAATTATAAGAACGGCTTTAAGGCACGAGCCAATTAGGCACAACAGTTATTTTCATTGTTGAAATTTAGAGAATAATAATATTACATTATTTAACTTAACATCAAATGTCATTTCAAAATTTTGTATTTACCCCTACTCTGCACTACCATGCAAAGGTGCTAACGCATCGTTCGACTTGGAAAATAGCGTCAGCGCGTATAAGCGCCCATTGTCCAAATCGAACAGCAAAATTTTCGCGCTATGAGCGTTGGCACCAATTCGTACGAAAAGCGTGTAAGCGTCCAACTCGAACGCGGCCTATATGTTTATCGATGTTGTTGCTTGCTTCTTGGCGTAATATAAAAATTGTCTTTTGGTAACATTTATTTTGAGAAAAACATAACACTAACAAAATTACATTAACATATTTACAATTATATGGTTGAGTTCTTGTTACCAAGGCTGATCTAATGCAACTGCCGACCAAAGGGTTTCTTTGGGCAGACGTTAACAATATATTGAGAATAATCGTAGATGAAAGCGATAAACTAGCCAATTAGGCACAACAGTTATTTTCATTGTTGAAATTTAGAGAATAATAATATTACATTATTTAACTTAACATCAAATGTCATTTCAAAATTTTGTATTTACCCCTACTCTGCACTACCATGCAAAGGTGCTAACGCATCGTTCGACTTGGAAAATAGCGTCAGCGCGTATAAGCGCCCATTGTCCAAATCGAACAGCAAAATTTTCGCGCTATGAGCGTTGGCACCAATTCGTACGAAAAGCGTATCGCTTTCATCTACATAAACACAGTCGCAATAACAGTGTTGAAATTTGGTTTTCCAGGTTTCAATATTTATTGTTGAGAATAATCTACCTGTTGGGTAAAACCCCAACTCTTTACAAAAATAGGTAACGGTACGGCGTCGGCGACAGTAATTAAAAATCCATTAAACATAGCGCCCGCTTTGAAAGGAATGCCTTTTAAAATACAAGCACTATTAAAGTTGCACGGTTTCACTAATTGTCTATGGGTAACACGCACACTTTGGACACGGCACGTCGCACTGTGGAACCTGGAGTTTGTACGCTCACAACGCGGATTACACCATCTTTGCCGGGATGAAGTTGGGTGATGCGCCCCATGATCCATTTCAGGGGAGGGAGATTGTCTTCCTTAAGTAGAACTAACATACCCACGTCAATTTGTATGTTCTGACGTGTTCGTTTTGACCGCTGTTGGAGCTGACATAGGTATTCCGTGGACCAACGCTTCCAAAAATGTTGTACCATTTGTTGCAAATGCTGATAATTGGACAGCCTATTTGCAGGGATTTCTTGCAAATCCATTTGAGGTAGTGCAAGAAGAGGTTGCCCGATAAGAAAATGACCAGGAGTTAAGACGTTAAAATCGGATGGATCACTGGACAGTGGGGTTAGAGGACGAGAATTAAGACATGATTCTACTTGTGTTAATACCGTATAAAGTTGTTCAAAAGTTAGGATCGTGTCTCCTATAACTCGCTTGAGATGATTTTTGGCCGATTTTACTGCAGCTTCCCATAGACCTCCAAAAGTGGGAGATCTAGCTGGTATGAAGTGCCAACATATAGCCTTTTCAGTTACATAATTTAATAGATCGTTTCGAAATTGATCATTTTGTAGTTTGTGAACTAACTCGCTTAAGGCATTATTCGCTCCTACAAAATTTGTCCCGTTATCCGAATAGATGTCTGTACAATAACCGCGTCGAGCCGTGAAACGTTTGAAAACATTCAAAAATGAGTCTGTGCTCAGGTCCGGAGCTAGTTCTATGTGAACAGCTTTAGTAGAGAAGCAAACGAATATACAGAGGTAAGCTTTAGAAGTTTTACATCCTCGGTTCTTCCGATCTTTAACTGTGTACGGACCTGCGTAGTCAACACCGCAAACTAAAAATGGCCGCGTAGGTGTGATCCGCGATTTTGGTAAATCACCCATAATAGGTTCCGAATTAGTAGGCCTTACACGAAAACAGTGGATGCATTTATTTACAATTTTTTTTACATAGAGAAGGTCCGGAAAGTGGCCAGAATCGTTCTCGCAAAGATGCTAGCAAGGCCTGTGGGCCAGCATGGAGCAGACGTATATGCTCATGTCGCACTATTAATAAAGTAAAAGGATGTTTTGCCGGCAACACAATGGGATGTTTTTTATTCACATCGAAGTTTGAATGTAGGAGCCGTCCACCTACGCGCATGAGACCTAGCGCATCAATAAAGGGGTGCAACGTTAGCAGTCTACTATTGGTACGCAACGGTTTTCCTGTTATTAGATGGTTTTGTTCATCCATAAAAGTGTGCGTCTGACATAATTTTATCAAAGTGTTTAGCGAATTGTTTAGTTCGTTTGTTGTAAGAGAACCTCGTAGACGCGTATCTTTATTCAAACAATTATTTTTGAACCTTAGACAGTACGCAGTAACTCTTTGCAACTTACCGAGAGAAGAATAGCGTTCGAACAGATCAAATCCCGAGATTTGTATGGATAATACATTTGGAGATGCCAATTTAAATTCCGGAAGGTCGTTATTGCGAATTAAATTACTGTCTAATGCCGGCCAAAGTTCAGGATTCTCCAATAACCAACTTGGACCGCTCCACCATAACGAAGACGAAAGCAGCTCTTGTGGATAAACACCCCGTGAAATCAAATCGGCTGGGTTATCGCTACTGCGAACGTGGTGCCAATCATCGATTTTGGTTAAGGTTTGAATTTGTGCTACCCGATTTGCGACAAAGGTTTTCCATATATTCGAAGATTTATTTAACCACCCTAAAACGATGGTTGAATCGGTCCAGAAGTAAACTGAATGAAATGTCATGTTTAATGACTTAACTACCTTATTAAAGAGGCTGGCAAGAAGAAGAGCACCACATAATTCAAGGCGTGGAATATTTAAATTTTTCAAAGGTGCGACTCTAGATTTTGCGCATAAAAGAGAAACGTGAACGTCGCCGTTGGCATCCATGGTTCGGATATAAATGCAAGCGCCATATGCCATCTCTGATGCATCTGAGAAACCGTGGAGTTGAATTTCTATCGGATTTTTGCACATGACGTGCCGTGGAATTATTAAATTATTCAAAGATTGCAAACCATTTCGAAATTGAATCCACTTTGTGTGAAGGTCGGATGGTAATGATTCATCCCAGTCTATTTTTAATGACCAAAGTTTTTGTAGGATCGATTTGGCTATTACAGTTACTGGTCCAAGAATACCCAGTGGATCAAAGATTTGAGCCGTAGTCGATAGAATCATTCGTTTCGATATCGATTGATTTGGATGGCGCGTTTCAATAGAAAATTTAAAAATATCTGTCGATGAGTTCCACCAAAGACCTAATGCCTTTGCATCGAAATCACCAATTTGCAGTAGCTCCGAGTTATTCTCGACTGCTCCAACTAACTCTGGACTATTTGAACGCCATTTACGTAATTGAAAACAGGCAGCGCTCAAAATATGAATAAGCTTTGATTTGATAAGCTGAAGCTCTTCGATGGAGTTGGCTCCAGTGAGAAGGTCGTCTACGTAAAAATCCTTTAAAATTATTGCTGACGCGACAGGATAAGCGGCAATGTTGTCCTGGGCGACTTGGTGCAGACACCTTATAGCTAAAAATGGAGCCGATGAAGTGCCATAAGTAACGGTGGACAGCTCATAGCATGAAATTTGAGCTGTGGGATTATCGCGCCATAAGATTCTTTGCAGAGATCGTTGGTTGGGGTTTATTAGAATTTGACGATACATTTTTGCAATATCCGCGACGAGAACGAAAGGATGTTTTCTAAACCTAAGAATAATTGCTAATAAGTCATCTTGAATGGTTGGACCAACTAGCTGTGCATCGTTGATGGATAGACCTGTAGAAGTAGGTGCTGAACCATCAAAAACTACCCTTAGTCGCGTACTCAGGCTAGTATCTTTAATAACGGCATGATGTGGAAAATAATAGCAAGTCCCTTTGATGGGATTGCGTTCGTCAATTTTTTTTCATGTGGCCGAGGTCTTCATATTCTTTCATAAAGGAAACGTATTGGAGTTTGAGATCGCGATTTTTCTCTAATTTGCGCTCCAATGACAAAAAGCGATTTAGTGCAGATTGGCGAGATTCACCTAAACGCGAAATCGATTCATTGAAAGGTATGGTAACTGTAAAACGACCGTTAGTATCTCGAATTGTAGTTTTGACAAAGTTGTCTTCGCATAATTTCTCTGTGATTGATAAAGGTTGAACTGTTTGCAGTTCTTCAACTTCCCAAAATTTAGCGAACTGATCCTCTATAACCCACGTCAAGCTAGCACCCCCACCTTCTCAAAAATTAGAAATATTTATACTATAATTATGGACTAATTATGGACTAATTTTGGACAGCATTCGCGAATTTTGGACTACAACGGTTTGGCAATAAAAGATAAATCTTTGGTGGGGGTGCTGAGTTGACGTCAAGCTAGCACCCCCACCTCGAAAAAATTACATTTTTAAAAAATTAATTATACCATAATTATGGACTAATTATGGACTCATTTTGGACAGCATTCGCGAATTTGGAACAATAACGGTTTCGCGATAAAAGATAAATCTTTGGTGGGGGTGCTGAGTTGACGTCAAGCTAGCACCCCCACTTCGAAAAAATTACTTTTTTTTTTAAATTAAGTATACCATAATTATGGACTAATTATGGACTCATTTTGGACACAATTCGCGAATTTTGGACAATAACGGTTTCGCGATAAAAGATAAATCTTTGGTGGGGCTAAATTTTAAATTTGACTCTGACTCCCAAATTCCTAAAAATGGTTGAAGAAAAGAGGGGGGGATATGAAAGAATATAGAAAATTTATAGTAACTTTTTCTTTATGCAATCGAGATCAATCGATAAAGTTTTGTTTAAGATTCATTGAGCTTTTACTGCTATTGTTCGAGTTGACAAGACTTTATATTCCTATGCTCCATTTCTACAGGGAGGTAATCGTTTTTATTGGTTCGAATGCTAAGAAACTTGAATTGCGGTATTTAATTGAAAGACCAGCAGCCATCAGTCAGGGGACCCAAAATTGATGATAATTTATTGTTCATTTTTCATTGTTCAAAGATTTCGCAAATAACTCCTCGACCGTTGAAGTTCAAACAACAGGAACGGAAGCTCATTAAAGCTCTAAGGAAGCTCAAACGTTTAACACCAATTTCAATAAAAAATTTATTTGGGGGGGGTAGTAATCTTAGACTCTGAGCATTTTCTGATACACCCTGTGCATGTATTTACAGCTTTATTTACAGCTTACAGTAATTTTTTCGAGGTGGGGGTGCTAGCTTGACGTCAACTCAGCACCCCCACCAAAGATTTATCTTTTATCGCGAAACCGTTATTGTTCCAAATTCGCGAATGCTGTCCAAAATGAGTCCATAATTAGTCCATAATTATGGTATAATTAATTTTTTTAAAATGTAATTTTTTCGAGGTGGGGGTGCTAGCTTGACGTCAACTCAGCACCCCCACCAAAGATTTATCTTTTATTGCCAAACCGTTGTAGTCCAAAATTCGCGAATGCTGTCCAAAATTAGTCCATAATTAGTCCATAATTATAGTATAAATATTTCTAATTTTTGAGAAGGTGGGGGTGCTAGCTTGACGTGGGTTCCTCTATAGAAGTTTTCATGGTAAGGTTACATTTAATTGATGCAGAAATTGTCGGTGGTACGAAAGACATGGGTCCAGCTAGTACCCAACCAAAGAGAGTTTTGTGGAGAATTGGTTTGTTTCTGCCTAACCTGATTTGACCGGTACATAATACATTCCAAAAGAGATCCGCACCAATGAGAAGGTCAATATTGTTTGATATGTGAAAGGTGGGGTCTGCTAATTTTATATCGCTAGGAATATTTAATAGAGAACGGTCGAAAGTAACTGACGGAATGTTGCCGGTCACCCGAGGTACAGTAAAGCAATTAAGATCTGTATTGAAGGCATTAATTCGCGAACAAACGTTGACTACGGTTTTATACGAAATTTTGGATTCTATCTGATTTATTCCGGTTACGGAAATGGACACCTTTGACTTCGGTACGTTCAGTTTCGCGCACAAACCTTCCGAGATAAAGCTTGATTCAGAACCAGAGTCTAAAAGTGCTCTGACTTCAATAAGTGTGCCTTTGTTGTCTCTTACATTGATTATCACGGTAGAGAGTATGCAATGGGTGGAGAGGCCACAGACGGTGTGAGAAAATATTGTTGAACCCTGATTTGTTTCTGAATTGGATGCAGGTGCGGGTTTAGAAATGTTTGAGACAATAGGTGAGAGGGGGGGTGCTTGAACGTTATTAATGTCTAGATGAAGCAGTGTATTGTGCGATTTGCGGCATTTTTTGCATCTAGATGACTTGCAAATCCTGTTGGAATGCCCCTTCTGGAGGCAATTAATGCAAAGACGCAGTTCTCGGGCACGTAGAATCCGGTCCTGAATAGGTAAGTCTATAAATGCACTGCAGCTACTAATAGAATGATTCGAACCGCAGCTAGTACAAGAAGTGCTAGAGGTAGCAAGATTGGATATTATCCTTTCGCGTTTAGGAAATGAGCGCGACTCCACCAAGATTTGTTTATTTTGACTGCACCTTTCTAGCGTTCTGCAACGCGTTTCTAAGAATTCTGTTAATTCCGCCATTGTGGGTATGTCAGGGTTGCATTCACTTGCACCTTCCCAGTCGCGAAATGTTACAGAATCAAGTTTTTGGGAGATTATATGTACCAATAGCGTTGACCACTGATCTACAGGTTGATCTAAGGCTTTAAGCGCGCTTAAATTTGTTGAGGTGTTGGTAAGCAGTTGGCGCAACCCGATTAGCGATTCCTTTGATAACGTAGGAGTGCTGAGAAGTGCCTTCACGTGATGATTAATTATTAACTGCTTACTGTCGTACCGATCGCGTAACAACCGCCAAGCGGTGGTGTAATTAATAGTAGTCACTGGTAGTGAATCGATTAGTCGGAGCGCATCTCCTTTCAGTGATGATTTCAAATAATGAAATTTTTGAACATCGGGTAGATCAGGATCGTCATGAATTAATGATCTAAATGTGTCGTAAAACGACACCCAATTTTCGTAAGCGCCATTAAATGATTTTAATTCTAGAACCGGCAAACGTACATTTTTCTTAAATTGAGAATTTTCCGAGTCATGTAAAACTCCCGTAGGGCAAGACCTCGCGGTTTCTGGTTTTTTGTTGTTGTCGCGAATTAACTTGTTTGAATGAGCGACTACCTCAAAGTAAGAATTTTCAAATGCGTCACGCTCGTCATCATGAGTAGTGCTTTCTTTATCAAGCAGTTCTATATTAATTTGAATTTCATTGAATTCATCGAATAGCGGTACAATTTTTGATAGGCGAATTTCTAATTGTAATAGGGCAATTTCATTAATTTCCTTTAAATTAGCTAAATAATGGTGAAATTTGGTAAGACGTGCTTTGATACTTCCACGTTTTGTTCTTAATTTGGCAAGAGTGGCCATAATTGAATATGTGAATTAAATAACAAAGTAATTAAAATGAAATAATAAATAGCAAAATGATATACAATTAATGTGTATAAAAATTGAGTTGTATTAAATGTCCAAGGCAAAAGAAAACGTCTATTAACACAAGTAGTAATTTTAAAAATCAAATAGGAGATATTGGCAGGATAATAAAGGAATGCACTTACCAGCAAATTGCGTAATGGAAACTTGGAACTGGATACAGCTTGCACGTCTTGGTTGTTCCTGAATACGGACCTGTCTTGAATTTAACCACGAGGACGTCACCACGTGTATGAAATTTGGTTAATGTGGTTTTGTTGAACGTTTCTTAATGGGGTCACCAGATAGATGCAGAGATGATGGAGTTCGATTAAGCGTGGTAATGAGCTAATCAAATACGACCACGTGTGTAATCAAAATACTGTTGATACACACCACTAACTTCTGTTGCATGAACTATCACGTCGGGGTCACCAAAATATGTTGCTTGCTTCTTGGCGTAATATAAAAATTGTCTTTTGGTAACATTTATTTTGAGAAAAACATAACACTAACAAAATTACATTAACATATTTACAATTATATGGTTGAGTTCTTGTTACCAAGGCTGATCTAATGCAACTGCCGACCAAAGGGTTTCTTTGGGCAGACGTTAACAATATATTGAGAATAATCTACCTGTTGGGTAAAACCCCAACTCTTTACAAAAATAGGTAACGGTACGGCGTCGGCGACAGTAATTAAAAATCCATTAAACAGATGTTCTGTACATGTTGTATTTTTAAATGAGTTTGCTCATTACACGAAAAACAAAGGGAGAAATTAAATTAATTATAAAATATTTGTGTTGTTTTAATTGTGTTAAATTTCCAAGAGTAGACCACGCCCATATTTTAGATCCGCTGAGCAGTCGTTGGCACCCATAAGTTACAGGTAAGGTACACGTAACAGCATATCAATACTGGACTTTCTAATTACATCAGTAAGCCATCTCTTAGTGGGCGCAATTTTCTCTTGACCAAGGGAAAACAACAATTAAAATAAAACATAAATGCGTCATAAAAAGAGTTAAAAGCACGCTGCAGATCATCGTACAGATACAAATCGTACCAAATATTTGGGTGCTAGCCGGTGCTAGCTCCATAGATTCGGGAGCTAGCTTTTGGGCCAAAAATTTTAACTGGGGTGGGGGGAAAATGAACGGACCCCAGGAGGCACATATTCTGCTATCACATTGTGGCCGTCAATAACCACTTGGGACCAAATCTCAGCCAATGCTTCTCCTGAAAATAATATAGAATGAAATATATAATTTAAAATTCAACTTTTTATATTTTAGCTGCAGAGAAGACTATATTATATTATATCACTTTTTATATTAAAATATTATACCTGCATGCTGAAAGTTTCTCAATTCTAGCTCGTTATCGATGGTTTTTCCTTGAGAATCGAGATGGGACCCGTAGTGTTCATAAGGAAGGACTACTGTGGCTAGCTCACGGCTCAAGGGTGCCATCCTTCGCTCAACTAAATCGTACTTTTTAAAGTGCGATATACAGTTGGATATCACCTTTTTGTAGCGTGGATTTTCATCCGGTCCTCCATCCACCGATATAATCAACACACGCTTGAATTTTCCATCCTTCGCTAAAGCCAGATTTTTAAAATCATTTAATGTTGGCAGTTTCATAAGGTCTTTGGCGTGAGTTGTTGCTGTCGAACTGCTATGTTTTCCACTGCGGATTGCGATATACGTTGGGCCAGAATATGTAACAGCTTCTTTTCTACCCATGTAGTTTTTTTTGATTATGATACCAGCATATACCGAAGGAGTCAGTTGATGGCGTTCTCCAACAGCAAAATCGTGGTCATCGAGGCGCACTTTATAACTCAGATGCATTAAAACAGGAGCCTGTACTTTTGCAGCTGTTTTTCCAATCGGCACTTTTGCCTTATCATCTTGGGAAATAAAAACTACCTGTTCTGGCCCAAGTATAGATGCAAGTTCCTCGAAGCCGTTAGCAGTAGCCTTGCAAAAATGTTGATCGGCGTGATCTCGGTGTCTATCAGTTTGGGCTTGACACAGTCTCGCAGGAACAGTTGTGACATGGCGCTTGCCCTCTAATGATACTTTGGAATCAGCCTACGGTACGTAGAGGTTTGTGAGATAACAAATCCATCTTCAACAAGCCGTGCATGCAATTCATCAAGAGTCTTTGCAACCGCTTAACCCTCCGGTAGCAAACCACGGCCGTATTAAATCGCTCCACCTACCTGTACTGCTTGCTCCTGTACGGCGACGCTGCGAAGCCTAGCTCACGTAGAGTAATTTAGGGGGGGGGGGGGGGGTTAGGCAATCGGGAGTGAATACCCGATCCCTCAAACTAATAGATCAACAAATCTCAATAATAAGCGCCATGCACTTTTTGTCGCCAATGAAAAGGTGTTCGCCCTGAAAACTGCAAAAAGCTTAAGTGCAGATAGAACATCGTACGGTAGGAACGCTTAATACCGGGAATAAAAATAATAAAACTCAGACAGAGGCACACAATCAAATTTAATAACAAAATTGAATTAATTTCAATTAGCACAAAGTTATTTATCATAAAAAAAAATAATGGTCAGGCGCAGCTGTATAAAAAAAATAATGATGCCCACTCAGATCTGATTTGGCTACACAAATCATACAATCAAGGTAATAACCTTGATTACTGGCAAACAGGTAAATTAAGTTATGATGATAAATCAATCTTCGTAGCCCCGCTACTACACTACCCAAACTCTTAAAAATAAGCGCAATATCGTCACTGGCAAGTACGGCCCTGGACTGGTTGTCTACCAAACGTCAAATCAAATGCTCGTTATCTAACCTCACAAAAAAACGATCTCGACGGTAACAGGAATGATGATCGAAAAGCTTCCCGGTGTTAATTTGAAACGGCGTAATCGTATCGGTCCAGCAGATAGCAAAAATACGGTCCCGATGTCAAAATGGTATGCGATAGATAGTAAACATAAAAAAAAACCAAACAGTAGTCGATCCAAATCGAATTAAATCTCGTCCACAGCGGTTGTGTAATCCTACCAAAGCAGTTAACGCTCACGAAACCTCGATCTTGCGAAATACTAATCGCTAGTGAAATGCTCCCGAAATTACGGTAAGTGGAATCCAAAACTGCACTTTTAATATCACTAATGATTCCGACTGATAAACTCAATTTCTTCAATTTTTAGCGATCTCTTCACTCTTTGTTTTTCCCTAAATTTTCGCATGTTCTCTGCGAATTTTCTTCTTTAACTCTTTTTTCTTCAGATCAGTATCACGCCTTAATTTTTTTATTTTCTTCTCAATTCCATCTTTTCCAAGTCCTGCATCTCGCTTTTTTACAGTGGCATTTAATTCAGCTTCAAGTACTGAAATTTCAGATTTCAAAGCGTCCTGTTTAGGTGTCGAAGCTATTGTAGAGACAGAAGATTGGTTAACGGAAGATTTATTGTTACTGCAGGCTAGAAAAAAAAATGTACTAGTATATATCACTACCCATAAAATTAAAGTCATAAAAAGAGCTTAGTCAAAGGTTGTTAATATAAAAAAATACGATTTATGCTACAGAAGTTAAAGGAAAAAGAAAAAGAAAATACATCGGCACTGGCAGAGCAGAAAGTGGTTGGTTATACCTTTCCGAGTAATAAAAACAGACTCTTTCGCGGTATTATTACTGATATCTTCGGCATTGGGAAGCACTTTGAGATCACCTTCATGCGCGAGTGGAGCTTTTCGTGAACCATCACGAAAATGTAGCTACCAAGCTACATTCACCATATAACAAAAAAAAGACAGCCATCACCAGAATGTTGGAAAGTAAGAAATATAAAACGCCCCAAGAATTTGAAAGCGATATTACATTAATATTTACAAATAGTTATTTGTATTTTCCGCCGAATTACGATATTTTTGAAATGGCAAAAAAATTAGAAAAAGGCTTTGAAGAACTAAAAAAATATCAAAGTTAAAAAATGCATATGATGGATCAAATATTAATACAGCGAGATTGAATTCGAATATCGGTATCGCCACCAGCAGTAGTGAAACAGACGAAGAAGCAAATAAAAAATTAAACGTTTGGAAGAAAATATGCGTTTGATGCAAGAAGAAATCAAGAATTTGAAAGAACAAAAATCCAAATCAACAAAAAAAGAAGATAAGCGTACTAAAACAACAGTTCATTCTATCAGCGAAAACGCAAAATTCACTTCCTACGCTGAGAAAATTGCAATTGCAAAACGAATTCATTTGCTGCCAGAAAATAAATTAAATGATACATATAGTAAGTTAATATAATTAAAGTTGGCGAACCTTTGATGTATTATACAAATCCTGACGAAATTCACATCGATTTTTTAAAACTTAGTCAGCACACATTAGATGAATTAAAAAATATATTAAATCGCCGCTGGTACTCTCCCTGGGACGAGTTGCACATCAATCGAGATTCCAACCAATCGGGTCTTCCAGCTAGTAATGATATAATCTGACAACCAACATTAAAAATCCTCTGTAGTAATCCACAATTATCCGATTGTATGTGCATCAAAAGCCTTATCTTTTTATATTATAGAGTTGATATATGGTATTAGAGGCCTATAGGCCCATGGCTTGTTTAATCACGTGGTTCCACTGTTTCCTATCTCTCACGCCCATACTGTTAAGATCTTCCTGCACTTCGCTCCACCATCTATTCCTCGGTCTCCCCCCTTCTTTTGGTACCTCAAAAATCCAATTCCCATATTAGTTTTGGCACTCTTGTTTCACTCATTCTTGCCAGGGGTCTCAATCACCTCAATCACGTACCCCACTATACTCTGTTCTCTATACAATTCCTTCAGTTCATCATTTGTTCTTCTGATCTACAATCCATTCACTTCTTTACCTCCAAAGATTTTCCTGCGAGTTTTGCTTTCCCAAACTTCCAGCATTGTTCTATCCTGCTTTCTTAAGTTCTATACCTCGCATCCGTATGTTACGGTTGGTCTTATAATTGTCTTATATAATCTTAATTTCAGAGTTCGCGAGAAGATTTTACTATTCAACATCGGTTTCATTGTATACGAGCTTCGTGTTCCAGCCGAAATTCTTATGAAATTGTTAAGTTTGCCATTCACTCAATTTGACAATTAAGGTTTGTTTTGGACTGAAGGGTTTATCTTCCCATATCATATATTTCATTTTGCTCTCATTCGCCTCAATTTTCTTTGCCTCAATCAATTGCCTCAATAAACAATTTTCCAGGGTCTCTCATTGGGAAAAAATTTGTACAGTATTTCTAATTGCCGGCAATAAATCACTTATTTAATTAATATTACCTTAATTACCTTTATTTCCTAGTTATTGCCATTAATTCCGCTTTATTGCAGTTAATGCTGCTTGTATTGCCGTATTTCTGTACCTTTTGAAGACATGTTTTCTCATGTAAAAATCGCTTTGATAGAAAAATTTATTAGACATATTTTGTTGATAATTTCATTCTCGTATTTTTGTTTATATACATTTGTTTATTTCGTCGCGCCATTTCAGAGTTACAGTGATTCAAAAAAGACTAAAATAAAAAAATATATTTTTTTCTGTATCTGAGAAACAGTGCAACAAAATAGAAAAATGTATAGAATAAATTTTACAAACAAAAATGTAAATTCATTTTTACTTCCAATCAATTTTTAAAAATTAAAATGAAAATGAAAATATTTTTTTATATTTTACAGTCTCTTTTGAATCACTGTAACGCGAAAATGGCGCGACGAAATAAAAAAATGTATTGTAAGGAAATGATCATTTTTTTTGGTAATCTTTATTTCAAAAAATTTAAAATTTACTTTTGAAAACTATAAAGTTAAAATGATTACAGGTATCTAATCTGCGTTCGTTTGTATTTGGAAAAAGATACCTGTTGAACTTTTGCAATTACCTGTAAAATAATGTTATTTATTAACTGCTGGTAAAATCGACAGAGGATTTTAGCATAGAAACTACTCGGTCAAAATTTCATCAAATAGTTTGGTATGGTATAAATTTTCCTTTCCAAAGCAGGTATTGTTCTGTCGATACTTCCGAGAGAGGTCTGCTTAGCGATCATTTCAAAGACTATTGCATTCAATACTTCGGAAACGTGTCTGCCTAGCGATCGTTTCCATTTTGCCTGTTTTCCGGAAGCCGTTGCTGCATAGCGTGACGACTTCATCTTCCAGCCTGAAAGATCTTGTTTATAGCCTAGTGAGACAAGATTTATCCCATAAAAACTTCCTATCATCTTACCTGTTGTTCCAAATATTTACACCGGCGAAAAACCATCTAAGTAGTCATTATTTGCTTTTCCAGTAGCAACGACGGTCAGATTGGAGGGTAGTAATTTAGGTTAGATTCCAAATAACCAAACCAGTAGTACTCGACATTTCAAAGTTGGATACTTATAATCCAGCTCCTGTAATAGTATTAATAGTAGACTTGAAATAACCAGTAGTACATGTAGGTAATAAGTAGCGTTTAGATAAAACCTTATAAGACGTCAATTCACTTACCTATTGATTAAGGTCGTTACACACTCGTTGTAACCGGTAGTTCATTTAAGTTTTTTTTACATTTAAAGTAGTAGTTCTTGGTAGATTCAACCACGCACATAACCACCTATGAAAATTCACTATAGCTGTCAAAACTTGTTTTGTAAATATAATACCAGTGTCGTACTATCTTATAGTTTGTGGCAGGGATTTTATTAATTAATTTAGTTTTTGTAAATACGTTTTCATTATTTTATAATAAATCTTTATTTTGTTATTTAAACCAGAATTGTTGTTATTTTTTTTTATTTAAGATTATACTAATTTAATTTCCACCCGCTTCCTTTTTTTTTGTTAAACGTGTTCGACGTAATCGAACTGGCGCCCGAGCAATTTAAAACAGTCCAAGGAGTGTGTGTACAAAACATCGACAAGTTAGTCCAACCCCTGACCCCGCTCCCGCAGCTACCCAGTAGCTGTGATTTCACCTTTTCATTTAGAAAAGGCAAATTAGTCGCGCTACAGTATGTACTATATAAACAAAAATTAAGAGAATGAAATATCAACAAAATATGTCTAATAAATTTTGCTGTAAAAGCGATTTTTACATGAGAAAACATGTCTTCAAATAGTACAAAAATATATATTGGTAGTATAAGACTGGAAACTTATTTTTGTGAGCGACTGTAATAAATTGCAGGTTAATAATTATAAATAGAAAATTCCACAAAATTATATAGTAAAACATCTAACTTAAAAAATGTGTTGAGATGCAAAACGCGACTTTAATCCTATTGTTTCAAGTGAAAAATGTAAGAAATGTATTATTGCATTTTTGCGGTTTTGTTAAAATTCATAAACTTGAATTGAATATAATATAATATATCACGTTTTGCATTATCTATACCCTTCGTATGACTAATACACAAATTAAAACTCGATGCGGTGATGGTGATCACATGACGGTAGTAATTTACTCTTTTTAATTTTAAATTTCTAAAAGTTGTATTTATCCTTTTTAATAAAGGATATCTAACTACTGTTATATGTATTTACGTACATATGTTATGTCGTATGTATGTACATGTATGTTAATAATTTCAAGGTAATGAATTTGGTATTTGGTAAACCCCCGGTCCCTGGTTTAAAGTTTGTTTTACAAGGAGAGGACTTGTATTGTGGGTCACGGATTTAAAAACCCTTTTAGGGTGGAAAAGTACTTCGTAATAAGAAACTCTAGGCCAAGCGGTAGTGCGCAACTCCCAAAAGCAAAAAGAATTGAAAATTAAAAATATTTTAAATAAAAAGTCCTCTCCTTGTTATAGTCCATTAGTTTTAAGATTAGTCTTGAACTCGGAACTAAAAATATTAACCTTGAAATGTGATTGGTTGATATTCAAAAATGAATTTGCAAGTTCACACCACCACAATCGTTTGAGATTTGACGTTTATAAATATTTTTTCGTAAAATTTTGTAACGAAATCTTTAATATTATTATTACTAGCGGAAATATTGCTGTTTGAACCAGGAATACGTTAAAATCTAATTGTTAATCTAATAACATTTTGGTTTTGTTAAAAACCACATTTGTGTGGTTTAACCTTAATTTGTTTTAGAAATTTTGGTTTTTTAATTAAATTATGGATCAACCAAGAACTAGTAATCAGGAATTTTATAATTTTGAACAAGAATTTTTCACCGTCGGAAGTCAAGAATCAAATCAAACCGAAGCGAGTTGTTCAAATGAAGGTAACGATAATTTGAGTTTTCGGGATGTCATTAAAAATCATCACGGTAAAATTATACATAGTGGACAGAAAATAATGATGTATAACATTTATATAAAGTATCGTAATGCAGGACACGTCAGAACAGGTAGTGTAACTTCAGCTGCAGCTAACGATTTGGGAATTTCAGTTCAGTCAATGTGGAACACTGTTCTTGAGATGGAGAAAAGGGGCACTTTGGCATCACCAACAAAAAAAAGAGAACGCAAGAGCACTTATGACAAATTAAATGATTTTCAGAAATCAACATTACGTAGAATAGTTCACCAATTTTTTCTTGCGAATGATGTATCTACCGTTGATAAAATCCTTGATGTAAGTATTTCTTTATTGTGGTACTTTATAATTTTTTAAGCAAATATCAATTTTATTTATTAGCAAGTGCAAAATAATGAAGTGCTCCTTACCATGCAACGAACTACGTTATACAAAACACTGACAGCATTAAATTTTGTTTGGGAAAAGAGATCACGAAACCATT
Source organism: Cantharis rufa (assembly GCA_947369205.1). Taxonomy (NCBI): domain Eukaryota; kingdom Metazoa; phylum Arthropoda; class Insecta; order Coleoptera; family Cantharidae; genus Cantharis; species Cantharis rufa. The sequence continues at coordinate 16,395,630 of OX376309.1, read as the reverse complement.
TATTAGTAGAGAAAGCAGAATTGATCATATCGTAAGTGTTTAGAAATTTTAGAATACAAGGGCGTCCAATATACTATCTTGATGAAACTTGGGTGAATGCTGGTCACACTACGGCTAAAGTATGGAAGGACAAATATATAACAAGTGCAGGTGGGTGAAGCTTTCAACAAAGGTCTCTCGGTAATAGTATACACTAATTTATATAATTATCAATTATTAAATTATAAATATATTTTAGACAGGATTACAAAACCCCTCAGGTAAAGGTAAGCGATTGATTATTCTTCACATAGGAAACGAGGCAGGATTTGTGGAAAATGGATTATTATGTTTTGAATCGAAAAAAACTAGCGACTATCATGAAGAGATGAATTCAACTGTATTTGAAGAATGGATGGTGAGAATTTTACCTCTTTTAGAACCTAATTGTGTTATAGTAATGGACAACGCTTCATATCATTCGAGAAGAAAAGACAAGAGACCGCTTAAAAGTTAGACCAAGTTGAAAATGATGGAATGGCTTGACGCACAAGGAATTCCAGCAGAATGTACAGAATTAAATGTAGAACTTTTCGGTAAATTTTATTCTTATATATCTTAATAATAAATTTGGTAATACATAACTGTGTTCATCATCATCTTCATTATCATTTGCATGTTTTAGACTGTGTTTACATCAATAAAATTATAAATCTTTCAATAATTATTAATTATTGATATAAACATAACAAACACGGTATTTAAATATACCTAGTTATTGGAATGGGGATCATTCAACTTAATCGGTGGAAAACTGAAAGGTAAGTTTTACTTTGATACTTACGATATTGTATAATATGATCGTTATTACAACTGACCTAAATTTTATTGTGTAAAATTTAGTGTGTTAAAGATGTTGTTAATGAAGAAAACTTTAGGTATCCAGTGGACGATCGAGTAGAAGCAATGCAATTGGAATTTCAAGTAAACACAGGTTTTACTTCGGATGAAGAATGCATGCCAGATTGAATCCTGAATTTATTTGAAAATCTTTATTGATGAACATCAACAGGAATTTTTTTTAATAATGTTGATAATATGAACTTTAATTTATTGTCTTTACGGGAAATACTACAGACAAAGAAGCAGACTGGATGATAATATAGTATAGAAGTCATTCAATTGGAATTTCAAGTTGATACAACTTTTCTAATTTTCTAAAATTGGTCTTATGTAATATTATGTAAAAAGGTTATAAGTAGATCTCGGATTTTATGCATTTTATGCATGTTTTTTAATATTGATATACCAACAAATTTGTTTTGAAATCTAGGCGAATTAGGCAAAAGCGAATCCAAAAATCCGGTTTTCAAAATGCATATTTTGCATACTTTCAACGTTTGGTGGAAAATTAAGCAAATGTTGCATATTTGGACCACTTTTGGTGGTTTTTGAAAAATTTTAATAAAAAAAATAAAAATTATTATTAAATTTTCCAATTTAAGCAATTATTGTTTTGATGTTGTATTAATCTCATGTTACCTTATTTATTTTTGAACTTGAATGATACATTTCTTGGAACATAGCCGTGCATTATTATAATAGGGGTTGGTGGAACACACTCTCTTTAAATATTTTCATTCTTGTAATTCTTTTTTGAAACATGCACTCTTTGCAAATTTAATTTTTTCTTTATTGGCAGTAGTTATGTAGCTAGCCTTTGCTTTAATTACAGCTTTGGTAAATTTTTCTTAAGTTTTGTTGTTAAGTGAAGTAATTATGCCACCAACAAGGACTTTGATGTCCATTTGAATTAAAAGCTATCCATAACTGTATCTGAACCACGATGAGGTGTTATACCCATTTATATCCAATAACTACTTCAGTAGAACACTCAAAAATGTATTATCAGATCGAAGACAATCATTTCTGGTTGACAATTTGTAAAAACATTTAGTTGTAAATATTTACCATATTATTAAAAATAAAAATGAATAGGTAGCTTTTATATATTTTTAAAGTTTTAATTTGTAAATAAAATTTATTATTAAAATTATTATATTTTATGAATCTAAAATAATCTATAAAAATTAAAAAAAAATGTTGGTTTGCATAAATCAATGCATATTTTACCTTTTTTCTTCAATTTTAGTGCATATTTTAAAGAAATTCGGTGCATATAAATATATGCGCATATTTTCAAGTATTTTGGTGCATATAATCCGAGCTCTAGTTATAAGCAATCATGCTTACTTTTATGATGTAAAGTTGTATGTAATGATGAAGATGTAATTAAATAGTTCCTAAATAATTTTTTATAGTACAATATAAAGTAACGTGGAAATGAAATTCTGAAACTTTAAAATACAAACTTCTTAAAGGTTTGTATTCCAAAGTGATTTGATTTTTAATATAAATAAAAACATTATTATCGTTCTTTGAGGTAGTACTGCCGTCATAAGGAAGAATGCAGTAACTACACTTTTGATAGTTTTGAGTAAATCGTAAAAAACTAATCGTACACTGTCCCTCTTACATGGATAATAGTACATGCTTTTCATGAATACTATTCCGTTCTAATAGTGTTCCAAAGGCTTTATGCAAATTTTCGCTAAAAAAATATGCATTTTTCTAATTGGGACAAGCAAATTAGTAATTACGTTGGTATATTGCAACGTAAAAAGGCAGTAAGTATGTACGTAGTAAGGACATACGTAGTTACTGCTATTTTAGTTTGTTTTGAATTCATTTTGAAGGTGCTTAAAAAAAAAACTGTCTATATATTTTAATATAATAGAGCATTGTTGACATATTTAATTTATTTTATTAATTTATTACAATTTTGAGGCAAAAAATTAATTATTTTAAATATTATGTAAAATGATAACAAAAAACATAAAATTATTAAAAATCTGTCAAAAGATCACTCGAATTTAAATCTACAGGCAAATTTTTCCAAAAAATTTGGCGAGTTTCTGGCACCAGAGGGCAAAGTTTCTTAACAATTTCTTCCTTTTTAGAAACTTTAATTCCCCTGGGAACTTCTCGAAAAGTAGGTTCCTTAAACCCTTTTCTTATAAGGTTTACTTTTAAAAAATCCAGTTCTATCCTATTCCCTTTGAAAACGGTTCAATACGTTAACGTCTGTTTATTTCTCCTAAATTGTAATTTCACCATATCAGATATATTGTCGTGTTTCAAAATCATATTTTGGAGTTTTGAATTTTTAATATTTGATTGATTTTGATTTTGTAAATAATTTGTTGTGTTTGTAAATATTTTGAAATTTGGTTGTTTGCGCCAACAAATTTAAAATTGGTACGAAAGTTTTGGATAAATTGACTTTCTGCCGGCCGCGTTGACCGGAGTGGTCGGTTTTACGGAAGGTCTCCGTAGTTATTATTTTAATTATTAGTTGAGAATTTTTTTGATTATTTTGCGAATAAAGTTTTTAATTTACAGTGAGTAAGAATTTCATTAATTTCTTTAATTTGAGCGAAATTGGATAGTGGATATTTGGAAGTAGAAAATTATAAGTACGACAAGGCATGTGCTGTTATCGAGCACATTTAGCGATAGATAATAAATTTAACGCAGAAAATAAATGATACATTTTTAAAAATTAATATTGACGATTTATAAATTAAAATTATTTATGAAAATTGAGAGGCTTGGGCCATCGCAATATATATGGACGTATGTCCAATTTTCTCAATTTTATTTGGGATGTACCGTAAATCCAGTCTGCGAAATCACTTATTTCCAATTCGTGAACATTTACCTTACTTGAATTTGATAATTCATTGTATATTACCAGATAAAATTTCGTAAATTTTGAAAAAAAAAGGCAAAACAGTATTTAATGTATACTCAATACAAATCAAAAAAGCACAAAAAACACTTACAAAGGAAAAAGGCAGTAACTACGAAAAGTTACTGCCTTTTTACTTTGTAAGTGTTAGTCACTGCCTTCTTACTCTGTAAACTAGTGATTTTTTGGGGTTGACCGATTTTTAATATCGATTTTATTTAAAATTTAAAAAACTTTTTCAAAATCTGATTACAGATGTAGTTTTTTACGCTAATTTCAAAAATATAAAAAACTCAATTTCGAAAAAAATGTAGTTACTGCCTTCTTCCTTAGAAGAAGGCAGTAACGGCAGAGTAGTAGTTGTAACAAATGATTCGTTCACCATCATACCTACCTATTTGTACGTGGTACCTAATCATAATTACTAATAATATTTAGTATATTATTCCAATAATAACAAGTTTAAAGTAGTGTTAATCATAATGCAGTTACATTATAAGTACTTACCAGAATTATTTATTACATGTCTTGGTTTAACAACACTAGACACTTCGTTAATTGTGTTAAATTGAGATTACCGAGATTACAGATTACAGCACAGTAGTGATTTCTTTCGTTATTATACGAATATGTACCAGCTCATTATTATTGCCAGTTTAATGCCACTTATTGCCGTTTCATTACCCACTATTGCTCTGTATTCCCACTTATTGCTCTGTATTCCCAATTATTGCCCTGTATTTCCACTTATTACCACAATTGCCACTTATTGCTGTATATTACTGGCTATTGCTTCTAATTTCAATCATATTGCCAAAGATTTGTACAGTATTGCCATCAGTGAAACGCCCCTCGCAATTTTCTCATTGTCTCACTCAACTCAATCTTCAACCATCCTTGAAAAGTGGGCGTGGCTTATGACCAATAGGATGCTTGATACCTGCCGGAGCACATCCGCGTCTTCATGTGGCTGCAGCTCTACGGCCGTACGCCGGAATTAGCTATCGAAAATATGCTCGACCAGATTGCCATCCGTTTCCCGCTGTAGTCGGACAACGGCCCTTTTCAGGGCCCAAAATTAAAGGATCAGTTTTTTATTTAAATTAAGAAAAACGCAGAACTCGTTTTTAGGGTGGATTCTCGAGTGCCTTGGTTGCGTTCGTCAAAACGGCGCGTAGCGCCCGGAGCGGAGGGGACCGGAGCGGAGGGTAGCGGATTCGCTGAAAGCATCCCTCTAGGTAGCACAAACATGCCAAAGGTGCAACTCGAAAGGGGTGGAACTCGTAAGGGGTGAAACTCGTTAGCAACGCTTGATGTGTACCTTACGGTATCACAATCGCGTCTGACTGCCAACACTAAGACTATATCAGAACGCACGCACCGTCAATAGAACTCGGGAGCGAATCAATTCCCTATGTAAAATGCATGTAAAATTTTGATTTTCAAATGCCGTTTTCTCGAAAACTACTGGATAATCCGCATCAAAGTGCGGTCTCAAAATGCTCAGAAAATTGTCCTCTTTCTAATAGAAAAAAAATCGAGGCTCGATTCGTGTTGTTAATTAACTGACAGTAACCTAAATTTCCAACCCACCAAATTTTCAGAAAATGAAACAAGCTCTCACATCAAAATTAATTTCCTGGAAATAAAACAATTACAGTACAACAACTATCTCTCAATCTACACAGAAACATTTTGCGCTTTTATATAATATAAAAACATAAATATAAAATATAGAATGCCAGACATGTGCAGCATTTATAACGCTGAACTCTACGCAATTAAAATAGCGCTAGAACAAAAATTCAACGAAAACGAAAAATCTCTCCTTATCTGCTGCGATTCGTAAAGCGCTTTGCAAAGAATACAAATAATATACAGCTCAAATTAATATATTCAAGAAATCCATGAAAAACTACACAAATTACACTCCCAAAACTACCAAATATATACTTCATATGGATTCCCTCCCACATTGGAATCCAAGGCAACGAAAAAGCAGATGCTTGTGCGAAGGATGCTCAAAGCAACATAGTATTAGCCGACACCAAAATAACTCGAGAAGACCTAAAACAACATTTCAAAGCCATTATGAGAAGAAAGTGGGAGGTAGATTGGAGGAGCCAACCAAAGGGAGCTATTGCGACTCATGCAAATCAGACATAACACGTGACCACACACTAAACTAAAAAAACACATACAAAGCATGACAATATACGAGCACAAGAAAACCTGCCGAATAACATCTGCGAAACGTTTGAAATGAAAAACATAGACAAACTCATCAACTACCTAAAGAAAACTGACCAATATAATAAAATATAGAATGTGAGGAGTCATCATTTGCCTGGTAGCTAATGGCTTCTTAGTTGATGCACGGGGTTGTTGATGACTCTCATCTAATCTAATCCTAAACATCCGCTGAACTACCCTCACCACTCTATCTCAGTTTTTTTACCCTACCACAAATGGCGCTTTTAAAATCTATTCAGTGGCGTGCATTTAAATATAATAATAGTGGTAAATTCAAGTGTAATGCTAATATTACACTTTTAATGTTCATTGCTTCAATCGACTACAAAATTTTTTCCCATGAGAAACGCGTGCGTTGTATTACAATTTTTGTGTAATTTGTTATAATTTATAATTAATTAAAAACTTTTGTCAACATACCAAACAACGCCTTTCTATGAAACAGAATATTAGTTTTCGCGATTTACATTGCACCTTAAAGTTTTACAGGTGAAAAGTTAATGCGAAAAACGATAATGCGTTTAATGAGAAAATTTCAAAACCTCCTAAAAAGTTTTACCCGAGTTTTTTCCAAAATTTGTTTAATTATTTTTATCAATACAGTGAATAATGTTCCAGCATTCATGGAATTAAATACATAGGAGAACGAAAACGAAGCATTATCGAAAAGTAAGTTTAGATTATTTTAAAATTTTTATTATTTTTATTATTATTTTTAGATTGTGGTGGCTAGGTGTATTTACGGCTTCTTTATATTTCTCGATTTCTTTGATTCTAAAAACTTACCAAAAATGGCAAAACAATCCAGTTATTGTCAGTTTTTCCCGAAGTCGAACACCGATATGGCAAATTCCGTTTCCAGCTGTAGCAATTTGTTCCGTAACAAAAACCAGACTATATTTTTAATTTTACGCAAATATTTCGGCGCACAGAAACTAAAAAAAATATTACTGAAGAACAGTAAGAAAATTTTTATAGTAACATAATTTTTTTGCGTGTTTTATTTTATAGGAGAACTATGATGGGCATGGTAAGTTTGGCATGTGATAATCATTTATATGAAGAAGGTCCTATTGCGGTTAATTATGACACTGTTGATTTTCTAGATAAGGTAAACAACAGTAATTACATTTTAATTTTGATTTTAAAGAACATATTTTTAGGTCGCACCACCGTTTGATCAATTCTTTAACCAGTGTAAGTGGATGAATGAAAAAGTAAACTGTAGCGATTTATTTACTCCCATGCTTACGGAAGATGGAATCTGCTATACCTTTAATATGCTGAACAGAGAAGAACTGTTTAAAAAATCTGTGTAAATAATTTATTCAATTATCTCAGAATTGTTGCTGTTTCATTGTAATTTTCAGATTTTCGTATGGCAAATATTTGGATCATAATAATGATGCAACAAATTGGACATTGGAAGGTGGTTATCCAAAATCTGTAAATAAAGATTCGTATCCTAGAAGAGCTTTGTCTGCAGGACAGGGTGCGGGTTTACCGCTTTTGCTGCGAGCATACGAAAAAGATTTTGACTACATTTGTAGAGGTCCTGTTCAAGGATTTAACCCTTACCTGGTATCGTCGGGTCATTCGTGCACTGACGAAATTGACAGTGTCCTGTAGCTGTAAGGGGAGGGGGACGGGGGGGGGCAAACTATGTTGAAAAAAATTGTATACTAGTAGACTACTAGCACCAAGTACCAACGGTTTAGTGCGTAAACAGGCGTTGTGAGAGCTAATTGAAATTCGAAAAGCGCACGAGTGACCCGACGATACCAGGTACGTAGATGAAAAATTGTAGGCATTTAAAAAGTTTTTATTTAAATTTGTTGATGTTTTTTTTACTATAAATTGAAAGTTTACTATAATTTAGGGTTTGTAGACGTCCAGTTTTTCCTGGACAAGTCCTCTTTTTGGCGGCTGACCTTTTGTCCGGCATATAGTATTTCCATGTTTCGAGTTATGGCACGAGTTATGCTTAGAATGCGCACAATAATTTAGGCTCGGAGTTGCCATAATTTTTTATTTTTCTACTTTTTAATGTTTTTGTAATAAATATTTATAGTTGATATCATTTTCATGAATTAATTAAAAAAAGGAAATGTGTATTTTATTGTAAAATGTACGTATTTTACGTTCTTTCAAAATACGTGATTTTGATGCTCAAAACTTAAGTATCCTATTAATTCATACACATTTCTTATATTTTTTTCTTAAAAGTACTATTCTTCATCTTCAATTTGCCGTTGGAATTTTAAAAAAATTTAAATTTTTGCCGAAGTTATGATTTTTTGAAAATAATGGTCTAGTTTTCATTTGTTTAAACAAATAATATATTGTTTAATATCACAAAAACAAGTTCACTTGTACTAAATTTCTTTTTTCAGATACCAAACAAACGCTTTTGTGTGGATCAAGAAAGAGTCGATGTGTGTTTGATGCGCTGAGTAATTACAAAAATTCAAAACTTTTCTCAATTTTTAAACTTAACTTTTTAATGTCGATTAATTTGCACACTTCGATTTCTAAAGATGGAAGCGGTACCAAAAACTTTCAAGAAACTTGTGATTGTCTTCCAGCCTGTACTTCGTTGACATACAATTCGGAAAATTTTCAAGCAGATTTTAATTGGCCTAAAGTTTTTCAGGCATCCAAAAAGAAAGGGTACTTGAAAGGGTAAAAATTTATTTTAAATCAAACTTGAAAAAAATTATACGTTCTTATTTTTAGAGCTAAATTAAGTGGAGTAATTTTGTTCTTCAAAGAAATGCAATTTATAACATCTGAAAGAAACGAGTTGTACGGGCCTACAGATTTTTTGGCTAGCTGCGGTGGTCTTTTAGGACTTTTTATGGGATTTTCTTTTCTTTCCCTAATCGAAATACTTTATTTCTTGTCTTTGCGATTAATATGTACCTAATGTTAAAAATTATGGATATCGCTTCTGGTTAGGAACTGACGAAATTAGTGAAAATGATTAAATGCAAAATTGGGCTGTTTTAATGTATCTACTCATTTTTAATTTTATACTAAAAATTCATACAATTTGTCATTATTTTAGTACGCTTACTGATGAGTGTTATCAAAATGGAAATTAACTTTAATCATTATAAAAATTTTATTAATTATAAGTGACTTATAAAATTAACAAATGTAACAATTAAAAATTAAATAAATAGTCCGGTCAAATTAGACCAAAAAATAGGGGCGAGGTTACAATAATTCACACATGGCTGAAAATTGGTAGGATTGTTCAAAACACTATTATAAATAAAATGTAAAAAGTCCTCATCGATCCGACACCTGGAAAAAAATTTACTCAGGGTCAAAACTTACCGTTTTGCTGAAAATTGCGAAAAACCCGTTTTTGTAACCTTTCACCCCGAGTAAATTTTTTTCCAGGTGTCGGATTGATGAGGACTTTTTACATTTCATTTATAATAGTGTTTTGAACAATCCTACCAATTTTCAGCCATGTGTGAATTTTTGTAACCTTGGATGTCTAAATTGACCGGACTAAAATATGTATAATAATATCAACTATTTTTATCTCTTCATGTTCGTTTTATTTAAGTTTTTATTAAAAAGAGTAAACAGTGTTTTATATTCACTTTTTTATTTTTGTAATTAAAATTAAAAATTTGGGTTTAATAGAATTGAGCATAATAAAATTTTAAATTTGAATTTCCCAATTGTGTGGTAAAGCTCCAAACTTACCTATTAAATGAAACGTTGTGCAAAGAAACATTGTAGAAAAGAATAAAAATACCTTACGTAACCACAAAGCACATATCTACTGTTTCTTCAATTTCCACACAGAAAAAATAAGAAACAAAGACTAGCATAAGAGGTAAACCGTAGTGAAATGCCTGATTGTGTTGATTATACGAAGGTTACCATTTAAATTTTTTACATTTAAATTTTTTACATTAAAATTTTTTTTTTAAGTAGGAAAAAACACTTTTTTTGGAAAAAATGTTTTATTGCTTTTCTAAATATACCCTAGTAAGATTTGTGCACATTTGCATACGTTCAAAGCAATTCTTGAAATATTTTTTTCATTCTGAAGATGGTATCTCAAAAACATAATTTTTGAAGGCTTAAACAGCTTCTTAAGATGGATTGTTGTTTAGTTTTCGGTTTATACGATTATATCCTAATTTCAGCGCCTGTGACGATGTTGTATACGGATTTTGCAGTTCCTCAGTCAAATTATAGAGCATTTTCTTACTTGACTAATTTGATTGGTTATACTTATACTTATCCGATAGATATCTCAAAGTGAAGAAATCGGAATGTACAAATAAAACAATAACTCGGATAAATCAAAAAGAATGTATTTATAAATACGGTGGTTTTTCGGAATCTTGGACTTTTTTTTTTAAATCGTCGACGTTTCGCCCAACTTGGGCCCAACTTTGTTCGTGTTATTCGAGTTATTTATTGTGAGTTTGAATTTGTAATTTAAAATGTAATTTTAGTTTTTGACTCGTCACTTTAGACGTAATTTGATTTTATTTATGTAATTTTATTTATACGTTGTTTTATTTTACTCTGTGAAAGACGTTCTGGTGTTCTGTTATAACATACCCATGTTCCGCTTTGGGATGGTAATTGTTGAAATTATTTTAACATCAAATGTAGTTTGAATTGGTAAGAATTATGTCTTATTACCTTAATTGTAAAGATTACTAAATATAACATTTTAGTCCTGAAGAAGCCCACAACAAAGTTGGGCGAAACGTCAACGATTTAGATATACGTTGTTTAATATATTTATACTAAACTATATTAAAAATGATCAAGTTTACTATAGTAACCCGATCGGCACTGTTTAATTATTTCCAAAATAATAATAACTTAACAGTTAAGTGTCTAACGACGGACGTAGGTATGGTTGATTCTGTTCTATCATAAGCTAATACTCTAATAAGGATTTCAAGTGAACAATAAAAAAAGTAAATAAACTGAACTACTTAAAATTACTAGATAAGCAGAGAACTCTGGTTAAAGCTCGAGTGAAGTAAGAACTTTATTCTAATCGTCCTCCCTCGGCAGGCAATGGCAAACCACCGAGGTAATCTGCCTTAAAAACCCTTCATAAAAATGAAGTGATTAGCCAAAACCCACCCTGAGTTGTAGCGCTACTGCGTTTTCTGCGTATTTAAAATTACCATAGGTAAGTAATTTTTATTGACTTCCGGTTACCTAAAGAAAACTACTTCTATCATTACTTCTTATATAGGAACTGATTTACTGAATAAACGCAAGCAAATCTGGTGTAGTTATCTGGAATCTACTACAAAACAACACTCGTGTCTGATTATTTCCCTATATTGGACAACAACTAATAATACCACTATGATGACGGTCTGCTAAGAAAGACTTCATCATTCAATTTAAATGGCTTCTCACCGGGGTGAATTTTCGGAAGCGGAATAGTACAGAATAGCGAATATAAATAATTCAAATTTTAAATTAAAATAATGATATAGTTGGTAATGAGTCAGGGGTACCACCAACGAAATCGACGGGTACGATGACCAGGGCAAAAAGGTTAGTTAGTGACGATGCACGAAAAGAAGTAGCGATTTATTATTTGGTTGATTTATCTTTTATTGTATAATTTAATTATTGGAAATAAACGATCTCCAAAGTGGCAAAAATTTAATTTCAAAATAGAAAGCTAAAATTCGTCTTGAAAAATTTTGTATGACAATCAATTTATGGAATTAAAAAAGGCTTGGTGTCTATCAAGCTTTTCGTGAAATGTTGAGATATAAAAAAATGTGTTTTTTTTTTTCAATTTATTAAGTGCTTTAATTACGAGATCATAGCACTGGTGTTTGAGAGGTCTTAATTACATTAAATTGAACAATGAATTAGTTGTAAAATATGATAGTGAAGTATTTCAAATTTGTATGATTAGTCCAGTTTGATATAAAAAGCCATAGAGGTCTTGAACGTTGCCTTCATTATCAGCGAGCACTTCCCTTCTTGTGTTGCCAAGGTGGAAAGGTACGTGGAAAGGTACATTCGTGTCAATCTAAAAATAACAAATTAGAAATATCGACTTTCAGATTTACTTGGTTGACGATTATTTCCATATGCCTTTCTGCTGTTTGCATTGTTTTGATCGTTAAAACTTATGTAAAATGGATAAATTCTCCAGTTATCATAAGTTTTTCTACAAGTTTAACGCCTGTTTGGGAAATTCCATTTCCGGCGGTAACTATTTGTCCAGAAACTAAATCAATGCAACGAGTTTACAATTACACCGAAGCATATCATAAATTTCACGAAATGTCCGAAAATATGACAGAGGACGAGTAAGTAATAGGTACAAAATAATATTCCGTTACCTCTTTAATAAAATTCCAGATTAACTATGTTCGAACAGGCTAGTTTAATATGCAATGATTCTAATCAAGATGGTAATAAAACTGTTGATTCCAACAGCATCGAGTTTTTGGCCGAGGTGAGCACTACTACATTTTAATAACAAACAAAATGATATAATATAATTTTTTTAAGATTGCTCCTAAATTTGACGATGTTTTTTGGAAATGCAAATGGACAAAAAATCTTAATCAAACATGCGATACTCTGTTAACAACCGTGCTTACCGAGGAAGGAGTATGTTTTACGTTTAATATTCTGGATAGAGATGACATATTTACCAAAGAAGTGTAACTTTGAAAATATATTAATTAAATTATAGAAATTAGCAAGTCAGTTTTAGATCGCCTAATGGGATGTTCAATCGTGTTGAATTTGGAACCAGTCCAAGCTGGACGTTGGAAAAAGGATATGATAACAATGTTGATACTGAAGCTTACCCATTGAGATCATTTTCTGCTGGTTATCGTGCAAGTTTATCACTTTTAATGACTCTTGATCAGCAAGATTTTGATTATATTTGTAAAGGATCATTGCAAGGATTTGAGGTAACGCTCAATTATTTAAGTGAGCTTTTCTAGATCAACTTATGCTTTGTCAGATTTTGCTTCATAATCCAACTGAAATACCCCAAGTAAGCCATCAATATTTCCGGACTTCTATTAATCAAGAAGCAGTGGTTATAATAAAGCCAGAAATTATGTCTACCGCTGAAACTTTAAAAAAATACCGGCCAGAAAGCAGGTATTGCTTTTTTCCAGCTGAAAGGCATCTGAAGTACTTCAAAACGTATACCCAACGTAACTGTGAAATGGAATGTCTCACAAATTGCACATTGGTAAAATGCGGTTGTGCAGCTTACCATATGCCACGTAAGAAAATAGTATAATTATTTAAAAATAAATTTCGCTTTACATTTTATTGGTTTTAGGTAATACATCAACTAAAATTTGTGGCAGCGGCAGCACAACCTGCATGAAAAATGCTAATGGTAATTTGTTTATCAGTTACTAATTTAATTATTTAAATTGTTATTTTAGCCGAAATGGTTGCACGCGAAGTAAAATTTAGTATTGACAGCTTGGATAACGATTACGAAAAAGAAGAAGATATGAAGGAAAATCAATCAAGGTGCAATTGTTTACCCTCATGTACTTCTCTATCATATAATGCAGAATTGTCTCAGGCAGATTTCAATTGGCCTAAAGTTTTTCAAGCGATCGAATATAGCCTCGATGAATTTCCAGGGTAAACCAATATGATGAAAGAGTAATATAATTTAAAAGAGTAATAATAATATAAAAATATAATTTAAGTAACAATTATTTATTTACTTACAACATCAAACGACATTTAGAGTCACTTACATGATGAACAGAACAAATTACAATAATAATTGAAACTATATCAATATAGGCAGGCAGAAAAAACTCATGTTGAGAAAAAGCCCACCCAATTCTGACCTCTGAAGCAAAATTTACGTCAAGTCTAACATAGTAGTATACGTATACATCAGAGCCGTATTTAGACTAGATTTTCGGGAGGGGTTTTAAAAAATTAAAAAAGTAAATATTTCCACCAGGATAAGTTCTTGAATCGATTGTGGAGCATTGGCATAGACCTCATCCTTCACGTGGCCTCAAAGAAAAAAGTCTAAAGGTGTTACAAGAAGAGATCACAAGATCTCGGTGGCCAATTGTGATCACCTCTTCGAAAAATAACAAGGTCAGCAAATTTTTTTTGCAAAATTGCGATGGTCTCGTTGCTTGTGTGGCAGGTAGCGCTGTCTTGTTGAAAATTTTATTAATGGCCTAGGTTTTACTTGTCAAATATCAAAAGATGATAGCTTCAAAAGTGACAGCTGCAAAAATAGCGGGCTATTCAAAATGAAACCTTTTATTGGAAAACTCTTTATGTACCTATAAATAAAGATTTTAAAAAATTTTGTTTTCAAAATTTTAAAAAGTATAATAAAATTTAAGTTAAAACGTTGGTATACATAACTAAAAAACTAACTAAAAAAATACTACGAATATTGAGTTTAAATTTGCCTGCCGCAAACATCAAGTACAGCCTTGAAGAGGGTTCAATATAAAACGTTGGTGAACTTCTTAATGCCCTAGGAGGGACGTAAAAATTTACTCTAGACAATAACTCCGAGCAGTCCACAGAACCACTGACCAGTCCAGACATAAACCTAGCATCGGTTACCTTTCTTCTCTCAGTCAGTGTAGAGAGGCCAAGTCTCTGCAATAAGTTATCGTACCCGACTTCGCGATGTGAAACACCCAACTTGAAGGCAATGTACCGAAGAAATCTTCTCTGCACCCTTTCCAATCTATCGATTTCAGTTTGGTAGTAAGGCGACCAAACACAGGAAGCGTATTCCAGTCGGGATCTAACATAGGAGACGTATAAGCTTTTTAGTGCAAAGAGATCGTAGAAGTCGCCAGTATTTCTCTTAATAAATGCGAGGGCTTTTCAGGCAGCACCGTAGGAAGCTGCAATATGCTCTTTAAAGGTTAGTTTTGCGTCAAATATAACGCCCAAATCTCTAATGCTAGAAACAGATTCCAGCAGAGTGTCTTCAATCTTATAAATACCGGAAACGTCACACTGTTGGCGAGAGAAACGAATGTGCCAGACCACCATTCTATCAAGATCGGACTGTAATCTAGAAATCGATTGGCTATTCAATAGTTTAATGAAGATCTTCATATCGTCTGCATATAGCAGGACTCGGGCGTATAAAAAACACAGTATTATGTCATCTATAAAGACATTAAAAAGTAATGGACCGATGTGGGAACCCTGGGGGACTTCGGATGTGGCTAAAAAAGATACCGCCTAAAAGTTTTTAATTTTAACTATTAAGGATCGCTCCTTTAGGTACGATTGAATCCAGAGCCACAAGGCCCCGCTCAATCCAATTCTTGATAATTTTGTTAGCAATATGTTGTGGTCGACTCTGTCGAATGCCTTTGAAAAGCCAGTGTAGATCGCATCCACTGCCAAGCCGGAGTGGAATGAACGGATGATGCTGTTCTCAAATGCTAACAAGTTAGTGGTGGTAGATCGCCTGTTGGTAAATCCGTGCTGTCTGTCGCTCAAGAAGCATTTCAAAACAGACGAGAGGTAGTCGTTAACCATACTTTCGAGGATCTTGGGAATATGCGATAGAAGGGCAATCGGGCGGTAATTCTCAATGGATGTTCTAGACCCTGATTTAAAAATTGACACAATATAAGATTCCTTCCATCTAGCAGAAAGAACTCCTGAAGCCAGGGATTCATTAAAATGAAGCCACAGAGGAAACGCTAAAGTCACAGCGCAGTTCTTTAAAAATATGGAAGATAAGCTATCCGGACCAGGCCCCTTGCCAAGATCTAACTGTCTCAACCTATCAAAGACCTGCAGCTCACTCACCCGATACGAGTGCAGGTGCAAGTTGGTATCGCTCTGTACCGCACGGCATGGGCCGTCATCTGAAGAGGAAAAGGTAGAAGAGAAGTATCTAGCAAACAAATTTGCAATACCGGCACCGTCATCAGCAGTCTCTTCACCCAATTGCATGGAATCTGGAAAACCGCAGTCTCAATTTCTTTCTACTATTTATGTAGTTCCAAAAATCTCTGCTGTTATGCTTTACATTCGATTCGACCTGAAAAATATAATTTCTGTAGCAAATAGAAGCCTGCGCTCTGCAAGTTGATCTTAATTCAGTAAACTCTCTGTACGTTGATGAGTTTAGTGTGCACTTGTATGTGCTATGAGTCCTGCGCTTCCGCCCAATGTTTTGTATCAGTTCACGACTAAACCACTTAGGAAACTTAAGTTTCTTCTTAATTGTGATTTTTGGAATACGACTGTCTATTATTTCAAATAAAACGTTATAAAATCTATCAAGCAAATTAGATAAGTCATTTGAATCGGCGAACAAAGTATCCCAGTCCACATGGGATACATCGGAGTTAATAGATTCGTAGTTGCAGGCCTTGTAGTTGTAAGCAATTTCGCTAAACTGCAGCGGCACAAAGGATTATTTTGACATAATGCTTATCATAAGCGCCGGATGGTATGAGTCACAAGGCACCATTATTTCTGAAGCAATCTCGACCGTAACATTTGGAACACTGGAGAAAATTAAGTCCAATATTTTGCCATACTCGTTAAACACTCGATTTAGCTGATAAAAGTTCAAATAGGCAAAAGCTTCCGTAATAGTGTCTATTGGTGGGCTTGAGATAGAGACACGCAAACCGTTGTCATCGTTAATCCATGAAGCGCTAGGAAGGTTGAAATCACCAAAGATATAAATATCAGTATCATTAGCATTTAGGGTGTCGCACATAAGTTCAGCCGAGTCCGCAAATGACCGATAACAATCGAGACCGCACTGAGGTGGCAAATAGACTACACCAAACAAATGCCTGCGACCACCCAACCGCACAAATACCCACAGCTTTTCAAACAGGCCATCGTTGCAAGGTGCCGTGCTGACCGACGCTTGCAGTCCTCTCTTTATCGCGATCAAAACGCCACCACCACGGAGTTTACCTGTTGTAAGAGCATCACGATCTGTCCTGAAAACTTGATAACCACTGTCACCACCGAACTCACAGCTGTTAATTTCAGGCGTTAACCACGTTTCAGTAAAAATTACAATGTCATAATTGGTTAATGAGAACGATAAGAATAAATCAACCAATTTTGTTCGCAAACCACGCACGTTCTGATAGTAAACCGTTAATTGTTCTACACTCACGGCTCAATTATGTTGTATATAGTTTATTAATCGATAATTATTTTATTATATTTGGTTGGCCCTGCTCGTGCCTTTATGGCATCCTGTAAACCGCCAAGCATTGATTGCACCAAATACTATAGATAGAATAGATAGATTATATCTATAGATATAATATATAAACTATAGATAGATTGGCCACGGAATAGCCCAGATTTGAATCCCATTGAGAATTTGTGGGCAATAATAAAACGGCACGTGGTTCAAAATTCTTCAAAAAGTGTACCCAAGCTGATACAGGCATTAAAATTTGTATGGGACAATAATATAAGAGTGACTACCTGGAACGGTTAGTGCTATCAATGCCTCGCGGTTTACAGGATCTACTGTTTTGTGCCAAAAGTAACAGTCGTTTACAAGTTTACAAGTAAGAGTAAAGTTTCAGTCGATAACATATTCCTGTAATTTACTTACAGTTGTGTAAGCCTTAACACTCGTCACACTGAATACCCAGCATATGGAGGGTAGAGGTAAGGAGGACAATCTTATATGGCTGTTTTATTCTAAAAGTGGCCACTGAAAAGCACTAAATAAGGTTTCAGAAAACGGCCAGAATGGCGCTGGCGTATGGGTAGAGGGTATGGTTTGAACTATGGAAGGTAGATGACTCTATAGGGCACCTTACACGAGGGGATTTTTTCATGCGATCTATCGCCGCAACTTGTCGCATCAACTTATCGCCTCGTGTAATACAAAATCGCTCAGGCGATTAGTCCCTGCAACTTTGCGCACGTGCGATTTTTTGAATTAGAACTTGTTCTAATTCCATGCGATTTTTTCATGCGATTTTGTAGTACCAACTTAAAATTTAAAAAAAAAATTTATAAAAACTACAACATTGTTTCATTTGACAATTTGTTTACTTACAACTTCGTGTTTATTTTACAAATTTGTTATAATTTATAAAGTAAGGTAAATTTTGTTTTATTTTTGAAGTATTATTTTTATATACATTAAGTTTCAATTCAACTAGCTATCATGGCACCAAAGATGAATGAAGAATTTACATGGAGCAAATATGCATTGGAAACATTCATACGATGCTATGAATGCTTTCCAGAATTATATTCAGTTTATAATATATATTTATAATATTTAATGTAACCTCTATATTATCATAGTCTACAGTAATTTTTCAAGTTGAAACCGTAGGTTGGTATTACAGCAAATACGTCATTTATGACAGAGTCGCCTATAAATAAATGCCTCGTGTAAAGTGACCATGCGATAAGTCGCAGCAACTTTACGCATGGCAAAAAATCCCTGCAACAAGTTGCGGCGATCGATCGCATGAAAAGATCCCCTCGTGTAAAGTGCCCTTATACTGCATTAGCTGAGAATTAAACTTGAATAATAAATGAAGAGCAGAGGCTAAGAAGGCGGGTAGTCAAAATTTCTAATTTTTCAGAAACGCGATTTTAAAGTTTGAAACCTCATTGTTTTGTAACTGGGTGACACCCATTAATGTCTGCATAAAAATTAAGTAGATTATTTAATTGTAGTTTAAGTTCTACCATAAATTATTTGAAATGTTTTCTTAAATTTTATGTAACGGTCTAAAACAGACATAAGTACCTTTTGTAACGTGCAAGAATAATTTCAAAACGGGCAAATTTGGGCAACTTTCCGATATAGCATTGTGAAGTACATATGTTTATATATAAAAAAAAATTAATGGTCACTCCCCAGAGCTCCCCAGAAATTTTCCTACCTCATTATAAGTTAATTAAGTAAAATTTCTCTAATTATATAATATTATATGCCAATTTTTTAATAAATAATATTAATACAATTAATTATGATTTGTCTATCGAAGTTAATTTATATTATTTATTTAAAAATGTACAATACTTCGTTTTATATTTTTTCTTTTAATTAGTTAGACGACATGTTTCGAATATAGATATTCATCATCAGGAAGTCAAAATTAAAATATTATTTGAAAATTATGTCGTCTAACTAATTAAAAGAAAAAATATAAAACGAAGTATTGTACACTTTTAAATAAATAATAATATTAATACAAATTAAAATACTTACTAGATACTACATATTGATTCATTTTTGCTGAAAAGATTTAGAAAAAATTATTTATTCACTAAAATAGCTAAAATAACTAAAATGTTAACATAAGTGCATATACGCGTATATCATGACATTCAACAACCTGCATGAGTTTTACTTACTATAACTGCTAGGTACTTAAAGATTTATATATATTCTAATATTTTTATCACCGTCAGGTATATGGTAACAAACAATAATAGTTATAATTAATAATTACGATACCAAAAATTTTGATTTTTGGCCAGCTAAAAGTTTGATTTCTCCCACTGTGCGCCGCCTCGACTGAGATTCAATCCTGGGTATCCTTCTTTAGAAGTTGAACGCTTAGCCGCCTAGGCTATCTAGGTTATACAAACCTTTTTTTTTTATATATATTCAGTGCACAGGGTGTTCCCGGATGCACTTTACATAACTTAGTTGATATAGAACACTTTTCTAAGAAAAATATTAAAAAAAAAATATTTCTCTAAATTCAAACCCTCGAGAGTTACACCTCTTTAAAACAGTTTAATAAATTTCCTCCTTCACGTGGTCGTAATAACCCCAAAATTATTGATTTTTAGTAAAAACTGTTTTGTATTTTTTCAAAGAGCGTGAATATTCTACGATCTAAATTCAAACCTTTTATTAATTAAAATTAATTAACGGCTTTCGAGTTATGAAAAAGTAAAACAATGCTGAAAAATTCGAGTGTTATATTCCAGTTCCCCATTCCAAATTATTTTATTAATTAATTTTAAATTATTTCATTATTTAAGTAAATCTTCAAAATTATCACCCTAATTTTAGGACATAGGCAGTATTTCTAATTATATATTTTTTGAGGTTAGGTCGCCAAACGTCAATTCATAACGTTGAGTTTTTTGATTGGCTCAGTTATTTTCGAAAATACCGTAAGATATAGTATATTACGATAAGCTTATAATTTAATTTATATGTAATAATAAATTTATATAATAATAATTTTTAATTAATTTCGTAAAATTAGTGGGGAATTTGGACACTAGGTGTAAATGAAACAATGATATCGATCTACACGTTTCGAAGCTTTTATTCTTTTTTATTCTTTTATTCTTCCTAAGGATCTAAAAAGCACATTCATCTACAATAAACAAGTAGCGCCGACAATAATTACACATACCAATACAGTAGTTTCAAACCATTAAAATATACAAGATGTCCTATCTCAGGAGAGAACATTTAAGGAATATTTAAAAGAACCACAATCCTCAACAATAAAATTCAATAATGAACAATTAGACTAAGTCGCTAATTACTCTGTCAAATATTTAAAACCACGCATACAAACTACAAACGTCTGATAAAATTAAATTTAAATTTAAAATCACCTGCCGATAATGTCCTATAGCCATATTTTCGCACAACTATGGTAAACCCTGGTCCAGTAAGGGTTACCGGTGTTCCATCTCTAGGTGGTGGTTGGTAATAATACAAAGTATTGATTTTAATGATTATATTCAATTCTAAAAGTGGCATTTAATTAACCAATACAATACTGTGCCTGAAGGGCACGATATCCGTACACTCGGACATAGTGACGGTAAAACCTCAAAATACAACTAACTCTATATTATTATTAACATTCTTTTTATTTAGTAATTCGGCTTATTGCAGCATAATTGCATAGAGTCTTTGAACTTAACATCCTGTTTAAAAGTATCGACTTGCAATTATGTTGCAATACTTTGCTCGAATACTTTAATTAATATATAACTAATTCAACATATATAACTAGTTCAACTTACAAAGTGTGTTGAACTTTCATAAGAATATCGTCAAGTTACATTACATCACACAACATTAGCGCTCCCATCTATCTAATAATTAATAATCTATTTTCACCTATCTAAATAACTATCTAAATTATTAAAAACTTTTCATTCCCCTTTTTTTCCTTCTTTTTATACAAAATACAAACTCCGGGCCAATTAAAGTGATTATTCCAAAATACCACTATAAATTTTGCTAAGTTTCATCGCGTCTTCTCTGTAGTTTACACAGTTGTTGATTTTTATAAAGTACATCTCGCTTATATGTCTTTTTAACTTAGAAGCCTCAAAGTCTAATATTTTTACACTTTCGAAATCGAGTAATTTTTAATATTATTGTATCAACCTATGAAATTAATACCCTTAGCTATTAGGTATAGATTTAAAAGATTATATAGATTTTCTTCAAGATTGATTAACAGAAATTTTTTGACGCTGAAAAATAGCTGAATTTTAGGTTGCCGAATGGAAGTGTCAGCTTCAAATTCAGCTAATTTTCTGACGCTGAAAAACAGCTAAATTTTAAGCTGACTCAGCGAAGGGGCAGCTAAAAATTCAATTGAAGTTGTCTTTATTTATATATAAAAAATAACAAAGATAACAAATTTACAAACTTAAAAAATGACGGGAAATTGTACGTCTTTATGTTGGTACTATGGGTTGGGTATGCATCTATTTTGATTGGGGTTATTTCTATTTTGGTTTTATGGTTTTTGTGGTTTTCCTGTTGTACTTGGTTTCTTGGTGTTGCCTGTTCATTTGTTTTGGGTATATTTCAGTTCGGTGATTTGTTATTGTTCCAAGGTAATCATTTGTTCAGGGTTGGTTTTTGGAAAAAATGTTTCTGTTTCTATTTTTATTGTTGTGTTTCATGTTTGTGTGTATGATTACTCTTGATTATGGCTATTGATTATGGGCTGTGGTCGGTGTCTTCATCATTATTGTTCCAGTGGTTTTTATTTTCCAGAAATTTGAAAAGCAGGTCCGGGTTTGTATTTTTTATTAGTTCTGTGGGATTTAGGGGGGGGGGTATTTCTAAAAGTGTTTTCTATTGTTTTCCGTTCTTGTTCGTATAGTGGGCAGTCGAATATCCTGTGGATCGGTTCATCTATTACATTACATGTGTGGCATGTTCCATCCGTTGTTTTCCCTAATCGTTTTAAGTGTCTGCCAAACTCTCCATGCCCCGTTATTAGTTGCGCCATCTGTCCACATGGAGTTCCTTGATTTCTTGGCCAGACACTGGGTAGAAAAACAAATGTAATTCTTCCCACTTTGGCATTTTCCCATCTGTTCTGCCAATGAGCTTCTATGATTTGGTTCATGTTCCTTTTTATTTCTGCTTTATATCTGAAATCCCTGGGGTTTATTTCCTGGCCCATGAATACCGTGGTTAGTCCGTTTCTGATCTTCCTCCAGGCGTGGAGTCGATTTATTTCCATATCTATTGGGTGGATCTCCGCCATGACTCCAGCGGCCAGGGAGGAGACAGTTCTGTATGATTTGGTTATGACCCTACAGCAGGTTCCATAACAGGACAAGAGTCTAGCTTTGGTATACCTTTCCTGGATTTTCCATGCCCAAATCTCGCTTCCGTAAGCCACAATTGGGATTATTGCACCCTTATAGATTTTGGACATGGAGTCTCTTAGGTCGGCGTCCCAGCTAGCCCTCGCCCTGCTCTGTAGCCCACTGATGAGGTTGGTCGCTTTCGTACAAACGTAGTTCACATGTTCTTGCATGTTGAGTTTATCGTCGAGAATCATGCCAAGATACTTCTGCTTCTCCACCAGTTTTATTTTCTCGTTATTTAGGTATATTTTTACGTCAGTGTTGCTACATCGATCCGGGTAGTGACACATAATCTTCGTTTTTTTGCTGGAGAGGTTCAATTTCATCCTACTGCACCACATGTTGAGATCGTCCACGCTTCTTTGGAGCCCCTGTATGAGGCCCCTCCTTGATCCGGATTTGATGATCTTTGCCAAGTCGTCAGCATATGCCTTTGTCCATATCGATTCTTTTATTTGTTTGTCCTCTACTTCCTGTGTGTGTTCCTGGGTTTCGTTTAGGTTTTCCAAATAATCGTCGAGGAGGGTGTTCCACAGCGTAGGTCCAAGGACCGATCCTTGTGGGCACTTTTTACTACAGATTTTTCCCACGATTATATCTCCAGACGTTAATGTGACCGTTCTTGTTGAGAGATAGCTCTTAATTATCATGATTAGTTTGTTGGGAACCTTCTTCTTACACAAGGAATGGAAGAGAGCAGGCCACCATAAATTGTCGAATGCACCGGAGATGTCGAAGAATATCGAGGCTATATTCCCTTTTTGTTTTTTTCGTACTGTTTCTTGTCTATTGACCTGGTTAACGTAGTCCCTGAGATTATCCGTAGTGGATTTCCCAGGGATGAAGCCGTATTGGTTGATTGAATGGAATGGGTGTCTAGTTCGTATTAGTCTGTTTCGGATAATTTTTTCCAGGATTTTGCCGAAAACTGGCAGAAGAGTTATTGGTCGATAGTTTTTGACGTTCCCATGATCTTCTTTGGGGTCCTTGAGTAGAATTTTCAGAATTCCCTTCTGCCATATTTTCGGAAAGTAGGCCTGTTTCAAGCATTCGTTGTATATATTAATGAGGACTGTCTTTATTTGTACGTAGAGTTTTTTGAGGAATGATCCTTTGACGTTGTCGAATCCGGGGGCCTTTTTCGATTGCGTTGTTCTTACCAATTCGTCCAATTCTTCCTCAGTTACTGGGTCCAGGTTTCCAGATGATGGTAGTAGTTTCAGGTTTTTATAGTCTTCCCTCATAATCGTTTGTTCCGGGGTATCAGAGTCGGGGTTGTCATCTGGTAGTAGGTTGTCCATTAGGTATTGTAGTGTTTCCCTGGGGTTTTTGGTGTTTGTGTGGTCATTTCTGCTGAAGGCTGTCAATATCGGTTGTTTACGGAATTTCTTTGCTGCGAGTTTATATGTGATACCCCAGGGATTTTCTGTTAGGTCTGTTTCAACAAAGTTTTTCCAACTTTGGTCTCTGGCTTTTTTGAGTGTATTTTTAAATTTGTCTTTTTTCTTGTTCATATTTTCAAAAATTTGTTTTCTGTTTGTTTCTATTTTATTCGTGTACAGTTTCTTTTTTGCTTTTTGGTATTCTATTTTCGCCCTGTTTACGTTGTCGTTCCACCATTCGGGTCGGCCGATGTATGTTTTCTTGTATTGTGCATGTTTTTCTATTAATTTGGCTATTTGGTCGTGCATATTGGTTACTATTTCTTCGATTTCTTGGTTGCTGTTTATTATTTTGGTTCTGAAATTCATGTTGTCGGTCCAGTTTTGTAGGAATGTGTTGATGTCTTCTTGTTTTATGGTGTCTGGATTTCTGTTTTTTTCTATTTTTATATTTTTGGTGTGGCTTTCTATTTTGTATGTGATGGTTCTATGGTCAGTTGTGGTTATGAGTTCTTTTACGTCCCAGTCGGTGATTGTGTCGATTGTGTTGTTTGTGCCAAGGGTTAGGTCGATATTGCTGTGTCCCCCCCCTGTCATTAAAATAAATAGGTTGGGAGTTTTCCTGGTTGGTTGTGTATGGTCAAGTTTCTGTTTATGATAAGTTCTTCGAGTTCTTTGGCCCTTTCGTTAGCCGGATTTGCGTCGTACCACATTTGAGATCTGCAGTTTAGGTCTCCACCTATGTAGGTGGTAAGGTGTTCACATTGGTTTAGGGTGTTTTCAAGATCGGATAAAGGAATGTCTATAGGTATTGAGGGTGGGAAATATGCTCCAATGAAAAAGGTTTGGGCCTGGTTTTTTTGGTTTAGGGAGATGACTGTTTGAAATTCTGTGGATAAGTTTTTATGAAACATGAGGTTGAGGTCGGTCCTGGTATTTTTGTTGATGACTAGACACGTTTTGAAGCGGTCAGAGGTCAGGGCAATGGTCTGAAGGTTGGGGTGGTAGGGTAGTTTATATTCACCATTGCTAGGAAAACAATATGGTTCGTTTAGGATGGCCAGTTTGAATTTCTGTGAGTCAACCAGGTGTAGGGCTTCCACCGTGGCTGTCTCGCAATTCCGGAGATTTACTTGCAAGATTTTTATGGAGCTATTCATGCATGGATTGGGTGGTTGCCGTCTGTTGGATTTGTTCCATTAGACGGTTTAAGTATACTCTGCAATTGTTAGATGAGGCTGCATGGTTGGTGTTGCTGTACTTAGCCCTAGTACAGTTGATGCAACTATGCTTTTCCCTTTCTTCCACTAGTTTGCATTCGATGGAGGCATGTTCCGTAGATTGGCAGTACATACATACCTGGGGTGATTTGCAAAATTTGCTAGGGTGCCCGAAACGTTGGCACCTGTAGCATCTTGTGAGGCTAATGTAGTCACTTACCGTGTAGCTGCGCCATAGCATTCGTAATTTTCCTTCCTTGGTAAGGTTTTCTGCGATTGCTGGGTGTATCGTCGCGATCCAGTTTGTGGTGGGTCTGTCCTGGGACCTGACAGGGTTCAAGGTTTTAAGCCATCCACTTCCAATTTTTCCTATTATTGCTGGCACGTTTTGTTCGATCCCGGTGATGATTTGCTCCCTAGTTATGTTTTTGTCTAGTCCTTGGATAAAGATAGACGGCCAAATTTCAGAGGGTTCTTTCGCCACAAGGTTCTTGGCTAGTAAGTGCCTGTTCCCAATTAGATTTTTTACTGTGTTACTGGTTGATTCCACCATGACGCCATTATTTCTTACGTTCATTACCCTGTCAGGTTTGATACGCAGTAGTTCCAATGGTATACTGGTCAGTTGTAGTCTGGTTTCCATTGATGATTTAACGGCATTTCCTTCAGCTGGGTATATAATTACTCGGTACTTTTTTTCTGGTTCACTATGTGGGTTGTTGATTTTCGGGTTAAGCAGTGCAGCCAAGTAGTCCCTTGGTGGATTCTGTTTCAAGGGTGGTTGGTGTTCATTATTTTCCGTTGGTTGTGTGGGCGCCACTGCTGGTTTGATGTTTATTTTTAATGTTCTTGGTTTTGGTATTGGGGCTATTGCTTTCTTTATTTCTTTTAGTTCGTTTTCTATTTTTGAGTTATTTAGGGTTGGTTGCATTGTGGGCCTATCATTTAGTAGGAGGTCAGTTGCGATCTGGTTGCTTCGCATTACATTGCTTTCTAACTCGAATAGGCTGTCCATTATTGTATCTCTGATTTCCAATTTATCCTTACATCTTAGGAGGTATTTCCTGACATTGTGTATCATAAGGTGGTTTCGTTTGGCCATATTTTCAAGTTCATTTTTGGTCTTCCTGAGTTCGGTTTGGTCTTGATTTTGATTTTTATTTTCTGTTTGTTTCTCATTTTCGGGTTGGCTGTCAATATATGGGGTTGTGAGTTCTTCCAAAATTTGTTTTTCTTTATCCCTTTTATGTTTTCTGGGTTTTTGTTTCTTCTGGTTTTCTGTTTTTGTTTCGTTGTCGGAGGGATCGGAGTACCTTCGGTTTGTACCATTCATTCCGATTTCAGGCTCAGATTCACTATTTATTTCCAAGAGATCATCTTCCCTTTCGTTGTCTTCTTCACTATGGTCTTCTTCCATGAATTCCATGTCTTTTCTGGTGTCACGTTTCTTTCTTGTTAGTTTAGGTGCGTCATCTTCGCTTGTGTTGTCATCTTCCATCGTTCTCTTTTTGGGTTGGGACATTGTGTTTTTTGTCGAAGTTCTTGTTGCACGCCTAGTTTTGATAGCCAGGGGTTTACTAGGTCCTGGATCGGGAGGTTTAACTTGTTTGTTTTCCAAAATTTGGAATTTTTCGTTAATTTTATTTTGATCTCCCATGTTAATTACAATGATATGGTTTATATTACAAAGGTATTGATTATCTAAAAATTTTTGGGAATCTCGTTAATACGCGTCACTATTTTTCTACTACTACTTTTCTACACTCTTGAGCTAAAAATTCAGCTGATTTACTGGCGCTGATTCTGAATTCTAAGCTGCCGCTTTGCTGCGTCGGCTTAAAATTCAGCTGTTTTACTGGCGCTGAAAATCAGCTGAATTTTAAGCTGCCGCTTCGCTGCGTCAGCTTAAAAATTCAGCTAATCTGGTGATACTGAAAAACAGCTGAATTTTAAGCTGCCACTTCTTTGCGTCAGCTTAAAACTTGCTGACGCTGAAAATCAGCTGAATTTAAAGCTTAAAATAATTAGCTGACAAAGTTTTTCAGCACAAATTGTTACTTGGGTACTGAAAAGTTCAATAAATGACACAGCATCATACTACCTGTGTAATGTAATAAGTACCTACATGTGTGACTCAATAGATAAGTGACATTCCACCTTCTTTGCGTGTACGCGTGGACATTCCTCCTTTTTAGCCGGTATAGATAAACTTTAATCGGCAATATCTTTTGACTAACTTCAATTTTTGCCTATATTACATTTTTATACGATAAAGTATTGCATTAGCTATCAATTGCCACAAAAATTAAAAAATTTCAAAAAAATGACTACCCCCTGTTAAGAATCCATATTTTAAGAATCCATATTTATTAAGCCTTATTCATTTCACACTACACCTGGATTTTCCGAATAACGGACTTCCAGAAATTATTACTATTATTCAATCTATCTACATTTATATTTATTACTCCAGGTGATATTGGTAGAATAACTTTATTTATTGTATACAATATAATATTCAATCAACGGCTTTATCACCTATCGAATATAACATCTGCACATTTCTGCTTAATATTGTACTATTCATTCTTCTCCTAATTTTGTAACATTATATAAACCCCAAAAAATTATGTCTTAAGTTAGTCTTAGTTATAACTCCGGTGCGTACACATATTGCTGTTCATTTTAAACGTGTTCTTATTTAATAAATTATTTAAACAAAATTCTACAATATCTTTATTGGCGCAGTCGGTAATATACTTAGTCAGGGCTAAGTAATAAATAAAATTGTGAAGTATAAAGATAATCGGTAAAAAGTGTTCACCATTAATCAAGAAATTCCATATTCGAAAGGAAGATTCCAGTCAAAACTACTGATGTCTCCACGGTTGACATTACTTCGAATTACATTACTTCGAAACAAGCATTAAAAACGTTTCTCGCGGGTTTAAAAGAACCACTAGGTTCGATTATACGATCAAGAAATCCAGATAGCATCACGGAAGCCTTAAACCACATCCTCGAAGAAGAAAATATTTCTTATATGAGAAATAAAATTAAACAACCGTCTACTTCATCAAATGTGTCTTACAACCCTAATCAATATAATGTAAGCAATAACATCAAATTTTGTAGATATTGTAAGAAAACGGGACATGAGATAAGAGAATGCTGTATACGATCTGTGCGAAATAATAACGTTTCTTTCACAGCGGGACCCTCGCGCAATTTCCAAAATTACTGTTTACAATCCTACATTTAATTCTAATTATTATAAACCTTCAATGAGACCCCCGAATATTTCAACACAAAGTTTTCGACCTGGTTATCCCAATAATTCGCCCCAGATAAGAAGAGAAAATCGTCTTCACAATAACATAGAATCAAATCTTTAAACTTATACAACGAGGATGTAAACGGACAGACACCTTCGGATATCAATACAACGTCCGAACAATTAAATCTTCCAAACCAAATGTTATAAAATACAATGTCAATCAGCTAGAAAAATCCACTTCTCCAAATGATTTACCTTATCTTTATTTTCCGCAAAGCAATGCCAAATTTTTAATCGATACGGGAAGTCGAATTTCTTTAATTCATCCGCGTCATACGAAAGGCTTCGAATCACAACTTATCAATTATCCAATTACGCTGACTTCTTTAACTACCAATAAAACATTTTCTCATGGCATTAAATTAAAAATTCCTTCACTGTTTCAAAATGTATTACCATTTTTTATTGTCACGCATTTTAATGATAATTACGATGGTCTCTTAGGAATGGATATCCTAAAGAACCTCGAAAGCAAAATCGACCTTATAACCTATCTTGTCTTAATATTTTCCAATGGAGAAACATAAAAAAACAAGTAGGCTAAACCAAGTAAAATAAATTTACTTGTTTTAAAATTTTCGTCTACGACTGAGCGGAGAAAAATATGCCTTCTCGCTAGCTCAAACGGGAAGAAAGAATCGAGGTTCTAGTCACAGGAAAAAATTAGTATATTAGATGAAAATAAATTTGGTACTTAGAAATAAAAAACAAAAAAAGACAAATTCTCAAAATTAAATGCGAGCACTGATAAATCGCCCAGTCGATAAGCTCGCCAAATGGTGGTCGATCAACTTATCACAAATTTTAAAACTTTTGAATAAATCAAACAATGAATGATATTAAAATAAAAAGAACTTATCTTACATTTCTCCTTGCAATCTTCGAAGAAAACCACCAAATTGAATAATTCAAGAAAAACAAATTATTTCCAAAATCCGTGGTAACACGATTCTTCACAGGAAAATTTTCATCGAAGATTCACCAAAAAAAACTTTTCAAAAATTTTACACCCCGTAAAAATCGCAGCCAAACGCTCTCGATTCTTTTTCAAAAAGCCCCTCTCCTCGATTTTCTCCCTTCTTCCTGCGCAAACGCCTTCGTTCTTCGTCAAAAATATCCGAAATATACGAGGCGCTGCCAGAAAATCTAACGAATTTAAAAATTCGTTACAACCTATATAATAATCTATTAATTACAAAAAATGGCAATTTTATTATATCTACTAATTTAGATAATCCTAAGCCACTGAATGGCTCAAATAATTCTTTAAATAAATCAAATATTAATTCTAGAAATAATCAACGATCTATCCTAGCATCAGATAAGACTAATGATTCTTCTTCTACCCAATTAAATAATTTATTAAAACCACCCGCGCACTCAAATGAATCTATTATTATTAATCCTGGAATGGATCAACCCGTCCTGACATCAGATAGTATTAGAAATCCTTCCGCTAATATGTTAAGTAATTCAAAGCCACTTGGTAATTCAAAAAATTATATTAATAAATCCAGTTTTGGAGATAACCAAAAAGGTATTACATTAGACGAAATCAATTCCTTTACCGAAAATATTAAAATAGATCCAATCCTAGCATCGGTAACGGTCAATAATATTATCGCAATTCCTCCTAGAACTAATCAAGTTATAAAAATTCCGACATATCAGTGTAACTTTACCGAAGGAATATTATCCTTTCAATCATTTTCTAATAAATTACAAATTCCTGAATCATTGGTGTGTATTGAAAATAATTCCGCAATAACTACTATTATTAATCCAACAGAGACGGAGCAATATTTTTCTCTCGCACCGTTTCCAATTGAACCGTTTGAATCAATAAAAAATGAATTTGTTGCTAACATTCAACCAAATATTGGTCCTAAAAGAAATAGAATTAATGAAATTTCTAATAATATTCGCGTTGAGCACCTGAATCACGAAGAACGAGCCGCACTCATTAACCTTGCTAACGAATACCAAGACTTATTTTTCTTAGAAGGAGATACTCTTACATTTACAAATGAAATTAAACATGAAATTAAACTAATGGATTCGACACCCATTGTGTCAAAATCGTATCGTTATCCTTATGTACATCAACAAGAAGTACGTAATCAAATACAAGAAATGTTAGACCAAAAGATTATCCAACCTTCATTTTCTCCAATTAGTTCACCAGTTTGGGTGGTTCCTAAAAAATAAGATTCGTCCGGAAAACAAAAATGGCGTGTCGTAATTGATTATCGTCAATTAAATGAAAAAACAATCGGTGATAAATATCCCATTCCTAGTATATCAGATATTTTAGATAGATTAGGAAATTCTAATTATTATACACTCTGGATCTCGCCTCGGGATTCCATCAAATAGAAATGCATCCCGACGATGCTCAAAAGACAGCATTTTTCCGTAGAATCAGGTCATTTTGAATTCTTAAGAACGCCATTTGGTTTAAAGAATGCTCCACCTACCTTTCAACGAGACAATATATTACGCGGTATACAAAACGAGATATGTTTGGTGTATTTAGATGACATAATTGTCTTTTCTGCTAGTTTGCAGGAACATATCCAAAGGCTTAGAACCGTATTTGATAGATTACGAAAAGCAAATTTAAAAATTCAACCTGATAAGTGTGAATTTTTTCGTAAAGAAGTTAGTTATTTAGGTCATGCCATCACCTGCGATGGTGTTCTTCCTAACCCAGATAAAATTAAGGGAGTAAAGCAATTCCCTGAACCAACAAATCAAAAACAAATAAATCATTTTTTGGCTTAGCCGGACATTATCGTAGATTTATACCTAATTTTGCCAAGCTTGCAAAACCTCTAACAACCCTTTTGCAATAAAATGTCACTTGGAATTTTAATTCTGATTGTAAAGAATCATTCGAAACCTTTAAAACAACGCTTAGTTCTCCACCTATCTTACAGTATCCTGATTTCAATAAACCTTTTCTACTAACCAGAGACGCATCAAATTTTGCTCTTGGAGCTGTACTTTCTCAAGGAGATCCTGGTTTAGATTTACCTATAGCATACGCATCTAGAACACTAAATAAATCAGAACAAAATTACTCCACCATCGAGAAAGAGCTTCTAGCTATTGTATGGGGTTGCAAACATTTTAGACCATATTTATTTGGTCGAAGTTTTTCCATTTTCACAGACCACAAACCATTAATAAGGTTATTTTCTGTAAAAGATCCTTCTGCGCGTTTAGTACGGTGGCGACTTAAATTAGCGGAGTTCGACTATGAAAGTCGTTATAGGAAAGGATTAATTAATACTAACGCAGACGCACTTTCCCGAATAGAAAATCGTTTATCGTGCAACGTTTTAACTAGAAGTCAAACCAAATCTTGCCTATCACAAGGAGAAATTATTTTTGAGAATACCATATAAACTACAGTGACATAAACAACGAACAAATTAAAACATCTCCTGACCACATTACATTTCATAAACATAAAACCATTGTTTTAATCAACTCTTTGAAACGCAAATTTAATGTAGAACCATTGTCAAAAATTATGTCAAAATTAAAAATTAACCGCGACGCACCCACATCCCAAATCGATCATGATAAAACACATTGTATTATACTCTCTTGCAACGATTTAGAACCCCTCACTATAATTAATACTTTCTTGGATAATCTTCACTTATTCTCTCGGGATCATTATTACATTATGGAAGAACCTGAACAACCCGAACTCCCAAAAATATATTAACATGCATATTCGATACGATACCCACATTCACAATTTGCCAAGGTAAAATTCAATATCCGCTTGAAAATGAAATCCCGGACATTCTCGCTAAGGGATATAAATCTAAAACACACTTTCACAAGAGTATCAATGAAACTTATAGCCAAATAAGAAAACATTACTACTGGCCCAAAATGGGAACTTCGATTCAAGAGTTTATTAATCAATGCAAAATTTGTGCAACAAACAAAACTAACAGATTAAACTTATCGGTGCCTCTCTGCATCACTGAGACTTATTCTAAACCTTTCCAAAGAATTAACTTAGATACTTTTGAATTTTCTCAAACAAAAATATTAACCATCATCGATGAATTTTCGAAATTTGCTCAAGCATATATTCTTAAAGAATGCACCGCAAAGCAAGTTTATAAGTTTACAAAATACTAATCTTTATTCAACATTTCGGTATACCAGAACATATTCATGCTGACCAAGGAACCGAATTTGACAATATAAATTATTCGTGATCTTTTAGCATTCTACAAAATAAAACAGACTTTTAGCGCATCTAATCATCCTCAATAAAATGGAGTAGTGGAAAGATTTCATGCTACGTTAGCTGACGGACTCAGAATCTATAAAGAAAAATATCCCAACGATCCATTAGCCACCGGTCTATTTAGCATAATAACGAGTTACAATCAATCAATTTCATCATCGGCATCCTTTTCCCCTTTTAAATAAATTTATGGCTTTTCTTCTCTTAAGTCACCGTTATCATACAATGAAAATTATGAACTTTACAATGATTATATATTACAAACAAAGAATAAACTGGATTACATGTATAAACATGTCAGGGAATTAGAAATTCAGAAAAAACAACAGAGTAAAGAGCGATTTGATGAAGATAGCAAAGTCACAATTTTTGAGAATGATCAATTAGTGTATTTATTAAATGATAAAATAAAGAAGAAAACAGATAAAAGATTTACAGGACCCTTTAGAATTCTCGAAATATTACCTAATAATTCATGTCTTTTACAATTAAATAGTAAACAAGTTAAAGTTCACTATGATCGATTAAAACCTGCCATCGTTACAGAACATGGGGATCTGCCCACGGGTTCCAGTACCAAACAATCGACCATTCATCAGGATTATACATAGAAAAGGAAGCCACCGCATTCGTAACCAACTCGCATTGGAAAATAATTCGCTACGTCGATATTACCACCTTAAAGAAAGCCCAAATGCAAAATGAGCTAATCTTGAAAAACTTAAATTTTACATTACGGGATGGATTTACAGGAAACAAAACTTTAAACTTCTTTTCAACACCTTTTTATTCACAAATAAATTCACTTAAACTAATGAACATCAAATGCAAAACTATTTTAAATGAATTGTTAGACAACGTTTCGCCAAGTTTTCAGAGATATAAGCGTTACTTAATAAACGCCCTGGGGTTCAACCATTAAATGGATTTTTGGAAACTTGGATGCAGAAGATGGAAGGTATTATGAAGAAAATATAAATAAACTTCATAATAACGACGAAACAATAAAAACATTATTAAAACAACAAATTTCAGTAGTCACCCCTAGAATAGTATCATTCAATAGATCAATCAGTCAACTAAAAATAAATGAAGAAGAATTAAAAAATCGCCATCATTGCCATCAAACAAGCGTTAATTGATCAACATCACGTTAATACTCAAATCGAAACAACAAACTACTTTTCTCAATTACACGAATCCTATTCAATAATATTGTACGAGCTCGACCAGCTAATGGAAGCCATCAACTTTGCCAAACTTGAAGTATTACATCCTTCGATTCTTGGACCAGAAGATCTTCTAGAACAACTTCGAATTATCCCTATAATCACATTTCTAAAGTTCAGTTACCTTTAAAACCAATTAAAGAAAATCTCTACTATTTTCAAAAATTTGCAAAAGTTTCTGCTTTCCAATTAGAGAACAAAATTATGTTTGTTGTAAAAATACCATTAATCGATTTAAAATCATATTCATATTATCATATGTATTCTCTACCTGCAAAAACCAATATTCCGCACATATTTTCTACGATTATTCCTACCTCTCCTTATTTAGCTTTATCTGAAGACAATATGCAATATTTTATTCCATCAAAATGTACTAGCATAACTATTAATCAATTTCTATGTGATGTGGCTACCATACATACAATAAATTTTCAGATTTGCCCTGTGAAGTACAACAGGTGTTGCATACCAATAATTACAACTGGTGTAAAGAAGATAGTATTATTTTGAAGATTCAAGAAAATAAAATTCAAAAACTACCAAATGGACGATGGCTACTGTTTATTATGAAACCAGTGGACATCATCGAATCATGTGCTAATCACCCCACAACTTATACAAATGTAGAAGAATCAATTGTTGTCCAGACTGAGTCCACGTGCACCTTACGAATAGGCAGTGTACAACTTGTTGGAGAAGAACAACGAAATTCGACCATCGATGGAACCCTACAGCTACCTGATGTTTACTATGATTGTTGTGAAAATCATTACAAAGACTATCTATCAGAAGTAAGCAAAAAAACATTTAAGTGAAATTAATCAGACATTGAATAACTTACAACGGCCATTTGTCGAGAGGCATATCACATGGCTAGCATATATTATAATTATTGTAGTGTTTTTAATAATAAGTGTAATGTGTTATAACAAAAGAACACGTTGTTATCCGCGAAGGAATGATTCATCCGAGGAATCGTCTAACTCATGTGTTACGTTCACGAACATTGTCAATTCATGTTTCCATACACCAAAACGCCGTCCAAATATTCGCATTTCGCAAGAAGATATCAACGAAATGACAACTTTCTCTACTTCAAACGCAGCAGAAGAACCAAGACAACCTGGCCCGAATCGCAAACGATTTTTTTAGTAAACTATAAAAATCTTTCTCTAAGGAGGGAGGTGTTAAGAATCCATATTTTAAGAATCCATATTTATTAATCCTTCTTCATTAATTTCACACTACACCTGGATTTTCCGAATAACGGACTTCCAGAAATTATTACTATTATTCAATCTATCTACATTTATATTTATTACTCCAGGTGATATTGCTAGAATAACTTTATTTATTGTATACAATATAATATTCAATCAACGGCTTTATCACCTATCGAATATAACATCTGCACATTTCTGTTTAATATTGTACTATTCATTCTTCCTCTAATTTTGTAACATTATATAAACCCCAAAAATTATGTCTTAAGTTAGTCTTAGTTATAACTCCGCTACGTACACATATTGCTGTTCATTTTAAACGTGTTCTTATTTAATAAATTATTTAAACAAAATTCTACAATATCTTTATTCCCCCTTCTTAGCCTGTGCTCTTCAAATATAAACTCCTCGCTTGACATAAAAAATTCCATTTATCAAGATTGTGTAAAAAGCAATAAATTAAAATACTACAAAATTGTTTATAAAAGTTTAATAAATTATAAATTGAACATTTTTATTAATCTTTCAAACCCTGGCCTGGAAAAAAGACAATGACGGCGATATGTTCCATAGTTCAAAAACCATACCCTCTTGGTACACCAGCGCCATTCTGGACACTTTCTGAAACGTTAATTACTACTATTTGAGGGACACTTTTTGTAACACAGAGATTGTCCTCCTTACCTCTACCCTTATCCATAACCCAGCACTAATACTCTAGACTAGATACGTCAGCTAGTGTTCCTTACTATGATGGCGGCAGGCAGTTAAATCAAGTGCACCGTATTTGAACAAAACACTATTTTATTAATATGTATGTCAACTTTTTCACCCGATCCTCGTTTTTTGTTTCTCTTTCTTTGGTGTACAATTGTGGAAATCCTTCAGTATATTCTGGTGAGTAGCACTTCGCACTAGTAACACAATATAAATTTCACTATTTTATCACAAATTTCACTTGAATCAATATTGGCCATGACAGATTCACGCTGTTGTTCTTATCTCGTTCATAATAATACCAGTGGTGTGAGGTCTCAGTTGATATATATTTTGGATCCCATTAACTTGAATTTATTCTTCAATATTTGCATTGTATCTTTAAAATTGTGCATCTAGATTTGTTACGGTTTAATTTTATTTTTAAGAAAAATTCAATGGTTGTGAAAGATTTTCAAAAGGTGGCATCCTAGTTCACTTTTGAATTCAAATTGGTTGGAAATTATTATCACAATTGATAATTCGCACATTTTTAATTGAGTTAATCGCAGTAACTGAAGGATTTGATCCAAAATGCCATACATTCTCGTTTGAGATCGGGAACTAAATCCATAGCCAACCAGAAATCGGTTCCGAGTATTAACTCACGAGGAAAATCTGGAACCATCAATACTTCTAAAACAACTATTTTATCTATGAGGCGAATGGGAGTGCTAATAGAACCGATGCTATTACAAGTTTGACCGTTTGCAACGGTACACGCAACAGTTACTCCCGGATTTAGTGTCAACCTTAACTCAATAGAAATTTATACCCAGATACTCCAACTACAGTGCGCGTAGCG
The DNA here is from genome assembly GCA_947369205.1 of Cantharis rufa. Taxonomy (NCBI): domain Eukaryota; kingdom Metazoa; phylum Arthropoda; class Insecta; order Coleoptera; family Cantharidae; genus Cantharis; species Cantharis rufa. The sequence goes on along the minus strand of OX376309.1, from coordinate 16,358,715 downwards.
CCTGAATCTAGTAAAGCTAAAATACTACGCTATGGTTTAAAATAGAAACTCGTAAATAAAGTTGTTAATCACTATCAGCATGAGAAAGAACATAATCGAGAAGAATTTTGTGTTTTAATGGCTCTTTGCGTTTAATATTAAGCGGATTGCAATGAGATTGGACCTTAGGCCGGATAGCTAATAACCCATTCTTCCGTTTCCCGAACAATTTGGACAAGAAACAACTGTAAAACCAACTCTACCACATCGGAAACATACAACTTTCTTTGCCCGACTACAAGAAGACCTTCTGTGGCCTTACTGTCCACAATTCCAAGAGACATTCTCAGTATCAGGATGAATTTCGGTAGTAGGTTGACGCGAAATGAGATTTTTTGTCATTGCCAATTTTGTCAGTGGCTTACGATAAGCCAACTCAGGTTCAACCAATAAATTTACAGTTGTTGGTGGAGAACAAAAAATTCTACTGCGATATTCACTTTCCTCGATTCTACGTCCATACTGTGTAAGTTCTTCGACTGTGTAAATATTTCTAAACAAGCAAGCTCCCTTTGAATATGAGGAAGTAAATTACCTCTTATTGTGTCTACCCGGGAGCTTTCAGGTGGCTTATTAGAAAGTTTATTATACAAATTCTCCATAACCGAAACATACAAAATTAATTTTTCGTCAGCACCCTGAGTTCGCTTCCTAATTTCAGCTTCTAGTCGAGTCTCATACCCAGGAGGTAAAAACGATGCTCTTAGTTGACTAAGTCATCCCAATCCTTAAAAAGATGCTTTCTAGGCCGAAACCAAACTCGAGCATCAGATTTAAAAAGTTCCACGGCTGATTGAAAAAGCTGTTCTTTAGTGACACCACGTGATACGCGAAGTTCCTCTATATTTTCCAGAAAAGCCGCCACACTGTTATTGCCGTCAAAATATACACCCCACTTATGTACCTACATATAGGTGGATTTTTTCCAAGACTAACATCATTCCAATTTTGACGTACTAAACTGTGACGTACTAAACTTCTAAACTCAATCGCTTAGAAGGGTCAAAGGTAACATTGTTGTCATTAATTTCTTGCGATACAGGATTAATATTATCCCTATCACCGTAATAACTTGGAGGAGTTGAACATTAGGAGTAGAATCTACATTAACTTCATGAAGACGCTTAATTAAATCTACAACCTTGCGATTGGTCGTTTCCAAGAGATGTTCCTGATTATTCAAATTGGAACTAGTAATAGGTACAATAGGTAAAGGATTAACGTTAGCTAGAGGATTTCGAGTTACGGAAGTTTGTGCTGCAATACAATTATCTACGTTTAGTGATGGAGTATAAGATTCAGATGGTACAGAAAAATTCAATAAAGAACCGCACGACTGCGACTCCGGAATAGGGGCATCGATAAGCGAATCCGATAATGAAATTAAATTATTATTGTCACTAGTGCTGCTTAACCCTGATACAAGATACACCTCACCAAGTGTTTTCAATAAACCAGCAAATACAATAGAAAAATTATCGCATTTCATTTTCTGTTTTTCCCGATGTATTGGCAATGCTTCCAAACGACGCTGAACATGCAACAGACGAGCTCTTATTCGCTTTTGTTCATTATCTCTATTTGATTGATCGAAATCTTCTATCTGACCACCTAATTCAATTAATTTTGCCGATAATGTATGGAATTCTACACCTAAATCAACATTTGGGTTACTCACAACAGGCATACCTTGCTTTAGAGCATCCCTCAACAACTTACGCTTCTCCGCGACTGTTTCGCCTACTTCAATTCCGCTCCAACTCAATTCATATGAAAATTCATCGCTTAATAAACGATTGACATCCATAGTTACAAAAAATTTTTTAAGAAGCTACCAAAATCAAATACTAAGAAAAAAGTTTTCCTAAAAAATCAAAACAAACAAAAATCAGAATTATCGAAGGGAATTCACTCTCCCTCCCCCTAAAAATCACTCCTAACGAAACAATATTAATTCTAGAAAGGTAAAAGAAATTACTCCAAATTCTAAAAACAAAAGTGAAAACAACTGCAACTCTGTACTAAACTTCTTCTCTCTTTTTACGTTGGGCGCCAATTTGCTACCGTTAAAAGTAAATAGAATTAAAAATGTGAGAATTATTAATTGTGATAATAATTTCCAACCAATTTGAATTCAAAAGTGAACTAGGATGCCACCTTTTGACAATCTTTCAAAACCATTGAATTTTTCTTAAAAATAAAATCAAACCGTAACAGATTGCACATCTTTCTTCGCATACTTCATTTCTACCTCTGTTCCCACCTTTTCGTTAAAAAGGTTTTCACCGCTTCACAGTGGGACCAAAACACGAAAAAGTGACCAAAAATCAGATTTTGAATTTAATGACTTAAAATTGGAGTAAATAACACACGAAAATTAATAAAAAAATTCCAAATGGTGTTGTTTTAGGTTTAAAGCTTTTTTAACCTTCAAAATATAATAAAATAGACACATAGTTGCATTTTTAAATTTAAGGGCCGCCATCACGCTGTCTACACATAAATACATTTAACCAATATAGTTAAAATAGTGCATCTCTAATTTTACAAGAATTATCTTAATTCGGATTTTAGTAAAAATAATAAACTTAGGTAAAGGAGCGTTTACAAAATATTGTTATTACTGAAAACTTTCAGAAATAGGTAATAAATGCATAAATTTTATTAAACTTTAAAAATGTAAACTAAATTATATTTAAATTGTTTTTTTTTTTCATTGCTTGAAAATTTAGCGTCATATCAATCAACAATTTTTTATTTTTTACAACAATAGAAAGTTAAAATAGAAACAATATTTTCGGCTATAATATCTATTATTATCCGTACTCGAATCCTATCTATGTACTTATCCCTAAACAGCAGGTAAATAATGTTTGGTTTTGAATTATATTAAATTTTTAAGCAACAAGAATATTACAAATCTAATCTCTAGAAAAGTAAAAACTGATAGGTAGTTCCAGGTAAAATCGTTGGTTGTACACAGTCGAAGTGATTTTATATTAGTGTGTTGAATCTGCACATACGCGACGCGTCGTGCGTCGGCGTTGTTCAAAATCGTGAATTACTTAAAAACGAGGTTAAACGAGGTTACAATCATTACAGAATATGTTAAAGAAATGTCGAACGTATTTTTTGCATATTTTTTTAAAGCGGAATATTGTGGAACATTTTTTTGTAAGTCTACACAAAGTTGGAGAATTGCATGAGATTTTCTATTGAGTTGCTCCCGGAATGATGCGATGTATTTAATTACTGCAGCATTGTATTGCCTTAGAATTTTTTTTATTAGAAAGTACATACTTCAAGACATCTTTTCTATAAATACCAATTTGAACCCAAAACTGAAATCAGCACAATAACTCATTAAAAATTGCTTGATACGTAGGTCTTTTCTGTGAAAAGTAAATTAAATAAAAAATTAATAGAAAATAAAATAGCTTAAAAAAAACTTGAATTTAAAAAAAGGGATTTCCGGCTGCTCAGTTTGCATCAAAACTTCCTCAGGGTCGTGAGGCGGGAAACTAAACCGTAATTGGATAAATGACTTCGAGTATCAATCCAATCTCATATGATGGTCAAGTGTGTCGTAAGCTCACTTTACAAATAAATACTTCTGAAAAGGAATACATAAGACAAATAAACACAATGTAAAACAAAATATAAAATTTAATGTTGAATCGATGTTCGGCGAAATCGGCAGTTACAGTAATAATACTTAAAGGCTACGAGATAGTGTCGACACTTGTTCATGCATGATTACTTAAAATTAAGACAATCTTCGATACAAAATTGCATGGCAAATACATAGATATTATTCACTTCATCTAGTGAATTACAGCATCAATTGATGGATCAGTGGCCGACAATAATACCTGGCCCCCGAAGACACTGTGGTAATTATCCGGCAAATACCAACTTGGCATGCACTGTTGACGCACTACAAATTCTAATTCACTTTAAAAGGTAAGACAGTACTCCCTAATTAGCTGGCTTGAAGACACCTTGACCTGATGGTATTCTGATGAAGATGCTCGTCAGATAAGATATTAGAAACGGAAGTATTGCAAAGATGTAGGCAGAATCGGCATTAATCGAAAAGGCGTACCTTGACTTGAATTGAACTCATAAAATGTGCGTACTTATAAAACCGGAAATAAGCATTCGAAACATAATTCGCACGTTCTTCGTAGGGAAGAAATTATGCGTAACTCGAACTTGGCTTCACAAGCCTAAATTGCGTCACTAAACGTAACACTAAATACGTCATTAAACACATCGGTCAGATAACTGACGATCAAAAATAATCGTGACTTCACGACAAAATCTCACCTCGAGACAAATAGGCATCACAATTACTCGCGACATTAATCATAATCGCGATACTGACGCATTCTTGCACATTCCACAATATTTACATAATTGTGCATAACCCAAACTCGCGCATAAAACATAAACGCAAAACTCACGCGTAACTCAAAATCTCGCATAACAGCGAGTTCGACCGAACTTGGCGTAATTCTCTAATTACGCATTCACGAAATTTAAACTATTTCGTAAACCCTTTATTACACGCCTCATGGCGGATTAACGGTATTTGCGGTATTCTACATATGTAACACTTGATTTACAAAATGTTGCGCAGTAGGCGGTATTCGGTAGTCACGCAGGTAAACCTCACCCACGCAATCTCCATAGTTGCGTAATTTACGCATCTTGGGCGTTAAACTACAATGCGACAACGGCGCATGTCGCCCGGCACAAGACATAATTTCGGTAATTACGCATAACGGTAACTCAAAGTCACAATGGGTTCTACCCCCCAGGAGCTAACGCACCCACACTGGTCCGCGCCCCAGGGTAGACTAGTGGTTGCTTCGAGCAATTCTCCTAGTTAAATTCCCACTCCACGATGTTAACTTTGTCGAATCTTGCAAAGACTTGCCTGGAAATGGTTCGCGCTATCTCGCCTGTTGGAATTAGAGACCATTAACAATAGCAAGCGACAGGAAAGGTGTAATTTATTGCTTATTAGATTTGCGTGATTTTATTTAAAAAATAAAATAAAAGCAAACCGTAACATGCTGTCGCACGGTGCGAAATGCTACTCAAATTAGAGATTAATAGAAGGTGATGTTTACATCGCTCTAGCAAGCTGAAATATTTTTTAATTCACTTGAAATTCTAGGAAAAGGTGCACTGATGATATCACCATATCTAGGATTATTTCGTTTAGTATTGAGTTATTTCTTATTTTTTCTCTCGATGATCTCCATCTTATTCTCCAGTTCCGTATTCTTTTTAACAAGTCTTATTATTTGCTCCTTTATCTGACTTGCTTCCGCTCGGGGCAAGCAAAGCAACCACGACAAATCACGGATCCACCCTAAAAACTAGTTCTGCGTTTCTATAAATAAAAACTTTGTTCATTAAATACTAGTTCAATGGCCAATACTAAGGGTATATCTGAGCACAGGTACCGGGTAGTACTAGGCAGTAAAAGAAGTATCGGCAGTAAGTAGAAGTACTTAATCGAATACTGTCAAATGACAGAACAATGTATATATTCAAATGCAGTAATTCACTCCTCGTAAAATGCTTTTGCAATTTAAAAAATAAAAAAAAAGATTAAATCTAATTTATTTATTTTCTCAATAAGTTTTTTATTGGATTGGTAGGTTTCTGGATAACTACGTCCAAATATTAAATCCATCTGGTATTTTTTTTAAATCTATTTATGCGTGTCAGTAATAAATATGAAAATAAAAGCAGCTCAATCGAGACAAGTCAATGAGATTACTACTGAGAAATGTGGTTTGAAAATTATAAGTAAAATGATATTAGACTCTTGGAATTTGTATGGAAAATGGACTCTTTGAGTTGGTGTTTAAATAGTGGTCACCACTTGCACTAAAAAAATGTTTTATTTAATTTATTGTATTTAATTTAATCTTATACCTGTTTATCTTACGTTTTATCTATATTTAGGCCTCCTAAATAAGAGCCTTGATTGTTGTTACATTTTCCATCTTTATAATTATTGTAATCTTCGCATTGTTTTGTATTAAAACCTCCAGAAAGGATTGATTCGGCATAAAATTCATATGATCTTCCATGGGAACAAGTCTGTGTCAGATCTATTGTGCATCCAGGTTGTCTATAACCATTGTTTGGAAAAATATCAACGTGCCCTAAAGAGCTATCAAACCCAAGAAGAAAAGCGTTTGTATGAATGACCTGCACAAAATTTGCATCAGAAATATTCAATCTGTCTGTGTGGCTTAATTTAAATAAAGGTCTGGCAGGATCCATTCCAATAATACAATCTATTTGGCCATTAACTTTTTTTCCTACACATCCTGCAATATGGGCTCCAAGGCTATGCCCAGCAATTTGAAAAGATGACGTCGGTATAGAAAAATTTTTTACCATGTCATTTATGAATTCTGCTACAAGCTCTCCTATTCTAGAAACTGCACTCCTAGCTAAACCGTAAGTCCAACCTGCAGGACGTTTCCAATCCACGACAAATACATTCACGTCAGTTTGATTCAAAATTGCATTTTTAATCGACACACATATTTTGCTTTTGTAGCTTCCTGTCCAACCATGAATTATGAAAAAATTTGGCTTTTTAGGATCAAATAGATTTGATTCGTTTAATTTTGCTGCTTCGTTTGGTTTAAAACTTTTTTCATTTTCTACAGTTTTACGTGTAAATAACATTAAAGTAACATCATTTAATGAGGCTAATGACATTTTTTGTGAAGGATTCATTTTAATTGATTGTATATTTAAGTAATCCGTGCGAATTGTTCCATTATCTTGAATCAGAGATATATTTTGGCCATAAAGTATTTCTTCTTCTCGAACCGAATAGCGTCTCGCTAAAGATTGTACAATTAAAACGGAAGTTAAAATAACATTTTGAAATAATTTACTTACATATGCATTCAACCGAACAAAATATACTAATTAAAAGATAAATAATTGCGTTTGTTTTCATGACTTGATGATTTGATGATCAATCTACAATTGATTTAGTTTTATATATAGACACATCAAAGTTTTATGATCATTTTTATAGGAAAACGTTAGCCGTGCTTTAATACGCTATTACTTTTATAAAAATAATTTTAGATATGAAAATACAAAAATTGCTTAGTCCAGTGATGGCGAACCAATGACCCGCGGGTCAGACACTGAAACACGAAGGCTTTTTAAATGATTCACGCATTGATTTGTATAAACTAATTTTTTATTCATAATAAAGAGTTCAGACAATCGAAAATATTAAAAAAATCTAAAATGTCAAATTTGTAAAACAAAAAATTCTCAAGTGGACGTTGTCTAACTGATTTTTTATCATATCACTGCACTTGTGTATGATTCATGGCAGTCGGTCATAAACATAAGTTCATGGTGTCATCTCATTGATATCAAGTTTTCGGCGTCGACCTTTACTTTCTACTCTTCACTTGCAAAAGCAAATTTTGTAAAACAAAAAGAAAACGTAAATCTTTTTAGAGTATTTTAAAAGTGAGATTCAAAAAAAGGGTCAACTCTCATTTTCTTCTGTTAACAAACTTTCGGTGTTTCCAAATTATTGGTACCTTTTTTGCCACATTCCCTTTTTTCCTCATTTTAAAGTGACCCCACTGACTTAGTAACCCAATGGCTAGTATTAAAAAAAAGAATCCAGTTCTCAAAAAATTTTCCGTCGCTGGGTATAGCTAGTCATTATAAGTATTTTTGCATAGAAATAATTTGGAAATTACATTTTTTTGCTTAAACCCTTTATTCTAGTATCAGAAAACAAATCTTAATTTTTTTTACAATAGATTCAACCTGGAATAGGGGCAACATCTGTTTTCGAAAATTTATAAAATTTTAAATTGACTTTTTCCTGTACATTTGATACCAAAATCAGGCGATAAAAAAATTGAAGGAGATAAAGTTCTGTTTAAAAGTATACAATAATTATTATTGTTTTATTTTATCTAGTATCCGAGCTATAACGGTTTATAAAATCCCGATTTTTATCGATTTTTGCCAAGGAAAACATTATTTTCAGATTTCGAAATTCAGTATTTTTTGTTCATCTGATGCAAAAATACTCTACTACAGATAAATAAAGCAGTACTCAATTATTCGTAAATCTATGTATGCATATTACTATATAACAATTGAGGCCGTGAGAGCAAAAGTGGTGTAACCCTCAAATACAACTATTGAAGATATTCAATTAATATTTTTAAATATTCGTTAAATTTGTGAATGCAAAAACACTATATACGGTATCACTACCATCTATTGGACTATTAGATAATGTTGGTTCCATCAATTTTACTTCAAAGATATTCCTAAGAGAGAGGCGTAACACCGATGAAAAAAACTTGTGGGTTACACCACTTTTGCTCTCACGGCCTCAATTATATTATTACTGTGTAGGGGATGGTATTTCTAATTTTGTGTTTGTATGGAAATATTTTATTTTATTTTGTTTTATTAAAATTTATATTCGCTGCGTCAAGATTCGTTTAGCGCAAACTGGCGAGTGAAAAGAAGATGCAATATATCTTTATGTTTTTATTAATTTATGGCGTAAAATACAAATTAATATTAACTTTAAAATTTGTTAAGTCATCCAAATATTCGTAATATTCGAGTATTGTAGCGACTGTTATAGTGTATGTTTAGCTCCACCTGTCCCCTAAGTCTATATATTGCATTGAAACGCAACCTATCAGAAGAATTTGGGAACAAAGAGAATCAAATTTCATGTGAGGACCTTCCAAAACCCTGCAAATTGTGCAGAAGATCTTGGAAGCCGGAGGATAAGCTTACATTTTAGTAATATGTAAATTTTAAGGATTACATTTTTTAAGTTTATCTCATTTCCTATTTTTAAACTATAAAAATTTTTAGTATACAAATCTTCATTTTCAACCGCTTACAAACCCGACCATCATCCACCAAAATTCAACATGTAAAAGTGTTTAGCCATGGAAGTTTTTTTAGGAAACCACATTTGTGATGATAAGTTATTATTAATTATACATAGTATATAACTAATTATTTCATTATCATCATAATCTCCAAACCAAAGATAAAATTTGAGGTCACGAAATTACGTTAACAACAAAGATGGTGTTGAGGAAAATTTCGGATAAAGGTCGTATCTCACCTATCAGTACAACAGAGGAACGGCGACTGATCAGCACCAGCAAATTTTATTTTTTATGGGTATTTAAATGTAACGTTTAAGTTTACGTAAATGTAACAATTACGCTCACAGCAGCAATCACAACAGACTAGCTCTATCAAACTATTGATGGAAATATTGACCGTAGAACTCGACTTTAAGAATTAAAATTTTGCATGCCCAAGCAGTAGTACATACTGCGGTGTTAATTGGTGACGCCGGCTAAACGTCACACTTACCCCCCTTTTATGTTGCTCCGGCTAGTCAGACCCAGTGCTGCCAGAACGTGCGGGTAAATTGTACCCTTTCCATGCTTCCTCTTCCATGCACATTGAGGTATGTCGATGTGTCTCTGTCGATCCCGACACATCGACATGCATCGCTATGTTGTGTGTGGTGTGAGTACGGCGGCTTAAAAGGGGTACAATTTACCCACGTTCTGGCAGCACTGGTCAGACCACAAACAAGTGTCGAAGTGGAATCGTTCTCCACGACGAATCCAAAGCAGTCGAAGTCGAACTACGATATTGATCGAATGATCCGACGATAAAAAAAACTGCAAATTTTGAAAGACAACATTTGATTTTTCAATAAAATTTTTAATTTTAAATATCTAACTGCCACCTTCACAATAGACAATAATTTTTCTAATTAAATATATTCCCCAATCGTTTTACCCCACACAGTTTTAATTAAAGTTTGAACATGTTCTAATTTATTTTCATACCAAATCCAAATCCAAAAGTCTTATCCAAATACTTTCCAATTTTGCTGCAAACCCAAATCGTAGTCTTCCTTGCCGTGACCTAACCACAACTTTTCTTTTCCTTATTTTCATGTATTTTTGTTGAGTAATTCAGGAGTACGATCTCTCCGTCTCGTATCACAACTTAGACTCCCATTGTTTTCTTAATCTTTGTTAGCAATCTCCCCTCCTTTTTTTTATAGTCACATCCTATCTTGATTTTTCAATTCTTAATTTTTTTTAACACTAATAATTCAGGAACTTTTCACAAAATTTCACACATGGTTTTTCTAACTCCACTTGTATTTGACCCTGGGAATATTAATGGAACATGTCAGCCAAGACCCAACCAGGGTTGTAGAGCTGTACGATTAGATTAGATTAGATAGATCATGTTCATGCAAAACAAACATGTCAAATTGACAACACCGTTTTAAATACGTAGTCAGTCTGTTCCCAACTTTGGTGTTAGCGGTCAGCGTGGGTTAACCCATCTTGATTATGGTTTAACTGTTTGGGTATTCAGTGTACAGCGTAATATGTATTTATGATCAAGTTGAGAAGTCCTATCGACCAATATGAAAAAATAAATCAGCGATGCTGATATATGTAACCAGAGGACCTGAAATAACAATTTAGTGGATAACAGCTATTCTTTTAAATGTGAACGGGACGGTTGCGTTAATTCAGTGCTGGCAAATTAAAGTCAATTTTGTTTTTCAGTTTGACTTCCAAACGAAATAAAGTCGTGTGGGTCCACAAGTCAAGGGTTGTGTGACGAAAATTATTATTTGATTTTTAATTGCATTTTAAAAGAAGAATTTTCATTTTTACAAATTAACACAATCATTAGATTTAGCGCCCAAACAGAATTAGGAGAATCCAAGAAAATCATTTTACTTGCGAGCTTACCTGCAAGGTACCATTAAGAGAACAAACGGCTAGTTGCATATAAAATTAGCACCAATTGTGGAGTTAAATGTATAAGCAGTTCGTCGCAATATTTGGGCGGGTATATGCAAATTTCCACACTAAACGAAACACGACAACAAACGTCCCGATTCGTCGACCACTTGAACTTCTAATCTTCTCAATCGCTCACGATCAGGGTTTAGTTTCCTAACCTGAAAGCTCAAAAAGCGTTGCATCGCTTCATCCATGTTTAGGAAATTACCCCTACCGTGAAGCCCAATTCACAACAGTAACGCGGTCACATCGAGACATCTCGCTAAGCTAACATCTGGAAAAACAGAACGATGTCTAAGCGCAGGTGTCCGGTAAGAGCCGTGTTGTAAACAAATGGTAATAAAAAATCAGGCCATTTAAAAATATAATATAAAGTGTTTTCCAATAAGGACTTGACAACTTTGAACTGTCATTGTGAACGCACCCTTAAACCAATAACCAAACTATCAGTGTCAAAACATTTAGTAAAGACAACATTTTTATCATGGTAAAGTAGACGAACCAATAACGTTTACAAATAATTAAAAGTTACTACAAAAAATCCGAGTCAGTGACTGCAACTTCAAGAGCGTTAATTCCAATTTAATTCGGTATTGGTAATGAGCAACATTAAGCAATATGAAGTATGAAGACCGTTTCAGCAACATTTCCGTCCATTAAAAAACTTTGCAATTTCTATTTACGTCCGGTACACTTATCGTCAAGAGCGTTTCTTATGTTCAAAATTGATACTTCAAAATTGATTATTTCCTAAATTAATCAATATTTGAAGTTAATCCTCACTTGAAATTCTACAGCATTTTTCATATATCTGTAAAAACTTGTCGGGAAACTTAACGTACTATACCTGAAGAATAAGATAATTGGCGAAATTCCACTTTTATCTAATATTGGATGACCAATTTTTACGAGGAAATATTCGAACTTTTACCTACAAAATTTACAATCCAAAACAAGATTACAATCCATAAACTGATCTTACTATGCATTATAGAGAAAATTTAAGTGATTTTACTGTAAAATTTCTGTGCATCTGAGTAAACAATGAGGATCATATACATACAGGGATAGTTATTTCCTGCAAAACATCACCTGACTGATGCACACGTAGGAAGACCAAAGAGAAATAAAGTTATCAGACTGAAAAATTTAGTAAACCCAATGAATAATTGAGAAAAATAACGGAATATGAAAAAGGAAGAAAAATAAGCACTCATGAGAATGAGAGTTATTTAAAAATTTTATTAGATCCGGGATCCAAGGGGACCTTTTGTGTTTTTGTGATATTTCGCTCCCGGAAAATTTGTTCTTGGACATATCGCCACCATTCCTAACTGATTACTTACTTAATTTATACATTAGGTTTTGAAATACTCAAGTTATTTACATAATTATAGCATTACTAGTTTTTTCTGCAATTAATAATTTTTAATTAATTTTGCATTTGTCGTTAAATATCGTTTTTAATTTTTTTTAGCAGCAAAACAAAAGTAGAAGCGAAATGTTTTGTCGCGAAATATGCTAGAATCCAAAGTCAGATACCTCTAAACACTATAATTTTATAACAAAATTTAATGGAACAATCAGCGTTAACAAACAAACAATACTATCAATTTTAAATTACTTCCCCAATTAAATTTTAATGCCAAAGTAAGTTATATTATAAAATTAAATCTTAGATTACCAAATTTTAAAAGTATTGCATGAAAATTGAATGTTAAAATTATTTCAAAATTTGATTACTATTAAAATTATAATAAACCATAATATTTTTTATGACTATAACTTATTGAATTAATTGGAACTAAAGGCAATTATTGCAATAAAACAATGTTACTTTAAGATGATACATATTATGTGGTCGAAAAGGATTTATAGCATGGGGCTTGTTCCTCGATTGCTAAGCCCAGATAATGGGTTTTTATTCTGACTCCCTTTCCTCGGCAGGCAATAGCAAATCATCGAGATACTTTTTGCCAGGAAAGTAACGACGCTCCGGTTGTACTCCGTCTATTTTTAAATTGAAAATTTAATTTTAAGAAAATTTAAACAAGCCCATTGCAATACAATTTTGGAAAATATAATTTTTACTTTATCTCAGTAGCATTATGAGTAATATATACCTAGTATATTGCAATGACCCGAAGCTCTCAAAATATAAATTAATTAATTTTCAAGAAAATATTATTTCTTTATCATATAAATTTCGCTTGTATCTTGTAACTTATTAATTACTAATTTATTACTACAATGTAGTTTAATTCTCTTATCTTGTTTATTTACAAAATATCGCAAAATTATCAAATTGTTGGAGGCTTTTGTAATTGCGACCACTCCACCTGTCCACGTAAAAAGCAAAGTTGTTACAAATTTTTGTTGCCAATGTAATTTTGTTGGCCCGGAAAAACTAATAGATTCAAAATTATTTACCAAATTTTATACAAATTAAAAACAAAATTCACATTTACAAAATTAATAAAAAACGTATTCAAATTTACAATAAATATCATAACATCAAAAATAAAGTTCTATCTTATAATATAACTCAAAAATTCAAAAGTTTTTTATATAAATTGTTTAAAAAATCAAATTCAAATTTATCAAAGCTACTTCTGCAATGTCTATGTCGACTTGTTAGTAATTGTCCTCAAATCGTTTTTGTCGAGTTCGTCTTCCACTCAATCAAAACCTTCCCACTGAGCTATTTTCTCTTTGCAGAGCTTAGTTATAATATTGAAAATTATTCTGCTCACAGATAGTCCGGGGTTGTCAATTTTTTCGTAACTTTGTGCATAATTCCATTTTACAAAATAATGCTTTAGAATTTATTTTTTAATTACCGCAACCACTCCAAAAGCTTGGAATGGATTTTTTAAAATAATTGTACTGATTAGAATTACTTGTAGTAATTAGAAATAACAAAGTACTTATTATTAGAATTTAATCTACATAAGATTATTTGATAAAAATTATTTATTTAAATTATCAAGAGCCGATTGTAACTTAGGCAGTTATGCAGTGCGATTATAATTGCAACTTTGAGCAAGATTATTATAGATAGTTTCTAAAGGCGCGTTCTCACGGTTCAACTTTAGTTGACCGATTTTAGTTGATCATCAAAAGTTGAATGAGACTTGAACAAGTTTTAGTTCACACGTTTCAATAAAAACTGATCGACCGTTTCAGTTTTAAAATGGCGTCTAATGCAGATTTGCGTGAATTTGCACAGATTGGTTACAGAATAGCAAAACCAGAAATTTCCATTTCCTTTACAATAGAACCCAAAGCATTTTCTCGTGCATCTTTGTTTTAAACTTATCTATTCGGTGGTTCCAAAGGCGAAATGCTTATGATAAAGTTCCAAAAATTTCATCATAACCTTTTCAGACCAATCTCATAGTCTCATGGGCTCATTTTTTAAAGCTATTTTATTATTAAAATTTTTAAATAAGGTCTTATTTATGAAACAAGTACGTTTAGTGCAGCTAATTGCAAACTATACGGTCAACAAAAGTTGATTGCATAGTTCACACCTTTCAAGTTATGTTTCAATTTCAAAGAAATTCGCTATGATTCATCACTTGAACGACAAAAGTTTGACTCGGTCAAACTTTTGTTGATCAACTAAAATCGGTCAACTAAAGTTGAGCCGTGAGAACGCGCCTTAATGAAGATTCTAACAATCTCTTTTGTTGTAATCCTAGTAAACCGCAGTAGCTAAAGAGGAGAGAATAACGCGGTAGTAACTATTCCATCAAAAATCAAGAAAATCTATTACATTTTGTTAAAATTTGAAAAATATAACTCAATTCTTACCAAATTATATAGTACTCTTTGCCCCCGGGTTTTTCTCCGCCAAAACGAATTTCAAAATGGCGTAAAAATAAATTTTGCCGATTAAAAAAATAGTTTTAAATTTTTTTATTTTTTGAGTACCTTGTATGATTATATAATCCGTTTATATAATTATAACTAGCTGGATACCCGGCTTCGCCCGGGGTCTCATTAAAAATGTAATACTTTGCTTTAGTCTGAGTACTCCAATGTTTTCCAGTCTTGCTTTCCGTTGTTGATTTATTTGTGAAGCTCAAAATACCTTTTTTTGGAGTGGGGGGGGGATTACGGAAATCTCGTTAATCCGTTTATACGCGTCAGCTAATTTTGTGAGATCTCACTTTCCTTTCAACTTATTTAACATTTTCTTGCACTAAAACATTTTCCAAGTCCTACTGAGTATGTGTTCCAAATTTGGTTAAAATTGGTCGAAGGGTCTAGCAGTGTATAGCGAACAAACATACAAACAAGCTCTTTTAATTATATTAGAGATAGAGAAGAGATTAGAGGTTAGAGATCAGAGATTAATTATATTAACAAATAATTTTTAAGCTCACCGGCTACGGGGGCGGGGTGCATACACAAGCAGCCTATAAATGCAAAACTTGATACCTTTTATTTTAGCTAATAATAAATAATAAGAAATCAGCTACTGGGGTTCCGCCAAATTTTTTACATCGCCCAGGGTTCCGCGGCCAAAACTAATTAAGAATCGCTGATATAGACTAACTTCATTTCAAATCATGCAGACTGGGTGGAGTTTATGTACCAGAATTAAGTTTTTTCTCAAATATTTTGTTGTTTATACAAAATGAAGATACTCGTATTTTAACCCCAAAAATAGTTCAATTGTTATTCTCAAAATTTGATGTATAGCCTAAGAAAAATCGTTGACAATTTGGTAACTTTTAAATTGATTTTTGGAACATCGTATTTGATTCTTCAAAATATAAGAATTATTATTATTTAAAAAAAATATTTTGTTTTTATTCGCAGATTATCTGAGCTTAATAGAAAGGAATTGCAATTAACTAAGTCGAAGTTTCCGTTATATTTAAACTAGAAAAGTAGCTGTATGGAAGCCTTAGAACTGCGGTCATTTGAGTTCCACCTTGTTATATTATGTAGCTGTGTGCTATTGCACCAAGTTTCAACTAATATTGGTCCAATATTGGGCAAATATTATTTGAATATACATAGTGAATAGTTATGGATATCGCTGGATTAAAATTATAAGGTTCTATGTTACATTTTTGGCACTATATGAGTTATTGATACTACTTACTTAACTTAACTTTAGGCACGATCACCCAATTTAACACCTCTCGATTATTTTTTATGGAGTGCCCTTAAAGCTGTAGTTAACAGCGATAGAAAAAAGCCCGAAACCAGAGAGGAATTAATGGAAAGAATGCAGATAGATGTGACAGAACATAACGAAAGAAGCTCCATTATAAATAATATACCGTGCAACACCTTTGAAAAGAGTACGTCTGTGTGTCGAAAATGAGGAAGGGGGAGGCAATTTTGAAAATTTATGAAAATAAATTTTGTGAATTTATTTATTTTTTTTACTGTGAAAAATGTTGGTTTCCCAAAAAAATTTATTTGACCAAAGTTGTAGCCAGTTAAATTTCCTATTTGGTTTGGATTATCAGTTTCTTCTAAAGCGTTTCACTTAAGAGAACGAGGTTTGCAAGAAAAGTAAAAAAAGTAAATCCTGAATTTTTTTAACATTTTTTTCCTTAATTTAATTTTTAACTCGAAATCCGTTAATTCTAGACGATAAGGGGTTATAACCTAATTTGTAGATAGGCAAATTATTTAAAAAAAAAGTTCTAATCCATTAAGCTTAAACAATAATAATATCGGAGCTATGGCCGTTTGAAATCAGAAATTCAAAATATTGCTGTGAAGGGAGGTACCTTCCAAAGGTTTGGACTTGGGCAAAAATTTTATTTGACAATTTGTCTTAGAAAAGTGTCTTTTATCACCACCTCAAAGGTTCTCCACGGTCAGGGGGACACCCGTATATTAGTTCAATACTTTTAAGTTCTATGTTACTTTTTTTAATTATAATAAACAATTTTGATAAAACAAAGTCCTATGTTATTAGACATCAAGGGAGTAAACCAGGTCATTCCATCCTATTTCACTCAAGAAAAGAACCAATTGAAAAATTATAGTCATATTTGGGGAATCTAGACCGACAGTAGAAATGCACTGGAATTTTTCAAATAAACAATTTATTCTGATAAGAATGTAAAAAGATGGGTATCTAGACCAGATTGTTGTGGCTAGATAAAACAAAGGCGTTGACGGGATACCAACGGCACTATCTCAGTTAGGTGTATCACGAGACAGTAGTCGATTAACATATCTACACGAATGATTAATAAAAAGTTTACTTACGAGTGGAATATACTATTTTATACACTTGAAATATAAGGAACTATTTCCAGATAGTATTTTATAAACGCGAACAACTAGGTACAGATTAACGTGAAATCTAAACCTAAGTACAATTAACTTAGTAGTAACTGGGAATCAAACCTGTGAACTTATTCTCAATATGTGTAAATATGCTCAATAATGCACTATCAGTAACGTCATGAGATTATATAACATTTTGGGCAACGCTGTTTTAAATCTTTGACGTAGGTAGGTATCGAGATTACTATCGGCCGGATGTCAGTTAGTAGCATACTTTTTCATCATTCTTCGATAATAATGCGATAGTGTTCTTTATTATATAGATATTTATCTATACATGTTATTATCTACATATATATATATATGCTTTCAATAAGTGGCCAAGATTACTGGTATATAAGCATAGATTCTGAGAAAACAGTAGCTTATGAGTAAAAATGAAGGGCCAAATAATTTCAATTTGTGTTGTAATCGCCATCTCTTTTGCATCTCCTGGTAAGCAAACATAACATTTTAAATTTGGTTAAAATAAAGTACAATTTTTTGGAGTGCAACAACATAACCACTGTAAAAATTAAGATTTATAATTACTTTTATTTCAGTAAGAGAAAACAAAAAATATGAGAGGCAGTACTATCCAGAAGAAGATGATCCATTACACACCAAGTATTTAATATATCAAGACGAAAATGGAACAACGTATTACGAAGATTTGACACTGGTAGTTCCTGAAAACAGAGCTAAAGCTAAAGACGTTACTTTCCATTTATATACTAGGAAGAATATGCAAGACGGCGTTCGTTACAAAATGGGAGAAGCTAGCCAATTAATATTTTCTGAATTTTACGATCCCAAGAAACCCAATTTTTTCATCATTCACGGTTGGAATAACAATTATAAAAGTGATCTAGCCAAATTACTCAAACCAACAATTTTGGCCAAAAGCGATATGAATGTTTTTGTAGTCGACTGGAGTGGTCCAGCTACAGGCTTATATTCAGTTGCTAAAAGTGCTGTTCCTCAAGTGGGAAAATTTGTAGGAGAATTTATTGTGAGCATGATGAACATTTTTAAAATTTCACCTTTGGATATTAAGATGGCTGGACATAGTCTTGGAGCCCATGTAGCTGGATGTGCAGGAACAGAAATCGGTGGTAACATTGATTATATTGTTGGCTTAGATCCCGCTTCTCCTTTATTTACTGTAAAAAATAAAGCTACGCGATTGGACGAATCTGATGCCAAATTTGTTCAAATTATTCACACTAGCACAAACTTTGTAGGATTTAAAAGCTCGATAGGACATGTAGACATTTTTCCCAATAAAGGATACAGCCAACCAGGTTGTGGAATGAACTTTTTATACATTTGTTCTCACAGTCGAGCGTATGAATTTTATGAAGAATCGATACTTAGTGGTGGATTTGTTTCTAAACGGTGTGACAATTATAAAAGTTTTAAATCTGGTCTTTGTGAAGATAATCATCAGACTTACATGGGAGGATTAGAACTAGATAAAAGGTAAGGAAACTTCAATTAAAACAATTTTTCATACTTGGTCGACAATGATCTAAACATAATAAAAACCAATGTTTCATTATTTTTAGTGCCGACGGTGATTACTATTTGCACACCAATTCGAAAAAACCATTTTCATTGTGAGGAAATAAACAAATCTGAATAGAGCAGCTGCGCTATTATATAGTGTTATTGCCCATTGTACAAAAGGTGTAAAATTTATTTTTATAATAAACCAGTTCAAATTTATTATTATTAACTACTAACAGATCTATTAGCAGAACTATTAGCAGATAGCTAAAATAACCTTCTATAAAGAGGTTCATGCCCAGCTACATCAGTAGACAAAATACGACTAGTTAACGATGACAGTCCACACCCAAGCTATATAAAGGTAGGGCTTCTCCAGTAAAACGTAATCTTTGGAACTTGGCAGTCTGGGAACTATCAGTCAATCGATCCCACGAATTGAACTTTTTCCTATAGACTATTAAAGAGAGGATATGTTTCTGAGTATTTAAAAAAATTATTGCGGATTGATTATTCATTAGTTTTCGATTAAACAGCGTTTAAAAATCAAAATTTTCCATGCATTTTAACATAGACATTAAACTACGATTTCTACACGGGTATTGTGTTACCCGTACGTGTGTACTACGTACGTAGTATACGTACTAATATTTTATGAACAGTTTTCATCAAAACGGTTGCTTTCATCAATGCGGCACGTAACGCCCCGAGTGCTAGGAGGGATTGCGGAGCGTCAGTTCCCAATCAATGTAATTGTACATCAATTGAGTTTCCAACTAATAAAATTACACACCAATTGAGTCCCAACCAATCGAGTTGTACATCATTTGAGTTCCACTCTATTTGCTTATTTATTTATTTTTTTTACTTTATTATTTTATTAGCCAGCGAATAAAAAATATTTCGCTAACTTAATGGCGAGGACAGAGCAGAGCAATGCTTCGCGAGCACTTTGCTTCGTTTTAAAATCCACCAAATATATCTCATATATCTTAAGGCGGATCCAGACACTGCGAGGCTGCCGCGCGCGGCTTGCCGCGCGAGGCAGCTGCCTCGCACAGTGTGACCAGTTGTATCCCAGCTAGCGCGAGCCAGAATTTTCAAGGCTGCTTCATATGCATCCTTTGCGATTGCGTAGTTGTCTCTATAGAATGCATCTGCAGTTAGTTGGCATCGTATCATGGCATCTGAGCATATAAATACCGTATAAACGGAGCATGGAAGTTATAAATCAAATCTTTTAAAGAAGTAATTAAAAATTTTTACTAAGAAAGAATAAATAAGTTCACGGATAAACCTTTCTTATTTATTTCAAAATCATTACCAGTTGCACTTATTCTTTAAGTAGCGTGAAAACGTCACTAAAAGATATATTGGTGTTATTGTTGTGAATATCATTTAGCACTTACCTGTGGTTTATTATTTCTGATTTATAAGTTCGAAAAATAATTACTAAACGAAGTCGATAAACTAATAATAATTAACTACCTACAACTTGCATAATGTTTTTTTGCATCTATGAAAATTTTATCATAATATTCATTCTTTCTGTAATTAAATAATTGTAGTACTAATCAATTTTATAATAATTACCTAAAAGTAACTAATTAGGTATTTATTTTATTATCAATTTAGTTAGTTTGCAATATGTTTTTTTTACAATTTTTCATTTTTATTTAAAAGAAAAAAAAACAATCGTTTGCTGGAAAATAACAACATATTCCTGTTTTTAAACCAATATGTAGAAACATGACGTGTACAGTTTGTATACACGTTGACAAGTTAGCCTAAAATTTTAAAAGTTTTAAATTTGAAATGCACATGGTCATAAATTATGTAACAAATAACACCTAAAATTGAACACTTAATGGCAATATATCTTCAATTAAATACCCAAGTATGACAGTAATGTTAACTTTATCCTGTTTGGAAACTTTGTTTATTTACTCGACCACTTTTGTACGTAGTCTTTTCTTTGAGTCGACCGACAAAATTTGGCTCGCAGCGAGGCAGCTCCGTTTTGTATCTTCGTTACTGTAAACATGGTCTAGACCTTTGTCTACTTAATGAAATTCCTATAAAAAAATCACCGTCCACACAGCGCGAAGCGTGCCGCGCGCGGCAGCCTCGCAGGAAACATGGTCCACACAGCGCGAGGCTTGTATCCCGAGGCTGCCGCGCGCTTCAGCCTCGCAGTGTCTGGATTCACTTTTAAGCTGGATCCAGACACTGCGAGGCTGCCGCGCGCGGCTGCTGCGCGAGGCAGGTGCCTCGCTCAGTGTGGACCACTTGTGTCTCAGCTAGCGCGAGCCAGAAGTTTCAAGGCTGCTTCAAATGTATCCCCTGCGATTACGTAGTTGCCTCTGTAGAATGCATCTCCAGTTAGTTGACATCTTATCATGGCATCTGAGTATATAAATACCGTGTAAACGGAGCATGGAAGTTATAAATCCAATCTTTTAAAGAAATAATTAAAAATTTTTTCTAAGAAAGAATAAATAAGTTCACGGATAAACCTTTCTTATTTATTTCAAAAATATTACCAGTTACACTTATTCTTTAAGTAGCGTGAAAACGTTAGTAAAATATATATTGGTGTTATTGTTGTGAATATCATAGCACTTACCTGAGGTTTATTATTTCTGATTTATAAGTTCGAAAAATAATTACTAAACGAAGTCGATAAACTAATAATAATTACCTACCTACAACTTGCATAATGTTTTTTTACATCTATGAAAATTTTATCATAACATTCATTCTTTCTGTAATTAAATAATTGTAGTACTAATCAATTTTATAATGATTACCTAAAAGTAACTAATTATGTATTTATTTTATTATCAATTTAGTTAGTTTGCGATGTTCTTTTACAATTTTGCATTTTTATTTGCCGATTACCTACTAATTAATCAATAAAAAAAAAGACAACAATTGTTTGCTGGAAAATAACAACATATTCCTATTTTTAAACTAATATGTATAAACATGACGTGTATAGACAATGACAAGTTAGGCTAAAATTTTAAAAGTTTTAAAATTTGAAATGCACATGGTCATAAATTATGTAATAAATAACACCTAAAATTGAACACTTAATGGCAATATATCTTCAATTAAATACCCAAATATGACAGTAATGTTAACTTTATCCTGTTTGGAAACTTTGTTTATTTACTCAACCACTTTTGTACGTAGTCTTTTCTTTGAGTCGACCGACAAAATTTGGCTCGCAGCGAGGCAGCTCCGTTTTGTATCTCCGTTACTGTAAACATGGTCTAGACCATTCCGATGTGGCTAGCGAGGCAGCTTTGCCTCGCTCGACACATGTCTACTTAATGAAATTCCTATAAGAAAATCACCGTCCACACAGCGCAAAGCGTGCCGCGCGCGGCAGCCTCGCAGGAAACATGGTCCACACAGCGCGAGGCTTGTATCCCGAGGCTGCCGCGCGCTTCAGCCTCGCAGTGTCTGGATCCACCTTTAGAACGGACGGCAGACTTTTCCGCCGATGGTTGATATTTAATCCCCAACCCTAAAATGGTCAACGTAGAGTAGTCGGAGATGGCAAATTGCGTCTCACAGTCAAGGGTGCCGGTAAATTGCGTCCCAACGGGATCATGATCAGAATGGTTAAATGAAATTCTCTTATTCCTTAAGCTGCTAAAGGTTTCCAACGTTTTGGTCATTTTACAGTACATGGTGTTACAACTATTATTACTAAATTGTTTTTCTATAAATATTTTTTTACGAACGGGGGAGATCCACCCCCTTCCTGGTAGCATACTTTGCCGAGTAGGACCAGTCCAGAGGGATATTTTTAATAAGTATGGCGTTTGTTAAAACGGCCAGTAGC
This sequence comes from Cantharis rufa, assembly GCA_947369205.1. NCBI lineage: Eukaryota > Metazoa > Arthropoda > Insecta > Coleoptera > Cantharidae > Cantharis > Cantharis rufa. The sequence continues at coordinate 16,336,092 of OX376309.1, read as the reverse complement.
GTCCGGAGCGGAGGATGCGAGACGGTTATAAATTATAGAAAATAATTTTAGGGTGGATATAGAATCTTTTGTCTATAAACAAAACTTTTGCATCCTTTTTGTGTTCTATTTTGTGAATTATCATTTCAGCGTAGTTTTACCGTAAAATGTAATATATCTCAAAATAACATCATGTATATGTTACGGTCAATGATGACAACTCGGTCATTGACGTCAATGGCCGGACAATGACGTCAATGCCCTGCTTAACTGGGCATTGACGTCAACGCCCGGCCAGTGACGTTACTGACCGTGCATTTTGGGCGATGTTGACATTTAAAATTTCATATGTGGTTATGTGGTTTTTACATCATTGTCCGGGCAATGACGTCATTTCCCAATACAGAGCGGGCGATGATGAAACTACTCTGTTTTTTTATTTGATTTATTATTGGTTTAGCTTATACATGCTATACACAATACTTATAACAAAATTACAGGTTTAACATTAACTAATAATTTAATTTTTTAATTTTTACGGTAAGAAATGCTGTGTGGCAAAACTGTTATCATTTTAGTTGGCGGTTTGATTTTCTATTCCATCAGAAAGTAACATATTTAATATGCTTTTGCAATTAGTACTGGTTATTAAGAGGTTAGAGATAAGAGATTATTAAGAAGTTAATAAAGTTAATTTTGTTGAAAAACATTAGTGATACTACCAAAGAAAACGAGATTACTCTTAGACAAGCTGCAGCTCAAAGCAGTGTTTAGGGGGACAGGGTTACAAGCGTTGCCACTGCAAGAGTGGATGTAAAAACAATAAATGTGCGTGTCGCGCCAGCAAACAAATTTGCAATTCGAAAATGCCATGGATCACTCTCATGCCAGAATAAAAATGATTAATTTAAAAAATTTAATTTAATTATTTTTTAATTTATAATTATTTTTAAAATTTTTGTTAATTTTTATTATTTATTTTAATAAATGATACTAATATAATTAATATTATTAATATTACTAATATTATTAATATAATAATAAATAAATCATTAACGCCGAACAAGTTATTAACAAACACGATAACATTTTGCTCAAAGTAGATTTCAAAAACGCATTCAATCTAATTAGACGGGACACGATGATGGAATTAGTCTCGGCAGACTTTCCGGAAATATATCATTATGTTCATGCGAGTTACAGCAACACATCTACCCTCCTTTATGGTAACAACAAGATAGAGTCCCAAGAAGGAGTTCAACAAGGAGATCCTCTCGGTCCGTTTTTATTCTGTGTTGCAACCCACCCATTATTTCAAAAACTCAAGTCAAAATTAAACGTATGGTATTTAGATGACGGAACACTTTTGGATACACCCGAAATAGTAGCTGCAGACTATAAAATTATAGACAGCGAGGGCCCAAAATACGGTCTATTCTTGAACAAAGAAAAATGTGAGTTGTGCCCTATCTCTACGTCAACAGAATTGGAAAATTTTTCGTCAGAATTCATCGGATCTAAAGTCACCATCAAAAACAATCTAGAATTACTAGGAGCTCCTCTTGGCTCTCATGCTGAAAACATTATTTTACAGAAGAAGATAGATTCCTTTATAATCATGTGTAAGCGCTTATCGTTGTTGGAACCACACCAGGCTTTCTTTCTTTTGAAAAACTGCATTGCCCTGCCTCGCCTACAATATCTTTTACGCACTTCACCAATATACAAACACAGTCTTCTTTTAAAATTTGATGATTTACAACGCCATGCAGTCAGTGAAATTTTGAACATTAAATTATCTAATGCCGAATGGATGCAAGCCTCTCTTCCCGTGAATTCTGGAGGACTTGGAATCAGATCTGCCGTTGACTTGGCCTTACCAAGTTTTATTTCTTCTTCTACATCCTGTCAAGACCTCTTCAACGTTTTCTCTTCAAATTTTTTACAAATCGATATTCATTCAACAGCGGAATCAATAATTATGTGGCAACAAATAACTAGCTCCTCCACTTTACCAACTTCTACAAAGCAACATGACTGGGACGTTCCTATCGTTAATGTGGCCAAAAACCGTCTTTTTGAAAACGCCACTGACATGAAGGACCAAGCCCGCTTGTCAGCTGTTGCGCAAAAGGAATCCAGCTCCTGGTTACACGCCTTGCCATCGTCCAACATAGGAACACTGCTGAATAGGGACATAATTCGCATATCGGCAGGCTTCAGACTCGGATGCAAAACGGTGGAACCCCACATTTGCCGATGCGGATCACTTGTCGACGCAACCGGAACTCATGGTCTTTCATGCAAATTCAGCAAAGGACGTAGCACCAGACATCAAGAAGCCAACAACATCATCAAGCGAGCACTAACATCAATTGGTCTTCATCCTGTTCTCGAACCACCTGGACTAATGGCTCGCACTGATGGGAAACGTCCTGACGGAATGTCCTTAATTCCATATTCACATGGAAAATGTTTAATATGGGACATAACAATTGTCGACACAGTAGCTCCATCGTACTTACCCTGCACTGCCATCTGCCCTGGTGCTGCGGCCGAAAAAGCCGAAGCCAGAAAAAGAACAAAATACAGCGTTTTGTCAAACGATTACGTATTCATTCCTATCGCGATAGAGACCCTTGGCCCTCAAGGTCCCAGTACGCGGTCTTTCATCAAAGACATCAGCCAGAAGCTAATCGAAGCCACTGGCAATCCCAAAGAAGGCTCTTGGTTCAAAGAAAGACTCTCAATCGCGATTCAGCGGGGAAATGCCATCAGTGTGATGGGAACTCATTGCACTGATGACACTTTCTCGTTGAATTTCTAGAATTAAGCATTCGCATCGGTGTAAACTTACGTATTTAATTTTTCTTGTTTGAATCATTTTATGTATTTAATTTATTGTTAATTATAATGATACTTATATAATATAATACATTAAAATACAATGCATGTATTACTTACACACGTAAGTGTCACTTGCCAGTAGACTGTCTTGGTATTTATTTATGTCTTGGTAGTATTTATTCTATATATCATCATTGTCAAATCCTTTTTGGTCAATAACGTCATTAACCGGCCAAAGACGTAAATATTACAATCAGATGAAAATATTTACATCATTGTCCACCCCTAACGGGCGTTGACGTTAATGGCCGGACAATGCCGTTAATGGCCAACATAAATGGGCATTGCGTCATTGTCCGGCCATTGACGTCAACGCCCGATTTACATCATTGACCGTAACATATATATGTAATAGAGTCACTATGTTGTTGATATTTAGTAGCGCTCATGCTCCATCAATGTCAACGGTAAGATAAATTGCGAATAACTTCCTAAGATCTACTAAAAGTAGCAAGGTTCCGCGTGGGACGGAGCGGGATTTTTCCGATCCCGCATTTATCTCTAGTTTAAATTTCTCGTTTAAGTATAATCTTTACTTACATTTCTTTTTTATTTTAAATATTATGTTTTATGTTAATTACTAAAATTATCTTGTATACCAACAGATACGAGGTGGCAACATACCTTAAATAATACCAAAAATAATAAATAATAAATAGATCTTTATATTCTAAAAGTTACAAAGGGCATAGAAGGATAAGCATAGTGAATCTGCCCCCGGAGAATATTAAATCGCCACTTTTGGGATATGTAAGTACCCATGAAATACTAAGATCCTGAAAATTTTAAATTTCTAACTCAATGCCTTTTCGAGAAAATCAAAAAATACTGAAAAATATAAAAAAAATTTTTTCTTAGGAACGGCTTAATCGATTTGGATAAAATTTTAGTATGTTATAAGGGTATATAAAGGCTATCTTAGCATAAGATATGATTTTGGCAAAATTATGAAATATTTTTTTTTTAAAGCTCCATACTTTTTTATATAATATGTATTTTTTTCAATTGATTCGAAGTGGTGCGCCATACTAAAAAAAATAAAAACTGATTTTATTGAGTTTTATTGGTTATTAATATATAATTCATCATTATTTCATAATTACAATCAATTATTTTTAAAATTTTAAACAAAAATTGAAATTTATTCGTGTCTTTGCCATATCTTTTCATAATAATAGCGCAGTTTTAAAATTAATTTGAAGCCCTTCAGATTTATTTTTCCAATATTTTGAAACGACAAAAATGTGCTTTTTGTTTTTCTAATTAAATTAACGTCAACTTGTTTTTGGGGTAATTTTTGCAATTTTCTCCTTACATCTCCCCTGTACATGACGAATTCTTGACGACCAAGTGAACCAACGGCATTTTCTTATTTAGGAATTAAGGAATAAATTAAAATAAGTTCCAGCATTTAACTCCCAAGGGCCAACAGAAATCATTTCTAGACGACTTTTGGTGCGGTTCATGGACTCGACTATAATTTAATTTTTATAATGGGAAGAGCTCAATTAACAGAAAGTAAGAAAAGTCAAAAATTGCAGTAATATAATAATAAATTTCAAAATTAGTATCTGGGGTTTTTCGGGATCGCTGATTACGAATCTGCTATCAAAATAATTATTTTCATAAGGGCGGACATAATACCGAATGTAATTCGGAATAATAATTTTTTTTATGAATACATGAAAAATTTATATATAATATATTAAAGATATATACAAGTACATAGTTGCAAAATTACATTAAACATAAATTTTTTGTTGTACATTAATGGACAAGTATAATTATTTTTACAAAAAATAGTTAGCTTCATCGTTTGATGATAAATTTACAGATACATCAGTGTATCCAACCAAAATTATGTTTTATTATTAAAACATCTTGACTACAAATCACCATATTCAATAAAAAACTCTTATAACTTAACAGAACAAATAAAAAATACAAAAATCCCAATAAATAATATACTAGTTTCTTTTGATGTATGTAATCTTTATCCCAGCATCCCTATGGAAGAATCACTTATTTTAATAAATAATTTCCTAAACACTACTTGGTTAGACAAAGACGATATTAATGCTTTATTTAACCTAATCAAAATTACAACACAACAAAACTTCTTCATCTTCAACAACACTTATTATCAAATGATAGACGGTACACCGATGGGTTCACCAATCTCTCCATTTATTGCTAATATTTTTATGGATTCAATAGAAACTAAAATTCACCAACTTCCACTTGCCAAATATTGCCTCACTTGGCATAGATACGTCGATGATATTCTAACCCTATGGACAGGTACACTTATTCAACTTAACCTATTAGGCTTCTATACAACGTATAGGAAGAAGCCTTATGATCTAGCTCCGTGTCCGTCTGTCCGTCTGTCCGTCTGTCCGTCTGTCCGCATAATTCAAAACCAATCAGAACGCACGTTCTTAAAACAATTTTACTTCATATAGAATATTTTTAGATTGGTATTAATTATTCAGATTATTTACATATATATTTTTTAATCCGATATTCTTATTTTGTATTTTTAGAGTAGGTATTTTACGTGTTTCTAATACGGTATTCGGTACGTGTTTCGGGTATTTTAATATTTCATTATGAATTGTGTTTTATTTGTGGTTTGTAAATTGCAAATATTTACCTATAAAGGTCGAAATAAAAAAAAAATATTAAAATGTTAGCGTTTTCCTTATATAGTAAAAAAATCTACCTAATTAAAAGATTAACGCATTAAAAATTGGAATAAAATAAAGCCCAAATAATTTAACCTACCGAAAAAGTAGATGTATAGAAGCCTAAGAACTGTCGCAAAAGCGAGTTCCACCTTGTTTTTAAATCAAATCAACAACATACATAAAAACATAAAATTTACAATAGAAACTGAAACAAACCACCAACTCAACTTTTTAGATCTTCAATTAACCATCCAACAACAAAATCTATTATTTAACATATACAGAAAACCAACCTTAACCGACACTTTAATTCCACTTCAATCTAAACATAGCTACAAACACAAAATTTCTTCTTTCCTTTCTTTAATTGAACGTGCTTTTAACATACCGCTCTCTGAACAAAACAGAATTAAAGAATTCAACATTATAAAACAATTTGCACAAAATAACGGATATCCTATAAAAACAATAAATAAATTAATAAACAAAATAAAACTAAAAAAAGAACATATTTATTTCAAAACCAACAATACTAATACAGAACAAACTATATATAAATATATAAAATATTACGGTCATATTAACAAAAAAATGAATAACATATGCAAAAAACATAACATCACACTCGCTGAAAAAACCACAGGAAATCTTACACACCTTTTATGTAACTACAAACAAAAACTAGACATAAAACAATCTAACGGCGTATACAAAATATTTTGTAATGATTGTAATTATACATAACATTGGACAAACAGGACGACGCTTAGAAATTAGAATAGCCGAACATGAAAAAACCCATTCCATTTCCCAAGTAGCCAAACACATAAAACTCAAAAAACACACAATTAATCATAATAAAACCTTAAACCTTCACAATAAAGATAAATACTTAAAACGATTAATTTGGGAATCCTACGAAATTCAAAAAGCTACTAAACAAAAAGAACCTCTTTTGAATAAACACGAACAACTAAATTTTCTTCCCCTTTATAATATTTTTCTCTAACTATTTATTTATATACACACACCTTTAGATTAATAATTTGAAAAATACACACACCCTCTTCACATTCATTATTTTTTAAATCAACACACCATCTAACGTCAACTTCAAAAAACAATTTTCAAATTTATTATAATAATAATTTTCAAATAATATTTTAATTTTGGTACGTTATAACGGACGTATGTAAACTGCGCCAGCGGTCAATATTTTCTTGGTCGGTAGCTTAAGAACAAGTAGTAAATTGCGTCAACGGTTGGTGAGGGGAGCTTAAGTTGTAATACAATACCCAAAGCATGGTGTATTTACTGGTAATTATAATATCATGTAATCCCCACAGTGGTGGCGCAGTTTTGTGAAGGGGCATATAAATACCGAATGCTGGAATAAAATATGTTCTAAAAATTGTTTTAAAAAAAGTAACCTATAACCTACGTACAGATCTACCTTTTTGGCATCATTTCTAAGGTAATATAGAAAACTAAGTAACCCTTGTAGATTTTTGGGCGCTGAATCCAAAATCCGAATTGATTGAAAGATGGGGGAAAAATTACTAAATGCATAAGTTATTTACAAATTTTATTTAATTATTAATAAAGATAATAAATATTTTAATAAATATCTGCAAAATGATGACATATACATTTTAGAAAATCAAATTGCTCATTTTCTTCGATTGATACAAAGCTATGTTGAATTGCAATGTGTTTTGTTTTTGCACGGTTTTAGTACGGATATGCTTCTGTTGATTAATACTATCGATTTTAACATAAACCGAAACTTGCATATCTAACACAGCGCCCAAAAATGAGTAAAGGTCTGGATGAGGTGTATGGAAATTTTTAGCAAAATAATTGTGGAAAGACTCGCATGCGTTAGTTGTTCGGAACATATTTGATGTATTTGATGCCCAAGTTTTTGGGGGAAACAGAGAGTTTTCCTGTATGTATGTCTTATCCAAATATGAAGAATATTTAAAAAGTCTCGCATCTGCAGGCATAATTAGCATTAAATCTTCAGCAAAACTTTCCGAAACTTCTGCAGGGTTTAAATACTGCAGCCCAAATGTCCATTTCAACCAATTTCCAATAAGCGAATTTTTATCTTGATATTCAGTTGCAAGTCCAAATTCTTTAAGTTTTCGGTACCAAGCTTGACTGACGTGAAAACGACACCCTATTATTTCTACATTTTGCCAAACTTTCTGTATACTATTTTGAATGGCTTGCTCAAAATCTGCAACAATCGATGTAGGTTGGAAACGTAAATTATACTTTTCATTGCAGATATTTACCAACATTTGAAAACAATTGATATACGTATTTTCTAATTTGTTCGGCAGGAGACAAAATGCCAAAGAAATATAATGACCATTTTTAAATCCGTGAATTGTAAATAACTGTTTAAAGTATTTCGTACAAGAATTAAAAGTACCGTCCACATAAATACTCTTTACAACGCATAAACATTTCAAATTGATTTCGGATGAAAATATAACTAAATTTTGAACGCTGTCATTAACCATCAAAAAGTTCTCGCCGCGGTGTGTTGTGATATCTATGGAGTCTAATGCAGAATGAATATCCTCAATAGAAGTTGGAAGGGGGGGGCGTTGTTTTCTAACTTCATTGTATGCATTGCGTTTTATATTTGAAATATCAGCAACATTTATCGGAACAGATGGATTTTCCTTCAAAACAGCATTGACAATTTTAGCTGGCGGTGCATGCTTCCAACCATCTTCAAGAACTTTCCGTTTTGTAGCTACACTTATTATTTGACGATTTAACTTACTTTCATCTTCCATATGATTATGATTTAAGTTTTCTTTACTACGAATACGACTCCCAGCTTCTCCTGTAGTGTGCAACGTTGCACTACATGTTTTATCAGTACATCTCCATCTTATTTCACTTGATTGTAATGTGTTACTTTGACGGAACTTAAATCCATCAACTACCAATAACACATGTCCACGTTCGCTCACAATTTCTTGCATAATTTCTAGCCAAAAACGTTTTTAAATTATCTAATTTGCTTCTATTCTTTCTCTAATATCCTGGTTTCTGATAAGTGTGAAAATTACATTGCTTTATTTACTTATATAGACAAAGGATTAACAACTTAACAATACCAACATTAAGTTAAGATTGAATATTGAACAAGTCCAAATTAACTAAAAATTAGTAAAACTTCTACAGTGAGAAAATTTGGGCTAAGTGCACCTCTATAAAAAAAAATACTTTTGGGCAATACTAATCCTATTAACAAACAATTAATGGATTAAAATATTACAACCTTTTTTTGACTCAATTTACGGTCAACCCTAAAAATTTTTGGCGCAATTTACGGGTAGGATTAGAAAAACCCTCAACCGCTGGCGCAATTTACGGTCCCCGGTTATAACTTTATCTAATAATATATTTGTAACATAATCTTCTGTAGACTTCCTGATGATGAATATTGTATATTCGAAACATGTCGTCTAACTAATAAAAGAAAATATAAAACGAAGTATAGTACATTTTTAAATAAATAATGTTTTTTTACTGTTTTATTCAATTTGTTTGGCATGGATCAAGTGTTCAAGCAAACGACATAACCTCATTTTTTGCATTTGGCGAAATAAATGGGGAAAGTTATGCAATGTTTACATAGCCAATTTTTTTAATCGGAAAATTTAGAATTATAATCTTTCAAATTTTACTTTTGAGAAACTTGTGAATTCCGAGTAACACTGTTTTTTTTTACAAAATACGTAAAAGAACGAAGGCTCAACTTTGCGCAACTTTTTTTTTTAATCGTTCACAATACGTCTCATTGTAACCACAAATAAGTTTCACGGCGGAACAATTAACTTTTTTATAAAAATATGTCGGATTATAAAAATTTTAAATAATTAAATTTAATAACAATTGTCGTTTCATTGATTTACTATCCTTGTCAAAATATTACTTACAAATTTTTTTTCTCGTTCTATTTACCTTCAGAAGTTTATTCCATTTCATCCGATTGCAATTTTCTTCAAATTATAATTTATATGGCACCTTAAACACGTGCATTGTTGAATAATACGTTACCACTATTATTGACGCTATTCGAACAAAAGTAATACTACCACTACTTTTTTAGAGCAGGTAAAAATAAATAAAGGAACTTATAAGTATTTTATGACTCTTAAGGGTATATTAAAGCCAACTCAGCAAAAAAACCCTAAGAAAAGACGCCGCCGCATAGGTGCCGGCCATTTAGGCACCAATCCATTTTTTACATGTATATTATCTTATTAATATATCTAATCAAATTTGATTGTTTTGTTAATTTCTTAGAAATAATTAATTAATAATTAAAAAATAAGCAATATTTAAAATATTTAGCGTCTAAATGGCTCGGCGCCTAAATGGGTCGGCGGTCATATGACTGGCGTTTAAACGGTGGCCCCTATTTATCCGGCTACGATAGTGGGTCATCTTCTTCTGGATAGTATTGCCTTTCAGGGTTTTCATTTTGCTTGACTAATATTAAAATAGCGATGAAGTAAAATTAAATGAGGATATATTGTGGTATTGGGGAAAAAATTCAATAACTACTTACAAGGAGAAGCACGGGAAATTGCGATTAGAGCATAAATAACTATTGTTATAATCTTCGTATGTATCAGTTACATTTTGTAAAAGAATTTACTTTACCTAGCCACTTATTGAGATACTCTCAAATTCTTATCGGTGGATTTCGAAATAGTAGGCAACTTAATATCCTACTGATGACATTTTCATCTTCAAGTGTCACACACGTCAGGAATATATCTATATATTGCGTAGAATTTAAAAAGATTGTTGAAGTGGATTAAAATTGATTGTAACGGCTTGATTCAAACTGTTATTTATAGGGATGACGAAATCAGTATTTCTGTACATGAACGAAGGATCCGAAATTCATTTGCAGGATATCATTATTTTCTTAGATTCTATATTAAAAATTTTTTAAGGAACTTATTTTACCTACAAAAAATTTATCTAAAATCACCTAGGGCGCTTTTGGTATATAGTATGTCGCAAATTGTTATATATTAAATAAAGTAACATGAAACCTCTTAACGCTACGTTTATGGTATTCTCTGTTAACTATGAGGTTGGTTGAAGCTTTAAAATTTCTGTAATTGAGCGGAAAATTAAAAAGACCTAAAAGAAGTTCAATGATTGATCGAGTTGAGTCAAAAATGGCTAGAATTATAAAAATTGAATAGGTGTGGCTTTAAAGTGCATCAAATGTTACCTATATATTATGTGAGATTAAAATCACCCGAGTAACCTTAGTTGGAATAATCAACTGATTTTCTTGTTTTGCAATAACCAAAAATAGGTTTTCGAAAGCCCCGGACATAACCAGATTAAAGAACTGGGCTCTTACATCTAGTAAGAAGTACTTCTAGCTAGGTTCTACCTTCAAGTTTGTCTATTCCTTATAAAACATCCTCTTCAATGACTTTTTAAACTACAGATTATTACAACAAATTACAAGAACTTGTTACCAAGCGGTTTTATAACATTTCGCTACTATGATATTTTGCTGCTATGATATTTAAGTACCACATCCGGTTTGTTAAAAAAATCTTTAACAATAGCTAACGACAAACGCAAACTGTTTTTTTTAATGTAGTGAATATTTCCTCACATCGTAAATTATAAACTAATATCCTGCTTTGGTACTTAAATTTATAAAAGTTTAAAATTTAAAAAAATTTAAATCAAAAATAGGTATAATTAAAAATATCTTATCAGTTATCAATACGGTAAACAACATTAATAAGCACTTGTCTTAATCCAAGGTAATTAAATTAAGCATTGATTGTGTAAGATATTTTAAATAAACCTCAAAAATTAATTAAAAGATATTGGATTCAGTCAGATTTCAATTTCAAATTTATTGTCATGGTAATTAGAGCTTAACTATATACTTAGATTAGATTTTATGCATCTTAAACTCTTTCGATACGTTTTGATAAACATTAATTGTATTAATGCAACTTTTAAAAATACGTAGGTGGCATATCGGCTTTGAAATTAAGAGTTAGCTACGTTGTATTCAAAAGGATGCACATACAGGATGCTCAAATTTTATTAATTGTACAAAGCGGTGGTATATCATTAATTTACTATGTTTTCATGGATTATATTTATAATTCATACAAAGAATGGATAAGTGGAAAAAATAAACCGCTACCTTATTTTCTAAAATTCATCACTCAAAAACTAAGATGCGCCCGTATGCATACGGGCATACGCATGTTGCGAACATGGAATTCGACCATCACCAGAAAAAGTTGAGACAATTTTGAATACACCCCAACCCAAAATTGCTCAAGAATTAAGAAGATTTATCGCTTCTTTAAATTTTTACAGGCGTTGCATACCCCACGCAATTATTTCACAGGGTATCCTACAAAAATTAATGAAAGGCAATAAGAAGAATGATAAATCCACCATGGAATGGAATCCCGAAGCATTAATAGCTTTCGACAAATGCAAACAAGAGTTAGCAAATTCCATTATGTTAGCACATCCATCCGCAGACGCCCAATTATGTGTCTACGTTGACGCGTCTAACACTTCTGCAGGTGCAGCTATGCAAAAAGTAGTAAACGGAAAAATCCAACCACTCGGGTTTTATTCAAAACGTTTAACAGAAACGCAGAAACGATATAGCACCTACGATCGAGAACTTCTTGCTATTTATCAAGCAATAAAGCATTTCCGAACATCACTTGAAGGTCGCCAGTTCACGATCTACAGTGACCACAAAACGCTAACATTTATGTTCAACAAAAAACCTGAGCAAGCATCGTCTCGACAGCTACGTCACATTGATTTTATAAGTCAATTCACCACCGACATTCGACACGTCCCAGGTGAAGATAACATCGTAGCAGACATGTTGTCACGAATCGAGTCGATAAATGTTTCTCCCACCGCTATTGATTACGATGAACTAACGGAACAGCAAGCAACCGACCAAGAACTTTAAAATATTTTAAAATCAAACAATTCTATGTCATTACAAATACAACTTCGATCCTTTCCCAACGTCAACGCACAAATATACTGCGACACGTCAAATGGAAAACTTCGACCTTTTGTAACAAAACCATTACGAACCAAAATTTTCAACGCAATGCACAACCTAGCACATCCTGGTGTCAAGTCTACGATAAAATGAATCACCGATAGATTTATTTGGCCATCGATTCGTCTAGATTGCACAAAAATGATTCAAAATTGTTTGTCATGCCAAATGTAAAGTTCAACGTCACAACAAACCTCCACTCGTAAAGTTTTTGGTTCCCGGAGAGAGATTTAGTCACATCAACATTGATCTAATTGGACCACTTCCACCATCACAAGGCTTCAGCTACTGTTTGACTTGCATCGATAGATACACTCGCTGGCCAGAAGTAATTCCAACTCAAGACATCACAGCCGAAACCGTAGCAAGAGCACTCATCAGCGGTTGGATTTCAAGATTTGGAACCCCGCAAAGCATTACCACGGACAGAGGAAGACAATTCGACAATTCACATTTGTTCCGAGAACTAACAAGACTTCTTGGAATCAAGCACTTGAAGACCACGGCGTACTATCCGCAGGCTAACGGCTCCATCGAGCGCTTGCATCGTACCATAAAGACTTCCATCAAGTGCTACCACTCAAGAAATTGGGTAGACATTATTCCTTCCGTTCTCTTAGGTCATCGATCAGCAATAAAACAAGACATTGGCGCATCACCAGCCGAATTGGTTTACGGTACAACCATTCGATTGCCTGGCGAATTCTTCGAGAGAGGTACAACCACTCCGCCAAGTGAATTCGTGGCCCGATTAAAAGAAACAATGCTAAACTTGAAGCCAACTCAAACATCAAACCATTCAACCAAGACATCCACATACTTACAAAAAGAACTACGAACCTGTAAGTACGTTTTCCTCCGAATAGATGCAGTGAAGCCACCTCTTACGCCCCCGTATGAGGGTGTTTACCAAGTTGTTCAACGAAAGGACGTTACCTTCATCATAAACATCAAAGGAAAACAACAGGAAGTTTCCGTCCACCGACTGAAAGCAGCACATATGGAAGAGTCGAACGTGCAAATCGCACACCAACCCGAAGTCAAGCCAACGAAGAAAATACAACTAACACAGCGGAAGCCGAAGAAAGTTTCTTTTCAGTTGATACCAACTACCTTTCCGCCAGCTTCTTCGACGTCAGTCCCGCTAGCCACGACGACATCAGCATCTTCAAAAACCACACGATCTGGACGTTTCATCAGGCAGCCAACCAGATTCTCGTGACTCCATCACTGGAGGGGGAATAGATGTAGCGTCCATCTTAATTCAAATCAAATTGGCACTACCATATTAGTTCGACAACTTGCCAGTAGTTCGAGACGTAATGAGTAGTCCTAATATAGAGTAGGCCAAATGTGTGTTCCTAGGTAACCCAAGATTTGTTATTATATACAGCAACACATTCGTACCTCAATCGTAATTGTGAACAGTCGTGTAATATTTGCTCATCCAAATAAATATTGGGTATTTGTTACTAAATATTGTTTATCGTTTATCGTTTATTGATCGGCGTTCTCGTTTAGTCTTCTGCAGTCAACAAAGATTATATCATAGAACCCACAAAGCATTCGACTATACTTAAAAAACAGCGCATAATTGTTTTGGCTACTAGAACCGTCAAAAAAATTTCTATTGCTGTTATACTGGATGTAGTGAGCCCTTGTCAGATTGAAAACGTTTTCAGGCTGAATTAACTACTTATTCAGGTTAGTCTAGCGGTTTTTATTGATCGAGAATAAATATTTTCTTGATTTAATTTTTGTAAATAAAGTTAAAATATTACATAATAACTTAGTATTATTTGTTTTATAAAAAAGTTTTAGAGGGACAAAAATCTAAAAATCCCTCTACTTGCTTGAAGAATATATTAGAGAACTGGAATAGCTATTAACATATAAGCGATAGAAAGAAAGCCATGTCAGTTTTAGCAATATATCAGAACGAGCGATAGCGAGTTCTGATAGCTAAATCTGATATGGCTTACTTTTTACGCGAATGATGTTATGCATTTTTCATCCAACACGGGTCCTTTCCAAAATAAAAATATAAAGTGATAAGTAACAAAAATACCACTTTTAAAGTAAACAGTAACTTATTAAGTATCTTATTAAATCATGTGACATCATTATATAAAGATGAAGCAAGATAAAGTCAGCAGAATTGTAATCTAATCAGCTAATACGTCACCAGACTGCCCAAGCTAGGCGTATGAAATAAAAGTAACAACGAAGCGAAAGGTAAATTTACATAAGCAAATAATAGCAAGACGGCGAAAATACACATGTACGTTGTTATGACTAGCGATATCGTGGTTACTTAATGTCACACCGCCTATTGCACATTTTCTCTATCTAGAATTTACCGTATATGCTATACTTTCGATAGTGTTGGATGAAAAACTATTAATAAAATTCTAAACATTACGAGAAAAGTTCGATAAGTTGAATATCCTGATATGCGCATGTAAAGTCGACAATCCGTATTGGAAAGTACTTATATAGACTACATAAGTTCTGACGTCACAAAATGGCCGCCTGGGTGCTCACAGGTATTTGTTTACAGATATATTTCCCATAAGATTTACATGAAGTGTATTAGTGACAAGTTAATTAACAATTTTTGAAGTGCTTCTGGGTGAAATTAGTTTAATTCAAACAGCAGAAAGCAGCATGTTCAGTGTTTATTCTGAACTATCACTTTCCTGTTATTTAAATATGTCATATTTTTAAATCAACGCGCCAACGCAACGGTTGAAATATCAACCAAGTTTGATATTTCCAATACTTGTCTTACACTAATTTCACCCAAAAACACTTAAAATTGTTAATTAGCTTGTCACAAACACATTTCCATGCAAATCTTATAGGAAATACATGAAAACAAATACCTGTGTGCACCCAAACGGCCATTTTGTGACGTCAGACTTTTGCAGTCTATTACGGGGGCTTTTCATAACAGCCCATGATACAATAACTTTACAAGATATGATATTGCGCAGGTAGACGCCCATATTTTTGGCGTCACTGGATGGTTCTGGTACGTTAACAAATGCAGTACGTGAATGTTCAGTTAAGAATGAAGTTTAGTTAAGAAATTAATAATGTATTTCTATGGAGAACAACCAGTGACGTGATGCGCGGAGACGGACGAATTTGAGAACAAATAGTATCATATCTTTTAAAGTTATAGTATCATGATAACAGCCCGTATGTTGTTCATTTCATTGGGTGTCGCTTTACAAATGTAACAACTTTGAGTTGATGGAGTCTCATTGACTACTTTTCCGTCCAACATAGTAAATTGTAGCATTTGATGTACACTAATACTTTTCTCGCCAATTTTTACATTAGTTGGTATGAACGTCGATATTTGGCGTTCTATGTATTCATTTTCTAGCTGTATAACATCCTTCGTTTCTTTTATAAACTGAAATCTGATTGGCATACAAAATCTTATAGATGACAAGCGAGGATTCTGCCAAATAATTGGTTCAAATGCATCAGTTTTCGCAGTCATCCGTAATGGTACAATAATTGATGTTAATAATAAGTCAGAATCTGTTGAATCCGAGTTATTTTGAAATATTTGTTTGTAAGTTGAATGACTGGAACTTCCATCAAAACCCCATTTGTAATTCATTTCCAATCTTGGAATGTCGTCATTTATGAGAACTTGAGTTAAAATATCATTTTGAACTGCACATAAGCGTTATTGGACAGTATGATCAAGGAGACTCTGAAGTTTCACCTCTCCCAGAGTTTCAGTAATTTTTATATTTTTAGGGTAACAATTCTTTCTTGCTTTTAGTACTTTGTAGTAGGAAGGGTACATGTGACAATTCCTTTCATTTGAAGCTTTTCGTATCTTTATATACTGGGATTTTGTCAATTTAATTTCTATTATTAATACCTACTTCTGGAGTGTATTGTTGAATACAATTGTTTCCTGAACTTTGTTTCTTTATCGCTTTTAAAGAACGAGGGCTAGTATGTGTGGCTTTTTTTAACCATGTGCCAAATTTCTGTTGCCGTTTTTGATTAAACTAGTTTGTATTACAAACGCAAGTTTTTTTAACTCCGATTCGCAACGATAGCTTTTTTGTGCGTCTTCTTTTTGTTCTCATACTTGTGGTATCACATCTTTCGCAGCTTTCGCATTTCGCAGCTTTGCAGACAACGGGAGTTGGAGTATAACTTTTTGAGTGAGTTGGGGAGTTAATTTATGTATTTCTTTTAGAAGCCAATTCACATTTCGTTTCAAAAAGTTTTTTAGATTTCTCCCACTAACCTTCTACCGAATCTTTATTTTATTGGTAACTAACACAACATATACCCAAAGGGTATATCATCTTTTTCAACATCTAGCATGTTCGACATGACGTAATCGATTATTTGGAATTTTGTATTTACAGAATTAGCTTTAATACTTTAATATGTGAACTATCAGGGCTCATTTTTATTTTCATGTAATTTCATTTACAATATATTATTAACCTTTCAGCAAGCGCGCCAATATGTATTACATGAGCGGGCGCGAGTGTTATTATAATTAAAAAGCTCGATCTTGAAGTTCTTATTATTTAACTCCGTGTTTTTGTATTAAAAAACTTTTAAAAAAAGTTATTTTATTAATTGCCAAAACGAAATTGGCGCACTCGGTACGATCAGTCAAAACGTTTTCCAAATTTCATCGCGAAATCTAAAAAACGGTCTGTTTTAACGGTTTATTTGACAATAAAGAATCTAGTGGCAAGCAAGAACACGTGATTGAAAATAGTGAAGCAAGTAGACAAAAATCGCTACAGCCAACTTTCAACAGTCAACAACCAGTCCATCGAGGATACAACCCTAGCATTTGGAAGACCTGGGACACCGGACAAAAATCGCTGGACAATCCTATAGGCATTAGATATTAAGAAACAGAATGAAACCAAACCAACGAGTTGCTACGTATATGTAAGTGCTTAAAACCTTTTTAACCCTTAATTTAATCCAAAATAATAATTATAGCTTATTAGAAATAATTTACATTTGACAAAGTAATTCAATAATAAGTGAACTAGAAGATATAGTAAATCAATTAGCAAATTTAGAAATTTTTGATCAATTAGGAAATAATAATATAATAGACTCAAATATGCCAGCTGATCCTTTAAACATCAATCTTTTAAGATATCAGTCTGATAACATTCCACCATTCGACGGAAATCCTAAACAATTGCATCGCTTCATAAACGCTTGCGAGAATTTATGTACAGTTACTCACATAAATATTCGGACACTCCTATGTTAACAATGTTAATTGGACGTTTTCAAGACTTTTTTTTTTATATAAAAATCGCTTTTACAGCAAAATTTTGTAGACATTTTTTGTTGGAAATTTCATTGCCTTAAAATTTGGTTATATACATTTTTCTATTTTGTTGCACCGTTTTCGACTGACAGCGACTTAAACAAGACTCGGTGAAATCCAAAAAATATTATCATCTATATCTCGGAAACGGTGCGACCAAATAGAAAAATGTATATAAACAAAACTGTAGAGAATGAAATTTACAAGAAAAAATTTCATATTCATATTTTTATTATGATGCACCGTTTCCGAGATATAGATGACAATATTTTTTGGATTTTACCGAGTCTTGTTTAAGTCGCTGTCAGTCGGAAACGGTGCAACAAAATGGAAAAATGTATATAAACAAAATTTGAGCCAATGAAATTTCCAACAAGAAATGTCTACAAAATTTTGCTGTAAAAGCGATTTTTACATTAAAAAAAAAACGTCTTGAAAACGTCAAATTAACATTGTTAACATAGGAGTGTCCGAATATTTATGTGAGTAACTGTATATAATGCATTTCAAAATAGAACTGAACCTTTAGCTGCAATTAATGTTTGCATTCTTGATACTATTTTATCAAAACTTAGAGGTCGTGCAGCCGATTTGATTGGTTCGCGTACGGAATTAAATTCGTAGCAATTAATTAAGGAATCGCTACATTTGACTTTTTCTGATCAGAGGAGTATAGATTGCTTAATTCAAGATTTAATTTTAATGAAACCCATGCGAAGTGAAAGTCCAATGCAATTTGGTATGAGAATACAAGATGCGCGAAGTTTACTATTTTCAAAATTAAATACCTCAGCCGAAGAACCAATACAAAAACTTATTAAAATTTTATATAAAATAAAACATTATGACGACTTTGCCTTGAAAACTTTTATTAATGGACTTCAGTATAATTTGCAATTAATGATAAGATTACGTGCACCGCATTCCTTAGAACAAGCACTCGCTTATGTAACGGAAGAAGAAAATTTTATCTACTACAATAAAGGTCAAAATCAAAACTTGAACTTTTCATATAATCCTCAACCCAGATTAAATCAAAATTATCAAAATTCGAAATTTAATAATAATCGACCAACACAAAACACTCAAAATTTTAAAATTCCACAAAATATGCAAAAACCCACTAATCAATATCAACCAGATCAATCGTCAAATTTTCAAAGATATCAACCACCTCAAACACCAACCTTTCAAAATTTTCAACGCCCAAATTTTCAAAATTTGAAACCGCAACAAACATTTCAACAAAATTTTCAATCGTATCAAAGACCAGACTCTCCACAAAGAACTAATTACGCAACAAATCAATTTTCTAATTTTAACATTTTATTACATACATTTTTAATATTTTTAACGTAAATTAATACCACAAATTCTACCTTTTCGACTTTTCGGAAAATTTTCACGGTTTAATAGGAATAGATCTACTCAAACAACTAAACGCGACTTTAAATATCAAAACTTGTAAATTAAGTACACCTTTTGCCGAAATTCCCGTACTATATAAAAATACTAAAGATAATAATCAAAATTTAACAACTCACAACATTCATTCAATTACTATTCCACCAAGAACAAACCAAACTGTTAAAGTCCCTGTGAACATTGAATGTGGACAAAGAATTTTAGTTAACCAAATAGTTAACCCTGACGCATTGTCGAGAATACCAATAAATGCTATAGACGATGACAGTATGCATAATAATCCAGGTGATTCTAAGTTCGACATATGTAGTAGAATACATGAGAGAATTATCGACGAATCCACAACAATATATAAACCCCCAAAACGCAAATCAAAATACTAACTCCATAATTTCAAGTCAAAATAATGAATTGCCTTCCACTTCGAAAACTAACCCATCACAGAAAATTAAAATTTTACAAGACATTCAAATTAGGCCTCCTAATATTATCAAACAACCCCAAAAATATAACGACACTTCAACTGTCCATTCTGCTAAAAACCCTAGTTTAAATAATGAAGGAATTCCAATTTTAGATGAAATTATTAATAACAAAAGCAATCAAATTATCATTTCAAAAAATTCATATAATAATTTACACGTGGAAAGAAGAAATTTTGAAAACCATAAAATTATTTTCCTCAAAATTCCCAAATCAAATCCAAATCTTATTTTAGAATTTTTAAAAAATTATATTATCGAAGATAAAACTTTTTATTTGTATTTTTTTGATGACATCCAGTATACCGAGTTTAATGACGTGTATAGAAAATTCTTTAATGCTAACAAGACCAAATTAATTAAATGTACCAAGATAGTAAAATCTGTAGTACAACAAGACACTCGTATCATGCAGATAAAGTTCCAACACGAAGGAAAATGCAATCATCGCGGAATTAATGAAACTTACGAACAGTTAAAAAAAAATATTATTGGCTCTCAATGAAAATTGATATAACTAATTATATTAATAATTGCAAAATTTGTCAAACCGCGAAATATTCACGCAAAATACCTTACGTACGACGTACCATTAGTATTAACAGAACAAACTGAGAAACCTTTTCAAATTTTACATACATATGTATTATTGACATATTCATATTCGACAATCAAAACTTTCTTACTATAATTGACGCATTCTCTAAATTAGGACAAGCTATTCCAATTCAAGGAAAAACTGCTATCGAAATCAGTGATTCTCTAATTAAATACTTTTCTTATTGCGGTACACCAACAAAAATAGTAATTGATAACGGCATGGAATTCAAAAATGAAACAGTCAAAGAACTTTTAAAACTTCACAAAATTGAAACACATTTTACTACCCCCCTTCATCATGAATCTAATTCACCTGTAGAAAGATTTCATTCTACATTGATAGAACATTTAGGAATTTTACGAGAAACCAATAATTGCGACATTTTAACTTTAATGTGTTATGCAATAATCGCATATAATAATTCCATTCATTTCAGCTACAAATTTTACCCCTCTCGAATTAATATTAGGACACACAAATTCACGAGACCCGTCAGATTTATTAGAAACCTTACTTTATTCAGATTATATTGCAAACCATCGAGACAAAATTAAACACTTATATCAGAATCTATCCGAAAAATTACAAGATAGCAAAGAAAAAGTAATTGAAAAACGAAATTATCAGGGCCCTGAACAATATCAATATAAAGTAGGTCAAATCGTTTATAAAGTTAACACCCAAAGAAATAAAAAAGAAAACAAATTTAAAGGACCATTTGAATTAACTAGAACTACAAGAATTAGAACTACAAGAAAACAACAAAGTCAAAATAAAAAATAAAAGTAATAATAAAGAAGAAATTATTCATATCAAGGAACTAAAAATTTCTATTGTTTCAGACTTGCATTCATCTTTGCGATATTAAAAATTGCAACACCAACTACCGAATTTCATAATCTAAATGATAATCCTGGCCTATTATTTTTCGACATCGGATCTGCACAAAATACAGTTAATAAATGGACGTTAATACAAATCTTTGATATTACACACGTAATTGATGAATTCTTTGTTCTCCAACAAAAATTCAATAAAATTAAAACTTTATTAGAAAGCTCTCATCTTTACCAAAGAGAATATCACAACTCTTATAACTTAATAATTACTTTGGAAACAGAAATTATAACCCAAATTAATCAGTTAAATCCTTCGATAAAACTGCGAAGTAAACGAGGAGCAATTGACGGATTAGGATCTTTAATCAAAATCATTACTGGCAATCTTGATCAAAATGATGCGATTCGATATGATAAAGCAATATCTACTCTCTCTAATGAAGAACAAAAAATCAAAACTTTAATGAAAGAACAAATCGCACTACTCGAAAATTCAATAAAACTCTTTAAAAATACCACTCAAAATCTGGCTCATAATCAAATGATACTAGAATCGCGAATTTTACAAATTGAAGCAGTAATTAAAACTGAAGAGTTCACTAAATTAGAAACGCATTATACCTTTTTAATTCATATTGTACTTTTTCAAATTCATTCAGCTTACCAAATGACTAAAGACATTTTTGAAAAACTTGAAGTAGCTATAACGTTTTCTGAACTAAACACATTTCATAATTCAATTGTAAAACCAGAAGAACTATTAAAAGAATTAAAATCAATCAATAATTTAACCAAAATAAACTCCCTTTTGAACCAGATATCAAAAACCTCATTCTTTTCGAAAAAGTAATAAAAATTAAATGTTATAGTAAAGAAAACCAAATAATTTTCATTTTAGAAATACCATTAGTTGAAATTGAAAGCTATAATTATTATCGTTTGTATCCACTCCCCACTCCTACAAAAAACAATGAATTCAAATTAATCTTTCCTCAATCAAAATACTTGATCCTAAACGAGCAAAATTACATGTTCTCTAACCAAAAATGCAAAAAAGTTCAACTCAAACAATTCATTTGCGAAGAAGATACTCCAATTACAATTATCAAGGAATCGCCATGTGAAATTCAACTTTTAACATATTCAAACAAAATTAATAATTGTCAACAAGTTATTGTTAATCCAGGCACCATTAAAATTCAAAGTATGGAAGAAAACAAATGGATATTGATAATCCCAGAACACACCGTTGCAGTCCAAAAGTGTAAAACCACAACAACAAAAATTCCTCTTAAAGGAACTTACGTGTTAGAATTAACCAGTGATTGTAAAGTGCAAATTCAAAATCATAAATTTGAAACCCACCAAAATTCAACCATCAACTTCGAAGTCATCAAACTACCCGAAATAATCATGAATAGCGATTTAAACAAAAGTGATGTAAAAAATTTAAGAGTTAATAAAAATTTAAAGTTAAATTTAATCGATTTAAATGAGTTTAACAACATCCAAAATGTATTGGAAACTCAATCCAAAAACTTAAACCAACTCTCGGAACATAATGACATTTTTCAAAAACCCAATATTTGGACAATAATTATTTATATTTTAATCATTGTAATGTTTTGCATTGCAGGTTTTTTCTTTTTCATTATATTAAAACGCAAACGACCACCAACTACTCCAAAAGAAGAAAACATAATCTTATAACTTGAGAAAAATATTGTAACCTTTATATTGTAATCTTTATATTATTATCTTTATATTATTATACTTGTAATCATTTTATACGATATTATATTATATAATCAAAAAAAAAGTTATTATAATTAAAAAGCTCGATCTTGAAGTTCTTATTATTTAACTCCGTGTTTTTGTATTAAAAAACTTTTAAAAAAAGTTATTTTATTAACTGCCAAACGAAATTCGCGTATTGTACTTCGTACGACACGATATTTTTTACAAATATTTTATTATAAATAGTAATAATAAAAGGTATAGATCATAATAATGAAACCTCTTAAGGCAAGATTTTAGTCGACCACGTTTTAAAATTGAAAGGATATTAGGGGAAGGTATATGTGTTGCAAGGTTCCCACTCCACTGCAAGGTAAGCTATGCGCGAGTGTGATGCACTGCGCTTATCTGTTATATTGCAAGAGAAAATAAAACTAACTTACATACATTTCTTACCACTATAATATAACGTACAATTATTATCGTCGTTATTACATAATCTAGTATTACTTCTTTTCCAGATCTTTTTCCTATTTTAAATGCTTCTGTAACATTAACTCGTACTTTCAGTTCGTCTTCTAACCATTTCTCTATTTTATTGCTTGTTACTGTTTCTATTTGATTCGCTCCTTTAATTACAATATTGGTTGCCTTTCTCTCTTTCTCATATCTCTCCATCTGTTCCTCAAGTCTTTTTATTATATCGTCTTGCTTTTCTGTTTTATCCTCAAGCTCCTTAATTTCTAACTTCATTTGTTGTCTTTCCTCGTTCCATCTTGACTCCATTACTTCTAGTTTTTCCTTAATCTCTTTTACCTCTCTCTTGTTCTCTCGGAATCCCTGATTCACTACCCCCGTCAGTTTCTCCAGCATCTCTTTCACTTCCTCCATCCTTTCTATGTTTACGGTGTCTTCCTTTTGTATACTTCCCCTGGTTGGAGATTTAATTGTTTTTTTACTTTTTTGAAAGATTCTCAGTTCACTCAAACTTTCGTTTTCACTCCGATCTTCCTCTCTCGCTCTCTTGATGTACTCTCTCACGGAAGGATAGCTATTGGATCTACTTCTCTCTGTTTTGCTTCTATTCATTTGTCTCAAGATTTCAAAGATTCAATTTTACATGTACTCAAGTGTTCGATTTCTTTTCTCTTGCAGTCTCATAAACTGTTTTTCACCAGTTCAACACTACGTATGGTTTCCTTCTCTTGTATATCAAATCCGTTGTCTTGCCTACCTTGCAGATTTTCGCATTGGTTATTTCTGTTTTTCCGCGTTCAAGACTTGGTTCGGTTCGACACCTCGGAAACCTTTGTCTTGATAACCTAACTTTCAATTTTATGATTTCTAATGAACTTACTTGTTTAAATTAACTTTTGCAACTTCTCTGTTTTCAGATTACTCTCACTCAAAATCCGCCTCACTCTTTAATTGATCTCTTCGTCTTTTCTCACCACTAGTATGTCACAACAGCTCCAATACAGTATTTGTCTGTGTATGGTTTTTCACCGTCGCTATAATTATATAGTTCTTCAGGTTACGAAAACACTTCAGCTCAATCACGACTATATCATAAATCAACAGAATAACAAAAGAAACACAATCTGTATTGGTTATTGTATTCCCGTCAATAATCTTCTTTCACACTGGTATTGTTTCTCTTCTGTGCAAATGCCGACTTTGTGGGTTGGTACCACACAACTGTCAAACAACGTTTAACCTCGAATTCAACCAACGTGTCTCCTCTAAAGTTCGTAATATCGTAATACTGCTTTATACCTATTACCAATACTTTGTCCAGTTCTCAGGATCTCAATGTTTCTATTTATCACTCTGAAATCTTGTTTCTATCGCTATAAAACTTGCAAATCAATTCTCTACGGCAGTTGATGCACGCAGGGCCGTACTCAAATTCCTCCGCAAATAATTATAATTAAAATAATAATAATAATTAAAATTAAAATAAATAGTGAAATTAAGAGACAAGGGTCAGAAAATCACAGTAATGGAAAATAAAAATAGACTGAAAGGAACGCGGATTTACATAGAAAGTGATTGTACTTTGACGTACAACGAAAAAATAATACAAGACAAAATATGGGAAAATGCAAAGGAGTACATTAAGATGGGAGAAAAAGTAAGAGTAGGGTACCAGAAACTATTCAAGCGAGACAAGGTATATGTATGGGACAAAGAGAACAGTGAACTGAAACTGAAAGAAGAATCAGTGCAACCAATGGAAACCTCAAAAAACTAAGTAACTGGCAAGGGATAGCTGGAATTGCCCCATCAGTTATCCCAAATAGGACGGAGGGGGACTTAAAGACAACTCAGATTAGAAATAGGAGAAATGCACATGATAACGAAGACAAACGCCAGAAGACAAGAATGAGAAAGAAAAAATTGAAGAGGGATGTAATTAGGATGGGGACATGGAATATAAGGACCTTACTGAAACCGGGTAAGATGAGAGAGGTGGCAGAGGAGTTGATGAGATAATAATAATAATAATAATAATAATAATAATAATAATAAAATTATATTCTAGAAGTACCGATCACCTTCAGAACTTAATAGAAATTACTAAATTGTTTTGTCGCGATATTAAAATGGAATTTGGTTTTGAAAAATGTGCAAAAATTAACGTTGTAAATGGTGCTCCAATTGCAAATAATGAAATTCTGGACAAAATTCCCCAATTACTGCCAAATAAATTTTATAAATATTTGGGAATGCAACAAAATTTTGTTTTGAACGACACTTTACTAAAAAATGAATTTCGGCAAAAATATATTACTAAGTTAAAATTACTCCTCAAGTCTAAACTCACAGCTAAAAACTTAAAATCGGCAATTAATATATGGGCAATACCGATCATAACCTATTCCTTCGGTACTCTTAAATGGTCTAATACAGATTTGAATGCACTGGATACTTTAACTAGAAAATTTTTGTTCAAATACAGATATCTACACCCTAAATCTGCTGTAGAACGTTTATACATAAGAAGAAAAAAAGGAGGTCGGGGATTATTAAATCTATTTAATCTGTGTAAAGCGCAAACCGAATTATTGCGTGAATATTTTTATTCGTTAACCAACCCTTTCATTAAAAGTATAGTCAATTTAGACAAACATTTTACGGGACTTGATCTTAAAAATTGAAAATTAAATTGTGAACAAAATTCAAATTTGGAAATAAATTGGAAAAATAAAGTTTTGCATGGTAAACATGCTACAATTTTGGATTCTGTTGGCATTGAAAAAGAGAAATCAATATTATGGATTAAACAAGGAAAATTGCACTCAGAAACGGAAGGTTTCATGTGTGCAATTCAAGATAGCGTAATTGCCACCAGAAATTATGCGAAATATATAATGAAGAAGCCTGAAGTTGTCGATATATGCCGTAAGTGTAAACTACCGAACGAGACTATCGAACACGTCATAGCTGGTTGTTCAGAACTAGCGCCCACTGAATATCTTTATAGGCATAATTTAGTATGTAAGATTCTACATCAACAGATCGCACTTAAATTTAGCTTATTGGTCAATGTTAACCCTTATTATAAATACATGCCGGAACCTGTTTTGGAAAACAATCATACAACCCTTTACTGGGACAGATCAATTTTAACAGATCGACATATCAATCACAATAGGCCTGACATTGTTATTATAAATAAAGATGACAAATCTGCAATTCTTATTGATGTTGCAGTGCCCCTATCTAAAAACGTATTATCCACCGAAAAAGAAAAAATACGTAAATATGAGGATTTGGCAATGGAAATGACGGCTGTATGGAGTCTCAAAAAGGTCAAAATTGTGCCAATAGTAATATCTGCTACTGGTGTAGTATCGTGCAATATGGAGAGACATTTATTAAGTTTAGATTTAACATCAAAATTATTTGAAAATATACAAAAAGCAACTGTTTTGGCAACTTGTCGTATAGTTAGAAAATTTTTAAATCAACATTAACTAATTTTATACTCTTACTACTAAACCATTTTCAAAATTATTTATGTAAATTAAAAAAAAAATTATGTACATTAATTTATTTGTTAGGTGGTTGGTATTGTTCCCCCACCCAACTGTAACACCACAAATATATGAGAGTCTAATAAAAAAACTTTTAATAATAATAATAATAATAATAATAATAATTTTCATCTATTCACTTGACTTTACTTTTCTGGTTTAACGAAGCATTGAACGATCCTTCAGTTCTACCGGACTTTTTATGTACAGGTGTTACATATATGCTTTTTAAAACTGGGGACCCTTTAGAACCGAAAAACTACAGACCAATTACCTGCTTACCAACCATTTACAAAATTTTCACTTCCATTTTAGCATCAAAAATAGAAAACCACTGTAAAGCAAATGAGATTATAAACATTGAACAAAAAGGCTGTGTGAAAGGATCACAAGGCTGTCGGGAACTGCTAATCGTCGATTCGGTCATTACTAAGCTAGCTAAAAATAATAAAAGGAATTTGCACATGTGTTATATAGATTATAAAAAGGCTCATGATTCTGTTCCTCACGATTGGCTTCTTGATATCCTAGAAATCTACAAAATTGATCCGAAGATTGTAAGACTTTTATCTGCAATGATGTCAAAGTGGAACACTCTTATCACAAATAATGGAACCAGTTTGGACTCGATTAAAATTAGACGTGGCATTTTTCAAGGAGATTCCTTGAGTCCACTCTGGTTTTGTTTAGCAATGAATCCACTTTCGACATTATTGAATGATTCCGCAGCAGGATTTACTTTAAATTTTGAAAACAATTCCAAGATAACTCATTTGCTTTACATGGACGATTTAAAATTATATTCTAGGAACGAAGATCAACTTTTTAACTTAATAAAAACTACAAAATTATTTAGTACTGACATTTGCATGGAATTTGGATTTGAAAAGTGTGCAAAAATTGACATTCATAGGGGTACACCAATTTCTAAATTTGATGTATTAAACGAAATTCCCAAACTATTACCGCATCAGTTGTATAAATATTTGGGAATGCAGCAAAATTTTGTTCTGAACCATACACTTTTAAAAAAAGATTTTAGGCAAAAATACATGCAAAAATTAAAAATTTTAATGAAAAGTAAATTGACGTCTCGGAATATGATCTCGGCTATTAACTCTTGGGCGGTTCCAGTCTTATCATATTCTTTCGGAGTTCTAAAATGGTCGAATACAGATCTAAATGCCTTGGACACCTTAACAAGAAAAATTTTATATAAATATAGATATTTACATCCGAAATCTGCAGTGGAAAGGTTGTATATTAAGAGAAAAAAAGGAGGACGCGGTTTAATAAATTTATTTAATTCTTGTAAATCTATAACTAAATTATTGCGTGATTATTTTTATTCGATTAACATTCCTTTAATTCGCGAAATTATAAGTTTAGATAAAAATTTTAGTGGTTTGAATTTAAAAAATCAAAATCTTAATTGTGAAGAAAAATTTGAATTAGAAATTAATTGGAAGAATAAGGTGCTTCACGGTAAATATCCGACAATTTTGGACTCCGAAGGAATTGACAGAGAAATGTCAGTAGAATGGTTGAAGCGGGGATTACTACACTTTGAAACTGAAGGATTCATGTGTGCGATTCAAGATGGTGTAATTGCCACTAGCAATTACAAGAAGCACATAATGAATCTCGATGTTGCAGATCGGTGCCGAAAGTGTGGTGTCCCCAATGAAACCATAGAGCATATTATAGGAGGATGCTCATTCTTGGCTCCTACTGACTATCTCCGAAGACACAACCAAGTTTGCAAGATATTACACCAGCAGCTTGGTAAAAAACTTAACTTGCTTGACAATTTTAGACCCTATTATGACTACGTACCTGACCCTGTACTTGAAGACGATTTTTCTCTACTCTACTGGGACAGGACTATATTAACGGATGGAACAATTAGTCATAATAGGCCTGACATTGTCTTGATACGAAAACGAGACCAAAATGCAGTCATCATTGATGTTGCTGTGCCTCTGTCTAAAAATATCATAACCACCGAAGGAGAAAAAATCCATAAGTACGAGGCACTAGCAATGGAAATGATGAGTGTATGGGGTCTCAATAAAATAGTAATAATACCGATAGTGATATCGGCTACTGGTGTGGTATCTTCCAAGTTTAAAACCCATTTGTTAAAGTTAAATCTATCTTCAAAATTATACCCAGAAATTCAAAAAGCTGTTATTTTGGAAACGTGCCATATTGTCAGAAAATTTTTAAATTCTTAACATTAAAAATGTACTAAACAATTTAAAATTCTAATTATTTAGTAGTAGATTTAAGTAACTTTTATAATAATTGTTCAAAATTAGCTTATGTGAAAAATGTATCGAAAAATAATGTAATTAGGTGAAACACACTGTAAAGAATAAGATGGTTGGAGCTAAATCCCCCAACTTATGCTAATTACCACTATATGTGAGATCCGAAATAAAGGAAATATTATAATAATTTGTCAAAGTCAGACTTGACGCGTATTAAATTTTCCTCATTAATATCCTTTTTTAATCATAATTAATTATTTTGATTAAATGGGTATTCAGTTTAAACATATATAATGGAAAATAGCGCAAGTAGAAATGTTGGCGCAAACATTCCGATGCGCAATATAAATCGGGGTAGTGAATTAGTGTTGGCAGATTCCACTAATTTACTTGCACATGTACTGTCTAATGAAATGGCGAATCCAACATTACCAGTTGAAAATATTAATAGTAGCTTGTCTTCTGGATCATTGATGATCAATAATGAGAGGACCGCTCAAGGGAAGATTCGCAAGCGCATTAAATGGACCAAAAAAATGAACGAAGAAATAATGCGCACATTTTATGAAATCAACAATTGTGACGAAAGTCCATTACCAGGTTGGCGAAGAAAGTTTCATTTGGCAGTATCCGAAAAATTCTCAAGTTTAAATCTGACAGAGCAAAATGTCGTTGATCGAAGAAATGCCATTATTAAGAAAAAATATCTCAGTGAATCTGAATTATCAGAAATTCGAAAACATGTAGGTAATACTCTTTATCAACAAGAACATTTTGAAGAATTGACAGTGACTGAAGGGGAACCGATACCAAATGAAGCAGACCAAATTCAAGTAGAAGAAATAGTAGTTAATGACGAACTTTACAACCAGGTAGAAATTGAGTTTTTATCCAAAATTGAATTATTTGACAATACTAATCCTTTAGCTAGACCCAAAATTCCAAATCTAAATTTTACAAATTTTTATAAAATTAAATCTATTTTCGAAATTTTGGACAAATTAATCGGCTTGTTTTTAGAAAACCATACCTCTATATATTACATTCATTTGGCAGTATATTGCGCTGCAGTAGTAATTATAGAAAAAAATGATCAAAATTTAATTACTAGCATTTCTAAAATTAAATCACCTAAGGAACCTGCTTGGAAAGTTCGCCTTAACAAAAAAATAAATAGTTTAAGAAAAGATATTGGAATTTTAACCGCGTTTAAAAACCATTCTGACAATGTGGCACCTAGAAAAATATGTCAAATTTTAACAAAATATCGATTAAATAAATATGGAGCAAGTTTTGAAAACAGATTTAATGATAATTTAGATCATTTAAAACAAAAATTAAAAGTAACCGCGCATAGACTAAAACGATACAGTAAATGTACACAAAGAAAATTTGAAAACAAACTGTACATAGAAAATCCAACTAAATTTTTTAGATATTTAGAACCCACAATTAAAACTCAAAATTTCCCAAAAAAAGAAGGTATGATAAACTTTTGGTCAAACTTGTGGTCTCAAAATTATAAATATAATAAAGAAGCATTTTGGATACAAAAACTGAAGGATAGTTCGAATGCATTGGTTTGGCAAGAAAGTGAATTTATAACGTTAGAAAATATAACCGATGCCATAAAATTTTCTTCTAATTGGAAATCGCCGGGTTTAGATGGCATTCAAAATTTTTGGTTGAAAAGGTTTTCATCTATTCACTTGCCTTTACTTTTCTGGTTTAACGAAGCATTGAACGATCCTTCAGTTCTACCGGACTTTTTATGTACAGGTGTTACATATATGCTTTTTAAAACTGGGGACCCTTTAGAACCGAAAAACTACAGACCAATTACCTGCTTACCAACCATTTACAAAATTTTCACTTCCATTTTAGCATCAAAAATAGAAAACCACTGTAAAGCAAATGAGATTATGAACATTGAACAAAAAGGCTGTGTGAAAGGATCACAAGGCTGTCGGGAACTGCTAATCGTCGATTCGGTCATTACTAAGCTAGCTAAAAATAATAAAAGGAATTTGCACATGTGTTATATAGATTATAAAAAGGCTTATGATTCTGTTCCTCACGATTGGCTTCTTGATATCCTAGAAATCTACAAAATTGATCCGAAGATTGTAAGACTTTTATCTGCAATGATGTCAAAGTGGAACACTCTTATCACAAATAATGGAACCAGTTTGGACTCGATTAAAATTAGACGTGGCATTTTTCAAGGAGATTCCTTGAGTCCACTCTGGTTTTGTTTAGCAATGAATCCACTTTCGACATTATTGAATGATTCCGCAGCAGGATTTACTTTAAATTTTGAAAACAATTCCAAGATAACTCATTTGCTTTACATGGACGATTTAAAATTATATTCTAGGAACGAAGATCAACTTTTTAACTTAATAAAAACTACAAAATTATTTAGTACTGACATTTGCATGGAATTTGGATTTGAAAAGTGTGCAAAAATTGACATTCATAGGGGTACACCAATTTCTAAATTTGATGTATTAAACGAAATTCCCAAACTATTACCGCATCAGTTGTATAAATATTTGGGAATGCAGCAAAATTTTGTTCTGGACCATACACTTTTAAAAAAAGATTTTAGGCAAAAATACATGCAAAAATTAAAAATTTTAATGAAAAGTAAATTGACGTCTCGGAATATGATCTCGGCTATTAACTCTTGGGCGGTTCCAGTCTTATCATATTCTTTCGGAGTTCTAAAATGGTCGAATACAGATCTAAATGCCTTGGACACCTTAACAAGAATAATTTTATATAAATATAGATATTTACATCCGAAATCTGCAGTGGAAAGGTTGTATATTAAGAGAAAAAAAGGAGGACGCGGTTTAATAAATTTATTTAATTCTTGTAAATCTATAACTAAATTATTGCGTGATTATTTTTATTCGATTAACATTCCTTTAATTCGCGAAATTATGTTTAGATAAAAATTTTAGTGGTTTGAATTTAAAAAATCAAAATCTTAATTGTGAAGAAAAATTTGAATTAGAAATTAATTGGAAGAATAAGGTGCTTCACGGTAAATATCCGACAATTTTAGACTCCGAAGGAATTGATAGAGAAATGTCAGTAGAATGGTTGAAGCGGGGATTACTACACTTTGAAACTGAAGGATTCATGTGTGCGATTCAAGATGGTGTAATTGCCACTAGCAATTACAAGAAGCACATAATGAATCTCGATGTTGCAGATCGGTGCCGAAAGTGTGGTGTCCCCAATGAAACCATAGAGCATATTATAGGAGGATGCTCATTCTTGGCTCCTACTGACTATCTCCGAAGACACAACCAAGTTTGCAAGATATTACACCAGCAGCTTGGTAAAAAACTTAACTTGCTTGACAATTTTAGACCCTATTATGACTACGTACCTGACCCTGTACTTGAAGACAATTTTTCTCTACTCTATTGAGACAGGACTATATTAACGGATCGAACAATTAGTCATAATAGGCCTGACATTGTCTTGATACGAAAACGAGACCAAAATGCAGTCATCATTGATGTTGCTGTGCCTCTGTCTAAAAATATCATAACCACCGAAGGAATAAAAATCCATAAGTACGAGGCACTAGCAATGGAAATGATGAGTGTATGGGGTCTCAATAAAATAGTAATAATACCGATAGTGATATCGGCTACTGGTGTGGTATCTTCCAAGTTTAAAACCCATTTGTTAAAGTTAGATCTATCTTCAAAATTATACACAGAAATTCAAAAAGCTGTTATTTTGGAAACGTGCCATATTGTCAGAAAATTTTTAAATTCTCAACATTAAAAATGTACTAAACAATTTAAAATTCTAATTATTTAGTAGTAGATTTAAATAACTTTTATAATAATTGTTCAAAATTAGCTTATGTGAAAAATGTATCGAAAAATAATGTAATTAGGTGAAACACACTGTAAAGAATAAGATGGTTGGAGCTAAATCCCCCAACTTATGCTAATTACCACTATATGTGAGATCCGAAATAAATGAAATATTATAAAAAAAAGAATAATAAAAAAAAAAAAAAAAAAAAAGCTTTTTAAAAAGTTTCCAGAATATTACCTTTTTTTAACAAAATTACCATAATTTATGCTTAAATGGGTAATCGATTGTAATTATTGAAATGGAAAGAAGCGCAAGGATAATTGGTTGCGCAAATATCCCGATGCGCAATACAAATCGGGATAGTGAGGAAGTGTTGGTTAATTCCACTTGGCCACTGTCACTAGAATTAACCACCAGAACGGATAATCAAAACCTACCAGTCCCGGCTCCTGTGACTGCACATAATACAATAAGCTTGTCCTCAGGATCATTGATCCAACATGAGAGGATCGCTTGTGGAATAAAGAAACGCATAAAATGGACAAAATTAATGAATATGGAAATAATGCGTACGTTCTTACAAATAAATGAATGCAACGAAAGTCCATTGCCTGGATGGAGAAGAAAATTTCACTTGGCAGTTACAACAAAATTTCCTGAATTACTACTATCAGAACAAAATGTTGTTGACAGGAAAAATGTTATTGTAAAAAAGAAATATCTCAGCGAATCTGAAATTGCTGAAATACGTAAAGAAGTTGGAAACGCCATCTATCAGCGTCAACATTTTAATGAAGAAATACCAACTAACAAGGAATTAACACCAAGTGAAGAAGTAAATCAAGTTCAGGTAGATGAGACAGGTAATGACAGGTAGAGACAGGCAATGATGAGCTTTATCATCAAATACAGGAAGATTTTATATCAAAAATTCAGTTATTCGATGACACTAATCCTTTAAGTAGACCTAAAATTCCAAATTTAAAGTTTACAAACTATCATAAAATAAAAGGTATTTTCGATATTTTGGACAAAATAATTAATGTATATTTAGAAAATCAAATATCAATCTACCATATTCATTTGGGATTGTACTGTGCTGCGACAGTAATAATCGAGAAAAATGAACAACATTTAATATGTGGCAATACTAAAAATAAATCGTCTTTTGAACCTTTTTGGAAAGTGCGTCTCAATAAGAAAATCGTAAAATTAAGAAAAGATATTGGAATTTTAACAGCTATTAAAAGTAATTCTGAAAATGTGACACACCTAGAAAAATAAGTGACATTTATAATAAATATAAGTTAAACAGTCAAGATGCCAATTTCGAAATAATATTTAACGATAAATTAGATTATTTAAAACAAAAATTAAAAGTTACAGCTCACAGGTTGAAGCGATACAGTAATTGCACCATAAGAAAATTTGAAAATAAACTTTATTTAGAAAATCCTAAGAAATTTTTTAGGCGTTTAGAACCTGTACCTAAAACACAAAAGTTTCCGCAGAGTCATAATATGTCACAATTTTGGTCAAATGTTTGGTCTCAAAAGTACAATTATAACCAGAATGCATTTTGGATAAAAAAATTAAATGATGATTCCGCAGCATTTGAATGGAAAGAAGGTGATCTTACAACTTTAGAAGAACTTAGCGCTGCAATAAAGCGTTCTTCTAATTGGAAATCGCCAGGATTGGATGGCATTCAAAACTATTGGTTGAAAACATTTAAATCGACTCATTTACCATTACTTTTTTGGTTTAACAAAGCGTTAAATGAACCATCAATCATACCAGATTTTCTATGTACCGGTGTTACATATATGCTCTTTAAAGACGGAGACCCACTCGAACCTAAAAATTATAGACCTATTACCTGCTTGCCAACTATTTACAAAATTTATACATCCATTTTAGCGACAAAAATTGAAAATCACTGCAAGGCAAACGAAATTATGAGCATTGAACAGAAAGGTTGCGTCAAAGGTTCCCAAGGATGTCGAGAATTGTTAATCGTCGATACAATAATTACAAAATTGGCAAAACAAAATAAAAGAAAATATAAGAAATATAAATAGTTGAGATAGAGGTCGTTATAATCTACAAAGTAGATACATTTCAAAATACAAATTCGTAG
Source organism: Cantharis rufa (assembly GCA_947369205.1). Classification (NCBI taxonomy): domain Eukaryota; kingdom Metazoa; phylum Arthropoda; class Insecta; order Coleoptera; family Cantharidae; genus Cantharis; species Cantharis rufa. The sequence continues at coordinate 16,300,651 of OX376309.1, read as the reverse complement.
TAGGACATCGGTAGTCAGGACCGTATTAGGAATCAATAACGAATAAAAAAAAAATTATATTTAGTTTTTACGGTCGACAATAGGTTTTTGAAATTTTATTTCATTTACCGTTAATTATATTAAAATAAAAGAAATTTAAATATGTGCTACATAGACTATAAAAAAGCCTATGATTCAGTTCCCCACGACTGGCTTCTCGATATCTTAAAGATCTACAAAATTAACCCAAAAATTATTAAACTTTTGTCTTCAATAATGTCGAAATGGAATACTTTAATTACTCATGATGGAACTAGTTTGGATTCAATCAAAATTAAACGTGGAATTTTTCAAGGTGACTCTTTAAGTCCACTCTGGTTTTGTTTGGCTATGAATCCACTTTCGGCATTATTGAATGATTCCGCGGCAGGATTTAAACTCAATTTCCGAAATAACGATGTCATAACTCATTTGCTTTATATGGACGATTTGAAATTATATTCTAGAAGTACCGATCAACTTCAGAACTTAATAGAAATTACTAAATTGTTTAGTCGCGATATTAAAATGGAATTTGGTTTTGAAAAATGTGCAAAAATTAACGTTGTAAATGGTACTCCAATTGCAAATAATGAAATTCTGGACAAAATTCCCCAATTACTGCCAAATAAATTTTATAAATATTTGGGAATGCAACAAAATTTTGTTTTGAACGACACTTTACTAAAAAATGAATTTCGGCAAAAATATATTACTAAGTTAAAATTACTCCTCAAGTCTAAACTCACAGCTAAAAACTTAATATCGGCAATTAATATATGGGCAATACCGATCATAACCTATTCCTTCGGTACTCTTAAATGGTCTAATACAGATTTGAATGCACTGGATACTTTAACTAGAAAATTTTTGTTCAAATACAGATATCTACACCCTAAATCTGCTGTAGAACGTTTATACATAAAAAGAAAAAAAGGAGGTCGGGGATTATTAAATCTATTTAATCTGTGTAAAGCGCAAACTGAATTATTGCGTGAATATTTTTATTCGTTAACCAACCCTTTCATTAAAAGTATAGTCAATTTAGACAAACATTTTACGGGACTTGATCTTAAAAATAGAAAATTAAATTGTGAACAAAATTCAAATTTGGAAATAAATTGGAAAAATAAAGTTTTGCATGGTAAACATGCTACAATTTTGGATTCTGTTGGCATTGAAAAAGAGAAATCAATATTATGGATTAAACAAGGAAAATTGCACTCAGAAACGGAAGGTTTCATGTGTGCAATTCAAGATAGCGTAATTGCCACCAGAAATTATGCGAAATATATAATGAAGAAGCCTGAAGTTGTCGATATATGCCGTAAGTGCAAACTACCGAACGAGACCATCGAACACGTCATAGCTGGTTGTTCAGAACTAGCGCCCACTGAATATCTTTATAGGCATAATTTAGTATGTAAGATTCTACATCAACAGATCGCACTTAAATTTAGCTTATTGGTCAATGTTAACCCTTATTATAAATACATGCCGGAACCTGTTTTGGAAAACAATCATACAACCCTTTACTGGGACAGATCAATTTTAACAGATCGACATATCAATCACAATAGGCCCGACATTGTTATTATAAATAAAGATGACAAATCTGCAATTCTTATTGATGTTGCAGTGCCCCTGCAGTGCCGGATTAACCATAAGGCAGAAAAGGCAGCTGCCTAGGGGCCCCACTTATTTTAGGGGCCCCGTGAAAACAGATTTTATTTAGGGCGGTATTTTGGCCGTTGACGTGACAAATTGAAATGTTGATGAAATTCCCCGAGACGCCACAAAAAGATCGAAAAAGCTAAAAATAAAAAAAGAAAGCTCACTAACACCATATGCAAGCAATAATTTTCTAGAGGGCCCCGAAAATATGGAACTGCCTAGGGGCCCACAAATGTTTAATCCGGCCCTGTGCCCCTGTCTAAAAACGTATTATCCACCGAAAAAGAAAAAATACGTAAATATGAGGATTTGGCAATGGAAATGACCGCTGTATGGAGTCTCAAAAAGGTCAAAATTGTGCCAATAGTAATATCTGCTACTGGTGTAGTATCGTGCAATATGGAGAGACATTTATTAAGTTTAGATTTAACATCAAAATTATTTGAAAATATTCAAAAAGCAACTGTTTTGGCAACTTGTCGTATAGTTAGAAAATTTTTAAATCAACATTAACTAATTTTATACTCTTTATTACTAAACCATTTTCAAAATTATTTATGTAAATTAAAAAAAAATTATGTACATTAATTTATTTGTTAGGTGGTTGGTATTGTTCCCCCACCCAACTGTAACACCACAAATATGTGAGAGTCTAATAAAAAACTATAATAATAATAATAATAATAATAATTACTACACTTTGAAACTGAAGGATTCATGTGTGCGATTCAAGATGGTGTAATTGCCACTAGCAATTACAAGAAGCACATAATGAATCTCGATGTTGCAGATCGGTGCCGAAAGTGTGGTGTCCCCAATGAAACCATAGAGCATATTATAGGAGGATGCTCATTCTTGGCTCCTACTGACTATCTCCGAAGACACAACCAAGTTTGCAAGATATTACACCAGCAGCTTGGTAAAAAACTTAACTTGCTTGACAATTTTAAACCCTATTATGACTACGTACCTGACCCTGTACTTGAAGACGATTTTTCTCTACTCTACTGGGACAGGACTATATTAACGGATCGAACAATTAGTCATAATAGGCCTGACATTGTCTTGATACGAAAACGAGACCAAAATGCAGTCATCATTGATATTGCTGTGCCTCTGTCTAAAAATATCATAACCACCGAAGGAGAAAAAATCCATAAGTACGAGGCACTAGCAATGGAAATGATGAGTGTATGGGGTCTCAATAAAATAGTAATAATACCGATAGTGATATCGGCTACTGGTGTGGTATCTTCCAAGTTTAAAACCCATTTGTTAAAGTTAGATCTATCTTCAAAATTATACCCAGAAATTCAAAAAGCAGTTATTTTGGAAACGTGCCATATTGTCAGAAAATTTTTAAATTCTCAAAATTAAAAATGTAGTAAACAATTTAAAATTCTAATTATTTAGTAGTAGATTTAAGTAACTTTTATAATAATTGTTCAAAATTAGCTTCTATGTGAAAAATGTATCGAAAAATAATGTAATTAGGTGAAACACACTGTAAAGAATAAGATGGTTGGAGCTAAATCCCCCATCTTATGCTAATTGCCACTATATGTGAGATCCGAAATAAAGGAAATATTATATAATAATAATAATAATAATAATTTGAAATTATATTCTAGAAGTACCGATCAACTTCAGAACTTAATAGAAATTACTAAATTGTTTAGTCGCGATATTAAAATGGAATTTGGTTTTGAAAAATGTGCAAAAATTAACGTTGTAAATGGTACTCCAATTGCAAATAATGAAATTCTGGACAAAATTCCCCAATTACTGCCAAATAAATTTTATAAATATTTGGGAATGCAACAAAATTTTGTTTTGAACGACACTTTACTAAAAAATGAATTTCGGCAAAAATATATTACTAAGTTAAAATTACTCCTCAAGTCTAAACTCACAGCTAAAAACTTAATATCGGCAATTAATATATGGGCAATACCGATCATAACCTATTCCTTCGGTACTCTTAAATGGTCTAATACAGATTTGAATGCACTGGATACTTTAACTAGAAAATTTTTGTTCAAATACAGATATCTACACCCTAAATCTGCTGTAGAACGTTTATACATAAAAAGAAAAAAAGGAGGTCGGGGATTATTAAATCTATTTAATCTGTGTAAAGCGCAAACTGAATTATTGCGTGAATATTTTTATTCGTTAACCAACCCTTTCATTAAAAGTATAGTCAATTTTGACAAACATTTTACGGGACTTGATCTAAAAAATAGAAAATTAAATTGTGAACAAAATTCAAATTTGGAAATAAATTGGAAAAATAAAGTTTTGCATGGTAAACAATGCTACAATTTTGGATTCTGTTGGCATTGAAAAAGAGAAATCAATATTATATGGATTAAACAAGAAAAATTGCATTCAGAAACGGAAGGTTTCATGTGTGCAATTCAAGATAGCGTAATTGCCACCAGAAATTATGCAAAATATATAATGAAGAAGCCTGAAGTTGTCGATATATGCCGTAAGTGCAAACTACCGAACGAGACTATCGAACACGTCATAGCTGGTTGTTCAGAACTAGCGCCCACTGAATATCTTTATAGGCATAATTTAGTATGTAAGATTCTACATCAACAGATCGCACTTAAATTTAGCTTATTGGTCAATGTTAACCCTTATTATAAATACATGCCGCAACCTGTTTTGGAAAACAATCATACAACCCTTTAATGGGACAGATCAATTTTAACAGATCGACATATCAATCACAATAGGCCTGACATTGTTATTATAAATAAAGATGACAAATCTGCAATTCTTATTGATGTTGCAGTGCCCCTGTCTAAAAACGTATTATCCACCGAAAAAGAAAAAATACGTAAATATGAGGATTTGGCAATGGAAATGACGGCTGTATGGAGTCTCAAAAAGGTCAAAATTGTGCCAATAGTAATATCTGCTACTGGTGTAGTATCGTGTAATATGGAGAGACATTTATTAAGTTTAGATTTAACATCAAAATTATTTGAAAATATTCAAAAAGCAACTGTTTTGGCAACTTGTCGTATAGTTAGAAAATTTTTAAATCAACATTAACTAATTTTATACTCTTATTACTAAACCATTTTCAAAATTATTTATGTAAATTAAAAAAAAATTATGTACATTAATTTATTTGTTAGGTGGTTGGTATTGTTCCCCCACACAACTGTAACACCACAAATATGTGAGAGTCTAATAAAAAACTATATAATAATAATAAACAATCTTTATTTCAGATAAAGTTACATTGTAAGACAAATAACATTTAAAAGAAATTACGTCGGGATTTGTTATTTTAATTTCTTGTGTCTAAGTATTCGTTTATGTCGTACGGTTCTAACTCCATTAGTAGATCTCTCACTTTGTGTTTATATTGTTTGAGGCTTTTGATGATTTTTATTGTGTCCGGTAACTTGTTATAAATCCTTATGCACATATATGCTGGATTTTTCTCCGTTAGGCATAGCCTGTGTATTGGGTAATTCAAATGAAGTGTTCTTGTTTTATACGTGAAGTTGGTGTTGTTTAGTTCGAATTGTGATTTGTTTTTGTGTACGTATAAAAGACATTCGTACAAATATAGTCCGCTTATTGTTAAAATGTTATTTTTTTTGAAGATTCCTCTGCATGAGTCTCTGTACCTCATGTTGAATATTATTCTAAGGACTCGCTTCTGGATTGTGAAGATTCTTTCGATATTTGTGCTACTGCCCCAAAATATTAAACCATATCTCATGGTGGATTCAATATTAGCGTAGTATAAAGTTTTTAATGTTTTTACATTCATATATTTTGTTGTGATTCTTATTGCAAAACAGGTTTTATTTAGTTTTTGCGATACATTCTCTATGTGTGTGTTCCAATTTAGGAAATTGTCAATGTGTAGTCCTAAGAATTTGGTGTAACTTTCTATTTTGTATTCATGTCTTTCGATGTTGATAACTTCTGGTTTTTCTTTTTTCGATCTGTTTGTGCTAAAAATGACCATATTTATTTTACTTTCGTTGAGTGTCAGTTTGTTTTGATTTAACCATGTTTTTGCTTTGTTGTATAGTTCTTTGCTTTTATTAATTAACTCTGGCTTGTTTTTAGCGCCTACTACTAGGTTGGTATCATCGGCGTAATTAGTTATATACTCATCTTTGTTGTTGATTATGTAGTTGAGATCGTTAATGTATATAATAAATAGGATTGCACTTAGTATACTTCCTTGTGGTACGCCTGTGCTGCTTGTTGTTATTTTTGATTTTTCACTTTGGTTATTTCTTGTGACAATGACTTGTTGTCTTCTGTTCGAAAGGTAAGATTTAAATAATTTTCCTGCGTTGCCTCGTATGCCGTATAGATTTAGTTTGTCCATTAGGTATTCCAATTTTAATGAGTCATATGCCTTTGAGAGGTCAAGGAACATTCCCAGTACCAGTAGGTCTTTTTCAATAAAGTTTAGAATGTTTTGGGTGAATTGAAAAATTGCTGTTTGGGTCGATCTTCCTTTTAAGTATCCATGTTGTGTTTTGGTGAAGATATCAGATTCGCTATTAAGAAAGTTAATTATTCTGTTACACATGATTCTCTCAAAAAATTTTAAAAAGCTAGGTAATAGGCTTATTGGTCTGTAGTTGTTTATATCTTGTGGATTGCCGCCTTTAAGCAGTGGTTTTATTAAAGATAATTTTAACTGGTTTGGGAATAATCCTTATTGTTTGAAGGAGTTGTTGATTATATATGACAGAACGATTTCTATTTCTGATATGCATAATTTTACCAGGCTTGTGGGTATTTCATCTTCCCCACTACTGTGTTTATTCTGTAGTGACTTTGCGGCGTTTCGAATTTCTTCGGGTGTGGTAGGTTTTAGATATAGTGATTTATTGTTTTCTTTTATTTTGTCGTACTGTGTATGGGTATATTTATTTGGTTTTTAATTAATTTATCTACAGCTTCTTCATACAGTTTACTGAAGTTGTCGGCTATATCTTTTAGGTCTCCGGTAATGTGACAATCTGTCTTTGTTCTTGTTTTTCCTTGAATTTCATTGCATATTGCCCACATTGATTTGTTTTTGTTATCTGATTTATTTATTATGTTTTCGTAGTTTATTCTTTTGTTATTTAATAGTAGCTTATCGTATTGTATTTTTGTTTCTTTGTATGACTGTTTAAATTGTTCATTATGTCGAGTTAAAACATATAGCGTGTCTAGTTTGTTTTTGCATTCATTTAATTCAGGGTTGTTTTTCCTAAACACCTTACGTTTTTTGGTTGTTACTAGTTTCACTGGAAAACATTCATAGAAATTTCCCAAAAATACTTTCATAAAGGCATTCCATTGATCGTCGATCTTTTTTCTGTCTATTAGATATATCGGTTCCCAGTTTTCCTTCTTTAGGTTTTCTAAGAAGTTGGATTTAGCGGTTGGAGTAAATCTTCTTCGGTATTGTCTTGTTATTCTTTCTTTTTGTGTTACTTCAAAAATGATTTTCTGGGCTTTGTGGTCTGAGATGTGCATATTGAAAACACTACCATTGGAGTTGTATATATTTGTAAAGATGTTGTCTATACAACTTTTACTATTTTCTACTTCTCTCGTGTGTTCATTTATTTTAGCATAAAGATTGTATGACATCATTAGGCTTAGCAGTTTTGATTTGGTTTTGTTTTCTTCTTTTAGTTCAATATTAAAATCTCCTGTTATTATTATGTTTTTGTTTTTCTCGATTTTCGATAATAGTTGTTCTAATTTTTCAAAAAAACTTTGTAAGTTTCCGTTTGGTGGTCTGTAAATAGATATTATTATAGTTGGGGTTTCCTCAAGTAGTACCTCACCTGCTGCACATTCGAATTCGTTACTGATAGAAAATTTATTTAGTTTTTTCAACTGTTTACCTTCGATATCCTTGCTTATATAAACTGCTGCGCCTCCGTGTGTACCTTGTGTTCTGCAATAGCTTGTTAGGAGTTTATAATTTTTTATTGCCATATTTTCTAGTTGTTCACTTGATTGCCAGTGTTCTGTTATACAAATTACGTGACATCTGGTTTTCAGTTCCATTATTCCTTGTTCGATTCGTTCTATTGCATTGCCTAGTGATCTTACATTTTGGTGTATCACAATTATTTTGTTTTTCTTATCACTTGTTATGTCTGTACTTTTAACTGATTTTGTAATTGATTGTGTTGTAATTTTTGTTTGTTCATTTATTGTAGGTACTTCATTTATAAAAAAGTTGCACCTTGGTTGTTTTTTTCATATATTTTAAAGTTGAATCTTCTTATTCCCACATTAGGGGGTCAGAAAGAAGGTTCGTACATTTCATCTTTTCGTGTGAGTGGTGCTGTTATGACAAAACTTTTAAGTTGACCTGGTTTTGTAGTTAATTCCTTTACTTGAATTAATTCGTTTTCAAACTTGGGTTGTTGTTTTATGTGATCTTCAATCATATTGGTGGTGACATGTTGGTTTACTCTATAAATGTTTAGCCATACCTTACGTTCCGGTCCTGAAAATCCCGTTTGTTGTATTTGTTGTGATATTGTTCCAGTGCCTAGTCGTTTTTTAAATATCTTTTTTCTTTTATTGTTTACTACTTCATAGCCATCTTGTTCATTGTATTCATTACTCTCCTGGTTGGTTTTGTTTTGAAATTTGGGTCGATGTTCAATGTGGTCTGTTCCTTGAATTTTGGTTGCATCGGTGTTTTCGTTTCTTGACCTATATTTGATTTCTTCATCATTGATATGTTTGTTTACGTTAATAGATTTGTTTTCTTGTTGTTTTTGTGTATTACTGTTGGTAACAATATTACTATATGTAGGTTTGGCGCTTGCGTTGTTTTCGAGGGAGTCGATGCGCTGTTTTAATAACCTATTGTTTTCCTTGAGAATTTCATTTTTTTCTTTGGATTCGGTTAGTAATTCGTTTAATAATTCCAACCTTACCCGTAAAATTTGATTTTCTTGTTGAGGATTGTTGGTTTGATCTAACTGAGGATCTTGTGAATCGCAGCACACTAATCTTGTTGTGCTGATTATTTTTAGTTTTTTCTTGTTAGCACATGCCTTGTGAAATGCTCCTTCACAATTAATGCACACCAATGTTTTGCAAGGTTGCTTGACACAGCACTTGTATTGTTGACCCATGAAAACACTATTTATATCGCTTTTTACGCTTTCGCTTTCAGACACGTCGTCTTCACCTGACGCCATCTTGAAACTATACAAGGTAGATATAGCGGCACTACAAGAAATTAGATGGAAGGAGCAAGGAGAAATAATCGGAGACAGTTTTTCGCTGCTGTACTCCGGAGATGAAAAGCAAGGAAGAAATGGAGTGGGATTTATGGTATCAAGGAGATTGCGTAGTAATATAATGCAATTTAAACCAGTGAATGGAAGGTTGACATGCATGAGAGTAAAAGCAGAACCATCAAATATAACAGTCATTAGCGCATATGCACCTACAGAAGAAAGCAGTGATATGGAAAAGGAAAACTTCTATGGTAAACTTGAAGATTTATGTGAAGAAATTCCCAGAAACGACACCCTAATAATACTTGGTGATTTTAATGCGCAAATTGGAAAAGAAGAGTATATAAAGGAAGTAGCTGGAAAACAGACAATACATGACATAACGAACGATATCGGGAACAGATTATGTAACTTAGCGGCAGCGACAGATATGGAGATCAGTATTACGAGATTTGCACATAAAAAGATACATAAAATATGTAACTTGGGTATGGCCGGGAGGAAGCGGCCACGAAGGTAATCAGATTGATCACATATTGATCTCAAAAAGAAAGAAAATGTCAATAAGAGATGTACGATCATATAGAGGACCCAATGCGGACACGGATCACTACTTGGTAGTGGCAGACATAAGGCAGAAAGCAGAAACAAACAGAAGAAACAATAGAGGAAATAAAAGAATAGCAACAGAAAAAAATATCGTCACTCTCTGCCGCAATACCTCCAATCACCAGCACACCAAATTTTGTCCGGAGATACGATGACATAATGTTCATTTTTGTTATCTATTGTGGTAGCCTTAACAAAGATATCGGTAGCCCTGGCAAAGATATCTATATGTATCACCCCCTACCCTAAATCTATCTATAAAAGTTTTTTTAACAAAATCTAAAATGAAAAATATTTTTTATTTTTGTACGCCACTGAATTTTTTCCAAAATTTTTATATACGTCACATAATACCGTAAGAAGTCACAAATAAAATTTCTCCAAGATTGGTACAACAAATTTTTTCGGTTATCTAGCGGATTTTTCGAAAATAAATTTTTGTAAATTACTGACTGCCGATTTACTGATTCTGAAAACATTTGCGAAAAAATTTAACAAACAGCCTAAACTTGGTCGCTACCTAGTGGCAGAACCTTTTACTTATAAAGTAACGTTCCGTCAGTCCGTACGACGATATTATAAAATATTTCCCACCGAACCACCTATTTTTGTATTCTAAAATTAATTGTTACAAGCCCTAAACTCAATTCTTATGCTGCACTCGGTATACAAATCAACATTAACCTAATTTTGACACATATGTCACAAAATTATGACGTTTATTAAAATTTTGAATATATTGTTTTATTTTTGCCAGCCATCTGACCAATTCTCACAAAAAATATATAAATTAAGATTTCAGTAAATATTTTCTATAATTTTTCTGACCTGCCCCGCCCTGTTACAATTGGCTCGGTTTGTTTTCTCACCAATACTTATACTTTCAAAGCTCCATCGACACACCAAATTTTAGCTGAATCGGTTAAACATTTCCGGAGATACGACGACATTTTCATTTTTTTTTATTTATTTTATTGTGGTGGCCCTGGTGAAGATTTCTCTGGCAAAACCTTATTTTCACCATTCCAGCCCACGAGGCATACGTCCAATAAGTTTGATTGCAATCGACGCAGAAATGCCGGAGAAAATCGATCGACAAAAACTTTTTTCATGTTTTTGACAAAAAAGTTAATTTTATTTTTTTCATGTTGCATTACTGATTTCTATCGAAGGATTACATATGCTCTCATATCCATTAGGATCAATGTACCTACGTACCAAATTTGGGTAAGATCCCTTCAGCATTTCTTGAGTTATTCACTCTTAAAGTTTCAACTTTGACAACTTGTGATTTTTGACAGACGACAGATAGAAGATTAATTTTACCTATTCTGGATAAAGCCTTTTAAGGCCTTTAAAATAACATATCGCAAGACAAAATATTTTTAAAAAATCCCGTATTATTTTCTTGTGGTGGCACTCCTGATTGATAGATCGCGACGAAAACCTTATTTTCACCTTTCCACCGTGAACCCTACCACCATACCAAATTTGGTCGTAATTGGTTGAATGGTTCGGAAGCAAATCGATCGACAAAATTTGACGACCGACAGACAGACAGACAGACCGACACAGAAATTTTTTTTTTACTTTTTGCAGATCTTTACGTTTCTGAACACGGTGATCTCGAAAATGCAAAAAAAAAAAGTTGAAATTTTTTTTCGATTACCATACCTCCAATTTTTTTTAAAAATTGATTGGAGGTAACTAGGAGCAAGTCCAATAAGAAAAAGGTATGAAGACAAGGTGAAGGGGGAGTTGGAGAAAGAAGGAAGAAATAAAATAATAGACCAAGAATTCGACATAATTGTGAGTAGCATGAAAAGAAGCGCTGAAAAAGTATTGGGATATGAAGAGAGGAAAAAGCAATCAGAATGGTTTGATGATCAATGTCTAATAGCAAATGCGGTAAAAAGAGCAGCAAGACTGAAGTGGCTGAGTACGAAAACAGAAGATGACCTGAGAAGTTACAAGAAGTGTAACGAAGATGCAAAGAAAACGTATAAAAGAAAAAAGAATTTATGGATTAAGAGCATGATGGAGGAAATTGAAGAAAGTAAGCGATTTAATAACGCAAGACAGTTTTATGAACAGATTAAGCGACAAAAGAAAGAACACAAGATGAAAGTAAGAGGAATAAAGAATGAAGAAGGAAAGTTAGAGAACGATACGAAAAAAATAAATAAGATATGGGAACAACACTTCAGTAAACTGCTAAATGTCCAAAAAACAAGCGAAAAGAAAAACGAAATGGAGTTGAGAGAAGGAGAACAAGAAGTGGATGAACCCTGTTATGAAGAAGTGGTGGAAATAATAAGCAAACTAAGAAACAGAAAGGCGCCAGGTAAAGACGGAGTAAACGCAGAATTGATAAAGTACGGGGGAGAAGAATTACATAAAAGAATATATGAACTGGTGAGACAGGTATGGAGAGAGGAGAGGATGCCAAGGAAATGGAAAGAAGGAATCATTGTCGCGATAAAAAAGAAAGGAGATCCAGAAGTATGCAACAATTATAGAGGATTTACACTGTTGAATACAACTTACAAAATACTATCCACAATAATAAATAATAGATTGAAAAGACATACAAAAAGAGAGATAGGTGAATATCAGTGTGGATTCATCGAAGGCAAATCAACAGTAGATGCTATATTTATGCTCAAACAAATAATAGAAAAAAGCTCCGAGTACAATATAGACATGCATATGTTGTTCATTGACTACAAGCAGGCATTTGACAAGGTGAATAGAGAAGAACTAATAAGAACGATGGAAGAAATGAAGATTCCAAATAAATTAATAAAGTTGACAAAAATGACACTTGAAGAAACTACAGCGTGCGTAAGAACACCGGAAGGAGAGACAAATGATTTTGAGGTAAATAGTGGAGTGAGGCAAGGAGATGGGATGTCTGCAACACTATTTAATCTGGTGCTAGAAAAGATAATTAGAAGCATAGAGTTCAAAGGTACAATAATTAATAGAGAGATGCAGGTGATAGCCTATGCAGATGATGTAGTAATAATAGCAAGAACAAAAAGTAAATTAGTAGAAAGTACCAGAAGAATCAAGGATATGGCAAAGAGGATGGGACTGCTAATAAATCAGAATAAGACGAAATATATTAAGTATCCCGGAAAGAAAACAGAAATGGGAAGCTTTTTAGAGGTGGATGGTGACAAATTCGAGGAAGTGAGTAGTTTTGATTACTTGGGGGTCCAAGTGAATATTAACAACGAACGAAATGTAGAAACAAAACGTAGAATACAAGCAGGTAACCGAGCGTATTTTGCCAATAAACGAATAATGTGGGATAAACACATAACCAGATCATGTAAAATAAGAATATATAAAACGTTAATAAGACCTGTCATAACGTATGCGTCAGAAGTAATGAGCTTATCAAAGAAAGAAGAGGAAGATATGAGAATATTCGAACGAAAAATTTTAAGAAACGTGTTTGGAATAAAAAGAATCAACGAATCGCAAATAAGAATTATGATGAACAGAGAAATACTGGAAGCAATGAATAACGAATACATAGTAAAGATAATTAAGACGAATAGAATGAGATGGTTGGGACACTTGGTGAGAAGAGAGGAGAACGCAGCAATAAAACAGATAATGCAATGGAGACCAATGGAGGAGAGAACAAGAGGTAGACCGAAGATAAGATGGTACGACCAGGTCACTGATGATTTGAGAACATTAAGGGTCGGTGAATGGAGAGAGAAGGCCAAAGACAGAAAGGAATGGAAAAGAATAGTAACAGACGCAAAAACAGATGCAAGGTTATGAATTTGTAAAAATAGTTGTTACGGGGACTAATCCACCCCAAAGAGAAATGGATTTGTAAGTTTCATAAGAAACAGCTAAATTCCGCTTAGGAGTGTAAAGCTACTATTATTATTATTACATAATCTACTTAATGTTCCAAAATGATTATAATAATGATTATACTGTACATACTGGTAATCATCGTAGTTCTTGATTTATATTGTACTCGTATCTACTATCAATAATTTCTGGAAGCAAATGATCAAAATACAATTTTTTAAATTTTGGTTTCATGTTATTGTTCCAGAAGTTTTGATCTCTTTCAGTTTTTAATATAATAAAATCATTTGAAATCCAAATGATAAATAAAATAATGTCTTATAATCTTTTGCACTAGATCAGGGGTGCTCAAACTTAAACTGCTGGCGATCTACCTCAATATTGTTAAACTCCGATCGATCGACTCTGAGAAGCTGCAAGTATATTTGATGGTATAGATCAAGTACAAAAACAAGATAAAAAAACGTAGCCCTTCGTCGATTTTTTTTGACAAGTACCGCGCATTTTTTAATAAAGCCACCTTTCTAGCAGGAGGTTATTACGATAAGAAAAGTGATGAGGGGGTTATTCTGGCCCAATTGAGGATCAACTAAAATAAAATTTGTGAATAAACCTACATCGGCAAATTTTTATCGAGATCGACTCAAATTGCACTCGCGATCGACCGTTTGAACACCCCTGCACTAGATGGACACTTAATTTCTATTATACCATCTTCATTTATTAGTGCATCTGTAAAGGCTCCAATGTATGAATCTAATGAATGAATAAAAAATCCGCATCCAATAATAGTATCGCCCGATAATCGATTTCTCACTTGATGTATATAATATATCACTTATAATGATTTATTGTACTTATTAAAGTGAGTTACATCTACCGAATCTCATTTGCAAGCAAGGCGAACGTCTATCTCTGTTTGTTATGCTATTCCGCGCATTACTCTCGCTCGCTCGATATTTTCAAACGCGTCTGCCGTCATGAAGGCTGCACTTAAAACCGTCTGTCATAGTATATTTGAAAAATACACAAAAAAAGGAATCTTTTGATATAAAAATTGTCTATGTACCCTATGGTTTAGTTCAACCTCAACAATGCCTCTTTTCTAGCGCCGCTCCCAAGTTAACGCTGCCACTCACGAGTGGCAGACGGGCGGTTTTATTACTAATTTTTAATGCCCTTTCAGCCTGTATGGTCAAAAATTTTGTACCTTATGGTTTAGTTCCCATGCATGCGGGCTCCCGGACTATTACCCTCTCTAGAGATGACCAACAAGTAACATTCGATATTTACAGGAAACCCACACAAACTGACACGTTGATCCAGAAAGATTCTAACCACCCAATGAATCAAAAAATGGCTGCATTCAAGGCATACGTCTACAGAGCGAAAAACCTCCCCCTGACTCCTGAACAAAAGAAAAAGGAAATAGATGTGATTATTCAGCTAGCAACTGTTAACGGATTTGACAGAAGAACAATCCAACACATCATAGAACCCAAACCGAAAGCACCAAAAGACCCGAAAACATCAAATGACAACACAAATAAATATCACGTATTACCTTACATTGGCCCAGCCACAGGAAGAATAGCCAGAGCACTGAAGAGGAACCTCGACATTAATTTGTCCTTTAACCTCAAAAAACTCTAGGAAGTCTGCTGACCAACAACAAGGACCACGTACCAACCGAGAAAAGAAGTGGCATTTATAAGTTAAAATGCGGCCAATGTGAAACTAATTACGTCGATCAGACGATAAGGAATCTAGAAGTCAGGGTGAAGGAACATATAAATAGACCTGGAAGCTCTCAATTCGGCCATCACATGAGATTTAATGATCATACTATGGACATTAAAGATGCGAAAATCCTCCACAGCGTGAATAAAAGAGGAAAGGTAATGGACCTTCTCGAAGAATTGGAGATAGCGAAGGCTCTAAAAGAACCGAAATGTTGCAATACGCAAACCGGCAACACCAAATTTAAACCAGCATTCACGCACTTTATTTGAGACCACGCTGGTTTTTTGATTTTTAATTTACATTTGTACCGAGTTTGTATTATCAAATTCGATAACGTTTAGATTCGTGAGGTTATATTTTAATGTCAATTTGCAAGTGCGTAAATTTATTGTAGTCGCTCACAAATGTTTCTTTCTTTTTTACGATTATTTTAAAAAGATTTGACGAATAAGAAGGATTTTTGTTTTTAAATGTAAAGTTCTCTTTTAATCAGTTTTCTTGTAGTTTGCCTTGAAGATGGGATCATCCCGAAACTAGTCGGCATTAATTATTAAATAAAAAACACACTATAATAGTGCTTAAGATTTTTATTTTTATTTTATTTAAAAGTAAAATTGTCGTACAAAATGTGCAAACGCGCTTGCTGGAAGGTTTAAAAAGGCGTTAACATTATTTAATGTATTAATTAATGTACATTAATGTATCTATTTTAGATCACTATACCTTATTCCTCAACTAGATTTTTATAAAATAATACCTGTTTTGTTTGATACTCAAAATATTTTAAGTATTTTGTAAGAAATCGAGTGATTTTCTTTTGAAGAAAATTTATTACTCCTACAAAAGTTGCAGGTTTTGGTTCTTTTTATTAAAAAAATGTTTAATTTTCCTCGGACTAAAAATTTCAGTTTAGTGCAGTTTTAAGAGCTTGAATATGTCAAACATACTACCAGCTTGAAAAAATGTCTGTGTATATTCTGTCTTGGTTGGAATTGCAATATATTTTAATAAAATTATAATAAAATAAAATAAAATATATTTTATTTAGGTACTTTTACATGCAGGCTTCCCACTTGTTCTAAAATTGTATCTCCAGAGTCCTTTTGCTCTACATAAGAGCATAGTGACCATTTCTATTTAAAAAAATTATAATTTGAGATAGTTTGGTAGAGATAATGTAGTCCATTATTCAAAGTTTGAAATAGACAATTAAATTGCAAATTGGATATTTAAATTCTTTTTTCCACTACTAGTCATATAGACTAGCATTATAACTTAGGTCAGTCGCATGTAAAGTGACTCATTTTAGACTAGTGGTTAATAAATTTTTTATTATACACCAGTGGTTAATAATGAACATATTGTTATTTTTCTATAGTTTAACAACTATTTATAAGACAAATTTTGATAAAAAAACGATTTTGTATGACCAGGAGATGGTATTTAATTGCATTTAAACTATTCAAAACGCTTTTTTAATAGATTAATTTCATTTTAAATATTTTTTAAAAACTCGAATTAATTATGACAGAAGCGAAAGCGCCACCCCTTGTTAATTTGAGAAACCACGATCGCGCCTTCTAAAGATTTTTAATACGAATTAGACGTTTATAAGTAAATTTTTTTGCGCGCGATCGATTTGAAATTTTGCATATGCATTCCTATCGATAATTTACCAGGGGATGTAGTACGAGTCGAAGGGGGGGGAGATTTTGCTCAGTTTTTTGATATCTAGCGCCGTTATTAAGTTATTACGAATTAAAGTAATAAGTCAAATAAAAAAATCTGTCATTTGATATAAATATTTTAAATTTAAAAATTTTTTATTAAAAAGTTTTAAAAAAAAATGCTAATAAATCTAGTAGTGGAAAAAATCGTATATAAACCACGGTTGTGAAGTCCATTATAGCCTACGCGCCTTATATCCCTCGGTGCTTCGCACCTCGGAATATAATCTTGGCGCTATGGCTATAATGATAGTCTTCACAACCTTGGCCTATAATATACTATTTGATTGATAATTCTACTCGTGTATAAAACAATGCATAAGAAACGTCAAACTTGACAGTTTGCTAGCGGATAAAAATTGTACTTAGGAAGGAACAGAAATGCAAGTGGATATTTTTTGCGGATTTTTTTTGTTTACCTTTTTTGAAATGACAACTAAAGTGAATTTTTAAGTTTAAATAGTTTTATGCGTATTTATGGATCATACGAGTTTATTTAATGTAATATTTTAAATTTAAATTTAAATTTCATCGTTTATTCGCAGAATTATCTAATTAAATACCACGCTAGCTTTGATTTCTATTCTGATAATTTTTAATTTCTGAACACTCATACGTGCTTTTAAAATTTGGCTCGAGAAAACTGTTGGTCGGACAAAATCACTCAAGCAATCTCGCTAACGCTCGATCGCTCTTGTGATTTTAGTCGACCCAGTTTTCTCTCGCTAAATTGCTAATCACGTATTCGTTGAAATGATAATGTCCTATAGCCATATTTTCGCACAACATTAGCGCTCCCATCTATCTAATAATTAATAATATATTTTCACCTATCTAAATAAATAATACCTAAATACCTAAAGATAATTTGTCAGAATTAATTTACGAAGTGCCATGTTTGAATTGTGAAAAGACGTATGTTGGTCAAACAAAACAATACTTGAAACAAAGAATGTACCAACATAAAAGAGATTGTGAAATAGCCAAGGACAAAGAAAATAAGGGAAGAGGAACTGGGGGTAACAATGATGATGAAAATTCCACAGCATTGGTAGCACACCATTTAGAGAAGGGGCACAGCTTTGATTTCGAAAGTGTAAAAATATTAGACTTTGAGGCTTCTAAGTTAAAAAGAAATATAAGCGAGATGTTCTTTATAAAAATCAGCAACTGTGTAAACTACAGAGAAGACGCGATGAAACTTAGCAAAATTTATAGTGGTATTTTGGAATAATCACTTTAATTGGCCCGGAGTTTGTATTTTGTATAAAAAGAGGAAGAGGAAAAAGAAATGATGTAAAATAATAAAAGAAGGGAATGAAAAGTTTTTAATTATTTATGGTTAATTTATGTTAATAGATTGCGATGCCATAGTATGGTGAAAACGTTTGCGATATTGTATACTTACAGTGTATTTTAATTGTGATAACTTAAAAACATTTTAGTTCTGAAAAGTGTGTGTGCATTTTTTAGGCTTTCTAAAATAGTGATATGGTTTGTAACTTCTACTTCGTAATTGTTAGTTTGATTCTTCGTAACTTCGTATTGTTCCCTTTGGAACTTTGCACTTGAATTGGATGGGCTTCTTAACTTCTTTTTGGACTTTGCACTTGAATTGGTATTTCTTATTGATGTGGCACTTTAATTTTTACTGGTTGGCAGATCTGGAATGTTGGAGTATTTTGGCAGGTTTGGAATTTAGAAGTATTGATGTTGCTGCAGAGAAGCTCTACATGATTTGAATCATGTAAGTTGCGCCTCTCCACAGAAGTTGATGACTTATAATTTTTTTTTATTTTTCGGCCAGCATTTGATGAATTTTTTGTAAGAAGAATTTTAGTCCATTCTTCTTGTTTTTATCTTTTTTTTTGTAGGTAATTTTTCTTTTCTTTTTCTGTTGTTTTTATTTTTCGTTATCATTTTTTCAGGTTCTTCGGATTTTGAATTTGTATGTTTTCGACTTCGCTCATCTCTCGATTGTTAGCTTTCATTTAAGTGGATGATTGATTGAATTTGTTGTCGTTGTCGCTGATGGACCGTGTTGATTGAAGTCGCTGATGGACTGCGTTGATTGAGTCGCTAATGGACCGTGTTGTTGTCGTCGCTGGTGGACCGTGGCGTCGTCGCTGGCTTCTAGGTGACTCGAAGGACCATGTAAAATCTCCCGAACGAGAAATTTTGAAGCTTTGGCAGACTTCTAAGCGTTGGCAGCCTCACCAACGAGTTTTTAGGCTTGGAACTCAGAAGTCGCCGTGGTGGTAGAATAAAACTCAAGGTTTGGTTTTAGACTATGTTTTTATTCATCAATTGCTGGTCTTTTATATAAAATAATTTGATGAGTAGTCGATTCGTGCGACTTTACAATTGACATTATAATTGCTGATGAATTAATAACAATTAAATAAATTCACCTACTTATTAAATATGTGCAGGATTGCAAAATAATATTGTTAATTACTTAAATATTTTCACATACAGGATGGTTTTATAATTAAAATTAATAAATTTTGTGAAGCCAAAAATATCATGTTTAACGTGGTTAAACAATATCCTTCAGTGCAACAACTAGCAGTACATTTGGAAAACGGGCAAAGGGTTTATTTTACTAACGAAACAGCTGCCCAACAGATTGTTGCTCCTAAACATACCACGCTTACTGCTTTCTTTCAATTATGCCAAGAGGATGTGTTTGCACGAACTTTATTGTATCACCAATTGCCTTCTTATTATACATGGAATAATAAAAAATGGAGTAGAAGAAAAAGAGGGATTGAATTTGAAGATCATCCAGGTGTGAAATTTGATGGGGCTTTAGGTAGAGTATTTACTGTTCATCCGAGTCAGCATGAATGTTTTTTTTAAGAATGTTACTGCACGAAGTCCAAGGGCCTACATCTTTTGAAGACCTTTGTGATTTGTGAAACATTTAGAGAAGCATGCTACAAACTTGGATTGCTAGAAGATGATAAGCAATGAGATGCCACATTGGGGGAGGCAGCCATATGCCAATTTCCAAAGCAGCTGAGACATTTATTTGCAATTTTATTAAAAAATTGCGATGTTGGAAACCCCATCGACTTATGGAACAAATATAAAAATGATTTTTCGCAAGATTACAGGCACCAAGCACAACTTGCCAACCCACACATTGACGTTGTGCACACAGATGAAATCTACAACAAAGCATTGATTTCCATTGGAGATAAAATAGCGGTCTACGACGTTTCGGCGCAGCCGGTTCGGCGCGAAGACGGTTCGGCGCGAAGACGGTTCGTCGCGAAGACGTTTCGGCGCGAAGACGGTTCGGCGCAAAGACGGTTCGGCGCGAGCCGATTCGGCGCAATCCAGTGCGGCGCGAGCCGATTCGGCGTAAAGACTTTTCGGCGCGAGAATAAAATATTTTAAAAAGAAAAATAATGTGGAAAAATTTAAACATTAAGGTGGTTCGGTAGAGTTTGGCCGACTCCAAATGTAGTCTATTATTCATATTTTTAAATAGACAATTACATTGCAAAATCGATATTAAAAATCATTTTAATTAAAAATATAATTTATCAAATTGTGTATACTCTTATAAATAATCTAAATGTCAATTAAAATTTATAATTAGAACTTTAATTGATTCACTTACTAGCTGATCTACCTAACCTAACTTATCTCGACATTGACTTTAGTATAACTGATCGCTGAAAATATAAACACAGCCTGAAAAATTTTGTTGCACAAATGAGTCAATTACGAGCTCTTTCGGGTCGTTTCATTAAGGAAACGTTAAAATAATGTTGAACATAAATGCAAGAAATCCAATAAAGGCTATTTATAATTAAAATTCGAATATGTATAGTTACGCCATCTACTAAGATAATCCGTAGTCTAAATGATAATTTGTTTGACATAAATTATGACAGCTCGCACCAAAAATATATGTTTCGTTTTCAAATTCAAAAAACGCGGGCATTATTTTATTAGCGATTTCTCAATAATTACACCGTAAATCCAATTCAATGTTTCCTAGAAGATGCTTCATACATCCTAGATTAGAGTCGTAAGTTTTTTTTCGTGAGTTTCGGGATAAAGTTTTGAGTGAATTCAAAATTAACATCCTAATCTGTGCTATTTTGTGTGTTTTCTTATGTTCGCAATGTAATTTTTTAAAGATTTTAAAAGATGATTTCTTAAAAACTACACCGTAAAAAGACTTGAAAATTCACCAACACATAAAAAAAACTATTTGCTTTTGATTTTACTTAAAAAAACCTTTGGTTGCGGGTGAAAGCAAACTCTACCGAACCACCTTAATAGATAAATAATATGTATAATAAATTTATTAAAATTAATACACATGTATAAAAAATAAAAAAATGTTAAGGATTCATTTCGTAATTATACGATAATCCTCGCATATAGTCGATTATATTATAATATAATAAAACACCTTCACAACAAATTATTTACTTAATACAGTGTTAGGTACAATTATTATAAACAATATTAGATAAGAAAAGGAAGTTGCAGGTTGGCTGGGATTTGCAAATCAAACGCTATCTCAGTTTGTCGACGTTTCGGACGCCTTTATGGGTCCATTCTCAAGACTAAGAAAGAGAAAATACAATATGAAACCGACAAAATTCAAAAATAACGCTTCCAACACAGAAACAAACACCGAAAAAACTCACCGAAAAACCGAGTGGTGTTGGCTCGTTTGATCTCAGCATGTAAAGAGATACACATATATGTCGCACTAAAGGTCACTCTCAACAAAGTCAACAATGTTAAAATATAAATAATAAATAAATATAACTATGGTTAAAAAACATTAAAATATACAATTTCGTAAAATACTGTAAAATGATATCCTCTATAGCACCTTATTAAAATAAATAGTTATCAATTAAAACTAATTGATAGTAAACGTAAAAATATTGTGTTGGCTTGATAAAATTAAATTCTTTTAAAAGTCAACGTTGAGGTAGGCAACCCATTATGTATCTTCCGTAGTTCTGGAATGTTAATGAATCTAGTCCATGGTGTTGATTCCGTTTGGGGCGAATCTGTGTGAAAAAAGATAAAATGTGCTGTCATCAAAATTGATAACTTAGTCACAGAGGCGAAACCAACTCGAAACAGAAGAAAAACCGTAGTAAGTAAGGTTAGTGCGAATGTTGTGAATTATTGTCTTGTCTTCTTCTTAAATTTATTAAGGAGATCCTTGTAACCCGCATTGATGTACCTAAAATCTGTTTGCTAGTTAATGTTGTTAGGTGTGGTGCTTATGTACTCTGCTTCCAGGAAAGTCCGTTTGCTGTAATTACTCTCAGTCGCCAAAGTTTCTACGCCATCCTGAGAGAAACTGTGTGACGAGGTGAGTGCATGTTCTGCCAAACCAGTTTTATTTGATCCATGTTTTACGTCTTGCAGGTGTTGGTAGACGCGAGCAGCAAGTCTTTGCTTGGTTTGTCCTATGTAACACACATCACATTGACATTTGATCTTGTAGACTACGTTGGCTTTGTCCGGGGGAGGAACTTTTTGTTTAGTTCTTGAGTATATAGGATCCTACTTAAACTGCAATTATTACGGAACGCTAATCTCAACTCACCACTATCTATGGTCTCTTTGAATGCATGTTTTATCTGGTGTTCCAAATAAGGGTGGTAAGTTATCTTACTGTATTTAGGGATTTGTTTATGATCTTCAGGTTCTGTATGTGGATTTGGGGAATTAATACGATTTCCTCTAAATAAAACCCAATCCACCAATCTCGAGGGGTAGCCGTTTTTTAGAAGTTGCAGTTTAAGTTCATATAATCTCGTAGGGATCCTATTATTAGGTACGCATGTCTGTATTCTATATTTGAGCGTATTAATAACACTTTACTTTTTTTACACACACTAAGGCAAAGTATTATATTTTTAATGAGACCCCGGGCGAAACCGGGTATCCAGCTAGTAAATTTATATTTTGTTGTCTTCCCCCCTTGGTAATTGTCTGAATCAGCCACTATTTTATTGAAGTTTTTATATTTTGAAGTCTCTTTGTATCCGCCTCTTAGCAAATTTTTATAGATTTCGTTTGACCTACTGCAAAGGGTAGATTAATATTCAACATTTTAAACTTAAGTGATATGGTGTGGAGCGATAAATTGCAATTTAAAAGGTTGAAAATTACAAAATATTCGGGATAAAAACTTTTAAAATAAATGTACGGTATAATTATTTCTTTCAAGTTTCCAAGTCAAACAGCCTCAATAATATTTATGAATTTCTGTTAAGGACGCGTTCTCAGCGACGAAGAATCGACTTCATATATGTATCTCTTTTTATTTACCGGAAAGTGCTGGCACCTAGCGTGTGATAGAAAAATATGAAGTTACTGCTATTATGGTAATAGGTGAAATGATCTTCAAGAATGTTTGCATAATTGCATATAAGTATTTCTAAATATAGTTTTGTTATGATAGTATAACGTTGCAATGTAGATGTATTTTTATTATTTCTGACGAGTGTTTTAATTTCAATTCTCGTTAGAAATTGTAAATGTCATATAGTCAGTGGCGGATCTTACATCATATAATTTTAGTAAAATGAAAAATTTATTATTTTAAATGTTTTTAGAAAATTGTATCACAATTTCAAATATATAATTATCACAATGAACTAAATTATGTTCAATTGTAGGATATTTTGGGCTGTTATTTTAATATTTGTGTATATCAAAGAGTTAAAAAATTGGTAATTCTACAATTTATTTATACTACTACCTAGATTTGGATTTGCGTAGGTTTGAACGTGGTTAAAAGTTGAAATTGGCAATATGTAATGCAGAGAACAAATGCAAAGGGGGGGAGGCAGCAAATGCTCTTAAGCCTTACCCTTTGGGTTAAAATATACTACTTAGAATAAGGATAACCATTGTCAAAGAAATGGTTCAATATATAAAATACGTATGTACATGTTCTACACAATGTTTAAATTTATTTTAGATAACTTGGTTGCTTGATGAAGGTTCTTTTTTCTTAATTGGCTGAGGTACATTTAATAGTATTTAACCTACATGGAGTAACAAGGTGGAACTCGGATGACCGTAGTTCTTATAGGCTTATAGGAAAATATTATTAGGAGATACGTGTCCGTCCGTCTGCATGTGTCAAATTTCAAAACTATTTCTATGGTTTAAAAACTATAATGGAGTAATTCTTAAAGTTGAAACATGCGGACGGACGGACGGACACGGGACCAGAACATAAGGAAATTCTGTGCGCGCGCATTGTAACAGATTGCACTTATAAAAATTTATTTGTTGACAGCTAATGCAGCTAACCTAAATAGCCTAAATTCAGTTTATTAGAACAGTCAATGTTTTGGTGTTTTATTATAAACTAGCAAAAAGCCCGTCCACGGACGGGCATCTAGACCCGATTGGTATATGTTGATGTGCAACTCGTCTCAGAGGGAGTACCGGCGGTGGTTTAATATATTTTTCGGTTGGTAAAAAAACCGATCAATCAGATTGTTTCTTTTTTCACCAAAAAATGACACGCTGGAGGAGCCGAAGCCGGAACCGGAATAAAAGCAATATCAAAGTGTGACCAACTGTATAATAATTATAATTTATAATTTTATATTTTATATAAAAATACATTTCAATTATAAAAAATTAAAACAATGTTTATTTAGTTGATATAAATCATTGTTTATATCAATTATTGGTATTCAGTATACTTTTAAGCGTTCCACCAATCTAAAGCCACAGTCGTTGTGGTCGAGCTTAAAACATCATCAATGACGTCACCGATTGCTAGCCCACCACGAGCACGAAACCCCACTGTAAAAGCTGGGTTGTCGTGATCGTGTAAGTTTTCTCGCGCGCAAATTTAAAAGTTTAAGAATGGATTTCGAAAAAATTGCATTTTATAATGCCGATAGTGAAAAAGTTATCGAAGTGGTTATATCTGAAGTTGATGCAAATCTTGTAAAAACAGGTAAATTATCTAATTATCACAAATTGTTTATCACATTAAAATATATAAAAAAATTATTCTTTAGTTAAGTGGAACGCCAAATGACACGATCGCGCCGCGGTCGTCGTGGTAGTATTTGGTAGTTCGGCTGATCTCTCTCATCTATGGTTAGAAGGGTCTTTTTCAAGTGATACTGATTCACAAAATTCAGCCGGCTTCTTTGGAGCTTTTTTTTAAAATAAAATTTTAAAACGCGTACACTTCGTTTCTTGAAAGATAATATATTTAATGACTTATAAGTAAATAAATTAGATATAGTTTGAATTTTTACTAATATTAAAATCACTTTATTATCTTTTATTGTAATTAATCCATGTTTTAATTTAACTAATAATTACAATAATTTGTAAATTGGTAAAAAAAATAATCTAATTTATTCATTTATAAAAGTCATTATGAATAATTTTTATAAAATTACGGTTAAACAGAGAGATATATGTCAACTAATTTATTATGCAAATATCATGTAGGTACGGACAATTTTGTAATACTAATTTGAAATTAAAAATAAAAGTAAATTAACTTGGAAATACAGCGCCGTCTGTAAAACAATGGCTGCACTGTTTTTCATAATTTTCTAATAGGAGCTTATGCAACCTATCCGACTTCGATGAATTATAATAAAATTTTATCAATAATTTTGCAAATTTGGTCTGTCGAGGTTAACGCCGTTATTACAAAATATTTTTTGAAAATTAAAGAAGTAAATTGAAGTAAATTTTCGTCTGATCATGCTAAATATAACTGCTATATAAGTAAATCAAGTTAAAAAGGTAAAATTTGAAATATTACACATGCTTTAAAATGCACCTTTTTGAGTGCCCTAAAAATAACATTTATAAATTATATGGTTTAAGTATAATTGGTTTAGTATGAAGCTGTAACCTTATACTTTATATTTCTGCTTCATTTACCATCAAATTCAAAATAGTTTTTCTGTGGGCCTCGACAGAATAGAGCAACTTTTTCCCCATTGATTTAACATAGCGTTTTCACGCCCTTAAATTATATTGCCTTTGCAAATAGGTTTTATATAGACACATTTTTTGGTTTTTTAATGCTTGTAGAGTTAGGCAAAATTTTCAAGGTAGAGGGGATTATATTTTATTGTATAGCAATATTATTATAATAATGTGGAAATTATAAATCAAATTAAAAATTCTTCGCAATGGCGAAGAAGTAGTACTCTTTTATATTTTTACTAGTTATCTTGTTTTACACTGTCTTACAACTACTAACTAAGAAGTATACTCTGCAAAGTTTATGTGCCGATAGCGTCATCCTTCGAGGATGACAATTAATAATAAACAATTTTAACAATCATTTTCGTGTTCAGCAGATCAAAATTAATATTATGTATTAATATACATAATTATTTATATTAATTATACTTGTTTATATTTCAGATACTGATTTGCTGTTGTCCAGTGTAATTTAATAATAGTTCAAAACTTTAGAGAAGGCTAAACGCTAAGCCTCACTATCTTTTTCTGACGAGCGGCCACTGCTAATAATACAATTACCATCTTTTCTAGTATCTTCATTCGTTTCAGAGAATTTTCTGAAAAAAATAACTATTATTCTGGGGCTCGGGGCTGGCACGTAGGGGTAAAGTTTCACAGTTACGCCAATGGTTAGATATTTACAACTTTAGCGTTTAACAATAATCAATTTATGTTGGAAAAGATTATCAATTAAGATCAACTAGTAATTTAACTGATTATAATATTAATAAATGATTTTATTTCAACTGTTAAAAACGCAGTGGCGGATCCAGGGGGGGGCGATGGGGGCGATCGCCCCCCCTTAGAGTTCCAAAAAACATTAATTCTTACACCAAAAAATTCTGACGTATTACAAATTCCTAAAACTATTTTAAGAATTTAGAAAATACAAAAGTATTTTGTATTTTTTAAACTTCAAAATCACAAAAAATCACAAAACTACGATATTATTATATTTTTAAATGTTATATCTATTTTATAAAAT
Organism: Cantharis rufa; assembly: GCA_947369205.1. Classification (NCBI taxonomy): domain Eukaryota; kingdom Metazoa; phylum Arthropoda; class Insecta; order Coleoptera; family Cantharidae; genus Cantharis; species Cantharis rufa. Next base: position 16,273,769 of record OX376309.1, on the reverse strand, counting down.
AAGACCAAATTTAGTACTTCAAAGAATTTAAAGCCGAACTTCCGGAAGCCGCCTAATCTGAGGCTTCTATAGCGTCAGGTAAATTGTATAAGCTTGTTACAATTTTGGAAAACCCAAAATTTCTGGTGTTTTCCCTAATTCCTGAAAGAATCTGTTTAGGTAACAATATTCTCCTTTGTCATTGCTTTTCATAATTTAAAGCAAACAGAAGTGCTTTTTATTTCAGTTTGCGTTTTTTGAATATATTTTCAGTACTTCAGTACTGATATCATTTAAATTAAGCGAGTAGTGAAGTTGTGAAATTAATTTATCATACAATTACAGTTGATTTTTTATAAAACAATAAAAACTATATGTGCAGTGGTATTATTCATCAATAATCAATATTCAATTTTCAATAATATTAGATATTATTTTGTTATACTTGCTGTTGGAGTTTCTATCTGAAGAATGTGTGAAAAATTAATATACATGCAATAAATTAAATTTCATAACAATTTAAAAGTTTTTTGGAAAATTTTAATCATTGATTAAATTTGAACTTGATTTTACGTAAGCAGACATTAGATTTAAAAATTCACATTAACCGTATATCTTTTATATAGGTAATTAAGAATCTTGAAAATGAAACGGTGTCCGAGTCAGTCCACTCTGAATATGGGGATCTGTCAGGGAACCACAACCACGAATCGAGCCGCGATTGCTGCACTATAGGAAAGAGGACAATTTTTTGAGTATATTAAAAAAAGAAATTTTGCGAATTATCCATTAGTTTTCGAGAAAACGGCATTTGAAAATTCAAAATTTTACATGCATTTTAGATAGGGAATTCATTAACACGAAAGTTCTATTGACGGTGCGTGCGTTCTGATATAGTCTTAGTGTTAGCAGTCAGACGCGATTGTGACATGATCCGGTGCACAACGTGCATATCGAATCCCTTGCTTGTAACCGCACCCATTATATGTATTACGCAACATTATGCAATAATTTAAGAAATAAATTTTTAGAACTTGTTTTTAGGTTAGGTTAGGTTGCGTTCGTCAAAACCGACGCTCCTCTACCCTCCGCTACGCTACCCTGCGCTCCGCTCCGGGCGCTACGCGCCGTTTTGACGAACGCTGACTCGCTAAAAACATCCCTCTAGTACCACAAACTCACCAAAGGTGCAACTCGAAAGGGGTGAAACTCGTAAGGGATGAAACTCGTAAGGGGTGAAACTCGTTAGCAACGGTCGATGGGTACCGCCGTACGGTATCACAATGGCGTCTGACTGCCAACACTAAGACTATATCAGAACGCACGCACCGTCAATAGAACTCGGGAGCGAATCAATTCCCTATGTAAAATGCATGTAAAATTTTGATTTTTAAATGCCGTTTTCTCGAAAACTAATGGATAATCCACATAGAAGTGCTGTCTCAAAATGCTTAGAAAATTGTCCTCTTTCTAATAGAGAAAAAATCGCGGCTCGATTCGTGGTTGTGGTTAACTGACAGTAACCTGAATATGATTGTAAAGAAGCACAAAATTCAAGAAAATGAAAATCAAGACAGTAAACCACAAAGTAGTAAATCTCAAGACAAATGTTCTGCAAATATAAATGTTGCAACTATTTTTAAAATTGCTATTATACTACTTTTTATTTTTTTATTTAAAAACTTTTTATGTTGTCGCCCCCCCTATGGTAATTTCCTGGATCCGCCACTGTAAAAAAAACGTAGAGGTAAACGAAAAAATGATTATGCATTAAAATTACAGACATTTTTATTTAGTTATTAAATTTGATTCTAGATGGCAACGCGCATAACTTAACGAAGTTTGTACGGGCGTGGTAGCTTCGTTGTTCCCTATAATTTGTGTTGTGCGATTATTATTAATATAGAGATTCAATTAACAATTTGTGATTTAAAATGTTAGTTTGTGTGAAAATGTTTTTTTAAACCTAGCATTGTAACTGTATTCCATTTGGTTGAATAAAGAATGTTCCATTTTATAATTCAATTCGTGGGAGTCCATTTTACTTTCAATGTCCGTAAGTAAATTAAGATTTTCATTTACTAATAACTACTAATGTTCGTACCTCGAAAATTGCAAAAATTCACTATTTTGTATGGATCGGTAATCGGAAATGTGGCAACTACCTAATAATCAGGATTTTTTATAGTTTTGCTACAAAATTGATTTGAAATTTTTTTTCTTCTATTTTGAAACTAATTTGGGAGAATGACAAAAATGAATTTATTTCTACAATGTTTAGGACAATGTAAATCTTGCTGTCGAGTATTTCTTACTTCGTAGTGATACATTGATTTTATATCGTACCATGAGATTTTAAAAGCTTCAATCGTTGGGTGCTTTTTAAACATTTTACATTGGAGTAGTAGAATTATTGCTTAAAATTTGCCAGCTTGGACAAATGGAATTAGTGTAAATCTACAAAAATTGTTTTGGTTATGTAAGAATTTGTGGAACGGTTAAACTTTTAGTACCTAAACGATAAATCTTATACATATTTTAGTAAGAGTTGAAACTTGTTATCGGCTTCTAAATAACTATTCTGATCACATGTGAGTGAACTTATGTACAATTATTTTGCCTAAAGATGCAATTTCTGATGCAAAACGGGAAACACCTTATCAGGGTTTCGTTAAACAAACATCAACATCTATCAAAGCAAATTAATATGTAAATTAAATTAATGTCAAATTAGCAGAATGTATTTGATGACACGTGAAATTTTTATTTGATTTTGTACATTTATTATGTAGTTTGCTGGCAATTTATTAAAAACGTCACAATAAATTTAAAATTTGCAATTCAAATTTTATTAATTTTTACTCAAAAATCGTTACTACTCTCACAAATTACTTAGGCATTTTAAAATTTCTCACATTTTGAGGAATTACTCACATCGATGGAGATCTGATAAAACAGCTTAAGGAACATTTAACAAATTTTATTAATAAGCTGTTTCCACTGTCGTAATCAGTTACTGATTTATAATTTTTAGAACAATAATAATTATTTATATTATAAAATAGACTACTGTTAACGACAATTTGATTGCGTTTACGATTTTTTGACCGTTTTTTTTTATATAAACTCGTTCAAAATGGCAGTTAGTGGTGGTTACGTATTTCTTGTTTTTAAAGGATTTTAAAATAAGGTGTTTACGTAAAAGCATTGTTTTTTTGTAATATAATAATAATATAACAATATAAAAATAAAATATATTTTCAAATGATTCCATAAAAAATATAAAGAAATATGTTTGTTGGTCACATAATACCCAAAAAACATTAAAAAACTCTCCAACAGAGAATTGGAGAACTTATCACATCACAATCACAATGGAACTAATAACCATCTTTATCTTCAATGCCACTAGCAGCTAGAACATCCACCACACTACTACTGCTTTATAAATTAAGCTATACATGATGTCTGAGGCTTTATGGTATAATTTCTACAGAGTTTAAGCAAATTATCAAATTTCAGATTATTTATTGGCAGTTCTCTTTCTTAATTTACTTTAAATTTTGTACAAAATTTTTTAATTGAAAGTTTATTTCCTCAAGTGGTTTATCATTGTTGTAAGTTCTCTTTACCATAACTTGCGGTACGTAATGATTTGTTGATGGGTAGCCTAACCTGGTATATAAAAATAATTTTTTGATTTATTTCATAAAAAATTTTTTTGGGCTTTTCGTCCTAACTCGCGTCTTTTCGGTCGCGTCCATTTGTCCTAGACCCAGTTAATATATATGTGACATCAGGGGTGGGCAAAATACATGAAAATATGTATTTGAAATACAAAATACATTTGTTTTGGGTATTTGAAATACAAAATACAAATACATTTTATTCCGAGTATCTAAAATACAAAATACATCATTTCAAATACAGTACATTGTTATACCTGGTTGGGAACAAAACAAATAACAATACAATACAACGGCAGGGCCGTATTCATTAACATCATCGAATGAAAATAATCGCAAACAACATTTTTTTACGATACTGTTACTGAATACGGCTCTGTCTATTCGATGTTATCAATTTTAAAGTATTTTGTACAGTATTTTGTAATTTGTATTTGAAATAAAAAACACATTTGTTTTGGGTATTTGAAATACAAAATACAAATTCATTGAAAATATGTGTTGAAATACAAAATACAAAATGTATTTCAAATACTGCCCAGCCCTGTGTGACATGCAGAAAGCATGTTATGGGTCGATTTATACTCAACATTTAACATTTATTATTTATATTTAACATTTAAGAGTCCGGATACATGCTGAGCTCATTTAACATTTAAAGCCGGCTACAGACTATGTGCACACGTGTGCGCACGTACGCAAACTTGGAGCATACGCGTATATGTGCACGTAGTGTGTATAGTACCACACATCACAAACTTCGTCTAGGTGTGGCATGTGTGGACGTTCGGATGGAAGTCGGTAAATGAAGCACACATCAAAGAGATAATGGTCTCCACCATTACCATCACCACACGTGTGCACATGATAGCGCATGGTGTGTATAGATCATTCGTTACATATTCGCATCAAGGTTAAATTTTGCCAAAGATTATTCCGATTATACAAAGATTATTATTATTATATTATATTATTATAAGATTATTCGCACATACCCCACATTTGCGTACGTACGCACACGTGTGCACATAGTCTGTACAGTGTTCCCAACTCTCGAAAACTTTTCTCCCTAAAGCTCCAACCAAAAACCCCTAAAAACCCTACAATTACTGGGGAATTCCCCTAAAAAAATATTATTATTATTGAAATAAATAATTAATTATTATTACATAAATCACACAATCAATCATAAATATAATTGAATTTATTAATATAAACAAACAAATTTATAATAAATTAACAATTACAAATAATAATAAATATTATTTAGCAACATTTTTTAATATTCTCTATTCATATTATCTAATACTTCAAATATCGTATCATCATCTTCAGTATTTGTTTTTTTAGAGTCATACATGTTTACGTTGAATAATTTTAACATTTTCGTGGATGGTTGAAAGGTTGTACAAGACCCACCATTCCGTTGCAGCGTGAACCGAACCATCATCATATTTTGTAACATCTCAATTGATAGTCTATTTCGCAACTTATTCTTTACAATATTGTAGATTGAAAACGCTCGTTCAACACTTGCATTTGAAATAGGTACAGTAACAAATGCCAGTCCAAATTTTGAGACATTTTCAAAACGCTTACAGCCAGCTGCGTCTAAATCATTATATACTTCATGGTAAAAATCTGCTGAGTTAGAAGTATTTGACCATTGTTTATTACTTAATTGGTGCCACTCAGACACGATGTCATTTTTATTACCGTAGATATGAGTTCGTTGAATATGACTTAAGATTGGTGTGATATCAGGTTTTACCTGAGATGTAGCAACTTTTGGATGTAAATCGGCAATTATTTTTAACATTGCCAAATTTTCTGGAAGCCTGCTTTGAATCTGCTCTGCCAAACAACAAAGAAAATTTTTACATCTTTCTTTAACATCCGATAAGTCTCTGGGCGCAAGTTTTTGTGCAATATCGTGGAAATCAAATCCAAAATACATGGAAGCTGTGTGCATTAGATGATCCTTGAAATTAAATTCAACCAGTTCCGAATCCACTAATTTATCTAAATAAGATGGTACAACAAGTCTTTGCAACAAATTTTTGTATAACAAGAAAAGATCTTCGAATAGTTTAGTAGGTTCAACGTTATCACTTTGAAATAGTAAGTTTAACTGAGTTTAACTTTAATAAGGTAGTCGGTCCATGATATCGTAAAGCTGTTCTGCCATGTAGCATTTGTCATCAGATTTAGCGATTGAAAAATCAACTTTAATTCGTCCCACTGTTCCAATATGGTACAAACTGCTTGATAGCGAGCAAGCCAACGAGTTCCACTTAGCCCTTGAATTTTTTTGGGATCTTTATTATTGTTTATAGTCTCGTACAAAGTTTTATAATAGTCCACCCGTTTAGGACTGTATGAAAACCAATTGTGCGCTTCTCTTACGAGAAATTCGAGTTGTCTGGGTAACAATTTTGCGGCTTTTTCCGCGCATAGGTGTAAAGAATGACTAACACATTTAACTATAATCAAATCAGACAGTTTTCTCTTTAATATCGCAGTAACAGAATTGTGTTTTCCAACCATAACGTTGGCTCGATCGACCCCAATTCCGACCATGTTTTCAAGTTTTAAGCCGTCTTTTTCAAATTGATCCACAATAACTTTATGTACACTCTTCGCGTCACATTCGACTATTTTTAGTATCCGGTAAAAAGTTGTGACAACTTGTCTTCTCTTGTGTGAAAAAAATCGAACCATAATGCATAGCACTTTAACCGTTGATAAATCGGTGCTTTCATCAATTATAATTGAGTAAGGAGACTCACCAATTTCTTCTATTAATTCTCCAAGCATCGTGGGACCAATCACATTTTTTATTAACATAGAACATTTAGTACGATGAAGTTTGAGGTTTTTTAAAGCGTCCGATGAGGGATCTAGTTTCGGTAGTATATTTGTAAGATGATCAACTGTCAATATAGAACAGTGTTCGGTGATAAAAGCAGCTATTTTCAATTCTGCAATTTTCGTACTTTCCGCTAACTCTGGCTTATAAACTTTTAATATAGATGTAGTTGCTTTGGCTGATTTTTCCCATTGCGTAGATTTCTTATGTTTCTCGGTATTCGCATGATTAATTAAATCTTTTTTGTGAGCCACTAATTTCGCACGACAATAGTGGCAATAAGCAAACTTATCACTCGTACTGTCAGATCCAATCCAACCTGCAATATAACAATAAATTGTAAATAACGGCACGTGACTTGAGTATCTTTATAGATATTATATAGCAATTCACAGTAAGAAAAGTGTTAATCATGACAAAACCAACAGCACACAATTTTTTATAAGTAATTTATAGTATATATATAAACATGTCGTCCACACCAGAGACCAGAGACCAAGTAATTTTTAAAAAACCTGAAAAAACAAGTTTTAATCATGAAAAAACCAATGCCACACCCCACACAAGCTTTTATAATAAATAGTAAATGTATATAGACGTCCACATCAGAAGTCCAACAACAAACGTGCATGTGATTAATGATTATAATAGTGGTGGTAGATTCTTTACCTAAATCAAATAAAATACCTTTTTTGAACTTTCTTGAAGAACAGATACGGCTGCAATTTGACGACCCCGGCAATTCTATAGTAAACGATTATTAATATTGAATTGTATATTGTTTATCGTAATAATTTATAAACAGAAACAGGAGGTTCACGTATTCTTTGTTTGAATTTATAGTTAAAGATTTAAAAAATCATTTAACTAAATACGAACTTCCTGGTCCTTTCTATAAATTACAAAAATAAATTAGAATAACTTTACCTTTTAACTCTGGATGTGTTTCCCAAGCCTTTGAATACTTTTGATAATATTTTTTCTTATCTGTATCTTTGGGCATTTTGATTAATTTCTTGCTAGTACCAATCGAAAACGTGAACAATAATGAATACTATCAACGTATTTTTAGTAAACATAACCAGATTATAATTAATTCTCACAGGTATGTTTATGTTTGTGGTTGCTAGGTTGCTGCACTTTTAGTAACAAGCAACCGTACTAGATGTCACTAAGCCGCAATGTTAGAAATTAATGTGATTGGCTAGATTTGGTTATTTCTGAGCCTATAACATCACATCTTCATATTTTTAAATTAAAAAAATGAATATTCTGAGTTAAAAAAAACCTGAAAATACCCCTAAAAATATAACACCCCTAAAAAAATCCCATTCGGCTCTTTAAACCCCTAAATTTGGGGGGAAAACCCCTAAGTTGGCAACCCTGGGTACTCCCACCACAATAAATGCCCACCACCTGTTGGCCGCCATACTGTGACATGTCTTAGGTTGTTGGATTGCGAGAAATTGTCGCCCCTGAGCTGTCATTTAGTTGTCAATCTAAACATCTATGCAATCTTCAAAATACAGTGAGGTTACGTTCGATTTTGACGTTCGGTTTTTTAAATTATTCATTCCTTTCTACAAAGTGTAATATATGTATTTGAATTTAAATTATTACCGCTACAGTTGGTTATGGAAACCATTTCTGGCGAAAAGGTTCGAAAAACTTTAAACAAACTTTTATTGTTTAAACATCAATAAATACTTTATTTGAACTTATATTGTTTTTTATTTTAATTTTAGGATTTAAATCCATTATTAACAATTATTCGATATAAAATCACGATTAATATAAAATGTATGATGGCAGCCTGAATAAGTTAAAATAATTTTAATTATGTTAATAAAATTAAAAAAATTAGAGAAGTTCAAAAAGCTTTAAATAAACTGATATTGTTATACATCAATAATCACTATAAAATCACGATTCTTGATTAATGAGAATAAAAAAAGCCAATGTACAAAAAAGAGCTATTTTGTAATTTGAATTGAGCGGTACAATAAGCTCTCATTTTATATGTGGTCGGTCAGCCAATAGCATTACAACACAGTATGGCGGAAGCCGGTATTGAGACAACAATTTGTACTGGCATTAGCTATCCAGTTACTATTATTAAATCCGTGCCCAACACACTTCAAAATCGTAAATACATACTTCCTATCGTCCCGTGCGTACGCTTATGGCTATTCCTTTGCGTCTCGCTATGCGCATCTTGAAAACAACGAAAATGAATTGAGCGTTGTCGTCAAGCAGATTTGATTTGGTTGCTGAACGTGTAGGTGCAAGTCAAATTTCGCGAAGGGTATTAGTGCTTGCTAAGGGCCGAAGAAGCAGTTCGATTCTCAACCGTGTTTGGGAAACGGTTTGGAGAAGTGCTATACACGGTCCTTCGTTTGGTACACCTTCGCCAGGTGCCTTTTGGGGACACAATAGGGTAAGTTTTGCTCTTTTTGGCTTGTTTTGGGAAAATCGACTACTTGTTCTCTATATGTTTCTCCACTAAGGATAATATTGAGACAAGTAGCGGAGCCTCTTCTTTTCCAACTCCGTTGTGGCTGCCATTTTTTTGTTCAAATTTTTTTTGTAGATTGTCAAAATTTCAATAAATATGTTGTACAAAATGATTGTTAAAAATATTGTCTGTTTCTTTTTTATCGGGCTCGACAAAACACCTAAAATTTATGGATGTACACTAGAGCACTGCCTTAATAATTAACATGTGAACTCATAAGTGAAAATCTTGTATTTTGAAAGAAAAAAATGTCCACTCAAAAGTGAATAATTTTTCACTGCAGTCTGAGAATTTTTAAATTTAAAATGCAGTTATTAAATTAATTTTGGTTTATTTTAAATTCAAAAATACATAATAATTCAGAATTTTTTATATCTGTATATGTATTTCTGCAAAACTACTTTTTCATAAAATCTGCCGTGTTCTATTGCAACCGTTTAACTTAGGAAATTGGGATCTGTCAGGGAATTGCTACCAAGAATTGAGCCTCGACACCTACACTATAGGAAAGAGGACAATTTTCTGTGTATAATAAAAAAAGAAAAAATGCGGATTATCCATTAGTTTTCGAGAAAACGGCTTTTGAAAATCAAAATTTTACATGCATTTTAGATAGGGAAATTCATTAACATAAAAGTTCTATTGACGGTGCGTGCGTTCTGATATAGTCTTGGTGGTGGCATTCAGACGCGATTGTGACATTGTCCGATGTACATCGGGTGTATTACGCAACATTATGCAATAATTTAAAAAATAAACGCAGAACTCGTTTTTAGGTTAGAATCTCGAGTGCCTTGGTTGCGTTCGTCAAAACCGACGCTCTGCTACCCTCCGCTCCGGGCGCTACGCGCCATTTTGACGAACGCTGACTCGCTAAAAACATCCCTATAGGTCGCACCACCTCGCCAAAGGTGCAACTCGAAAGGGGTGAAACTCGTAAGGTGTGAAACTCGTTAGCAACGGTCGGTGTGCTCCCGACCCATGGTATAAAGATTACAAGGTATGATCTTGCGCATCGAGTGACGTTTAATAATTCAATATGGCGGACCCTATGTGACATTCGAATTCAAATTAAAGTTTGAAAATTAAATTTTTTTTTCAATTTTACTTTAAAAATTAGATATTTGAAAAATTATTACTTTTCAAAATTTAGTTTTTGTGAACTTTTTTAAATAGGAATTCAATCATTTTCATTATATATATATAGAGTTTCTTTATTAGTTTGTTCACGGATTATATTATTTATATTTTATATAAAAATAAGGTGACAAGAGTGCATTTATATTATTTATTTGAATAAAAGTAAAATAAACATTTTAAGAAGTAATCTTGATTACTTTTTGTTTTCTATTACTACTTAAATCAACAAGTAATTTATTAAGCATCTTCAGTCTAAAATACATTCTGGATCTGAAAAACAACGTTTTTACTGATTCATCACAATCGATATGCGCAGAACTTTCTAAATGTAAGTGAAGAAACCCTTTCGTAAATATAACGGCATCTTGACCATTTATGTCATTAAATATTTTCTCCATGAGCTCCATCTTCTGCATTAGTTCATCGGAGGGTTTTCTTAAACCACCTTCAGAGAGCTGATTGGTCCAGGTATAACTTTGCTCTGGATTATTAGATTCCAAGTTAGTTACTTCTGGCTTATTTTTAAGGCGATAACAAATATACCCCGCTAGGTGTTCCAGAGCATCATATTGAAGAGAAGCCAGTTCATCAATTTCAGGCTCTAGTGGTACTGGATCTGATACACTATTAAAATATTGCGAACTAAAGTTTGCCACATTATCCAAATCTGGTGTATCATCGACGCTTGTATTACCTTCAAACGAAATATTGCCCTCATTTCGGCCTAAAATGTATGCACGAAGCCTGTACAAAAATTGAAGTTGATCGGGGTGATCATGTAGGCCCCCTCTTGATCTGATCACTCCAAAAAAGTTTTCCAGAACGTCTTGATTAAGGCGATATGTTAACAAATACGAAACATTGTACCGGTCTTTAAGATCATTAAAAAGTAGTTTCAATGCATTATTCGTCATGATGATACCTAAATCAAAATTTAAATATTATTAGTTTCTCTATATATAATAACATAATTCAAGAATTCTTACCTTTCTGGAAAGGCATCATTGAAGATTTTGATTGGACTAGCATGTTTTGCATTGTTTCAGACATTTTGTTTATAATTTGCAACTGAACATCTAATTGCATACCAAAGCCATGAGTTCGTTAACGATTGTCCTGATGAGGAAGTCGGATGTTTAGGCAATCAAACCAATCATTAACCTGTAATAAAATAAAATGTTGTTAGGATCTTCCAATAGCGACAAATTTAATGCTAGCTACCAATTTAAAAAATTCTGAACATTCTAATGCATTAACCGATTCTAATTCACCTAAAATGGTAGCACGCTTAATTGCTTGTGCAACCGTGTGCGAAAACAATTTTGCTGCTAATTTTACTTTCTGCCTACCAGCATTTTTTACCGTTAAATTTTCAGTAGAAATCTTGTATGCTATACTTAATTCGGATTTTTCATTTGTTTTGCCAAGCAACTCTTCTATAACTGATTTATTGATTACTTTTCCATCAATCATAAAACCATAATCGACAAAATTATTTCGAATTAATTTTAACAAATGAGGAACATCTGCAAAAACATACACATTTCTACTCGTATCAATTGGATTTGGAAAGCAAGGCTTTTCGTGAGTAACCTCAAGCACTTTCAAAACTCCACGATTTGATCCTCCTAAATCACATACGGTTGCAACAACTTGAAAGCCAGAACGTTCAATGCGTGTAATTAATTCACGAATATTCACACTTATACGATTGTTTACTTCACTTTCCACTTACTTGCTTTTATTCTACTCAATACAAATTTACACTATTTATGTAATTTACATTACAGTAAATTGTTTACCAACCCAAATACTATAGATTATAGTATTATAGTAGATTATAGTCTATAGTATTTGACGTTTTAGTTTAAAATACATTTTAAATTATTTAAAATAATTCAGAATTCTAAAATAAACAATAGGAAACGTCAAAATATGTCACACCAGGTCAGCCATCTTTGAATGCGCAGTAGGGGACGAGTTTTCGTTCACGTATAGATCATACCTTGTAATCTTTATACCATGCTCCCGACCGGTGGTTGACAACAACTGAATACATTTGCTCCGCCCATCAGTAAGACTATATCAGAACGCACGCACCGTCACTAAAACACGGGAGCGGATCAATTCCCTATGTAAAATGCATGTAAAATTTTGATTTTCAAATGCCGTTTTCTCGAAAACTACTGGATAATCCGCATCGAAGTGCGGTCTCAAAATGCTCAGAAAATTGTCCTCTTTCTGATAGAAAAAAAATCAAAGCCCAATTCTTGGTGGCAATTCCCTGACAGTAACCAGGAAATTTTGTGCTTTAAAAATTTTTCAGAAGTTAGATACGGTAACCTTTTTTAAACGCTCTTTGTGTCATTCTTTAGATTTACTTTGTTCTTTAGTTTTCTGTTCAAGTTATTTTCGTTGGATGTTGATAAGTTTAAGTGAATTGTGAAAAGTGACACAGGTATTTCTAAGTGACGGCAATGACATATTGCTTGTACCCATGTCGCTTACGATACCTACTACAACAAATTTAGCCCCTTACAACTTTGAAATTAAGTTATTTAAAATATCTGTAGTCATTGGCGTATCAAAATCGTAAAATACGGGTTGCTTCCAATTATTTGTAAGTTATTTGTAAGACCTCTTGCCATTACCGTTTGACAGTTTTTAGTGGACCTACTTTCCTTTCTTCCGACTTCTCTATTGCTATTTTATTTGATACATATATTTCATCAAAAGGCAAAATGCATAATTTTGTAATTTTCATAAAAAAAAGTAGATGACGAAAGCGTACTTATCAGTTTGATTTCAGCATGACTTATTCAGCATCTTCTTCTAGTACTAACAAATTGGCATTATTAATATTATTTTCTCTGTTCGAGCTGGTCTTTGCTTTTTTAGAGAGCCGATTTACTCTTTCCGAGGTACTTAATGTTCGTTTTTTTACTAGAGAGTTCTAAAGTGGGTATTGGATCAGGTTTAAGATTTCTGCAATTTTTTTGTGTGTAATTAGCCGCTGCTGAAGAGTTGTTTCAAAACAGCTAGGCTCAAAGTGTGTCGAACAAAGACATGCTAAAAGAAGTAGGTTAGTTTATATGTTAAGAATACCGAGTCTAATAATATTTAGGTATTTACCATTTTTTATATTTAGTTTATCATCTCATCGACAAGCAATAATCCATTTCTTTAAAAAGTCTTTATTTTTTGGGAAGCAAAAGTATCTGATGTTTGCCCCTTTAGTAATTTGGTTGCAATTATTACAACCGAAAACTGCACAGTAAATTATGATAACAATAATCACATTTAAGCACAAAAAATTCATAATTTCTACTTGTCCTTAATCAACAAACCGTTAACAAACTAAGCATATGTCGCTTTCACACGAACACTGGTACGAGACGTTAAATAACCCACGATTTCAGACAAACTAACAATAAAATATATGTCCAAATAACCGTTATACAAATAATTCATCGCATGCGCACCTTGACTGGTCCCTCGCAATGACGATATGCGCAAGAAAAACACGTTCTGAAACTGTAATGATCATACCGGTATAAGTGTATCGTGTTACTATAATCAAAATGCAATGACATGGTCTTAAATGTATTGCATTGTATACTCTTACAATTTTCACAATCGCAAGTTTTTATATTTAAAAAAAAAAGCAAAATGACTTAAATGCAGAAACAAAATCTCCATAATGTCAAGATTATTTTGAATCGGTTTTCCTTTTCTCATTAAGTTATTGATTATTAAAACTAATGCATAACGAAATTCTTATCAACTGCCCAAAATATTTGTATATCTATTTGAATATTTTGATTCGAAAATATGGCAAATGAATGAAGCTTTCAAGGAATATATGCAACTAATTATAATTATTAAAACAAGCGTAACTATCTATAAGAAAATGCATTTTGAATGTATACTCAAAATGTAAAAGTAAATCAAGTTCTTATCATACTTAGTTGTGTTATCCGGTTTATGAAGTTAGGACATCAATTTATGTGTATTTCCTAGAGGAATAATAATTGTTAAACGTGTTTTATTTGCTAATAGCAAACTTAAATTTATTTATAAAGATAAATTAATACGATTAATTTATTGAAAAATTAAATTATAAACCAAAACATGTAGTTTTATTCGGTTTTATTAGGAATTAAGTGTATTATTGCACTTAATTATTTGTATTATTAATTCTCGACCACGTTTTGCTCATATTATGTACAGGTTTGCTTCAACTTCTTTGTCTGTTTTTAACTTGTTTTAACTTTCTTTTATAGTTTTTTTTTATCGGGTGCCTAGTATCCTGTCGTTGTTCTCTTTATAGGCACAAGATAAAAGTAAAAGCTCTTTTTGTTCAAAGTATATTATGCAGGAGTTAAGTTTTAGGTAGCACTTTGAGTTGTACTGTTTCGATCAGGTCACACTCAGTTTTAAAGGTTAGTTTGATATTAATAGTTTTCACTATTGCAAGTCAAAACTTTTCTCAGTTCGTAAAACTGTTGCAATGTTGGGGTGAATTTCGCTTGTGTTGCATTTTTAATGCCATCCCGAAATAATTTTCATATTTAGTGAATATTTAGTTCATATGTACGATGCCTCCCAGACTACAATTATTGTGACCTTCAACAGATTTTCCACAAAAGAAATACGAAATATATCTAGTAGAAAATAAATAGTGAAAGACCAATGCCTTATACAGTCGATTATATAATTAAATTACTTTCTAGTTTTTATTATTTAAAATCTTCAAAATCAATAGCTTCTACAGTTCACACACTTTACTCAAAATTTGTACTGATCGAATGATTGAAATTAATATTAAAGATAGTTACAACAATTATTACAGAGGAAAGCCCACTCCAACAATTTGGAGGGTTAGTTGTTGTCAGCGACAGCGGCCTAATAGGCGATAATGTAGCGAAATTTTGAAGCACTTTACAAATTAAATAATTACTCACATTGGTAGGTAGGATTCGACACACAGCAATTGCAACACAAACAGATGTAGACTGCGGAACAGCGGAATGGTAAATATCTTGGCGTTGCTGCAGAATGTTGGCTCTAAGAAAAGTGCGGGATTTTCCGACCCTGCGCACAGTAGTCGTAAGGCAGATTCGCACTTAAGTAAGGTGAACGCAATGCGTCATCACAAATTATAGTCGTCGAAAGTTAATACGTCACTTCGATAGCTGGTGACGGTACGGTAATACGTCAGTATAGTAATTAATAGGCGGAATGGCGTAATCGCCTTTGCACAGCGCTGTAATCACTCGCTTGATCTTCACAAGAAAATCGGAAACCTGAGCAACAAATACGGTAATTCACAATGAGGTAAAGCACTTATCGGTAAACGGCGGTAAAACTAAATCTTTATAGGCAGGAACACACTTCCTTCGCGCTATTGACTCGCAAGCTAGTACCTAGTCAATCTACATGCCCCGCTTGAATCCCTGGAAAACTAACTATCGCCACCTTCATCGGTGGAATATGCTAGTGCTCTACGTTGACCATTTTGGGGTAGGGGATTAACTTTCAACCATCGGTGGAAAGTGGTGCTTTTCTATTCTATTCTAGTATATTCTATTCTAGAAACTATTCCAGTATAGTTTTCAAACTATGGAAATATTTCTGAAATTTGAAACATGCAGACGGACGGGTGGACACGTATTTCTGTTTTTTATACTATTGGTGTATTGTGTTTATTGTTATAGTATGAAAAACAAAAGTACGTTATAATTACCATAAATTATTATTTTCTTTTCTATCGAATAATTCGGGCTTTATTTCGAATTTGTCTGTATCTACCCGATAATAATTAACGGTAAATGAAATAAAATTTTAAAAAGCGTTTTGTTGACCGTAAGAACTAAAAATAAGAAATTAATAGTTGAGATAGAGGTCGTTATAATCTACAAAGAAAATAAATTTCAAAATACAAATTCGTAGCAGGACATCGGTAGTCAGGACCTTATTAGGAATCAATAACGAATGAAAAAAATAGCAAGAAAATTTTGGGAGACGGTAAACTGCACGAACGACTTAAAGTAACGGTAAAACAAAATGGTAAACTGCACTCCGAGCAAAACAGAGAAATTTTAATCCCTGTGGTAAACTCACGGATTTAATAATAGTAATTTTCAGAGTTTTCAGAGAAATATTTCCACAAGGGTTAAGACTTGAATTAAATTTATAAAAATAAAGAATATTTACAATTTGGGGGCTAATCCTCCCCTTCAAATGGATTTATAAATCCCAGAATGGGATAGGGATATTCAATTGAATGTATAAAGCTGTAAATAAATAAATTTATAATCTAATATTTACTACCCAATATACTAAGTATATCAAAACTTCATCCGAAGTACTTTTCCTGCATTTGTCAACCGATTTTCAAATGTCAGCTTTACATATTATTATTATGTTTGATTGTGCATGTAGTGTACATTAAAAAGTTATGTTTGAAAACATTGTGTTCAGGAAAAATCTAAGGTTGAGACGATATTACCAACGGATTGACGCACTAATCAATGATCCTGCAAAAAAATCATATACATAAGAAAACGCACACGACGGTATAGATTAGGATGTGGATCTTGAGTACGCTCAAAACTTCAACGTGGAAATCACAAAAAAAATTTATTACTCTAATCTACGTTGTATGAAGCATCTTCTAAGAAAAATTGAATTGGATTTGTCATATAATTATTGAAAATAAAATAATGTCCTCGTTCTTTTAATTTGAAAACGAAACAAATTTTTTAGTGCAAGCAGTCATAATTTATATCAATGTGTATTGTAACCGAGTCAAGCAAAGATCTTATTAAATTTTAATTAACATTTAGTTTATTTATAAGAGGATGCGCAATTTGTTATATTATACTTTCAATCAAAAAGAATTTAAATATCAATTTTGCAATTTACAAAACAACCTAAAATTAAAGGTTTTTTAAAAATAGTGAAGTTTTTAGTTTATAATAATTCTCATCTGCCAAGAGAACTCTTCTAAAAAAAAGAAATGATGATTATGCTCTTATCTAGAGCGAAGGACTGGAGATAAGATTTTAGATTAATACTTTTCCAGCAATCGCTTATATTCTTTACTATTCTTACATTCTTTACTCAACAAATCTTCCATCTCAGACACAAAATTATACATCGGGACGTCTCGAATCGATGGTGTTATCGAGAATTTAGGACCCCAGTGACACTGTTCTAGCAATGACATAATGGAGTTGGGTCTTCGTACAAATGAGTACCCACTGCATTTTTATTTATTTATTTTTTATTTTATTATATTTTATTTGGTTTGTTTCTTCGAAAATTAGATTTACATCCTGAATTTTGTAATTCTTTAGTGCGCTAATTTTGTAATTTTGATATATATGGGTTTGCAACAAAGATTATTAATGTTATCATTTATGTTTTATAAATTGACTTACAAATTTTATTTATTGTTGATGATTTTTATAGTTTATGTTATACAGGTTTTTTAAATATTGACATCGTTGAAATTGTTGCATCCCCTACTTGCCGTTAACTCTAATAATGTCGGAGTTGTTCTAAACTGTCATACCATATACCTCACTTGTTGTGAGTACAAATTTTTTCAGCTTAATCGAGTCTGCTGGGTCGTACTAAGTGAAATCGCGGCTGCTGGGTGACTCTCGTAAATAATTAATAATCAAACTACTCTTTAATTCTTGCACCAGAGAGACTACTCTCTAATACTTGCACCAAAAAGACTACTCTCTAATTTGATGTTTTTTAAATAACGCCAATTTTTTATATGGATACTTGAAGATTACTCTAGCTAAATTATTGTGTTTAAAATTAATGATAGTAATTTATTACAATGTGAAAACAATTGCATTTTAGGCGGTTTATTTCAAATTCAAATAAACTTGAAAATCTTTGGTACACGAAAATCAAAGACGCCGACACGGAGTGTCCCTTATGTATTATAATACTAGTGATAGTGCTGGATAGTACGTTTTTCACAATTTTCACTGCAGTTTCCTAAATGACCTTGAAAATTAAAATTTAAAAAAAAGTCAATCAAAAATATAATTATTCATAAGATAATACATATAAAAAAACATAATATTCAAATAATTCCTTTCCACAAAACAATCACTAAATAAAAATTTATATTCTAGTGCTCAAGGGCTATCTTTAAATGAACACTTCCTTGTCACATTTTCTGGCAAAGGGGTGAAAAATTCCTCTCGACTCCTAACAAATGCACCAGCATGTTCTTCTTCCTGTGATGATAAATTCCTTGTCACATCTTTTGGCATAGGGGTGAAAAATTTCTCTCGTCTCCTAACAAATGCACCAACATGTTCTTCTTCCTGTAAGAAACATTAGTTTAAAAAAATAATTTTAACAAAAATAAACAGCCTACTGAAGTTTCATCGTCTGTCATAATATTTACTTCCGAGCTCGGAGGCACTGAAACAACTTTTCCATTTGGAGAAGGGCTGGCTTCTTTGTGAAGCTTTAAGCCAGCTAATCTCTTATCGATTACTGATGACCTCATCGCAGGTTCCCCATCAACAAGTTGCTTAAGTAGCTCCTGCAGCTCTTCTTTTCAGAACCAGCGTTGCCAGGTCTAGGGATTTTTCCCGAATCTAGGGATTTTAGAAGTGCCAAAGGGAAAAGGGATTTTATTAAATTTTCCGCTAAATCTAGGGAAATTAACCCGTATGGAAAAAAGCTAATTAGCACAGCCAAAAATTTGAAATTTTACTTTAAAAATGATCAAATTAATGATCGGTATTATTTTGTAAATTAGTAGATAATTTATTTGATAAATATAAGTTGACAGTAGATAAAATTGTATACTGAGGTACTCACGGTGAGACCGAGTCAACTATTAGCAATTAGCGAAGCTTTAAAAATTCATGAGAATTTCAAAAATACGCAGTTTTCCAAAGCGAATATACTACACAGCCTATTTTAATAAGAATTCTTAAAGACAATGTTATTGAAAAGGAAAATGACCCTTTTCCATTACCGCGGAAGGGGGTTGTTTAAGGGGTCTGGACGTCTGGACACCCCCCTTAGCCAAAGCAATAAATAAAAATAGCAAATTTTTAATTTACTTTTTTACCTTATTTTATGGCGTTATAAAATAGGTGATCTAGGGATTTCTAGGGATAAATCTCCCGACATCTAGGTATTTTCAACTAAACCAATATGGCAACGCTGTTCAGAACTGCTCTGGAGTTTTCAAATCTAATTTTTGTATTTTTTCTTCCAACATGTTTTTTTCACTTTGAAGTTCTTCTAAGTCGCTTGCAGTTGTTGATGTTTCCTTCCTTTCCAACAATTTTATTTTATCAATTAACATGTTTTTCAAATGAATCATTCTTTTTGAATACATTTCTAAACTATAACTAAAAAATTCGTTTAAAATTTCTTCAACTGAAGAGTACCTATAAGTAGAAAAATGTAGAAAACCGTAAATCATTAATAAAATCGACTTACTGTTTTAAGATACCCCTTTTGTCAAATGCGCACATTGTTAGAGTACTTATTTTAATTTGAATTTTGAAGAATTTATACAAATTTTCTTTTTCTAATATTTTAAGACCACCTGGCACAAATGTTATAACAAACAGGATACGAGACGGTATTTATAATGAGAAAACTTGTCGTGTTACAACGCAGGTTCTTAATAATAGTAAAAGGGGTCGACCTCGGCATGCATGAACTTAAGCTTAAATAGTACAATAATAATTACAAAAAGAATGTCCGCTCCAATAAATTGGAGGGTTTACTTGCTGTCGTCGACAGCGGCCAATAAATAGGCGATAAACGTGGCGAAATTCGAAGCACTTTACAAAGATAAAAGATTACTCACATAAGTTGGTAGAATAGGACGCACAGCAATTGCAACACAAGAACGGATGTTGACAGTGGGACAGCGGAACGGTAATAGCTCCTTGCAGTCGATGAAATATGGAGATTCTTTTGAAATTGCGGGATTTTCCGACCCTGCGCACGTGTGGTTGTATAGCAGGTCCGTACTTAAGTACTGGTGAACGCGAATGCGTCACAACAATTTAAATTGGGCGGAAAGTTAATATGTCACTTTGATTGATATTGGCGGTAAACGTAGTGCGTCACACCAATTAATATTTCTTGTTATGGTTATGTAACCATATTGTTATGACTAGATTGTTATCCTAAGTTATAACCATCTCCGTAACAATGTTACAGAAAATTGGTATTTTGTTTTAGACGACTATTCATGATGGTTATAATTTAAGCATAACCAAACCTTGTTAGAAATAGTTCAAATGTTACGTAAATATAGTACAAATGTACAAATATTACAGATGCATCCATCAGCTGTTGTGATTTCAAAATTAAATTTTAGGTTAGATTTAAATTTAACTTTTTTTAAATGTTTGTGTTTTATTTATCAAAGAGCGATTTATCAAAAAATGATCTATTTGGCACAAAGTTTTATAAGCTCTTTTTGCTTTTTTTAGGGTTTTGTATTTTTTTTTTGAATTATTATGCTTTTGTATGCGTTTTTTGAATTTCTATGCTATCTATTTTTATTAAAAAAAATGTAATAATGTTTTAGAAGAAAATAACGGTTTAAAAATATTGGACAATATGGTCAAAACTATACCTGGAAAAACTACGTTAAATTTAAAAATCGATCCCTTGCTTGATAGAAAAATTCAAGTTTTGCACCAATCACTAATGTCGACGTCGAAAGAAACTTTTCAGCTTACAAAAATATTTTAAAGAAATATGCATTTTACTCCAGAACATTTCGGACAATTTTTAAAAATCAATTGTTTTAAAAATAAAATTAAATTAATCCTTAATCCAAAATAATCCAAAATAAAATTGGTGCTTGTTTTAATTGAATTAATGTTTTTTTTTTTATTAAATTGATGCCTCTTTTGGTAATATTTGATGCATGTTGAAGCACTTTATTTTGAAATTTTTACACTTTTTTTTATCCGGACTCCAGTTATTATAAACGTTATTATTTTTTAATTATTAAATTTTACTTAAGCTGCATTCACATAGGGTATTGCAGGGGCATGGTAGGTGGATGGTAGAATTATTGCAACAGATTCTTGCACAAGGTCAACATACCATTCACATAAACTTAAAAGCTGGTGTAAAACCAACAGCTTACGTAAAAATAGCTTACGTCGAATATTAATTTCATCATCTTCAAAGGGGTCCATGCTACACGCACAGTAAATTAGCGTTTTAAAAAAATCGTCTCAAGTATTTCCGGATTGAATTTATTTTTATTATTTACGAAACCAAAACAGAATTAGGTTATGTTACAAAATATATAAACTGACAGTCACAAGCACCGCCCTTCGACGCTGCCGATTGGCGCTTGTAAAAATTCTTGCACCGTGTATTGTAAAAGTTTAAAGTTTGGTAACTTTTCCACAGGCCGTTACACCGCTTCTTCCACCGTGCAAGAAATTAAGTCTATCTGAACGCGTCCACTTGTGCGCATGCTTTGTAACTCTTACATATTCTACCATCCAAATACAATACCCTATGTGAATGCTGCTTTACTGATCTTCAACATTTTCAAAATTTAAGTGAAAATTAACACCAATTGATTGGTGATTTATATCACCAATATCGGATCGATTTATATAAAAAATTTCATAACAATTGTAAAGTTAATAGTGAAATATATTTGTTTGTCGCTAAATTCTCTAAGCGCGTGTATATATGAAATAACATTTACTAATTAAAAATAATTCAAATAGTCTTTCACAAACGTATAACAATGATCAAAATAAGCCTAACAAGCACAGAAATGCAGCATGAATTATAACAATAATGGTTCACAAACCACACCCTCGTGGTTATATCTGCACAATCAAAATAGCAAAACGGCTGAAATAACCATATTGTTACAAAATAACCAAATGGTTATGATAACAAGGTTGTTATGTCAAATCAGAATCGCACCGATTGAATGTAGAGCAAAATAACAATATTGTTACGTTACCACAGCAGCATAAATCTTTTAATGGGCGCTCCAGACTATCGCGAGAACCTCGCGAGAAGTTCTCGCAAGAATCTCGGCGAGAATAGCATCGGAGAACAACGCGAGAACAAGGCGAGAAATGATTTTCGATCGTGTTACATCGAAAATTGGAAAATATCCACACTCACAAGGTTTTCAGTACTACAGTGCAGATTTTTTAAATAAATTTCTATAATTTTTTCTAAAACGATTAACAGTTCTTTAATTTTGTGATATGTCGAAAAGTTTAAATTTTGAATTTTTGGCCCCTTTAATGGATTAGTATCATCAAAAAGTGTGATTTTTGAATTAAAGTCTATTTGTATCTGCTCAAAAATTGTACTACACCTATCAGGATTTTCTGTTGCATTTACTGTCGTGCCAGTGATCATTTCTACTTCATTATTCCGATAATGTTCTTCTTGAAAGATAATATTGCCATTTTATTTCTTTTTATATCGACTGTTGAAGCGTATTTTAGTTTGTATACACGCGCGCATATTGTGAGCGCAGCGAAGTTTGAACCCTGTCTGCGCTACAAGACCAACGAGGTCAGTAATGTCATAGCGCTTGAATTATGTAAACGTCCAACACCCGATCACACGTAAAGCAGTACTTTTTATTTCGACAATTAATATTTGTCAAAATCGCATCTTGAATGTTCGTAGGGCCTGGTGTCATTGAGTTTAAATTAAATATCTATTTAACAACATATCTTCAAAATTATGTTAAATAAAAGATAATTTTTTTGGTATAAAATCGACGTAAATACGTCAAACTTCAAGTTTTCATTATTTTATTATTAATTGTGTTTTTATATTTTGTACTGTCACCAAGCAAGGAGTCCATAGCGCAAACCAAATGGACTTATAAGACCTCATAGGCACATGCTCCCAAATTCACTGATTTTTTCACTCTATTTTTATAACCTCTATAATTTGCAATCAGGGAATCTTTGTTTTTTCTTAATTCATCGACGGGTATTTACATTATTGTGCTAATCCACACCCAAGCATCATGATTATTTTGATTTATTTTTATAGCCTTTAATGCCTGTTTTCCACAAAACTGGTTCTGCTTGAAGGCAATCAATAAATGCCAATTTTTGTTCGTTTTCCAATTTACGCTCATTTTAATTCACAATTAATTATACTACTATTTAATCGGTGAGTCAGGCGCTACTGAAGAATGCGAATGTGCAGGTGTGGAAGTGTTATCGCGATCTCGACTCCTTTGTCTCGCATCAAAAAACCGACAACAAGTGGAGAACAAGGCGAGAACTTATGAGGAACACGAGAATCGGCTCCACACTCTCGTTTCTCGTGATGTTCTCGTGCTGTTCTCGCGAGAGTCTGGAGCGCCCATAATAGTTTCAATTTGCAATTCGTAGTTAATCATGGGTACTTCTAATTTTAGTTCAACATCTAAGTTTCATTAGAGTTTCCACCTTCATTATCGATACTGTTCATTAATTGGCTGCGGAGTTATTTTTATTGTCAAAATTTCGTGAAAACCCTGTATTATCGTGTACGGGAAATTTTTGCTATGCGGTGATATCGTCTTGAAAGTCAGTTTTTGCTTGTAGAAACCCATGCAATAGGTTCCGAGGTGTACGTTCAAACGGTGGTCGGACTGGTGACCACATGACTAGTTCACGTCTATTATTGTAAAAGTAAAAAAATGCATTTCGAGTTGTAGTTTATCATGCAAGTTTTACAAAAATTATATTCTGGTCATCCCGTAAAAAACGAATGACTTAATATTTAAGTTTATTTAGTTATTTTCATATTTAAGAAAATGTATGTAATTCTTAATGTTTGTATAAAAATTTTAAATTATTGTTTTAACAATAAATTAATAGAGATGTTAAATTGTCTGTTGGTTTTGTTTTACCTCAACTACAGCTGTATTGGGACATTCAGTGGACGTTGTGCTGTATTTCTTCCAGTGATTGCGGCCGCTCATTTTTGCAGCGAAAAATGATCAATTCCTAAAATTAAATAAAGTAAGTTAATAGGTGTTTTTATCAAATTAAAGTATTACAATATTAAGTTGAGTAATATCTGTAGAAATATTATTATTATTATTATTGTTTTTAATGTCGAAGTAATTTTGGGTGCCCAGGATCGTAGTCATTACAACGCTTAAGGTGGATGTCACAAGAAATTAATTAATTAATTATAGTATATAATAAAAACTTATAAAATTAACTGCCACCTTACTGCTACTCGACCCCAATGCGGATCTTCAAATTGGTACTCGTCGTCATCTTCGTCAGAATTCCACATGATGGAATCGTTGTCATTGTCTTCGTCATCGGTCTCTTCACCAAGGGCTTCCAGAACATCCAAAAACAAATTGAACTGTAGGAGAGGTACTTAATGTGATGGTGGTGGTTGTTGTTGTTGTGGTGGTTGTTCCTGGTCGTTAATTAAACCCTACCCATATGGTTGACGGCATAATGGGCAGGTTGTTCTTGTTCTAGTCCACTCCTCGATGCACCCTTGGTGAAATTTATGCGTACATGGTAGTACATCCACATATTCTTCTTTTAATTGGTCCAAACAGATTGGGCTCTCTATTTTAACTTGAAAAAACTAATAACTAATGAATTTTTATTAAACGGTCCTTTTATATAAATAACGATATCTACCTTTCTTAAAATATGTCGTATTTGAAACGAAATAAATAAATAAATATTGTTAGATATAAGGTAACTAATACTTCGAGTACTTAGTTTCCGTATTTTGCAATATTTCTAGTGATTCTCAAATGGAGTGCCGTGAATTTCTTTAATTAATTTCGGTTCTCAAATATTTTTGAAAACCGCTGTTATGTACTTCTTATGTCTATCGAACCTATGGATTGCAAACAAATATAGTAGTTCCCAGACGGAAGTGACGATAGACTCGTACTGTGTAATCTAGAGATTACTCTTATGTTGCTGACATAGTTAGGCAACAAATGCACCTGGTCGAGCGTCAAGCTCGATACTTCTAGCGAAAATTTAAATAAGCGGTAAAGGATCAAGGTATTCATATTACACAACAAAAAAATCACAAATACGGGTGCAAAAAACAAAACTTTAATTTAACGCAAAAATTCTCACAAACAAAAGATTGATTCGGCGGATAAAATGCACAAAGAAAAACAATTCTAACATAACAAAAATTTAAACTGATTGATAAAAACGTAATAAGAAAAGCGAAAAAAAAAATACAAAACTATAACGGCTCAAAACCCCAGGGTTGGTTGTTGGCTGGTTTCCTCTTCGGAGGGGTATATCTATTACCTCTACCTTGGCCAGTGGCGGTTCGTGAAGAATTTACTTGGCGAGGCACGCGTGGTAAACCGGGGCGGGGAGGGGGCCGGGTTACCCAAATTTATTTAAAACTCAAATTTTATCGACTCCGTTTTGTAAAAATTTAACATAATATGTTTTTAAATCTATTTTGCTTATTTATCCCAAATAGTTTACATCTTTCAGACTAATAATATAAATAATTGAAATTTCATTGAAACAATGAACATTTCAATTGCATAATAATATTTATTACTTTAAATAATTTTTGGGTCGGTTTAGAAATTTCTGTTTTCAAAACAACTTATGATGGTTCTCACTCATATAGCATGCTTAAGAGCAGAGCGCGACAAATTTTTTAGATCGGTATAACCAGCATTACACCAAACCACACAGGGCCAACAAAATAATTTATTAAGTGATGTAATGTATTCCCTACCATCCATTTATGCTTGACATACCAATTATTATTAAATGCTTTATTTGGTTTCTCGATGTTAATTTGTGTCTTACTAAGATCAGGACACGGCCTATTCATTTCCCTAACATACAGTTTATCGGTGTATGAAAGACGATCCAAATGCACAATATTTATTAAATAATTGACAATATCCCCACAATTTTGAACTGTGATCGTTTCTAAATTTGCACAAGCAGCCATATTAGCAATTTTTAGAATTATAATTTAAATTGTTTTACCTAAGTAATTTTTTTAATATTTATATTTTAATCAAATTAACTTCAGTTACACTTCTATGAACGTTTATTAATGTTTTGATGTTATGCCCATTTACTTTTGAACCCTGAATAAAATTCAATTCGCTTATATACTTTTTTGTTTAGTACAAATTAAAAATTGTATACCTTAAACTACGTATTAATGTACATACTTTTAGAAAATATATGATAGTCCACTAAATAATTTCTATTTTTATAAATTTTTGTTAAAAAACTGTTTGCCAACTTACTTTTGATCGCTACGTACGTGTGCTGCTGATGTTTTTTAGTAAACTTTTGGATGATGAGATTTTTGTTGTAACGTAATTTTTGGTAAAGTTCAAATTTGTAAAGGAATTAATGTAATGTGCAATTATACTGGAGTAATTTAAATATTTGTAACTTATGTGTTTTTTTGATTATGTTAATTTTCTCAAAGCATACTACCCCCTTTAATATAATCCTATAGGTACTATTTCGCAATAAAACAAATTGCTCTACCAGTTTCACTAATAGGTTTCGCAAATTTATTGCATTATTATATAAGATCTTATCAAATTATTACATCACATTTTCAAAAACTCACTAGTCATATAGCCACTTAGATATTCATTGTCCCTTCTTCGAGAATACATAAAAACAATCAATTATCACTCTAATAAGCTTCTCTACATTTAAAATTAAAATTCGTCAATTATTAAAATATATTTGTAGTATATATGCTTCAACCACCTGGCTAGATCCAACAGACATCGAAAACATTAACAAACTAAGAGCCTTAGTTACAGAACAGAATTTCCTCACATATAAAGGAGAATTTTTTAGACATTATTTAAATTTGAATTATTAATATTTATAACAAAATGAGGTACATTAATCGTTTAAATTATTAGTACCGATTATTAACTCTTGAAATATATATAGGGTAAAAGTGGGAGAGACGCCATATTTTTTGTAAAAAGGTATCCATCACAATGGGTTTGTTCGTTTGTCATGCACTAACCTACACCGAGAAATTAGTGTCGAAAATGGCGTTCGTTTGTCACGGTGTAAGAACACTAATCGTGTTCGTTTGTCCAGTGGCGGGCACACTGACTCCGAATGCTGTCTCTTCCTTGATAAGGGTGGTACAAAACTCTTGATATAGATCGGAGGTTTTTTTTAGATTCGAGCAGGGAGGTGAGAATCTTGAAAAAGACCCCGGACAGATCTAATCCGGGAGCGTGAGATTTCACTCACTAAACTCACCCACTATCCTCGGGGACCTGGTTTCTCCTCTCGGTATTTCGTCGGGTCTACCCGACGGAGGCTGTCTAGGTTAGCAGCCTACTCTTGCCTGAATCCTCTTCTTTGGATTCGGCTTTCCTCTTAAGTGTCTTATCGCTGATCATTTACGTCTCTTTGTTCGGCCTGTTCTTTGGTTGTGATGATCGAATTGATGAAGGTTTCGATCCTCTTCCAACTACTTTCGTCTGTTAGCATGTGCTGAACGATATTGTCCGGGTTGAGCAATTCCCCGAGTTCCAGCGAGAGTAATTGTCTTTTTCTTTCCCAACGCCAGTATCTAAAAAAGGTGTGCTTGGCATTGTAAAGCGACCGAGTTACTCGTTAAAGCACACGTGGCCGGAGAACAACTGCGAGAACTGATACGTCATCTCGACGTGTCCTCTTCCAACCAACACGCTAATGTCTGGTATTAGTCGATACGTCCACCTACCACTCTCGGAGGCACTCCATCTAGTCAGCCACTTCGCGATTATTTCACTAGAGTCTCAGGGGCGCCTCTCGTATCTTCCTGCCCTTTCAAGCGCCTTTAGGTCCACAGGGGGCAAGGATGCCAATACGAGGGCGGCGTCTGCGGAAATGTATAGATCGGAGGTTGTTCGAATATAACCTAACTTTTGTGACTTAATCTTTCCTGTTGATTTTAGTGTTTGAAAAGGAACTTCCTAACTTCGACAGCCAGTGTAATCACACTTCTAAAATCCCAAACTAAAAATGAAATTCAAATGATCGGTGTAGTCACTTCGTAAAAATTTTACATATTCAGCTACTGAGCTAACGTCATATTCTTCAGGAAATTTGGATCTAATTTTTTAGAAAAATTATTGCCAACACTAATTCTTAGGAGATATCGCATTTCCTGATTTAAAAGCGCCTAAATCAAATTTACATAGCGTAAATAATTTCAGGTAAATTAACGATTTTTTTGAAGAATGACAATAATAATTTTAATGCGTTTCAGGTTGAAATATTATAGTTTTTTGTTCTTTCTATGTGGGTTTTGGAGGTCCAGGTTCGCCGAAAATCGAAACGCATAAGGTTGATTTTTCTATAATGAGTTTATTAAAAAAAGATACACTACATGTCCGAAAACGGACATAGCTTCCGCTTTTTGAATCAACTTCCTTCAATACATAATTATTACTACTTCATATATCCTATCTACGCTATTTATTGACCCCGACTAATAACTGTGATCAGCAGTTCACTGGTCGATGTCACTTAAACAGATCGTGTGTCAAAGAAATATGTAAGGAGACGCATGTT
The DNA here is from genome assembly GCA_947369205.1 of Cantharis rufa. Lineage (NCBI taxonomy): Eukaryota > Metazoa > Arthropoda > Insecta > Coleoptera > Cantharidae > Cantharis > Cantharis rufa. The sequence goes on along the minus strand of OX376309.1, from coordinate 16,244,975 downwards.
AAGCAAATTACATTCCATTGACTCCGGATATCAATAAGAAAATGCAACACACTCAAAGCATGTTTCACACTACATATATCAGTTTTGAACTTATATTACACCTTCCCTCTTTCACAAAAAAAAATTTACATTTTCCAAAATTAAATTTTTTTTTCACAAATTTTACTATGAATTAACTAACATACACATGCTATTATACTATCCATTTACTATTTAAGCTATTATAAAAACAATATACTAATTTCTATTAATTATTGATGTTTGATTATTAAGTAATTAATTATTGCTTATAATCTAAAAAAAAATTTAATTTAATATTTTGTCATGACAATTACCTATATCTAAATCATTTACTGTAATACAATTTTATCCTATTCTTATGTACAGTTATTAACTTATTATCTAGATATACAATAATATTTGGGGATTCTATTTTTACAATTTCATATGGACCTTTGTATATTTCTTGTACTTTATTGCCAGCATCGTTTCTTAACATGACTTTGTCACCTATTTTGAACTATTTATATTATAAATTATATATTATATATTATATTTTCACCAATTGAACTTTTCGATCATGAACTTCTTTTCTTTTCATTTTTGACTTTATTAGATTCGTTTGAGCATCCTGACACGCTTGTTGAAGACGATATTTTAATTCGACCGGGTAACTATCGAAATTATATAAAGGATCGTTATCATTACTCAAATTTGATGGTAATTTACAAACTTTTCCAAAAACTAGCTCATATGGCGTATAACGAGTTTCTGTGTGTACCGTCGTATTATACGCGAAACACCAATAAGGGATCCAACAACTCCAAGCACCTGATGGGTGTTTGGCCATCTGAATCCTTAAATACGCACCTAAACATTTATGTGAGTTTTCGAGTGACCCTAACGTTTCGTGGTGATAAGCTGTGGAATTTAGTTTCTTAATGTTTAACAAATTACAAATTTCTTTAAATACTGAAGCTAGAAATTCTGATCCTTGATCTGTAACAATTTCGCGGGGAACTCCGTAACGTAATATGAAATTTTCAACAAATGATTTTGCAACTGTTACTGTTTCTTTATTTTCTAAAGCGTAACCTTCGACAAATTTACTAAGTTCGCATTGTATTGTTAAGATGTATTTTTTACCCTCTGTGTCTTCTTCAAAAGGACCTACAAGATCTAAATAAATTTTTTGAAAAGCTGCTGACGCGGTTGTTGTGATAGACATTGGTTCTACATTTGGTTTTGAATATTTATATCTTTGACAATCGTCGCAATGTTTGACAAACTTTTCGACGTCTTTGTGCATATTTGTCCAAAAATAATATTTTTTGATATTATTATACATCCTGTTTATTCCTGCGTGACCTCCCGTCGCTAACGTGTGAAAATCATTTAAAATGAGCTGTCTTACCTCGTAATCATCAATTACATTTACACCTCTTATTACGGATATTTTTATATTTGCAGTATTGAATTCTTTTACTTTGTTCATAATATCGTTTATTAACCTTTGATGGTGATCACCTTTCTTGTTAACAATGTTTAATTCGCGAATTTTGTTATTTATGCAAAATTCTTTGATTTCAAGTACTCCTTGCGATCTACTTAATAGGGACGCGAGTCGAGTATCCTGATTGTAATAAATTACTAGTAATCTTTTATTAAATATTAAATTATTATTTATGATATCATAACTATTATTTCTCTTTAAAGTTTCGAATTCATTTTTACTTATTAAACGTAATTCTACTGCGTTTTTTGGACTTTTCAATAGTTCAACAATTCCTGGATGGCCAATCCGTTGATGTTCTAAATTATTATCCTCGGTGATATTATTATCTAGTTTCTTTTGTTGACCTCTTGTAATAACATTTATGTTTGCATTCATATTTTTTAATTCTTCTGAATCGATTTCAACCCTTGATAGAGCATCTGCTGGGGCATTTTCTTTCCCTCGTACGTATTTTATTGTAAAATCATATTCTTCAATAACTAGTCTAAATTTTGTTAACCTGCTGGATGGATTTTTCATTCCAAAGAGGTACACTAGTGGTTTATGGTCTGTAAATACATATATTAAATTTTCTTCCGTACAAATATGGCCTAAAATGTTTTACTGCCCATACTATGGCGAGTAATTCTTTTTCTATCGTGCAATAATTTTTTTCTGCTTTATTCAATGTCCTGCTCGCGTATGCAATTGTCGAGTTATCTCCGTTAGATAATACTGCTCCGATTGCGATTCCTGACGCATCTGTTGTTAAATTAAAACAATTATTTCTTGAAAAATTTGGATATTGCAAAATTGGCGGATTTATTAAAGCTTTCTTCAATTCATCGAATGATTTTTGACATTCCTCTGTCCATTCAAATTTTACAGCTTTTTTTGATAAATTATTTAAAGGTGAGGAAATGTTTGCGAAATTTTTTATAAACTTTCTATAGTAATTTGCGAATGCAACAAAACGTTTTGTTTCGTTAGCATCTTTTGGTATTGGATAATTTTTAATTGAAGTAATTTTGCTTGGATCAGGTAAAACTCCTTCTGCTGAAATAACGTGGCCTAAATATAAAATTTCTTTTTTTAAAAATTGACATTTAAGTGGATTCAATTTTAGATTTACATCCCTAAGTCGTTGAAAAACTTTTATTAAATTTGAATTATGAGTAATTAAATTATTTCCGAAAACTATTAAATCGTCTAAATAAATAAAACAATTTATATAATTTAATCCTGACATTGCTACTGTCATAGCTCGTGAAAATGCACTAGGACTAATTTTTAAACCCATCGGTAAACGTTTCATTCGATATTGACCTCTATCTGTTGTAAATGCAGTGCATGGTATGCTTTCTTCTTCTAGTTCAACCTGATAATATCCTTGTGCTAAATCTAAATGTGTAAAATAAACTGCACCTGATAATGAATCTAAAATTTCTGTAATGCAAGGTAGTGGAAATAGATCGTCCTCGACTCGATTATTTAGCTGCCTGTAGTCAATAACCACCCTATATTTCTGGTTTCCATGTTCATCTTTTTTCTTTGGAACAATGAGAAGTGGTGAACTCCAATCGGATCGAGTTTCTTCTATGATTCCTTCCTGTAGCATTTTTTCGACTTGTTTGTAGACCTCCTCTTTTTGCGCGTGTGGTAACCGATACGGTTTTACGTACGTTCTACTTGTTCCGGGTTTTAATTGTATTTTTTGTTTACCTATGTTTGTAACTGATAATTTATCTTCGTCTAGATGAAAAACATCATCGTATTTGGCACAAATTTTTTGAATTGAAATGCTTTCCTCTTGATTCAAATGATCAGTTTTTAAAAGTTTCAATACTTTTTCTATTCTATTTACTGATGCTATCTTACTTTTTGAAAAATTACAAATTTGATAATCATTTATGCTCCCTAGTTTTGGTTTAAAATTTTTTATTTTAATTTCCTTATCTTGAACATTTAAAATTCTAATTGGAATTATATTATCTTTTGGTTTTACTAACATTCCTGCGAAAAATACACCTTCTGTCAATTCTTCAGATAAAACTATGCATTCCTCATCTTTTTCTACGCACACATACGTAATTATTTCGCATCTTGCCGGTATTGTAGTAAAACAATCTGCTTTAGTTTCTATTGGAAGTGAAATTTTTATATTGTTAACGTAAAAATTTAAATCTAATTTTGCAAAATTCAAAGTTGCACCGTATTTTTGAAAAAAATCTGTTCCTATTACACCGTTCATATTACAATTTTGAAATTTGTTAAGTACATAAAACTCGTGTTTTAAATTTATTTTATCATTAATTTCTAACAAAATTTGAGATGTACCAATTGATTTCACCGAACCACTTATACCATTAATTTCTACTTGGTTTGCTTCATTTATTATATCGTCATTTGATATACAATTTTTGAAAATTACGCTAATAGAAGCACCTGAATCTAAAAGAAAAAGTAATGGTTCGTTTTTATACTTAAATTTTACATAAAATAATCCCTCTAAATTTAAAATTGCTAAATTTTTAATGTGCTTATCTTTAGGAACGAAAAAACTGCATTGGTTCTGTTAAATTTTGAAAATTCATTTGTTGATTGCTTGCATTTTGTTGAGATGCATTTCCTAAGTTGCAATCATTACTTTTGTTACACATATAGTACGCTTTATTGTAATTGTTCTTAACCTGCTTTGAACTTTTTCCTTGGTTGTAACCTTGACTTCTATAATAATTATTGTTATTAGTAAACTGTCTCGGGTTATTTTCATTTCTACCGTAATTATTTTGATTGTATGAGAAATTTTTCCCAAAGTTACGCGAATTAAAATTATTTGATTTTTGGTAGTTAAAATTTTGATTGTTAAAATTGCGATAATTGCTTTTTTGATTTCCGAAATTTTGCCTGAATTTTTGATTTTTATTAAAATGAAAAACTTGACGACATTCTTTTGACTGAATGCTTTCATCTTTTGCTGCGCGTATTGCTTCATTTAATTTTGAATAATTTCGAGCCTTTATAATATTTCGTAAGTCGTGATTGTTTAAACCGTTTGAAAACGCATTGATTGCAATTTTCTCGTTGACTGTAAAATTTCAAAATTTTGCTCTTTTCCTTCTGTTTGAGTAATTGTTAAATCGACAAATAATTGTTCAATAGATTTTCCAAAATCCTCTATCGACTTATTTGATTGTTTCGCGTTATTTAGCTGCACTGACAATGCCGTTGGAGATTTATTTGTTAAAAAGAATTTTTTTAAATCTTGTACTAACAGTTCATTATTATTATAATCTTGCTTTAACCGAATTTTCGCGTTTTCTGACAACCTTGTTTTTAACACATATTTTGTAAGTAATTTTTTCCCGCTATCATCTAATAATTCATTATAAAGTTCGATCGAATCGATTAATTGTTTAGTTACTTCCTCTTTACCGTTCATTACTGGCAATAAAGTCACAGCGGTTTTTAAGTCAAATTTTTCCCCCATGGTTAAAGTTTTATAATTCAAAAGCCTACTTTTTAATATATCATCTACAATTATTCTACAAATTTCGTAAGCATATTGTTTTGCCCTTTCTATTTCTTCTTCTGAATGATTTGGACTTAGATTAAAATTATTTTTAACGTCAATATAATTACGCCTTAATACACCTAATTTTTCAAGTTTACTATTTGTTACTTGCAAACACTTTTGATAAGTTTGTTTGGAAGACTCGTAGGTTTTCTAAAATATCTCTTAAATTTTCGGTTGACATGGAGTTGCCATCTACCTCTGAATTGTCAACTTTTCACTCACTTAAATTTTAATTATAACTAGGCACTTATTTTAATTTTTGCACTACACACTTTTTCACTTCACAAAATTTCTCTGCTCCTCGACACCTCGCGTTTAATTTTAGTGTCTATCTTCCTATTGCATTTATCCAACAGAATACTCAAAAGTATTAACATAACGACTACGAAGACAACGATAAATAAAATATCCTTTGTAGCAAATGACGTACTATTTGTTTGGCCTCCACTGTTCCCTGCTTGAGCTATTATGACCTCTTCCTTTTTGGATTGCGTTCCTCCCATGTTGATTTCGAATTTTCCAACCTATTATAGCGTTTCACTGGCACAAGATCGCCATGAAATATTATAGTTTTTTGTTCTTTCTATGTGGGTTTTGGAGGTCCAGGTTCGCCGAAAATCGAAACGCATAAGGTTGATTTTTCTATAATGAGTTTATTAAAAAAATATACACTACATGTCCGGAAACGGACATAGCTTCCGCTTTTTGAATCAACTTCGTTCAATACATAATTATTACTACTTCATATATCCTATCTACGCTATTTATTGACCCCGACTAATAACTGTGATCAGCAGTTCACTGGTCGATGTCACTTAAACAGATCGTGTGTCAAAGAAATATGTAAGGAGACGCATGTTAAGCAAATTACATTCCATTGACTCCGGATATCAATAAGAAAATGCAACACACTCAAAGCATGTTTCACACTACATATATCAGTTTTGAACTTATATTACAAGGTGTTCGAAATGTATTTTGTTACGTTCGTGGCGTAATGTTGGAATTAGAACGTAACAACTCTCCCCCTTACTACGGGTGGGTTTTCTAGAAGAGAAAAACCACTAAAAATACTAAATTCACTACTTAACTGAACTATTTACCTACACTAAAAACCGTATGTACAACTACTTTATATGCAAAAAAAAATAATCAATAAATTAACTAAAATGCTACTAATTGTTACTCCATGCTTGGAGGCTTTTCCTTTAAGTGTTTAAATCTTTGCTTAACCAAAGACCTTTTCCTACACCAAATTCATCTTCTAATATGTATGTCCAAGGAGACACTGTTTCTTTAATAAAAAAAGGACCCACATACTTAGGAGCTAGCTTCCAGGTGAAGTAATCAGGTGCACTCGATAAAACGTGTTTTTCTTGTACACCTCCTGACCAACACTAAACTGTTCCGGTCTCTTACCTAAATTATACGTCTTTTACCCTTCGTAGACGCACCCGATAGCTTTCTTTTAACTAAACTAAATAATTCTCTCAAGCTTTTAGCTTGACACTCTTCAACTATCACTTATCTACAAAGACATCCTTTCGATCGAAGTCTTTACTCGACAGGATCATCGATCTACCGAAGTTAACAAAGAAAGGTGTCTGTAGAGTTACTTCGTTTTTAGAATTTCGGATAGTGCATGTTATTTTCGTAATATTCTCGTCCCACTCCCTGTGATTGTTATTAACGTATGAAGCAATCGTCTCCTTTGTTGTTTTGTTCATACGTTCTGTGGGATTACTTTGTGCATGAAAATATGGAGTATATTAGACCTGGATATCATACTTTTCCAGCAATCACTTATATTCTTTACTATTCTTACATTCTTTACTCAACAAATCTTCTATCTCAGACAAAAATTATACATCGGGAAATCTCGAATCGATGGTGTTATTTAGAATTTAGGACCCCAGTGACACTGTTCTAGCAACAATATAGAGGAGTTGGGTCTTCATGCAATTAAGTACCCACTGTTTTTTTAAATTTTATTTGGTTTGTTTCTTCGAAAATTAGATTTACATACTGAATTTTGTAATTACCTACCATTCTTTAGTGCGCTAATTTTGTAATTTTGATATCTATGGGTTTGCAACAAACATTATTAATGTTATCATTAGAGCTGGGAATTATATGCACTGGGTCCCCGATATCTGGTATGCGGCATATAATTTATGCCGTATGTAGTATCTTGTATTAATGCATAAATTGTCCGCCGCATACTAGATATCGGGGACCCTCGTGCATATAATCCCAGCTCTAGTTATCATTTATGTTTTACAAATTGACTTTTACAAATTTTGTTTATTGTCGGAGTTGTTCTAAACTGTCGTACCATAACTTTACTTATTGTGAGTACAAATTTCTTGCTTTTTTCAGTTTATTTATATGCCGTTCTTTTTAGTGCCAGATTATGGTGATTATATAACACCGAAACGTCGGCTGACGAGTAATCGTAGTTTTATTTTCCATTCCTAACATCCCGAGATTGAGTTTATAATTATCAGCGGTTGGATGAGATTTTTTCCTTATATTTAACATCTTTTTACCCGATTCGATTAGAATCTTACAACATCTTGCATGTAGAAGACTCGAGCTTCATCTTGAGTGAAATTTAATTTTTGTGATTATAGCCAACACAATAAACTATTCGACCAATATCATACGTCAACATTTAACTTTCTTGGACTAGGAAGAATTAAAAGTAATAAATTATTTAAACTTGTTTTCGCGTGAAGCTTTTACACAAAAGAAAATAATAATAAAAATTTAACTAAATAAGTAGATAAGTTATTCACTTCAAAAAAATAGTCGTCGGTATTCTTAATCTAGAAATAGCTATTTTTGATCTCATAACTAAAAATTTTACTTGAATGTTGTTTTTAAATTATATAACTATAAATTATCATAAAAGTTTAAGATTGCTTTTATCACTAATAAGAATTCAAATAAAATTATTTTCTGCAAATACTATTATTTAAAAGGTCTATGAATATTAATTATAAACTACTATAGATTAGCTGCTGCCTTTAGTTTAATCAACATTAAAATTAATTAAAAATATAGAAACATGGTCTTCGATTATGCTATACTTGAAATATTTGATTTGAAAAAATGTTTAAAAATGGCTATTTCATTACAAACCTACTAAAATTTTAGAAGCTCGTGTAGTCAAATAGGTAAAATAAAAGAACATTACAATTTAGGTAAATTGCTTCTACATGTAATTCAATACTCTGCATTGCTAATAAGTAATAACGTTTTAAGTTCAGGTCTATTATTGTAAAAGTAAAAAAATGCATTTCGAGTTGTAGTTTATCATGCAAGTTTTACAAAAATTATATTCTGGTCATCCCGTAAAAAACGAATGACTTAATATTTAAGTTTATTTAGTTATTTTCATATTTAAGAAAATGTATGTAATTCTTAATGTTTGTATATAAATTTTAAATTATTGTTTTAACAAGAAATTAATAGAGATGTTAAATTGTCTGTTGGTTTTATTTTACCTCAACTACAGCTGTATTGGGACATTCAGTGGACGTTGTGCTGTATTTCTTCCAGTGATTGCGGCTGCTCATTTTTGCAGCGAAAAATGATCAATTCCTAAAATTAAATAAATGAAGTTAAAAGGTGTTTTTATCAAATTAAAGTACTACTATATTAAGTTGAGTAATATCTGTTGAAATATTATTATTATTATTGTTTTTAATTTCGAAGTAATTTTGGGTGCCCAGGATCGTAGTCATTACAACGCTTAAGGTGGATGTCACAAGAAATTAATTAATTAATTATATATAATAACAACTTATAAAATTAACTGCCACCTTACTGCTACTCGACCCCAATGCGGATCTTCAAATTGGTACTCGTCGTCGTCGTCGTCAGAATTCCACATGATGGAATCGTTTTCATTGTCTTCGTCATCGGTCTCTTCACCAAGGGCTTCCAGAACATCCAAAAACAAATTGAACTGTAGGAGAGGTGGTTGATGTGGTGATTGTTGTTGTTGGGGTGGCCGTTGTTGTTGTGGTGGTTGTTCCTGTTCGTTAATAAATTAAACACTACCCATATGGTTGACGGCATAATGGGTAGGTTGATCTTGTTCTAGTCTACTCCTCGATGATGCACCCTTAGTGAAATTTATGCGTACATGATAGTACATCCACATCTTCTTCTATTAATTGGTCCAAACAGATTGGGCACTCTATTTTAACCAGTTGAAAAAACTAATCACTAATGAATTTTATTAAACGGCTTTCTTAAAATATGTCGTATTTGAAACAAAATAAATAAATATTGTTAGATATAACGTAATTAATCCTTCGAGTACTTAGTTTCCGTATTTTGTAATATTTCTAGTGATTCTCAAATACAGTGCCGTGAATTTCTTTAATTACTTTAGGTTCTCAAATATCTTTGAAAACCGCTGATATGTACTTCTTATTATCGAACCTCTAAAGGTTGGTTTATGCAAGACACCGACGCACGCACTGCACGCAAGCAAATAAAGTTGAAACATTGAATTTCTGTAGTAGCGTTTATGCACGTCGCTGACGCGCGTGTTATATGAAACCATTCAAACCTTCAGAACATTTCCCATAGTTTTAATTCTGATAAATATATGTAAACTAATATTTTGTTATATCATGTAAAATCATTCGAAGCTTGAGAACAACATTTTCTCATAGTTTCAATTCTAATAATTGTAAACGAATATTTTGTAAAATAAGTAAATTCATAATAAGCACTTTTTTATAATATATACTGCTGGAAATATTGTAGAGAGGAAGTTTAACTTTGTAAGCTAGAATCGCTGCAGGTTTTTCTGAATAAATTGTTAATCATCCAAATTTGTATTTTTTTAAATAATTTTTGGGTGAACTACTTAACTCGCGTGACGTGCGTGCATAACCTTGAAATTTATTTTATCTTTGCAGCGCGTAACGCTAGGAACTTTTCAAGTTATATTATTGTTGTGGTACAATTTTTTTAAATTTAAAATTACGAAAGTAATTTATTATAAATCTTATTTTTGCAGATGATGTAAAGTAAATTTTTGTTCCTCATTTTATTTTTCTAAAATTAAAATTATTAGATATTAATAATAAATTAAAAATAAAAATATCAATTATAATTGTTAGCTTAGCTTATAATTGATATTTAATTTTTAATTTATTTTTCATTATTGTGATATTTTCTAGAAATAATAATTTCTATATATAGCACGATAAAAAATTATCGACCCTAGAGCTTAACTTTCATGCACCATATTTTGGGTCGAAAATACCTAAAAAAGAAACCAGTCCATCTTTCTGGTTTATTAGAAATAATAATATTTGATTATCTGATTTAAAAAAATTTTAAATAATGAAATAAAATAACATTAGCGCCATCTACCGTAATGTGAATTTATTCTAATTTGTAACCAGAAAACGCACTAGAACGCATCAGACGCATTTGAACTGCATAAACCAATATTTTTGTGCGGGGCGTTTCATGCGTGAGGCGCGTGCGTCGGCGTTTTGCATAAACCAACCTTAAGAACCACTTATAGTAATTAATACTACATATATTTTTGTATTTTTAAGTCAATTGTTGGCCTGCATCAAAGGTAAACAGTTGTAGCTTTAATTAAAAAATTTCATTTATAAAACGTTTGTTTTAACTTTAAAAGATAAAGATATGTAAGAAAACATATTTATCTTTAATCAATCAAAGTTATTTTATTCGTCATGTCTTGGTCAAGGTAATTAAATAACTCAATCAAACGTATCTGCGTTTGTTTGCTTATTTGTTTAATTTCGCTGCGCTATAAATATCAAGAACATCCAATAAGAAGTACGGGTCCCCAGGTAACCAGTACCGTACTAATACTATCCAAGCTAATGGTAACAGATTTGGTCAAAATAATGGGTACTAATAGTAAATTTACCACAGCGCACAGTGGGTCAGACGCTCGGAAAAGTGGCCAAAAATACATTTTTGTCAACTTAACAGTATTGCCACAAAATTTAGTATATCTTTAGAGAAAACATCAGTGCACCTTTTTCTCGAATCTCAAATGAATTGAAAAATATTTCTGCTTGTTAGAGCGATGCAAAAATCACCTTCTATTAATCGCTGATTTGAGTAGCATTTCGCTCCATGCAACACCAAGTTTTGACGACTTATTGTCCAGATTTCAGCTTCGAGTTTAAATTGGTATTTAATAGAAAAGTTGTCTTGAAGTATGTACTTTCGAATAAAAAAATTTTTAGACAATACAATGGTGCAATAATTAAATACATTATTTCATTCCGGGAGCTGCTCAATAGAAAATCTCAAATAATTCTCCAACTTTGTGTGGACTTATAAACAATTTCCCGCAATTTCCCGTTTTGAAAAAATACGCAAAAAATACATTAGACATTTCTCAAACAAACTATGTAAAAATTGTTTGTGCATTCAAGTGCGTTTTTAAATAATTCGCGATTTTGAACAACGCGACGGCGACGCGCTACGTGTCGCATAATTATGATTATATTGCAATTTATGTATATAATGTAGGTACTTATTAAAACATGTTTTATACATTAAACTTAATTTTTCAATTTGAATGAAAACGTCTGTGATTTAGGTACAAGTGATAGCGTAGAAGTGATAAAAATCATTATTTAGACTAAAAATATCCTCTAAAAAGCACCCTGCAATTCAATCTTTTTAAAATAAATTAAAATTCAAACTTGCAATAACTTTATCAAAAACCATCCCTTAGAACACAGAGCACACCCATGGGGTCTCAATTTTGTTTTTACTGTTACTGTATTGCATAAATGTTGTTTAACATAATTAATGCGAAAGAAAATATTTTTTGCTGGCCGTATACAAAAACCACCCTCTAAAATCAACCCTCTTTAGTTTTTATTTTATTTATTAATTTTTCTGTATTATGTGAGCCAACTTTAAGTCATTAAAATTAAAATCATATTTTAATAACCACTCGTATAAAAAACACCCCTCTAAATCATCCCTGTTAATTTAAAATTTTTTAATTAATTTTCCCGTGTTATTTATGCTAGTTTTAAGTCATTAAAATCAAAATCTGATTTTTGGCCACTTTTTCGTGTTTTCGACCCACTGTGCAGCGTACCACCCACAATGTAATGGACTAACAGAACGTTTCAATAAAACCGTGGCAGATATGTTAGCCATTTATACAAACAAGGATCAAACCGACTGGGATAAATTCTTACCACACGTACCGTTTGCCTACAACACCTCCATACAAAACACCACAAAAGTTACACAATTTATGCTGGTCTATGGACGCGAACCTATGCTACCTACGGAGGCTAGCCTCGATACCAGTCCGTCGAGGAAACCCGCGAACGCCTATTGAATGCTAGAAGCGTGGCTGTAGAAAATATAAAAACCAGACAGGATTTAGATAAAAACTACTATGATAACAGGCACCGCAATTTACAATATGAAGTGGGTGATGCGGTAAAGGTATTCACCCCAATACGGAAAATTAGCCGTAGCGAAAAATTACTATTGCGATGGTTCGGACCCTAGTACATTTCTCAAAAAATTGGCGAAGTGGATTATGAAATTACAAAAGGAAAAAATGCTAACGCTAAAAAAGACATAGTTCACGTTAGTAAAATTTTACCGTATTTTGAACCATGGACCCCTGATAAAAATGTTTTGAACAAATAAATTTTAAACTTTGTAATGTCAAAACGTAAACTCAAATTTCTCACCGAATCCCTACCTTCGAAACCCTACTCAAAACTTCCTAAGCGCTATAATAATGGTGGCCACCACACGCAAAATGCCGTATCGTCTAAAATGCTAGGACCCCCACGTCGTAACCTACATCTCGAAGACATTACCCCCACGTCGTAGTGTTTCCTTCGTAATGATGAATGAACTTTAGCAGTAGAAAATTGAGTCAGGAGAAACGTAAAGCGAACACATATAAAACACAGAGCAGTTTAAATAGTAATAATTTTAAAAAATCATTGTCGTATAATTTCAGTTTACACATTGTGGTTAGCTTTTGTCATTTTTGTTTGTCATTTCAATATTCATAATTGTGATCGGGCAAATTACATATACGTCACATTCATATGTGGTCAAAATACATAATTCGTTATTAATCAAATATACAGGGCAAATCAGCGTGTGAGTCAACTGGCACATTTAGTATCATCATACACTGGATAAACATAATAATTCAATCCCCAAGCATAGAAAGCAAAACGTACGAGTCGCGAGAGTGACCTACACAAAATGGCATCCGTACAAAATAACCCAAACTTTAATCTCACATCATAGAATCTAGGAGTACCTGCAGTTTTCATGTTATCAGTATTGAGCTTTTTAGTTAGTCATATGTGATAATTATCTACCACATGTGGTTCTAACATTAGCCTGTGAGCACGCCTGCACATAAGTTCTAATGATGATTAAAGTTTATAAATTTTAATACACATGTTCATTTAATTCGATTACTCGAAGCTCGTACCTTTTGAATTTAATTATATTACAATAATATTTATCTCTAGATTTGCCGAACCACAATAATTAAAATAATATAGCAAAGTAACACAAATACAACAAATGAATTGAAATAGCCTCTTAAGCACGTCTATTCAGTTGGACTTCACAAAATGGAAGAGGCCGTCCTTCCGGTCTTTTTCTTCTCGTACCTTCTTTTCTCCCACCCTCTTGTGCTGCCCTTTGGCAGTGTCTCCACAGCCTGTCGTTAGATCGTTGGCGATGTTTACGTTCAGCACTTCTAATGTAATGTATGCGTATTTGACGGTATGTTTTAATCATTTAAATCGTTCATTAAGCGCCAAATATAAATTACGTAAATATCATTACAACTTAAAAAACAATAATTTTAAAACGTGGTTATAAAATTTACTCTTTTCAAACCTTGACCACGTTTTCGATTTAACAAGCCAACCCGAACATTAATAAAAAAAATATGAATACGTATTAATTTAAAGAACTTACCTTATTATCCTTCCCTCTTAGCTGGCCATATTATATGGCGGCAGTACAAGATACCCTTCTTCGTCAAGCCCCAAATCGTCTAATAAGAGCCCGTCAAACATGTCCGGCCAATCTTGATGGTCTTCAAAAATATCTTCGACGGCCTCGCCCGTCGACTCGCATGGGGTGGGTGCCCTAATTTCTGGCCACTCCATCCCTAATAGCCCCAACACGAAAGATACGAAAGTTACTAGGAGTTTAAACAACATGTTCCTGGCGCAAAGAACTGTTAAGTAATAATTAATTCAACTATAATACTTGCTGTTTTGAACAAGAGGAATAGAATTCAAAACCTACCTGACATCAAAGATTGTATATGATTCTTTTGAACTTCGTAACAATAAGAAAAACTCACAATATCATAATTTTCTAAGTTTATATTACTTGCTTTTAAATAAATATTCAACATTGCTAAAGATTATTATGATCAATTTACCAGTAAACCAATTCGGGTTACTATGATTACTAGTTTTTTAGTTCCAAAGAACAAGTTAGAAATAAGCCCAGACAACATTTTTCATAATTTTTTAATGTATAAGTAAAAATTATATTCCGTAACATGGGGATACTTTGATCAAAATTTATTTTAAACATTAAGGGCCGGTTCCACCAACTCTGGTTAAATCCTTGGTTAACTCATCACGATTAATGGTTAACCGAAGTATTTAACCGACATTAACTTCAATGTGTTCCACCAAGCGTTTTGATCTATGATTAGTTGACTGCTTTTACGTCGGGTTACCTCGGGTATAATCTGGCAAAGACTGTTTTGATTGGTTGATATATAGTCACAAGAAACTTTTACTATGAAAAAGTATGACGTATTTAATGAACGAAAAATTTAATTTCAAATATTAATATTATTTCAAATTTTTTAAAGGCTTTTAGTTCAAAATGAGTGAAGCAAATTTCGTGCAAGTCGGGTATTGGATTTATATAAACTGCATTCGCAATATTTTCATCAAAATTAAATTGAGTTAATTTTAATCTCAATTTTATTTTTGAAGTGTTTCTGAAGTTAAAAAAACAATTATTTAAATTTAATAAATTAAATTAAAAATTCATAATTAACTCAATTTAGAAGACTTGAAAATGTATAATAATTTATAACATGTCTTAATAATAAATAACGAAGAAGTACGTTATTAGAAAAATAATATTTATATTCAAACTGTCAACATTATCTTTACCTGTTTGCAAGAAATGCGCATGCACCTAGCATTAACCGTGATTAAACTCAACTAATCGCCCAAAATCGGTCGATTAGTTTGAAGGCTGTTTAACCATGATTAAACTGCTTTAAGCATGATTAAATAAATGGTGGAACGCTCTTTTTTATTTAACCATGATTAACTCCAACTAACCGTGATTAAAGTATTTAACCAGAGTTGGTGGAACCGGCCCTAAATAACTCTTTTTGTGTGTAAATTTAGTTAAAACAAAAAAAACTGATATGTCGGTTTTTCTTCACCTACATATCCTAAAAATAAGAGATCTTAAAATTTAAGACTTTCATAGAAAAAAAAATTAAAATCACGTGATCAAAGTTATACTTGACTTGGGGATACTTTGATCACCTTTCTATTTTGTATTAAAAACTTGACTTACGGCGTTAAAATAATCCAAAAAATTAATACATTTATTTTAGGCTTTTAGTTTATCGATGTCGATGTTGCGGCTCTGTTCTTATGGATTTTGTTTTCTGCGGCAGGTTCTAAATTGAAAGTAATGTATGAGTACAAACAAATCCAACATCAGAGCCACTGTCCTTAGCTGTAAGAGGTGACGCAAGCAAGATTGCAGCTCTGTCCGATGTATCTCTCAATAGCTCTTTCGATCTATTGATGTTGGGTTCCGAGAGCAACGCTACGTATATTTTCATTTGAGAAATATTAGCTTCGAGCAGGTCTTGTGCCAGCTTAGAGGTGTGAAGGTTGGCTTGTATGAATCTTAGGGGCGACTTAAATTTTGACTTAATTAAATTAGAAAGATGGTGGCTTCCAACGAAAGCGTCTAGGGCCGAACTGATGGGGGCCGCTGCATATTGGGCATTTTGCCTTGTTGGTGCAGGTTGCTGCCTTATGCCCTTCTTTTCCACATCTGATGCATGTGTCTGTGAAGTTGTTTTTGCTGGAACAGTTGAATGAGTAATGTCCATAAGTCCAACATCTCTGGCAGAATGCTCGAAATTTCTTCTTCTTGATTCTGCAACCAGTTACCAGACCCACTCTAAGTTTATCGTCTATTATTTTTTCTGCATGTTCCGTGTTCATATTGATTAAGGCTCTACTAGTTCTGCCGTATGCCGAGTGAATACCGATAATTTGGTAGTCATTCTCATTAATTGTGACTTCTTTCAATGCCTCTTTTATGTCGTCTTTTGTGGTATCGCTAGCTAGTCCTGATATCTCCAAGAGTGTTCTCTCCTCCTTTAGTCTAATTGAATTTTTGGGAATAATTTTGGATAATTGTTCTTTAAGTAATTTGGCTTTGCCCGTTGTTTCAAGGAAGAGTTCTTTTTTTGCCGTGGTTATGACTTTGCTTATATCTAAATTAATGTTCTTAAGCCTAACTTCCGTTTTGATCTTTTTAATCATGTCAGATGCACATAAATTTTGATTGAAGCTAATTATAACAGCTTCTGGATGGTTTTTGATGTCTGGATTCTTTTGTTTATCTTTTGTGGATCTCCTTTGCACAGTGGTGTAGCCTTTATCAGGGATTTTAGGTAAAGGTGCTTTGCTTGATGTAATTTTTGCGTAGGTGACTTTTTCCATATTGGGCTTGTTTTAGATTATAACGTTTTCTAGAATTTTTATTTTTGGTGGATCCATAGTTTTTAAATTACCCCATGCCTAGGTATCTCATATAGGACCACCTGTATACCTTTGAAGTTAGCTATGAAATGCGCGCCCACGCGCAGAGATGGCGCTGTACCAGTTTTTGACTAACGTCATGGTACTATTTAACGTGTTGTCCGTTGTCTAACCACACTTATAACTTCCATTTTGTTTCATTCTTATGTAAACATAACACGTGTTTTAAACGATTGGAAATATTTTCAAAGCATTAAGCTATAAATTGCTATTATTATTGCAAAATTGTGTATTTTATATTGGTATTTACATATTGGTACAGGTATAAAGTATTTTTTATTTTGTTTCACGCTATCCTTAAAATTTTAAGGATTAATTGTATTAAACATAATGGGTCGACATACTTGTTGCGTTCCCACATGTTTTAGGTCTTCAAGGATTTTGCATCGCTTCTCGAATCCTGACGTCGATATAGACAGGTTTAAGTTATGGGTCGCATTGTCTGGAAATAAAGAAATCGGAACCCCGTCAAGTATATAATTGGAGAAGAATATACCATCATCATTTTAAAGAATGTTTCATCTTGAGCAACAACAATTTACGATCTGATGCTGTCCCAACTGAATTTTTGTTAAGTTAATATTACGTTTTATTTTACATTTTACTGTTATTTAATTGTAAAATAATGTTTAATTTTAGTTCGTATTGTCAGGGAGATATTAAAATACGCTATATTTTTATTATCATGTCTACGGCTTGTGTGAAATTTTAAATGGGCCATATTGGTAAATTTGTATAGCCAAATTTAATTAGTAATATAATTTTTTAATTATATTAAATAAAAAATAAAATCAATATTATTAATTTATATACTCACTGAAATAGAAAAAATAACCATATGTGAAAAATATTATGATATTATTAATTTCAATATCTTAACAAAAAATAATATAAACCATAAAAAATAGTCGAAAACGAAATCCATCAAAATTACACTGCAAATACGTATGTATATTGTCAGAAAAATTCTACTCCCAAGTAGTTTTACCTTTGGGTTGAACTTTAAAGCCCAATTTTATAAAGAAATTAGATTTATTATTATATTTTATGATTAGCCATCGTTGAATACAAAATGTTTAACTATAAAACAAAAACGGAAAGTAAGACAAGGCTTTTAAAATATTTATATTTTATTGAGAATAATTAGAAAATCAAAGTAGCTTGAAAACGTTGCACAAATATTGCGTTCACAACAAAAATGCTGTTCTAGAAACGTTCTTCAGATTGCAACAAAACAGATTTATTAAGTCTTACTCAGCATTACCGTGATAATAACAAAACTATCATATTGTAGATAATGCATGTTGTATTTGTGGCGCATAAGAGTTTCTTACTGTTTCAATAAAACCACTAAAAGACTAGTTTATAATATGTATATAACAATTTTTATAACAATTGTAAAAGGCGAATTGTGTTCTAACAACAAAAGCTTTATGTAACTAAAATATTTCATAAACCTGGGCCTTTTGCCTGTTTATAAGGGTCCTATAATCATCTAAAAAACACTATAGAAATCACTATATTTTATTAGAATTTGCTACATGGCAGTTCTTACAGCTGTTATATACCTAATTGTGCTACTTGGGATGTTTTAAGTCATCCATCATTTTATTGACTTCTGTTAATTTCAATTTCTTCTGATTGTTTAGTTCTTTTAGCTGGATCAATATTAAATTTTGGAATTTGTCATTTGATTTATAATTTTTAATTTCTAAATCTAAATTTGATATTCTTGAATTTAGAGCTTCTAGATGTAAATTGTATGGATTCTTGTCTTGGGTTGACCTCTCAATATTATCTTTCGTTTGATTGTCGTTAACGGTGGCTTCCCGTAACTTGAGTTCAATTTTCAAATCCTTACAGAAATTAGTGATGTTGCTTCTAACTTCGCTGCTGGTGCTTCTTGAAGATTTTGATTTGAATAGGATATTCATTTTGTTTTCAAAATCTATTATGTTAGAAATGATCTTTTTATACAACTTCGTATGGCCAGTAAGTTTACAAAGTGACCCAACCTGGCTTTGCATTGGGATCGCTAAGCAGTCGACTGATGACGGTCGGAGGCGGCCTGTTTTCGCACCGCTGCATCCGACCGGTACTGGGGATCCGAGCCCCTGCACCGTAACCTTAATTTCTGTATTTGTATAATCCATGGTTTATTATTATTATTATTTCTAACTTGGTTTTTAACCTAGTTTTATTTATTCTATATATATTTTTTTTAATCCCTGTAATTAAAGGGAGGTGTTGATTAATAAACAAAATTTAAATAGAGAACGAACAAAGTAGCAAAGATTGGATAACATAGTAACATTAACGAAGACAAAGGTGACAATAACATAACAATAAGATATCAACATATTATTACAAAAAATTTAGATAATATATAAATCTAAATTAAGTTGTTGCTTGGATTTGTATAATTTTGCCACATAGTCATTAAAAGGTACCTCATGCAAGTTGCTAGACTGTAATGACTAATGAACTATATATATGATTTTTAATAAAATCTGAAAATTTCCAAAATTTACTTTTTTCCCTTATGAATAAAATTTTTGAAAATTTAAATGTGCTGTCCTTATCCCAAGACTATGTGAGAAATTAAATTTTTTATGATCTGTCAGATTTTTTTTGAAAATTAATTTTCAAAATTTTACCATGGTCTAATTTGTGAATGTAGTGAAAAATTTGTTTAAATGATTTAAATAGGTAAAACTCTGGCTCCCCCTGGCGGCGGAAAAAAATTGCAATATATATCGTATTTAGAATTAGCAATTAGCCTGTGTATAAAATCCCAACTTTTCCTGGTGTGAACTAACTGTGATGTTGCGAAATCTAGCATAATGTGATTAAATAGGTATATAATTCATTAACTACCTAAGAACTATGAAGAGTTGATCCTCGAGGATCAACACTGTGTCTCAATGGGCCATAATAATTTCAAATATAGTCCTAATTATTATCGTGCATCTCAAGCTCTGCTAAGGTCCTTGCATGGTAGTTCTTCATATACTCCATTGTGCTCTTGAAACACTTGGCACTATTTCGTTTGGCTTTTTCATAGCCTGCGTTGGATCTGGCTATGCGCTTTTCAATTCTTCCAGAATCCCAGTCTTCCCTGTTTGCCAGGCGGAGTCTCCGAATGTCCTCCCCAGGGTCATAATAGGCAAGGTCAAGCCCAATGCCTATCTGCTCAGCTGCCTTAAGCATCATTTCCGGGTCCACTTGACACATCAGTATTGAGCTTCTTGTTCTGGCCAGACTCAACAATTCTTGCGTAACTCGACTGAAAGGCTCAAAGCAGCTTTTATTCCATACCGCATCAGCTCGCATCTTAATGCTTCCATGTGCATCCATACACACTGAGTCTAGGTCTTGTGCTGTTCTATAAATCTTATTGATGTGTGATTTTCCCGCCCCGTTGCCCATGTAGACATACAGCATCCGCTTCGGTATCAGCTGTCTGGATTGACCATGGTACGGTGCCCTTGGAACGGAGCTCCACGTTATGGCTGCTCAGGTTAGTTTGCAGCTCGTATCCATTTGCGCTCAGGGGGTGGAACTGCGCCTCAGTGTTCCTATATTGGCTCCACTGCTCCGGGGTTACATACTTCCACAGATTCTCCACTCCTCCTAAGCGCCGTGCAAGGAAGAATGGTATGTCCATTCTTCCCGCGACGTCTTCTTCCGTGAGCATTTCTTTAGGCTTTAGGCAGCCCGTATCTGAACAGCGTCAGATCAACGTTATCCCGGGCACACCTTCTCCAATCTGCCTTTTGGTTCACTTCCTCCATAGCACTGCTCTCTCTTCTTGGCCAGTGTTTGTATGCCCAGTGCTTTGCCATTTTCTGCTGCTTAACTTTGGCTGCAGTCTTTTCTTTCATGACTTTCAGTCATTTCTCCCTTAATCTTCCTTGGTAGGTGACTGAGCAGACGCGCATTTTTCTTAACTAATGCCTCTGTTGCCATTCTGGGCTAATTTTCCTCCGGTTCAATAATTGCCTCGTACCTTGGCTGTTCCTCGTGCTGTCCATCCTCCTCAGACCATGTGAACAGGGGAGGCAGCCCATGGCTGAACCGATATTTCCACCACTCAAGTTCAACCCTTTCTCTTTCTTCGGTGGTGGGGTCCGTTCCGTGCACAACCATTATCTTGTCGAGAGTGGCTGTTGCTAGCCTCCTACACCGTTAATTTTTTTTTTGTAAATTTACATAGAAAATCATTGACAACTTTGTGACCTATGATAATCCATGTAATATTATGTATACATAATATTTATTTACAAATTTACATGTTCAATTTGTACAAATACATATCACCATTGTAAAGACATGTAGAAATACAAGTCAGTACTGTAAAGTTTTACATTCAGGTTATGTACAAATACATATCATCACTGTAAAGACATGTAGAAATACCAGTCAGTACTGCAAATTTTTACATTCAGGTTATGTACACAAATACATATCATCACTGTAAAGACATGTAGAAATACAAGTCAGTACTGTAAATTTTTACATTCAGGTTATGTAAAAGTACATAATCAGTGCAGTAAATTTTTACATTTTGGTTTTGTAGAAATACTGATTTCTGTACGACTTCACTGAAAGAAAAGATTTGTAAATTTACATGTGTTATCAATGGTCACCAGTGGCCATGGATAATCAGCGTAAAATAGCATGGTAGATGTAAATGAATTCCATACATAAGTAAAATTACATGCGACATGTAATAACATATTTACATACCTTCTTGTATTATCACATCAGTGATGTAATTTTATTTTACATTATCAATGTGATTTTACTTTGCATCTTTACATTCATAAAGTGATTTTACTTTGTTATTTTACACGTAGGTAATAGGTAAATTTACATTCCAATTAAAAACATAATTTAATCAAAAATAATTTTTATTATTTTGTATGAAATATAAAATAAAATATTATAACATTATTTTATGAAACTTCTAAATACTAAGATACATTTGTTTTTAATATTAAACTATAATTAATTTAAATTATTAAATATTGAGTTTATTGAATAAAAAATTGTTGTAAAACTGAAACTATAAGCGTCCTTTAAGATAAGAGAAATATACAACGATATAGATAGATAACTAACGTATTTTTGAAAACCCATTTGAATGGCTTTAAGCAGAAAGGAACCAAACTACAAGAGTATGTAAAAGAAATATCTGTTTTCTGGCTCATTGAGAATCTCTAGAAGGATTGCTTCAAAAATTTTATTGTAGTAGGTTGGTTCCTTTCTGATTAAAGCCGTTCATTTTCAAGTTTTACAATAAACTTATTAACTTAAATTATTAATACTTTTAAATAAAAAAAACCGTGTTAAAAAATTGAAACTAGAAACTAACTTTATGATACTTAAAAATATACAACCTTAACTAACATATTTTTAGAGACCCATTTGAACGGCTTTAAGCATCAGAAAGAAACTAAACCACAGGAAGATGTAAATGAAATACTTATTTTCTGGCTCATTGGGAATCCCTGGAAGGATTGGTTCAAAAATTTTATTGTAGTGGGTTAGTTACTTTCTGATTAAATCTGTCCATTTTCAAGTCTTACAATGAATTTATTAACTTAAATTATAGTAAAACATAAATATAATACATAGTAAATAATAAGTATACAAACTTATAGTGAAAATATGAAAAAAAAAAACTTTCAGGTTTAGGTGCTAAACAAACTATTACGGTATTCTTACATTTTTTGTAATCGATATAATCAATAATTTGGGATCTAAAATTTGTTTAAAACTAAATTGATCCACATCACATAGGTTTTATAATCATGCTTAATCTCGTAATCGATTGATCAAAGCAATAACCTTTTTTTTTGTCGCAGTTGGATTTTCGGATTTAGAACCTCTGTCAGGATGTATTTTTAGATAATATCTTTGTGAAAACTCCATGAAGGCGCTTAGTTCTTTAGGATACCTCTTGTTAAAATTGAAATAAAGTGCAAAAGTATGGGTAAAAGCATCCAAGTAATTGTCAAAATTGGCTATCTCTTTCTTGTCCATAAAAATAAAAAATTTCTTTTTTTCTTCGTTACCTGTAATAATTAAAATAGATTAGGTAATCGTATATGTCTATATAAGAAAATAACATACCAATTTCTACAATACAAGGGGATTCAACTACAATATCCTGAATATTTTCTGGAATTGTTGTGCACTAAAACATTAAAACAGTAATATTAATAATTGATAATTTGAGTAATACTTTTCAAGTATGTTTACCTGTAATTTATACCACAATTTTGTCAAGTCTTCTTTAAAATAGCTTGTCAAGATTGAAAATGATTTAACAACGTTATCCAAGCTTGCAGAATCGGTAAATTTTCGCAAGCTCTTAAACCGTTGTCCAAATTTACATATCTTTCCCGATTTTTCCGTAATATTTGTTTTTAAACTGTTTAGCTCAGTTCCTGTCAATTTTTGAAAATGCCATTGTATGACAAACGGTTTAAACAGTATGGGCCACTCTTCAAATATCACTTGCACAGAGGGGGGGTTTTCAATATTATTTAAAAACAATCTCTGTTCTGGATAAGTCTTTTCTAGCAGGCCATACACGTTTTCAATGTCTTGGATTTCACTTCTCAAAATCAACTTCAAACTTACGGAAGTATCTGAACTTTCAACAATATCAGGTTCCCAAGATGAGCATCCCGCCATTAAATTATTTTTTACTTTTTTTAAAGCTGGTGATACCTGAGAATTTTGTACAGCACTTCTTTTTTTATGAGGTCTTCTCAAATAAGAAGCTCTTTCATACAGTTTTTCATATAAACTTGTATATCCATTACTGATAGCTTTGTTGTCGTCGTCGCGATCTTCAAATGTTTTTGGATATTTTTGTGTCATTTTCATTGCAGCAATTCGAAAAGCACTTGATGGTATCCTTTCACTAATATCACGCATTTTTTCGACAACGACATGAACAATTTCAGTAATGCATTTGATATAAAATTCCAGGGAATTGAAAAATTTGTCCATTCATATTCCATATTGGCTGGGCACGAGTATATCTGACCTTAAAATCAAATAGACAACAAATTAGTTGTAAAATTCAAATTATTATATAAATAATGTTACAAAAATGTAATATAATTTATTATAATCCAAATAACATGAAATACTTAAATTAATAATTTAAAGTTAATGAACAAAATGCTCAGCTTATTACCTATTTCAATTGGTTCAACATTTTCATAATTTGCTTCATTTTCAACGGTAAATGGCAAATCAAGATTATCGCTAAATGTCAAATTTGCTGTTTCCTTTGAAACTGATGGTAAAGAAACTATTTCAATTGCGTTCTTATCAACCCAACATTCACCTTTTTGCAAGAGAATAATAGTTTCACTTTTTAAAGAAATCAAAATTTCATCATCTTCCACAGGTGTTCCATCACATTCTAAAACGAGAATTGCCCCATTGATTTGTAATTTTTGGGAAGCTGTAAAAATTAAACACGCCAATAAATAATGTAAATTCATTCAATACGAGAGTTATGTAACATACCCTGTAATATTAAATTAGCGCATACATTTTCGGTTTGAACTATCACCATTGTTTTTTTTATTCTGTTTCGATTCCACACTTTAAAAATATGGTTACCAAAATTGTTCATCCTATAAAATAAAAATACCTAACCGCAGCAAATCTTAATAATTATAATTAAATTAACATTTAACGAAAAAGTGCTACTTAATCCTAAGAACATTATTTTATATTATTTATTATAGTATATTGAAATAAGTATTGACCAACATTTACCACTTGCATTACCATAAATTTAGCATGGTCTTAAATAGTGTTAGTCCTCTGCTTCTGATTATAATTTGAAGAGTTTATATTATTAAGATACTCCAAGTCAATTTGCAATATTTAGTATAATAATTTTGATTATTTTTTCTCACCCTCTTGTGATATTACAAGTGACCATAAAATAAATTGTGTTTTTAGGAAAATTTTGATTTAAATTTAAATTAAATTGACATATTGAATTAGTAGATTTAAGTCAAAATATATCCTTTATAAATAAAATTGTAGTAGTTTAAAAATGCTCCAAGGGAGCCGATTTAAAACCATACAAAAATTCGGTTCCTTTTTTGCATTGCATTATGGGGTCTGGGCTTAGTAAATCTTCTACATGAATAATTATATCTGGACTATCTAAGTTTTGTTCCATTTCATAATAGCAACCAGTTTTCTCGTTATAAAAAATACAAAATTGCTTTCCATGAAAGTATAAAGTACTGAAATCTGCATTGATAACTATTAACTTAATTTTGCATAAAACATATTCCCCATAATCAGTTTTACTTGTGCATACCAGCATATTACTCTTATACGCGATTCCTCTAAATTCTGCATTATGCGATAAAAAGCACTTCTCATAACCTAGATGCTCACGAATAAGATTAACGGTATTAGTCGAATAATCACAATTATTAAATATTTGACCATCATCAGCTATAATTTTATTGCTAAATGCAATTTCTTGTTCCGAATTGATGGCTTGAAGTAATTGGTGCTTCTGGGATAAAGAAGACAAAACATTTTTATAATTTGCAGTGTGCTTTATAACATTTTTAAAATATTGATGCTTACTTTCAAATCGCAGTGTCCAAAAGTATCTTGGTGGACCAAACTGCAATATTAAATACGGATAATGCAATAAAAAGTGATGCTTAGGCTTTAAACTTTTGTTGGGAAATAATTTTATACGATCATCAATATAATCAAAAAGCTGAGTTCTTAAATACGTTATTTGTTCTAAAGAAATTTTAAAACTTAACAAAATCAAAACAATTTTTCTTAAATGTAAAATCATTTTCCATACATCTGTAACCAGAATATCTTCGTTTTCTTCCAATGCAAAAGGAAGAGCAACTAAAAACCACATATTTTGAATTGCTGTGCCCGGTAGTTTATCTGTTTTTGTTAAAGTAGGTAAATGAATTTTTTTACTATATTGGAAAACTAAAGAATAAATTTTAGAATTTAGTTCATCGTACGAGATTAATTTGTGAGAAACAAAATAATTTATTGCAAGCATTAAGTCACACTGAACAATTCCCTCAAATACATCATGTGCCAAGCAAGGAGGCAAGCCAGGATTACATATGTGATAGTAATTTAATTTGTTCAAAATTGATTCAGATTTAACTCCCTTATATGCCTGATTAGTCGTTAGTACCATATTCAAATCGTGCGAATGTGAATCTCGGCTTCGTCTCTCAAAAATATTTTTCATGTTATTTACGTCGTTTACTTGATGAATATAACAATAGCGACAAAAATATCCAAGCAAATTAAAATTTTCGTTGAAGCCACCTATCTGGTGGCTTCCTAAATTATCACCAACGACAGAAATTAATGAACCCTTTAAATTAATTGTTTCATCTTTTACAGATATATCAAAACCTTCAGTTTCTAACTTTTGCAAATCTTTAATAATTACATCAAGAACTACAGAAAATCCAAATTGTTTCAAATATTTTTCGTAAATTAGTGCAACTACCTAATTGAATCTGATCTACTTTTGACCTTTGCCATGTAGGAATATTAGCAATAGTCATGTAAATACCTAAAATTTTATGTACTTTCTTTGATGACCCTAATGGATTGCAAATTTCAAAAGCATCTTGAAATAAAATAATTTTAACTGCATTTGGATTATTTTTAAAAAATAAATTGGATTTATAGCATGCACCATCTGTTATATCTGAATAAATGTTTTCTGACATTCGTTTATTACAATCAAAATATTGGCTACGAAAGGAATCATTTTTGAACAACATTTGAAAAGTTTCAAATAAGGGAACGTAATAAAATTTTGATTTAGCATTTAATTGAATTTCTACAGGGCTAATAAAATTAAAAGAATTTCTATAGTTTACTTTCCTGGTGTACCCACTTCTTAAAATACCAGTCGTTTTATTAAGAGCTTGACTAAACAAATTATCTTGAATAATATGTCTTTCAATATTAATATTCTGTTGCTGTAATTTTTGCAAAATAAAATCATTATTTAATTGATTAATATCAAGTATTCCCTCAATTAATGTTTGTAATGACGAGTTTGTAAGAAAATACTTTGATTCAAGATTTAAAAAAAGCGAACTAAGCAGTTTTATACTTAATTTTTGTAAATTTTCAGATTCGCTTGTTTTTATTAAATTTTCACGTTCTTCTTCGTTACTCGTCATTACAACAGACTCTGATTCTAAAACCATCGGCGTAACATTTTGCTGCATAAAAGTTCCATTATGATGCGTAATATTATAATGCCTTCTACAAATATGTTGTTTAATACTAACAACAGATTTAAACACAGTATCACACTTGCATAAATTATAGAAAGGGCATTTAACATAATTTCCAGCTTGAATATGATTGTAAATGTGCTTACAAAATTCTTTTTTGTTTTCATTCCTATAAATACAATTAGTTACATTACAATTGATCAATGCACCTGCATCATCAGGAAGCATCTTTTTATCAAAAGTTTTATGCTTTCTGAAGATGTGATGCTTATACTGCCGTGCTAAAATCAAAGGCGGTATCTACTTGTAGGTCAATATCGAGAAATTAACCATCAAAGTTTTTTTAATATTCCTTCGGAAAATGTTAACTTATTTGTTTAAGAAAGGTGATTTCTGATGTAAATTGATGTCAAAAATTAACTGGACACATTAAATTTTTGAAAAAGTCAATGGATCATACTAAAAAAGCAGATACGACTTTTAACGTTAAGTGTTTTTTCAGTGCAAGCTAAGCTAAAAGCGGTATCGGCTAATACGGCATTGTTGCTTAGTATCCACGGCTAAATAAGTAAAAAAAAAAAATCGTATTGATTTTTTGTTTTCAAAAATATTGTATTTTAATTGGGTTACATTTTAAAACGATCGTTTATTAAAATTTTATTTAAAAAACAATATTAAGTACATCATAATTAAAGATAATTAAAATATCGATAAAAAAACTAAATGATAATACAAAATATGATAATTAATAAACTTATTACCTAATTTTCATTCAGAAACCGTAAAAAACAAAATGTTAATACATATAAAAACTAAAATAAAATATAAAAAAAACTCAAAGAAGATTTAAAATCAAGTTGAATAACTTATTAATTTTCACATTCTTCCAAGTATCTCCAGAAAGTCTTTCTATTATCAGGAATAATTCCCCCAAGACTTTTGAGTAAAGCTTCCTTTTTGGATTTAGGGAATCCACGAGGTTTGCTTCGACTTACAACATTAGTTGATAAAACTCCGGTTTTTATGGCAGCTTTTTTGCAAAGAAAGTTTAATTTTTGAAAATTTTGGGTATATGAAGTTTTGTAGGATAATTGAAAGTTTCCACGAGTAGCTTTAATCTGAACCATATCAGAGAGATACGGCCTGGTTGCATTTTGCTTCAAAGCAACCTCAGATTTGTAATCCTTCCACTGATAAAAGTCTTGATGATTCATAGTTTTTACTTCAACTTTACCTTTTTGAGCTTGTTGCACTGCATCGACAAAGTCATTAAAATCGTAAGTCTTACCTTGTTTCTTAAGTGATAGTTCCACCTGGTGATGGAAACTATCTGCTGACATAAATGTGTGTCCCGGTGTAACCGGGAATTTTTACCCCAGTGAAATTTTACCCCCCGGTAAAAATTCCCTAGTGAAATTTTACCCCCCGGTAAAAATTCCCTAGTGAAATTTTACCCCCTCATCATTTTTTACTGGGGGTAAAATTTCCCTAGAGAATTTTTACCGGGGGGTAAAAAAGTTCAAAATAACCTCAGTGAATTTTTACCCCCTTAAGAAATTTTATAGGTAAATCAGAATTTTTACTAGTGTTTATGTATTAAATTCGATTATATTTTATTCTGAGATGCTAAAATATCTTTCTCAGATTTTGGAAGAATAAAAATAAATAAAAAATAGAATTAATTAGTATTTTTGCCGCCCCTAAAAGACTGCCACCCTAGGCAGCTGCCTTTCTTGCCTAATGGATAAATCGGCCCTGTCAACGACGAAATGTAGTTATACCAACCGCGATATTATAATTATAATTTTTATATAAGGTAAGTGAGACACAAGAAATCGAGATATCAAACCAGAAAAATAATAATCAAGCCAGCATATTTTATATTATTATCAAAATAAATCCTCAAAATCAAAACAAAATGTTTAATCCACGAGAAAGTGATGAATACAGCAACGAAGATAAAGCTGCAATCGCCAAATCATCAAAGTACATCGCTTTGGATTTAAATATGGTTAAGCAATTTTTAACTAACAAAACGTATCCTCAACATATCAAAGGAAAAAATGAAAAGTCTAATTTTCGAAAACAATGTAAACCTTATACAATGGAGAACGAAACTTTATTATACAAAAAGACAATTAAAATTAGTGAAAGAACCACGAGCGGTGATGCAGAACATCGGTGGTTGCCAGTAATAGTAGATTTGGAAGAAAGAAAGAAAATAATATCAATGGTTCACCAAGGTACAGACTCAAGCGTTGAATCGATATCGCTATCATCTCATCGTGGGAGAGACGCTTCAATATCAATTATCGAACGTAGATATTATTGGCAAACTATATACACGGACACGGTAAACTTTATTAAGCATTGCGATATTTGTCAAAAAATAAATCCAGCCGTTTTAAAAGCTGTTCCTGAACTCCGACCAGTGCCAATACCAACAGAAGTTATGAAACAAATTGGAATAGATTTAGCTACACTTCCCGAAGTAGATGGATTTAAATATATCGTTGTAGCAATTGATTACTTTAGTAAGTGGTCCGAAATCAAGGCAATAAAAAATAAAACTGCCGAAGTTGTTGCTCGATTTTTATTTGAACTTGTTTGCAGACATTCGTGTATGTCGATACAAATAAACGACCAAGGTAGGGAATTTGTTAACCAAGTCTCTAATCATCTCCTTATGTTAACGGGAACGCAGCAACGGGTAACGTCTGCATATCACCCGCAAAGCAATGGACTTGTTGAAAGACAAAATAGAACAATTAAAAATAAACTTCTTAAAACACTCTATAAAGAAGAAAATGTAAGCAAATGGCCAGATGTAATTGACGGAGTTCTTTTTGCGCATCGTACCGCACGTCATGAATCCACAAAATTTTCACCTTTTTTCCTGCTATATAACAGAGAGCCAAAACTTCCTGTTGATATTGAAATGGATGGAAGGAAGATGGAGGATATGAACAAAATGGACGAAATGAACGAAATAGACGAAATGAACGAAATTAACCGAATGGAAAATGAGTTATTTGGAATGGACGTTGACGACGTTGAAGTGACAAAAAAAATAGATTATGAAATGGAAGATAATTTATTCAATCAAAATGATTTTGAAAAAAATCTTTCAAAAATGTTAGAAATTCAAAAGTGTGTATTTCACAAGACCGCTGAAAATATAAAGGAAAGTCAAGAAAAACAAAAAACTTCTTATGATAAGCGTCGTGCAAATGCAGTGAAATTTCAAGTTGGAGAATCGGTACTGGTACGAAATTGCAGACGAGATGATCGCAAAGGTGGTTGGACAAAAGCACCCTATACAGGACCGTACGCCATAGAGAAAATTCTGAGCAATGGCAACTGCGTTTTACGGTCGAAAGTGGGAAAATCTTTAAAAAAAGGGTATCCCATCAGTAATTTAAAACATTACCACGACAATGGATCTCAAGAAAAAAATGGCGAAAATGAAGAACATGAATTATCTGTTGAAGAAATTAACTGCATAACGGAAAAATCAAAATTTCGTTTCTGTCCCATAAATAACATTTGGCAAAAACGACTTTGTGAGAAGCTTGGACTTTTATTTGAGAATAATTCCGACTTTGCGAAATCAAAAAACTCGTTGCTCCATTCGCCTTATACAGTTATAGACGTCAAGGCAGACGGTAACTGTTTTTTTAGGTGCATATCTTTATGCATTACCGGAAGTGAAGATCACCACCAGGAAGTACGAAAGATAATTACCGAATTTATGAAAACTCAAAATCAAGAAGTTGATCTGTTTTCTGGTGTTAAGAATTACCTGAATATAACAAAAATGGACGAAAATGCAATTTGGGCAACAGATGTTGAGATGCTTTTCACTGCAGCACTCCTAGGAGCCGATATATATTCCTTTACTCAATTGTCAAAAAATCCAGCGTGGCTAAGGTTTCCAAGTTCAATGCACCTTTCCGATGAACCCAATTATAAAAATCTGGCAATATATTTGAACCATAAAAATTCAAATCATTTTGAAGTGGTAGTTTCGGTAAAAAAAAATGTATAAGAAAATGTAAGTTTTAAATAAATTTTGTGTTAAACTTTTAAATTATCCTATTTCATTGTTCCAATATCTGACTGAGGAAGATACTTTAGCATTTCGCAGTAAAATATTATGGAATTTGATACATAAACAGATATAAAAATTCTTATTTACCTATAAAATTTCTTAAGGGGGTAAAAATTCACTAAGAATATTTTGAGCTTTTTTACCCCCCGGTAAAAATTCCCTAGTGAAATTTTACCCCCTAATCATTTTTTACTGGGGGGTAAAATTTCTCTAGGGAATATTTACCGGGGGTAAAATTTCTCTAGGGAATTTTTACCGGGGGGGTAAAATTTCACTAGGGAATTTTTACCGGGGGGGTAAAATTTCACTAGGGAATTTTTACCCCCGGGGGTAAAATAAAAGGGGGTAAAAATTCCCGGTTACACCGGTTCAAAATAATTTAGAAATATTTCCGAAGCAGTAATTTCATCAGAATTAATCATTCTCACAATAAAAGTTAGTAGACACCAATTCTTATTCTGGCTAGAACAGTTGTCTAACCATATCGTTATTTGTTTGGCATCTCTGTGTCTCTTCAAAAACGAATAAAAACAGCTTACGATGTCTTCTTTATCTCTCCCCGAAATACCCTCGTGCCACAAAACAGAATATGGTTTTGAAATCGATTTTGAACCAAGCGGTACAAAACTTTCATTGTAGGCAATTAGCCTCTTAATAAAAATTACTTTCTTGAAACTGTCCACCCTCGGCAACATAATAATTTTTTGCAAATCTGCAGAAACGCAAATAGAGTTTTCATCAAAATCCGTGCCCGATTGTGTCTGATAAAATTCTCTCGATTCACTAGCACGAACCTTATGCTTTTTCCAAGTAGAGCACGTTTGGCAATTATCTTGAACATTTTTTTCGTCGTGGTCATGCAATTTGAACTCTTCACATTGTTCGCATTCTTCGTGCCCCAGCTGTGCGAAAGATATATTTTTTGCCTTCACACGCAAACGATATGATTCGTATGACACCTTACAATTAACATTTTTGGATTTAAAATCGTCGAACATCATGGAAACTGATATATCGCTAGGCAGATATCTTCGGTTTGGTGCGTGAGCACGTCTAAAAAATAAGAGTGTGATCATATTACAATTAGATAATTATGTTACAAATTAATAACTTACCTGTAATGAGATATTGATGGATGAAACGTCTCAATATGTTCATCTATTAGAGAGTAATCAATTCTCTTTTTAGCCGAATCGCAATGTCGACTCTTTTTGGGATTCATCTTATGTCTTGCAGTTTTTGACAACGTATTATGTAAAATTCGATCGTTGGATTTTTTATATCCCAAGGTTGTTAAAAAAAAGGTTTTGCACAATTGTACTCTCTCGCCGTTTTCATCGCTTAAAAAGTACTTAAAAGAATTGAGTTTTCTATAACTATCAGTCGTCCGACGTTTTGGATCTTGCCTAATGCATGAATTAAGCATAAAAGCCTTCCTCTGTTCATTAGTTAGAGTCCAAAAATTTGTATTTATTACAATCCTTTGATCTTCTGTAATATGACTAGAACATGCTCTTTTGCAACTGTTTACATCGCAGGCTGTCAGAACTTGATGGTTTTCTTTCAGTTTTTCTTTCTTCATATTTGTTTCTTCTATTTTAGTGTTGGTGTCAATTTTCCTTCTCTTTCTTGGGTTACCTGCTTTTGTGTAACCTTTGTCATTTAAATTAGTTGTTCTTTTTACTGCAGAGCTTACATTTGATGGCATTAATTCATCAATATGATCAACCAAGTTTTCTACAGGTGAAACGTCATGAATAGATATAACATTCAATGTCGAGGTAGACGGTGGAATATTTTCTATAAGCATACTGCTTGGCATTGTATCTTGTATTTTTACTTCATTATTTACAATTTTGCAGGAGCGATCAAGTTTTACAAATTCGCATTTATTGTTATTATCAAGTTCTGGGTCATAAGGAACGATATTTACTAAATTTGTAAATACACCTAAATCGTCGGTAATGCATTCATTTAATTTATCATTGAGATAAATTCCATCTTCTGTTATAATCGGTAAATTTAACAAGGCTTCTTTCGGTTCTTTAATCAATGAAGATGATTCACCAGATGGAATATTATCAACATTACAACTTGCAACACAAACTTCATTTTCGGTTGAAATCGATTTAGTTGACCAAAGATCATTTTGTTTTGGATCATTGGTTGGCTTATGAGAAATTGTTTCAATTTGTTCTTTAGTTACCAAAGATAATATGAACTTAGCTCTACTACTTGACATTTTACTGAAATAAATGTTTTGATAGATATTATAGAAGACTTGCATCAATAATGTTGATTTACCTTTTAATTATTATCACTAAAATAATTAAAACTTGAAATAACACTTGTATAAATAACAAACTTACAACTGAATGCACTCACACGCGCAAAGCAACAATAAGTAAAAAATTACTTGCGTATTATTAGTAATTTGCGTATTTAGCAATGATTGCTAATAAAAAAGGAGGTAAATGCAGTATACTAATTACAAACGCCGTATATGCAAATTCAAACAACTGATACCGCATTTTCAGCTAGTACCGTGCATATACTGCATTTTTACTTAGGAAATGTTGCATTTTTGAAAAGATACGATTTTAATTATGCTATTTTTTAATAAATCTAAAATAGATACAGCCTTTTCCTTCCGAAAACAAATAGAATAATATGCCAGAATACTAAAACCGCAAAAAAACAAAAATTCAATTTTTTGTAGATACCGCCTTTGATTTTAGCACGGCAGTATAGCGATTATATGTTTTAAAAACTAAACCACAACCTGGTTGTATACAATTAAATGTAACTCCTGGAGTATTTCTACGATAACGCAAGTGTTGTTGGTATTTTTCAAGTGATTTTATAATATACAGTTTACATACACTGCACTTCATCGTAATAATTAATAACTATAGAATTAAGATAAAATACTTACCTATACTTATAAAAACAAACTTTGCAAAGAACAAAAATCTAAATCACTCTTATAATTACAAAAATATAAGTTATTCTTGAAAACGTATACCTCGATTTAAAAGTGTAAACATTAATGCCACTAAATGATCCAATCCGCATGTGTTTATAATGCATAAAGACAAAAGGCGCCAGCCAATAGGCGCCTCTTCGTAAAAATCATTTTGGCGCCGCATATTACATCATCTATGCAATTTTACATTACTTCTTAAAATTAAAAAGTATTTGTAATTTTTACTTGTTATGTACATGTGAAGTTACAATACAACAGGAAGTGTTTTAAAAATTTATGTAAAATTACTAAAGAACGAAATTTTACTTGTAGATATATGGAAAAAATTCATTACATAACTTTTCTTGGTAAATTTACGTATTTTTTCAAAGTAATATTATTGTAAAATTACATGCATTTCTTTCAGTGTTGGCATGCCGTTATGTTAAAATACATTTCATGACTGTCATAGTTTACAATTAGGCACGGAAAAAAAATGTAGTTAATGTAACTACAATTGCAATAAAATCTACTACAATCAGGTGTAAATATAGTGACAACACCAAAGACGAGTAAAATTTACAAGTCAATTGTTGTAAAATTACTGTAGTACATCTTACTACAATTGTTGTTAATTTCTAACAACATTGTGATATAAAGTACTTCATTTTTTGTGGTTATAATGACTTATGCTAAAGTACATAGTACTAATAGCGATGTTGTTTTAACACCTGTAGTTATAGTTGACTCTACGTTTTCTGTGTAGTAAATATTACCACAATTCAGTATAATTCACTCTTTGTGCTATTGTAACTTGTACAACATTGTTGAGTAATATTAACAACATGTAAAGTAAATTGTACTACAAAGTTGCTGCTTTTTTTACTTATTGATGCTGCTAGTTTTGCATTATGAATTAATTAAAACTACTACAATTATTGTGTAGGTTTTACTACAAATGACGTATGTTAAACTTATTTTTAATTTTATTAAATTAAAACCACTTCATTAATTTCAGTTTAAAAAAAATTACTGTACCTCTAAACCTATTTTGATGGATAAGCTATACATTTTAGAAGTACATTAATTTTTTTTAAACTGAAATTAATAAATTGGTTTTTAATTTAATAAAATTAAAGATAAGTAAAACATACTGTCATTTGTAATAATTATTATAGATAATAAGGAATAGGTAGGATACTGATAAGATTTTAATATGCAGTGAAAACATAGTTAAAATAAGTTGTTTATTTACATTAGAATAACATTTTAAATCTAATAATAATATGATACAATATAAATACATAGATACATATACTAGTACTATTAAAAGAAATAATTCAATATAAAAAAAATAAAAATAAAACGAAAGACGTTAAACAGATAAAACACATACAAGTATATTATTACAATTTTTAAATAAGAAATTATCGAGTAAAAAATCATCTACATATAGTAATAACTAAAATGTAAAATCATAACATATAATTAATTAAAACTAAATTAAATAATTATTTCATTAAACAATTATTAATTATTAAATTAAAATAAAAAAATAAAAAAAATATTACAATATTATTTTGTAAAAAAATATATTAGCACATAACCTAAAATGTAAATTACAACTCCTGTAAGCCTATCTAAATTAGAAACCTGGGTTGAACATAAAATGTAACACCCTTTTGAATCAGCATACAGGGTGTTTTATTGGGCAATTCAGAAAATGATTGCATTTTATTTTTTTTTTCTTCAAATCTTACTTCGTAAGAACAATAATGTTCGTTAAAGCTAGAACTTTCTAAGTAACAAAATAAAAAAGTGATATCATTTTCATTAATTAAAATGTCGTCTATTCTACCAAAATTTGGAAGACAAAGTTCATCATTTTCAATTAGTAACACTGTACCACGTTTATATTCGATACCATTAACCTGAACCCATTTGGTGCACATAAAACTATCTTTTATAGATTTACATAAAGGGTATTGATCCCAGTGTACTTCAGAAATTGGGCCAAATATAAACTTTTTTGCGTTCAAATAATAATTGCTTTGAAGGAAATGACTTAATTTAAGTTGATGTTTTGTTGCAACGGTATGAATAATATTTTTCTTAGAACAAGATACGTTAACATTCATTTTAGCCTCCTTGTGTTTGGATTCGAATCTCATTGACCAACAATGCACTAATGGTCCAACTAATTTAATAAATCTACCATAATGTAACATATGGTGAAATTTTGGTGTTAAATTTACTTTAAATAATTCCTTATACATAGAATGGTGTTCGGTAATAAGATAGTTTAATAAAACAATGTGGTCAATACTTATATTTGGAGAAGTCAGTATTTCTATTATTTTTTTTAATTTTAAATAAAGTTGCCACACCTCATTGCCTTTAGGAACTAGATCTCCTACCATCAGACCAAAATAACGTGAAAAACAAATCATTTCAGAAGCAGACATCCTAATTCCATTTTGCAAATGATCCAAAGTTATTAAAGGTGGTTTATTTGACCTTTCAAATTTTGAGTAATTAAAGGTTTGTATACGAAAATTGAGAGTTGATAAAGTAAAAATTTTAATGTTAAAAATGAAATATTGTAATATAAATCTGAATTCGTAAACACAAACTCCTTCAAACACATCGTGCATTATATCAACGCTTGCGTTATCTACTACATGAAATCCATCTATTTCATGAAAAATACAACTTTCTGTAACTCCTGTAAGTGAAACATTGCTCAAATTAACATCATCCCTATAATTCTCTTGTGTTCGAAAAAGACTAATATCCTCAACGATCATTTTTCTCAATAATTCTTTTGGTGCTTTACAAAATCTGCAACTAAAATTTGCTGAAAAGCTTTCCACAAATCCTAAAATACTGTGCAAACCCAAATTATCCCCAATAATCAAACTTAATTCAAAAAAAATTGTTTTTTCTTGTGCATTGTTTAATTTAATCTTTATACCGTGAGTTTTTAGATATGCAAGTTCTTTAATTAAAATATGAAAAACCGCTTTATTTCCAAATTCTTTCCTATCGCTGGAATAAAATAATAAAGCCAAGAATATATGATTAAGTCGCGACAAATATTGCTGAGGAATACAAGGTACTGATATGTACACTGCACCTAATTTATTGCTTCCGGCATGTGACCCTAATGCATTCCCAGATTCATAATCGTCAAAGTATAGGAATAGAGGAAATATTTGTTTTTCGCTGTCTTGAATTTTATTCTTCCACAGATCTCCTTGAATTATATTTGAAAGTATAAAAGTTTCTGATTTTAATAAATGAATATGTTCATTAACAATATCAAGAAATCCATCCATTTCAAAAATGGACTTCAATATTTTGCGAAGGGGGATGAATTTACCTATGACATCTACAGATTGCATTAGTACCACTTCATTCTTACGCACAGGCTTTAATCTTTGACCAATTATATAATTTTCTGAAGGTATAAAAAAATTTTGTTCTTGAATATGTTTAAATCGTTTGTATTCTGTGTCGAGATCTGCAAAAGGATCGGGAGTCGACTGTAGAACAGATTTAATTTCATTTACAGTTTTGACATCAATATTGCAATCATTGGTTTCTAAGTGATTTACAATATTTTGCTGTATACTGGGAATATAGCAATTTTTTAAGAATGAGCTTGTGGTTTCAACGACAAATTGTACTACATTTCGAGGTACTAATGAATTATTATATAATGCCGAAATAAATTTAGAAGTTTCTTTAGTCATATTAATGTTACTATCAACAACAGGAATTGATGTATTATCGACACTGCTCCTGTTAATATCGATGTCAGATATATCTTGGTCGAGAATATTACAACAAGTAGTATCAACTTTAGATTCAATATTGTCATTTACAATTTTAATAGTACTGCTGCAATTATTATGATTAGTGGTAATATGTTTTCGAAATGAATTAATATTACTAAAAATTCTAACACAGTCATTTTCATTACATTTATATATATCATTTCTACCTAAACCATGCATAAGTTTAAAGTGCAAAAATAAGTGACGTTGCGATAGATAAAGTTTTTTACATTTGAAGCACCTCATTTTAAATGGATTGCAAGTTGGAAATTAATTTATTAACGCTTACGTAATTTTTATCCACCGCGGTGTTAATTTTATACACATACTTTTGAAGGAATAACCATACGTGGTCACATTCGGTTGGATATTGGGCATTTAGCGCATGGTAGCTCTTGAAGCAGGCGTCAATAGCTTTTAAAGCCGATGGTAGTGTATATCTTACGTTATTTACCTGGATAATACAAGATGTGGGATTATCCAATGGTCCAATAACTGTTGGGAATGGTTGGTTTTGCAGTTTAAATCGCTCCAACTTGCGAATTCGTTGTTCCAACTCTGGTTCCAATTCGGAGGTGCATTTCGCCAGCCCCCCCCCATTTCGAATTTTGGATCCAAAATAGTCTAAATCGTTTGTACCTCGTTTGTACCTGTTTGTACCTTCCTTATTTTCGTTTGTACCCATTTTGTTTTTCAGATATTTCGAAATATCTAAAATGGGCATTTCCCCAGCCCCCCCCATTTTGAATTTTGAATCAAAAATAGTCTAAATCGTTTGTACCTTGTTTGTACCTGTTTGTACCTTCCTTATTTTCGTTTGTACCCATTTTGTTTTTCAGATATTTTAAAATATCTAAAATGGGCATTTCCCCAGCCCCCCCCAATTTTGAATTTTTGATCCAAAATAGTCTAAATCGTTTGTACCTGTTTGTACCTTCCATATTTTCGTTTGTACCAGTTTTGTTTTTTAAATATTTCAAATTTTCTAATAATGACATTCTGCTAACCCCCCCCCCGAATTTTTAATTTTGGTTATAAGATAGTTTTAATGGGCTTAAATAAGAGAATAATCTTTTTGCACTTAATCCCTTAATTCCAAAATAAACAAATTTAGTTTTGGGTTGGCAAATAAACTTATATTATTTTCAACTTCTTACATCTGACTGTTTATACAAAAACACAGGGTATATGAAGTTACTATGGCCCAGTTTTTTTATTTTCAAATTTAATTTAATTTCAATTTTTACATTTACCTGTAAATATATTATTACTTATTTTTTAAAAATATAAGGGCCGAAAAGGGGGGAAAATTAAATTTTTTTAAAATTACATGAGATTAGGCAGGGGGGTGGAAAAAGCTTACGTACGTTTACTTGGGAGGCAGGCAAAGCATGAAATCGTCCTTACGTAATTAATGGAGACTCCCTTGTGAGCTTATTTGAAGTAATTTATGTTTGACAAATAGTGCTGGGGGGGGGGGGTAAAGTTATGTACGGATGTGGTAAAAAAAACTGTGGCGACATAATCCGACAATTTAATTTTTTTTAAATTACATCAGGTTAGGCAAGGGGGTGGAAAAACCTAACTTGAGGGGGGGGGGGTAAAACTTACAGTTTAACTTGGCTAAAGTCGCCTTCTTAATTGGTTTCATATAATGCGCAAAATTATTATTTGAAGAAAAAATTTACAATAATATTTAGAAGTAGTATCTTATTCGCCTAAAGTGGTAAGACAGTCAACAATAGCTATAAATTGTCAATTCCTTATATATACCCTTGTATAAGGTAACCTGATGTAATTTTAAAAAACTTAAATTTCCTCCCCCCCTCTTCGACTCTTATATTTTTAAAAAATAAGTAATAATATACACGTAAAAAATAATACACGTAAATGTAAAAATTGAAATTAAATTTTATTTATATAGATAAAAGTTAATAAAGAAAATTTATTACATAAAAAAGTTAATACAAAAATTTTAAATCAAAGATTAAGAGATTTAAAGAACTTAAGATTTAACGCATGTTGCTCGGAGTTTGGACGAAAATTTCAACTATCCATATCTTGGTAAAAAATTAACTTAACATCTTGCTGACTGAAGCTCATTCAGGCTCAAAGGAAGCTCTATCGATTGACATCAATTTTATACATAAATTCAAAACGGGAACAAAAATTGCTAAACATGTCTACAGCCCCCCCCCAGTTGTTTTTTGCGAATAACTTCGCGACCTTTGAGGCTCACTCGAAAATAATGGCAGCTCATTTACACCCGTATTCATAAAAATGTTAGAAAGTTAAAATATCTTTAAAATACTATTAAAATGCAGGCGTCATAAAACACCAATCACAAACGTTTATTTGTCTTAATTGTAAGGGTTTCATTGGTTGTTTAACTTTAATGAGCGTTTTAGTTAAAATGGGTTTAAAACACTCTTTAAGTATTTTTATAAATACATGGGTTAGGCTCTAACGATGCTCTAACGATTGACACCAAAATCATAAAAAAAAACTGACTGTTTTTGAAAAACAGTCAGAGGTAAGAAGTTGAAAATAATATAAGTTTATTTGCCTACCCAAAATTAAATTTGTTTATTTTGGGATTAAGGGATTAAGTGCAAAAAGATTATTCTCTTATTTAAGCCCATTAAAACTATCTTATAACCAAAATTTAAAATTCGGGGGGGGGGGGTTAGCAGAATGTCATTATTAGAAAATTTGAAATATTTCAAAAACAAAACTGGTACAAACGAAAATAAGGAAGGTACAAACAGGTACAAACGAGGTACAAACGATTTAGACTATTTTGGATCAAAAATTCAAAATGGGGGGGGCTGGGGAAATGCCCATTTTAGATATTTTAAAATATCTGAAAAACAAAATGGGTACAAACGAAAATAAGGAAGGTACAAACAGGTACAAACGAGGTACAAACGATTTAGACTATTTTTGATTCAAAATTCAAAATGGGGGGGGCTGGGGAAATGCCCATTTTGGATATTTCAAAATATCTGAAAAACAAAATGGGTACAAACGAAAATAAGGAAGGTACAAACAGGTACAAACGAGGTACAAACGATTTAGACTATTTTGGATCCAAAATTTGAAATGGGGGGGGCTGGCGAAATGCACCTCAATTCGGCCGCTGTCTGAAATTCATATTACCTCGTAAGACACTATTTCTATTTATGCAGTCATAAAACTACCTGCAAATGAAGCAGAAAACCTTTTTGGACTTCAGTTTTTGAGGGCCTCCAGTGATGTCCAGATTTTTTTGATTTAATGGATGCAGTACCAAGAAGTAATCCCTAGTAAAAATAACTTGTAAAATCGTATAAATTTTTTTTTATGAGTTTGTAGTCGGTTTTTGAAACAGCAAATACTTATATAATCCACTAAATATTTTACAAAGTAATACATATACAACAAACTAAACATTCGACCAAATAAATCTTGTACAACTTACTAAATATTTTACCAAATAATACATGTACAATCCATTAAACAGTGTACAAAATATTGCATGTATAAACAACTTTACATTGTTTACAGTATTGCATATAAAACCATTTTACATTGTACCATATATTGCATATATAAGCGATTAAATTTTAAACAATCTAATACATGCAAAATCAATTAAATATTATACAATATCGAACATATAGTTACGTATAAAACGGGTGTATGTGTTTAAATGCAATTACAAGTAGAATTCGCGTTTTACTAAGCAAAAGTTTTACCTGTTTTTATTCGTTATATATTAGATAAATATATTCATGTGTATCCAAGTAAACATTGAACAAGGTAACCACATTAAAAAATTAATGTGTATTAATGGGTACTAAAGGGTAAAAATACAAAAAATAAATTTTGTTTATTTAAAGTTTAATAAAACTATATGTAGAACAAAATACATACAACTTACAAAATACATCTCAATAAAAACTCACAAAAAGGTAACTGAAGCAATACATAGTATTTTAAAAACTAAATCACATTTTTATTTGAATATAAAACAAAAATATAGAAACTTTAGAAAAAAAACAAATATTTATACAATTTTTTACGTTGTTTGAATTATTACAAATTTTTTCCATACTCTACAAGTTATCCAAATTTGTAACATACAATGCAAAAAATATACATAAGTATGATAATATAAAAATAAAATAAATTATATTTTAAAAATAAAATAACAAATTTAAATTCACATAGTAACAAAAAAAGTAAATAAAATAAATTTTACTATCTTATTAAAAAAAACTTTGGTTTAGTGTTACAAATGCGTGTTACAATATGAACGTTAGATGAATGTTACGTCTGTATTTTCTGTAGGCACATCCTTGTCATTTTGATCTACAAAATAAACAACAAAATAAGAACAATAGTA
This sequence comes from Cantharis rufa, assembly GCA_947369205.1. Taxonomy (NCBI): domain Eukaryota; kingdom Metazoa; phylum Arthropoda; class Insecta; order Coleoptera; family Cantharidae; genus Cantharis; species Cantharis rufa. Next base: position 16,202,373 of record OX376309.1, on the reverse strand, counting down.
TTAATATAATTTATCAAACTTTTACATATACCTCTATCACAGTTAATATTGCTTGGTTTTTTTGGTGGAATAACTCTGCTTAGGTCGTTGATTTTTGAACTGATATGTTCTCCTACTTTTGCTAGCATCATATCAGTCAATACTTCATCGACTTTTAAAGTATTTTGCAGCCAATACTTGTAAGTATCTAATCAAAAATTGAATAACTTGTATGTTATTTTTAACTTTTTTTTAAATTTTGTACATACCTCGAATAGCCCCCATTTTATTTGGGTCCAGTGCTGGCTTTGCTTCAGCCCCTTTCTTGGCATTGCAAGCCCTGCCAGTTACTGATGATCGCGCCAATGTTTGGCTTCCAAAAACTGCCAGCGCCAAGTTCTTAACAAATTTAGCGCCATCAGTTTTTTTGTGGTATAGCTGCATTAATGAGTCATATGTTCCCTCATTAACAAAAACATTGCGGCCAAGATGTACCTACGAGTTAAAATAGTAAACAACCCCATGCGCTAGATATAAATAGTAATATTTCTTACCATCCCATCCTTTCTTTCTCCTGCAACTACAGGTTGATCTCTTGGTTCATTTGGCTTAAGAGTAGATAAATTCGAGAAACTGGCCGACATTTCTGCAAAATAAAATTTAATTCAATCGAAAATGTATTATGGTGCTGTATGTATACAAGGTGATCCTGTAATAACTCGTCATTTTTTAACAAACTCCAAATTTTAAATTTTTATTACAAAAAACACCCTGTAAGTTTATAACATATTATTTAGAATAAAGATTACCTTTTATAACTTCGATAACTTCTGTTTGAAGTTGTTCGTTTCTATATTTCAACTTATCATACGATAATGTGAGATTTTCTAAGTCTTGTTTTAATTTTTCATTTTCATTCCGTACATACAACAGTTCCTTCTGAGCGCCAGCAACATTCTGAGTTTCCATGTCCTTGTCGAACTCAACTATATCTGCCCGATCCGATATTTTTTGAAGGTGGCTGTTCATTTTCGAAATAAGAGTACTGTTACTGTTCTAAAAAACATAATTCAGTTTATTATTAAAAGCAATGATAATATGAGAATAATGATGGGAAGCTTCCCGACACGCTACCACCTAGCGACACCCATCAGTGGAGGCCGTCACTAATGCCGGTTTTAATTAAAATGCCAAATAAATAGTAAAATGAATATATATTCTATTATACCTGATGTAACTCCAATTCTGATTCTGATGATGAGGTCGATTGATTTGAGGTAGCAGTAGCTGATTCCAAATTTTTTTTTGGCATTAGCCTAATTCGATTTTCGTCAATAATGCTTTTTAAAGCACTTTCTGTTCCTAAAATAAAAATAAATTTTATACTTTATACTAGTTATGGTATAATTCTTTTGTGAAGAAACAATTAAACAAATCATAACAAAATTTTTAGAGATATTACTAGCTCAATGTGACCTTAAGTACATAAAATGACACTTACCAGCAAAAGCTATTACTTGGGCGTAATAATAATGTCCATCCTCATATAGCACGTTGTATTTTTTATTCAACTTCAGTTCTTTTAATTTTGAATATCTTCGAAAATCTGTAAACCTTACTACTTTTTTAACATTGTCTTCAACAAACCGCACATATACGTAATCCATTATTAAATTAATAAAGAAAAAACATACAAAACACAAAGCACGCAGTGCGACAGTAAAGCTCAGCTACTTGTTGCTTCGTTGCTTGCTGCTCTATGGCCGTGAGCGTCCAGCACGCCGGTCTGCGTTAGTGCCGCACCGGCGCATCATCGCGAAATATACACACTGACCAATCGGAGAGCGCAAAGGCGAGGGTAGGGGGCTAATTCCATTTCTATATCAACATGTCAAAAAAAAATGTGAGAAAAATATTCGATAAAGATTATGAAGATTATCGCAATAGTTTACAACAGTGCAGCAAGTGGAGGTGGAGTAATAAAACACTAGATCATCCCGTTGCATCTATTTCTACCCACATTGATGATGATGATGATATTGAAATCTCATCCTCATCTCTTGTTATGACAAGTACAGATCAAAGTAAGTTCTATTTCTTTTAGTGATATTATTAATACGTTTATTAATAAACGTATTTATTATGCAAATCTTTTTTAAAAAATCAATAATTTAACTACATAATATCTGTTTTTTTTTGTTTTGCCATCCCAGTGAGCTTTGAAACACCAAAAATGTATTAGCAACAATTGTTGACAATAATTGTTTTTAACGAATTTCTGGTGGACCAAAGCTCACTGGGATGGCAAAACAAAAAAAAACATCATATAAATACAAGAATGTCATTAATAATACATTATTGACTATTAACATTTATTACATACAATAAATTTGATCAAACAAATATTATATAATTATTTATATCTAATTGATCTATTTAACACGTTAGTATTTTTTTCTTTAAAAAAGGTGCAGCCTGCAGCTTCATCACTTATTACGAGTAGTACCTATTATAGCAAAAAAGTAAATATATATATTATAAAAAATTTCTTATTGTATTTATGTGGGCTAATTAATCACATATATTTATCTGATTTTATAAATTTCAAACTTAATTTTATGTTGCATTAAGAAAAAAGTTCAAATATTTTTATTTTATTCATGTATAAAAATCAAAATGTTTTAATAATATCTAGCCAACCATTTTTTTTAATAATAGAAAAATATTAGTTTTTTAAATTAAAACTGCATATTATGTGATTATTACTTTTATACATTTGTTCCTATAAGATTTTTTATTAATATAATTAAAAATAAATATTTACAGATGAGAGCAGCAGTTTTGAAATCGTTTCAGAGCATGCAATAAATATTGATAATGAAATCGTTTCTGATGAAATTTCAGGTGAGTTATATATGTTTAAAGAAATCTATAATTAAGTGAAAAGTGATATAGAGCATTATAGTAGGCACTGATTATAATTTTGTATTAAAATAATTAATAATTTTTAGATTTTAGATTTTTATATACCATCTTTAGAAAATAATGTACATCAAGAAGTTGAAGATAGCAGTATATTATTTAAGGAGTCAAAAGTCACTGTGAAAGAAGCGTTGTTAATGATAAATGCATTTGGATTAAAATATTCTTTAACAAATGATGCGATTTTAAATTTAACCAATATGATCAGCATTTTTGCAAATAATAACCTTTTACCAAAAACCAATTATTTAATTGAAAAAGCTATTCAATATCCGACTGATGATGGTTATTTTTATCATTACTATTGTACATCTTGCGACCAATTGCTTGAACCGGATATTGATCCCAAAAAAACACAATCTATATTGTGCTCATCGTGTAAAATTGAAAATAAAATATCGTTTGCATCTGATAATTATTTTATAACTTTGGATTTAAAGTACCAGTTAAAATGGTTTCTGGAAACGGAATACAAAAACATCGTTGAAGTAGAAAAAAATGATTTTTTAATTTCTGATATAACTAATGGGTCTGTTCACAACGAATATAAATCGAAATTAAAGGATCTTGAATTTTTTACCTATAATATCAATGTAGATGGAGCGCCCGTATTTAATAGTTCTAAAAGTAAGTATAGTAGATACAATAATTTATAATTATATTTGAATAATTTATATTTTACAGGTTCTATGTGGCCAATCCAGTTTACGGTAAATGAATTTTCTCCAAAATTTCGATTTAGAAAAGTTTTTTTAGCTGCTTTTTGGTATGGAAAAAAGGAACCTAACATGAATGTATACATGCAAGCATTCATAGACCAAGCAAAAGAATTACAAAATTTGGGAGTTGCTTGGAAAAGAGAAAATATTTTGACGGTTTCAAAATTTTTTCCAATTTGTTTTGCGGTGGACTCAGTAGCACGTCCTTTACTTCAAAATTGTTGTCAGTTTAATGGATATTATGGGTAAAAATAATTACAATAACTTAACCTATAATATATTCAATACTGTATATTTGTAGTTGCCCCTTTTGTTATCATCCTGGTAGAGCAGAAAGAAAAAATTCCAATCATACACGGAAACAAGTCAAATACCCAATGGATGTGGAGCCCTATGAAAACAGACTTGATTCCAACTATATTGAAGATATGCAAGAGGCAATAGAAACAAACACAAAAGTACGGGGTGTTAAAGGATTTTCGATAATAACTGAATTGCCTTTTTTTAAAATTGTAACGGGTTTTTCCTGTGAATACATGCATTCAATCTTATTGGGTGTAACACGGCAACTTTTTGAAATTTGGACCACCTACAACAAAAATATAGATTATTATATTGGCTCTCCTGCCAAATTGAAAATGATTAATAATAAATTAATAAAAATTGCAACACCTAATGAAATTCACAGGAAACCTCGTTCAATTTATGAAAGAAGTCCATGGAAAGCAAGTGAATGGAGGTCATGGTTGTTATTTTATTCTATTCCATGTTTATCGAATGTTCTTAATATTAAATATATTAAGCATCTTGTACTTCTTCGCAACAGCATCTTTATATTTTTACAAGAAACAATCTCTATGGAAGAGTTACATTCAGCGGAGTACTCTCTTGTTAAATTTGTTTACGAATTTCAACTGTTTTATGGAGCAGGGGCAATGACTTACAATGTTCATATGCTAACTCATTTATCCCAAACTGTAAAAAATCTTGGTCCTCTTTGGTCCAATAGTGCTTTTCCATTTGAATCAGCAATGTTTCATTTGAAAAAAAAAGCTACTGGGCCAATTGGTGTAAAAAACCAAGTTGTTTCAAAAGTTTTAAAAACAAGTTTTCTACAGTATTCTATTTCTAACAGTTTAAATTCATTGAAATGTAAATTATTTTGTCAGAATCTTTTTGACTCTAAAAAACTGAAATCTGCTAGTGCTAAGTATATTAACAAAGATTTAGTTTTGTTAGGAAAAACAAATGATAAACATGGTATTTATTTTAAACATCTAATATACAAAGGAACTAAATATAGCTCATACTCCACCAAGCAAATAGACAATTCTTATGCATTACTACAAAATGGAAATTTAATTAAAATTAATAAAATATTATTAAGCGAAAATCTATGTAAATTAGAAGCAATACAGATTGGCGTAAAACCGTTTGTTGCAGACGGTATAGAAGTTATAAAATATTTTGAAATTGATCAAATAAATGATAAAGTGATTGTAGTCAATCACACTTGTTTAAAAGAAAAATGTATTCGTATTTGTTTAGATGATTATAAATACTTAATTTGTTTGTTACCAAATACTTATGAAGTTCAATAAAAAAAATGGTGTTTGTGTACAGGGTGAGTAGTTATAAATTGAACATTATTGCTAACTTCTAAGCCGTAATAGCTACAAAGTTGGTTAAATGGGAAAAAATGTGTAAAAATATGTATATATAAAATCTCTGATATCAAATTTTTTTTTTAATTTTACTTTTAATTTTTAAAATATAATCATTTAGTTTAAATTGGGTTTAAAATAAATATGTAAAATCTTGTTCAATTTTTAAATAAAAATTATGTTCAATTCATATATATTTTTTATACAGTTTTTCTTGTTAAATACTATATAATTTATTTGCATGTCAAATCCACTTTAGCTACACTTATTTTTTTATATGAATTTACTGATTTGTAAGTTTTACTAAGTTAACTCTTGTAAATAATTTTTTGTTTTTGCTTATAAAACATTGTTAATTTTAAAATATATTTATCAATTTAAATTGGCTTTAAAATAAATATGTAAATTCTTGTTTAATTTAAAAATGAAAAATAATGCTTAATTCATATAATTTTTATACAGTTTTTCTTGTTAAATATTATAAAATTTATTTGCATGTCAAGCCCACTTTAGCTACACTTATTTTTTATATGAATTTACTGATTTAATTTTTTTAAGTTTTACTAAGTTAACTCATGTAAAATATTTTTTGTTTTTGCTTATAAAACAATTTAAATTTTAAAATATATTCATCAATTTAAATTAGGTTTAAAATACATATGTAAATTCTTGTTTAAATTAAAAATGAAAAATAATGCTTAACTCGTATATAATTTTTATACAGTTTTTCTTGTTAAATATTATAAAATTTATTTGCATGTCAAACCCACTTTAGCTACATTTATTTTTTATATAAATATACTGATTTAATTTTTGTAAGTTTTACTAAGTTAACTCATGTAAAATATTTTTTTGTTTTTGTTTATAAAACATTGTAAATTTTAAAATATATACATTGAATTTAAATTGGGTTTATAACAAATATGTAAATTCTTGTTCAATTTTAAAATGAAAAATAATGTTCAATTCATATATAATTTGTATGCAGTTTTTCTTATTAAATACTATAAATTTTATTTGCATGTCAAACTCCACTTTATTTTTATATGAATTTACTGGTTTAATTTTTGGAAGTTTTCTTGAGTTAACTCATGTAAAATAATGGTCGTTTTTTGCGTATAAAACATTGTCAATTTTTAAAACATATTCATCCACATTAAATCGATTTAAAATTATATACGTAAGAACATAGACTATTTTTAAATGATTTTTACTTTAACAAGGAGACTACGGCTACTCGTCATCACCGATTTCGTCCAGGTTCATGGTATATGTAGGGCTTGACTAGAATTGAACGTGACCCAAGTGGGAACTCCAGATGGCCAAGCGTTTAGAAAATTACGATGCTAACATCAAGTTTTATTTCGGTTCATTGTCACGTAAGGATCGTAAAAATTGAAAAAAAAAGCAAAAAAATGCTACCCACAGGAGATTCGAACCTGCGACCCTCGGAGTACTAGTCCGACTTCCTACTGCTAAGCTAAATAGTACTTGCAAATTGACCTAACCTAAAAGACTTATGTAGTGTCAGATCTGCGAGAAAAAAATTGATTTTCTAAACGCTTGGCCATCTGGAGTTCCCACTTGGGTCACGTTCAATTCTAGTCAAGCCCTACATATACCATGAACCTGGACGAAATCGGTGATGACGAGTAGCCGTAGTCTCCTTGTAAGTTCATATAAAATATGTATATGATTAAACGTATTATGCCAGGTAACGTATAAAATCATATTAAACTCAGTAAATTATTTGTAGTAAATTACTTTTTAATCACTATATACACATATAACTATATAAAATCATATACAATATTTACGGGCTGAGATTGTTCATCATATAGAAAACTTTTAAAACACATACAACTGAATAAAACTGATTAAAAAGTCTTATACATTTTTATACGATTCTACCAGTTATTTTTACTAGGGAAGGTAATCGAAGAAAAATTTCAAATTTTTTTTTTGTTTTAATACTTATTAATTATTATGTTATTATGTATTATGTAAAGTTTAATGCATATTTTAATGCATATAATGACAATTTTTTGTGCTATTTTAAGCGCTATTTTCAAGATTTTTTATGCTTGAAAGTCCGTACTCTAGTTATAACATTTGAGTCTCATGTTCGAAAAAAATGGATGACCCGCAATAAAAGAAAATTTTCAATAAAATAATTTAATAATAAATAATTTTTATAATAAAGTAGACAATATTTATATCACAATATTTATATTACTACAAAAATATCAAAATTATTTTTTTTTATAAGTTCTTTGAGAACATCGAGAATATCTTGATCCATCTTCATTCTGTCTTCATGCCTGGCTCGCTTGGCTTTCTCATGCTCCTCCTTCTGCTCTAATCTCCTTTTGAGAAGGAGTTTCCCTGGGGAACATCTCGATGTTGAAGGAACTGTAATAACAATAAGATATAGTGAACATAATATTTTTATAATAATTTATATCTTAATACATAAAATGCCAGCTCGCTGCTGCTCCTGCTGCTACGGCGTGTCATTTTTTGGTAACCTAAACACACTCTGATTGGTCAAATTTTTTTTACCAACCAAAAAATATATTAAACCACCGCCGGTACTCCCCCTGAGACGAGTTGCACATCAATCGAGTTTCCAACCAATCGGGTCTAGATGCCCGTCCGTGGACGGGCCTTTTTGCTAGTATTAATATATAATAACTTACGAGATATGGAAGTGCCACTATCCTCCCAATCAGCGTCATTACTGGTTGACGCCGAAGTTGACACCATCCCCGTTGATGATGCCAGTGCAACAGGGTCACACCAAGCCCTAGTGCTAAAAATGTCTTCCATAATCTGCAAAACGAGATCAACTGTATTATAATTTGCTTCAGTGAATTGGTTATTAAGTACCTCAAAATACTGCCAAGTTCTTCTATTATTACCAGACTTGGGCGTTATGGTCTCTGACCGATTTGTATGTTTTTTTTAAACTCCTCATCTTTGCCGCACATTGAGGTCCAGTAATTATTATCTTTCTCTTGTTTTCAAAAATTTTGGAAATTTCTTTCCAAAATTTTTGGTGACTGCATTTACCCGATGTTAGTTTTTCCTCTATATCTTTGTAGCTGATTAACAATAAGAGTACATTTAGTGCAGACTATCTGAATAGAGAGCCTGAAATATATTCACAATAAAAACTGATCATATACAAATACGTAGAATTTAAAATATAGATTATTTGAACATCTTAAAACATACCAGTTTCATCCACATCCGTTTCTTCACCGAATTCTAAATCTTCTCCTAGATCTGTCTCGCCGGCTTCGGCTAATAGATCTTCCGAATTATTTCTGGAATTCTGCATTCCAGTACATTCCGGAGTGGAATTCTGCAACTCTATCGCAGCGTTCATTAATCTCGTGGCAAACATCACATCTGAAAAACATTTTGTACAAATTATTATGATGATTCCAGGTTTGAACAGAGCAAGTACAAGTTTACTTTTGCATATTGCTAAGAAAATGAAAACATTTTTATGAAAAAAATCAACATTATTTTATAACAATTTATGGGCAATAAGTTCAGAACTTAACTAAATAATAATATTAGTTATTTATGTATTAAGGGCACAATCGATGATTGTGCACGTGGTACATACAACGTTTTATTTCATTTTGGTACTTGATACTTGAAGAGTTAAAATTCAAGAATTAAGTATTTTGGGAAAAAATATTATGTCGTCGTTTTGTTTGTGCTATGAATTTTTGGTGTGCCATGGTTCCTATGTAGGTTGTTGATATTGATATAATGCTCTCTTGTTTTATTGTAAACAAATTAATTTTTATTTGAAAATGGATAATATTGAGCAAGCTTATTCAAAAGAAATTTTGGATAACTTTGAGGTCGCCCAGAATAGATTAATTCCAACAAAATCAAAGGATTTGTACGAGAAGGAGTACGAAAAGTTTTGTGAGTGGCGATGTGCAAAAAATGTCAACAGTTGCGACGAAAAACTCGTTATGGTGTATTTATTTGAAATGGTAAGTAAATGTTGAACCGCTTAATTATTTGTATTTATTAACAATTTTCTTTTTGGTTAGTCAAAGGTTTATAAATCGTCATCTCTTTGGTGTATCTACTCGAAGCTTAAGAAAATGGTGAAGGTTAAGGAGAGCGTTGATTTATCGAAGTTTCTTTTACTTACGGAGTTTATGAAAAATAATTCTGTGGGTGATGAAGCTAAAAAATCATTGGTATTGGAACGAGATCACATTCAGCAATTCATGTTAAATGCACCAGATATTACGTATTTGTTGATTAAGGTATGACAGTTCTAACTAATTGTTTAGTTTTTTATAATGTACAATGTTTGTAGGTTGTCACAATTTTTGGTATGTTTGGAGCTTGTCGACGCCAAGAGCTTCATGATTTACGTATTCAGGATGTAACAATTCAGGAAACTGTTTTGCTGGTGAAGATTCGTCAAACTAAAACTTACACGCCGAGACAATTTACGATTATTCCGAACAATGGTCCCGTAGATTACATTGCTTTGTACAACAAATATATTTAACCAAGGAAGGTGGAAAAATAGCGGGTATATTGGGTCCTTTGAAATAAAACTAAAATATAATCGCTAACCAGTTTCGGCCCATATATTAGCCTTCATCAGAGTCTAAAAAAACAACAACATAATGTACGGCATCAAGTAATAATACATCGCTACATACCAACAAGTTATTCAAAAAAACATCTAAACATGGTAAAACATATAAAAAAGTTGTATAAGACAGTGTATAACATCAAAAAACATTCGCAAAATTTCAGTCAAAAACCATAAAACTTTTAAAACTAAGCACGCGATAACACAAAAATCGAATTAAATCAAGGTACAATAATACAACATGCGCGAGCAATCTCACCAGCAATCACAATCCACAAAACACACAAAACAACCAAACCAACAGCCGCAAAACACAGGTCCGTCCTCACCACACAATAATTTCTTCAGTCAACATCTTTTAGGTTTTGTAAGACCGGCATAAATACTGCTCAAGCCGATCATGTCCGTCTGGAAATTTAATGACAAACCCTCATCCTTGGCTTCTTTTATGTGCAGCATCTCCAACACCAGGCGTTTGTTGTAGTTTCTTTCCCGATCCAAGATCTTTACTTCACTATACAGCATCCTATGATCTGTTTCTATGACGTGTGTAGCCAATCCAGTGCTGCTTTTGTTATTCCTTACGTCATATTCATGCTGGTAAATGCGCTTCTTAAGATACTGCTTTGTCTGTCCAACATAGCTATGGCCACACTCACAATCAATCTTATATATGACATTGCTTTCATTTTCTCTTTCCTCTTGATCCTTTCCACAGTTAAAAAAGAAGGAAGTGCTCTTTTTATTGTAAAATATGGTTCTAGTGGTCATTGAATCGAACAAACTCCTTAATCTATTGGACAGCCCAGGCACGTACGGAATTTTTACATAATTTTTAACTTGGCCACCCCCATCATCCACTATCACATTCGACCGTCGTCTGGAACACGCCTCTTCATATAGGATGCTATTTATAAATTTCCTTGGGTAACCGTTCTTAACCAATATAGCTGTGATCAAATTATAGTTTTTATTCAACAAGTCAGGACTACTTATTTTTTCTATTTTGTGTTTCATCATCTTAACAATAGCTGACTTTTGGCTTATATGATGCGCCGATTTAAAATTTAATAGCCTACCCGATGAAACTGCTTTTCTATGCCAATCCTGATGAAGGCTAATATATGGGCCGAAACTGGTTAGCGATTATATTTTAGTTTTATTTCAAAGGACCCAATATACCCGCTATTTTTCCACCTTCCTTGGTTAATTAAAGCTAACGGGTCGATACTATTTATTTTACAAATATATTTGTTTACGGCTTAAACATTCCCAAACTAACAGTTTATTTTTATCCTATCGCTGTGGCAAATGCAGTTCACAGCCAGTGGGGAAGAACACACTAGGAACAATGCCTAAAATGATTGCCGAATTCCTAAAATTACCAGATGCAAATAAGTTTACTGGACATTGTTTTCGTAGAAGTGCTGCAACTACACTGATAAAAAAAAGTTTTGCTTCAAAACGAAAAATTTTGATTCAAGAGTTTTTATGCATTGTATATAGGCAAAGAATAAAAAGTTTTGAACCAAAACATAATTATTTTTAAAAAATTTCATTTAAAACAAAATTTTACAGTTTCACTTCAAGAATTGTCTAGTTTGGTTTCAAACGTTCTATAATTTTATTAGTAGAACCTTACAGTCTTATATCAAGAACGAATTAAGTTTTATTCTAAGAATTGTATGATTTTATTTCAAAAATTTGCTAGTGCTACTTCAAAAACTTAGTGTTTTTATTTCAAAAGATTTTCGGTTTAATTTCAAAAACCTTGATATGTTTATTTTAAAAGTAAACAATTTGAAGTAAAGTTGTTATGTATTTCAGTAAAATATTAATGTAGTTTTAATTTAAAAATTTAATACAATTTTAAGTGAAAATAATATGTTTTATTTAAAACTTAAACAATTTTAGATTAAAATAAAACATAATTTTGGATAAACACCTAAATATTTTTTGATTAATTGCAGAAAAAAAGGAGAAAATAACCCAGAAGAATACAACTATTATATCACCTCAAATTTTCAATATAAATTAGTAATATTTTATAGGACAAAACCATATTATTTATCTTATAAAATAGAATAAATTTATCTTGAAAACGGTGGTAATATTATAGTTATCTTCTATTTTTTGGTAATTTTTCCCTCTTTCCTATTTGGAAAAATTGGGTTTCTGTTTAGGTCAATTAAGGTAATGCAGTAAAATATACACATTTATTAACATTCGTGTTTATTGAATTTATATAAATAAGTTATAATAAAATTTAGTAATGCTATATTTTTCATTTTGCAATACATAATAATATAACAATTATTTACTAATTAAAAACTTACAATTAAAAATTATGTACAATTTAAAACTAAAACTTACAAAATTCAAAAACTTCTGATGACCACGTATAAACCTTACACAGTAACATAATTATCAGTTAATACTGTATGGATAAATTTGGGCATAACATTTTTATTCAAATCGACATAGTTTATACAAGCAATTTTGGAATCATCTGCGACTTGATAAGCACAGAAATGCTGAACATAGGCTAACGTTTTACATTGCTTACAAATAAAAATAATTGAATTTTCGTTGTTGGTTAAAACAAATAAAATAGAGCCAAATATTGGAAACAATTCTTCGTCATTAATATGTAAGATATGACCAGGTTTGTAAATGATACTGTTAACTTTTAGCCAAGTAACTGAAAAGTATTTATTAATATTGTCATATCCAACCAACGTTCTAAGTTCGTCATATCCTTCACTTAATGTTACAAAAGCTGAATCTTCCATGCCAAATTGTTTATTGTCCAATAATCCAGTTTTATTTATTAATCTATGGCAAAAATTTAGTTGATTTTTTATAGATAAGGTACTTATAACATTTTTTCTAGTAGAAGTACTATGTGCAGTACTTTTGAAGTTTCTATGACGACCTTCAAACCGCATTGATGAAATATTATGTAAAGGCCCAAGCAATGACAACAGACGGGGATAATGAAGAAGAAAATGATGTTTGGGCTTTAAATTACCAAAATGATGTAAATACAAAGAATGATGCTCCGTTATTAGAACCTTTAACAAATCCTGATCGTGTTCAGTGACTAGTGTTTTATTTGCAATTATGTTAATAATTTCACACAAGGAGATGTACAATTCCCAGTGACTATTTTGTACCGGAATTTTATCGCCAATAATCAAACTTAAATATTTGGTTAACGCACGCATTTCAGAAGCAGACATGATTATTTGTTTTTTCAAAAGTTGTTGTTTTAAAATAGTTGGGGGTTTATTATTGGTTTCTGGAAAATTAAAATAGCGTATTCTATTATTTAGTTCAGCGAGAGTAAAATATTTATCATTGTAAATAAATTGATATAAAATTTGAGCTATTTCATATCTACAAATCCCTTCAAAAATGTCATGCATGATATCACAAAAAACATTTTCGGTTACATGAAAATGTTCAAGCTCGTTTAAAAAGCATTCTTCTGTTACACCTACGTTTAATGAATCTAAATCGCATACATAATTTTCTCTGTTTCTCAATGCATCGCACTGTTCTTCTACTAATGTTAAATTAGTATTCTTATTAAGGCGACAAAATCTACAATAATAATTTGATGAAAAACTTTGCGAATATCCTAACAAAGTATTTAGTCCTAAATTGTCTCCTAATAGTAATGCAAAAGTAAAATAAATATATGAAGTTTCCCCGGAATCCCTTAATATTTCAATTCCATTTTCTTCAAGATCTTTTAAATCAGAAATTAAATGTTGAAAAGTAATTTTATTACCAAATTCTTTTAGATCGTTGGAAAAATTTAATTGAGCCAAAAAAATATTTTGCAACTGTGCAGAAAATTGTGGAGGTAAGCATGCGAGGGTAAAGTACGAGGCTGACAATAAAGTAAGGTCTCCAATTTTTTTTTTCATAGAAAATGACATTTATTTACAAAAAGCGATACACCGTTGGAAAGGCCAAGGTCTTGGCTACTTTTCTACATAATCGCCATTTTTTTCCAACACCTTGCGCATCCGCACGATGAACTTGTCTATGCCGGCAGAATACCACTCTCCGTCCGCCTCGCGCAGCCAGGTGTTGACCTCTTTCTGAACCTCCGCGTCACTATCAAACTTCTTCCCTCCGAGATGTTTTTTCAGGGCGGGGAACATGTGGTAGTCACTGGGGGCCACGTCGGGACTATAGGGAGGGTGATCGATGATTTCCCAGCCAAATTTCTTGAGCAGGGCAAGGGTAACGTTGGCTGTGTGCGGGCGCGCGTTGTCGTGGTGAAATTTCACTCCTTTGCTCAGCAATCCCGGGCGTTTGTTTTTTATGGCACGACGAAGCTTTTCCAGGGTCTCACAGTACCTTGCTGCATTGATAGTGGTTCCCCTTGGCATGAAATCCATCAACAATACCCCGTGGCGATCCCAAAACACCGTAGCCATCACCTTGCCGGCTGACAGTGTCGCCTTAAACTTTTTGGGTTTCGGAGAATCGCTATGGCGCCATTGTTTGGACGACTCCTTTGTTTCGGGTGTGTAGTGATGAGCCCACGTTTCATCCCCCGTAACAAACCCTTCCAAAAAATCATCGCCTTCCTCTTCAAAACGGGCCACAACTTTGGTCGCACATTCCACGCGCCGCTTCATGTGGTCTTCGGTCAGCTGTTTCGGCACCCATCGGGCAGAAACTTTGTGATACTGCAAGTTGTTCACAAGGATATGACGGATTGTTTCGCTGCTACACACTCCTCCAAGCTTCTCTTCCAAGTCTCTAATTGTCGCACGGCGGTCTTTGAGCATTTCTGCCTCCACTGCTTGAACAATCGCATCCGAGACCGACGGTCGGCCACTTCTCTCCTCGTCGTGAACATTAGTGCGCCCGGAATTGAACTCGCGGCTCCACTTACGCACGTTTTTTATGTCCATACACTTTTCCCCGTAAACTTCAACTAGTTGACGATGGATTTCAATAGGTGTCACCTTTTTCGCACTCAAAAAACGTATTACAGAACGCAATTCGCACTTGGACGCTGACGCGAGTGGTACCTCCATCGTTGACGGCTGCTCAGCCAAGACTGAGCGGTCGGGGAAGCCTCACCCAGCAGCAAAGTGGTAGTGGGGGAACCAAGGAACACGGCGGTGTTGCCAGATTTCGCCTAGCGCGTGATCCGGCGAAGTTGCAGCGTTGGAGACCTTACTTTATTGTCAGCCCTCGTACATGGCACATATTTTGTAAATGCCAGCATGGCTGCCCAGAGGATTGCATATTTCAAAGTCATCGCTGTAAAAAAAAAGAGGATATACAATTTTTCCAGGAAATTTTGATTTCATTGTTTTCCATAAGCCACCTTGTGTAAAATTCTGCAATATGTTATCATCGTTTGCTAAGCTGGAAATGTAATCATTTACAATATCATAAACACCTGGTAATTCAAAAAATGCTTTTAAAGTTTTTTTAATTGGAATATATTGAACACAACTGTTAACTTGTTCTAATACAATTCTAGATGAAACTCTTTTCTCATTTTTACGTTGACCTATTGTAACAGAGACGGGGCATATATATATATGTATTCAACTGTTGCAAATGTTTTAAACGGAGATATTCTGAGTTTAGGTCCATAAAAGGATTTGCCAGTAAATTTAGCATGCTTTTGATTTCATTGAAATTTTCCGCATTACTGTGGAATATTTTATTGTCACTCATAATCGTTATTAACGTATTAACAGGTTCACGCAGCATTTCGGTAACGTTGTTGATCATTACTTGAACATTATTTCTGGGAAGGCTGAAATCGCTATATAATTTTGTACAAAAATTTAAAGCCGAGTTTTTAATGTTTTCTTTAAACAATAATAAATTTGAAAAACTATTTATATTAGAATTTTCAGCTATATTAATATCGCCATTATTTGTGACGTTTATTTCTTTCTCGTTATTACATTCAAAATTCATATTAAAATTGACATTTGCCATCGGATGTTGAACAGAATTTGTTTTATCAGAATTTTTATTTATTTTAACATGTTTAAGGTGTTTGCTTAAAATATGCTTTTTAAATGAATTCAAATTTTGAAAAGACCTGCGACATGCATTCCTATCTTGTTTGCAATTTAAAATGACCCCGGAAGAATAACTATGCCTTATTCGAATGTGTTTTATAAACACTTTTATACAATTAAATTTCATTGTGCATTTATGCAATGGACAGTTAAACATCTTAATGCTAAAGTAATACAATTAAAATTAAATTTAAAAGAATTTAAATAAAAATAAACACTTAAAATAATAAGAACTAAATTAAATTCACACGAACAAAAAAAACTAAAGTATCTAGGTACTAAAGTAAAAATAAAAAAATACAAATAAGATATAAAAAAATAATAAATTGAAATAATGAAATTAAACTAAATGAAAAAAAGTTAAAAGTAATAAAATATTTTTAAAAAATTTGTTTTTTAAATGACATAAAAAAGTAAAATAATTTTTAAATAAAATAAAATAAAAGAATATAAAATTAATAAAAAATAAAAAAAATAAGTAGTACAGTTTAGCACAGATCACCTTGTAATTCCTTTAGTACCGTTGTTACGTAAGGTATTATTTTATCGTAATGGGTATCTATTTCATAAATATGTTTTTGAATAAGAAGCCAAATGTGAGCACTTTTGATCGGATACTTAATTTTGATGATCTGAAATAATTTAAACAATGTGTCAATTCCACTAAGTACACTGTCACACTTTATAATGTTGTTATCTATTACTAAATAAAAGTCCGTAATAGACGTCCACATATGGCCAACCACTATAATATAAGGCTGCAAGGTCAGTCCAAGCTTCCTACATTTATCCGCCCTGTCCTGTATCGAATTTTCAATATCTCCAGTATTCTAAAACAGTAATAATTTTTATTTATATCAATTTTAATATAATAGTTTGTTAATTTTGTAAACTTGTGTGACACGAATACCTTCTATCAAATTTTTCTTAAATTATATTGTACTATATAGTAT
The DNA here is from genome assembly GCA_947369205.1 of Cantharis rufa. Taxonomy (NCBI): domain Eukaryota; kingdom Metazoa; phylum Arthropoda; class Insecta; order Coleoptera; family Cantharidae; genus Cantharis; species Cantharis rufa. The sequence goes on along the minus strand of OX376309.1, from coordinate 16,185,360 downwards.
AGTATTTACTAAATTTTATATCAATTGCGTTTTTGCAATCTAAAAATTTAAAATACTATAGTAGTATCGTAATTATAAAACATTAAAACGGCACTAACCTTATTCTGCCAATGTTTCATCATTTAAAAAATTAATCAGTTCGGTATTATCTTTTGCTGAAGAATTTTCCATATTTCCAAAATATTTGAGATATTTCATTTTTTTTATAAAGTCGTTCCATTTTATGAATGATTCCAGTAAATTAATTTTACAATTTGGAAACATTGTTTCGAAGTCCAAATTAATCTATAGAAAAATTGTTTTTAAGTAGTAAATTTGCACTAATTAATGAATAAATATTACTAATTTTGCAGTTAGCTCTTTATTTAAGATGATTGGCCAATCCTTAAAAAACTTTTCAACCGTTTCAGCTGGATGTAATGTTCGCAATTTATATGATTTTACCCAATTTTCAATAACTAAATGTTCAGCTGTGGACCATTTTTTTAACCAATCCGCGGCATGTTTTACTTCATCTATATATAAGCAAAAAATGCCTATATGTACTTATTATTCATAAAATTTAAGTAAAAAATGGAAATGTGAAGTTTTTTTTTAAACCATGCATTACCAAAAATGCGTTATTGAATGAAGCAATAGGATAAATAGGAATTTTATGCAGTGATAAATCTTACCATTTATGTCCAAAGCTCTATCACCTTGAATTTCATTTGTTTCACTTCGTACTATATCCTTTTTATATAAATATTTTAAATTTCGGTATTTATCAACCAATTTTCCTTTCGGATTTATGTATTTCTTTTTGGTTCCTTCACTATTTTTCACTATCATTCTAGGAACATAATAAGTAGTAATTATCTCTCCTTCAAAATTATTACAAATATTTTCAGCAATAATTTCGAAGTCAATGTCTTTGAGCGAGTCCCTAAAATAATAATAAATTACTTATTTTATTGGTACCTATAATTATTATAAACATACTTTTGAGAAAGCAGTGAATTAATAATCAATTCAACCAATATATTTCTGCTTTTTCTAGTTAGATGTTTTTCCTTTTCAAATTTCTGTAAAATATGTTTTCCGGAACCACTTGAATTTAAAAGTTCTTTTAAATTCAAATGGTACGATGATCGACATGATTTTGATATATCTGTAAAAGTTTTGGCCACATTTGAAGCAGTACCATTTATATTTACAGTCGATCACAAAAATAAGTTTCCACCTGTAAATCAAATAAATATTCTCTTATTTTGAAGAAAAGAATTGTTTTTATAAATGCAAAATTGATGTAATTAGAATCCGGGAGCATTATTGCAACGTATACAAAAAACAACAATCAAAAAAGTACATTACCGCTCGAAGTACAGCGAAAATTGTAAAATAACTATGAAATTCGACGCACAAAAATAAGTTTCCAGTTTGCATTTGTATTGCAATTCAGCGAAATTTTACTTACTTTAATACTTTTTGGGGGAACCTTTAGATTTAATAACGGCTTTTAACCTCCGGGGCATCGAATGCACTAATTTTTGTGTCACTTCAAGCGATATTTTACCCCATTCTTCTAATAGTTTTGTTTTTAGTTCTAGTTTATTTTTTGGACGAAAATGACGCATTCTTTGGCCAAATTTTTGCCACAAATGTTCTATAGGGTTTAGGTCTGGGTACTGAGGGGATGTTTTCAATTGTTTTGGGACGTGGTATAAGAGGTATTCCTGTACCAATCGTTAAGTGTGCGTGAGATCGTTATCCTGTTGAAACAGATACACGGGCGGTCTTCGCAATTTGCTGGCCGAAGACCCCAAATTTTTATGCAAAACTGATAAATAAAGATGCTTATCCATTGTAGTTTCTCTAAAGTCCAAATTGCCAACGCCGCTTGCGGCCATACACCCCCAAACCATTACAGAACCACCACCGTGTTTTACAGTAACACACACATTGTCTGGTCGTATCTCTGTATTGGGTTTCCGCCACACAATTTGACGTCCATCTGAGCCGAAAAGTTTGTTCTTACTCTCGTCACTAAAAATTACCTTGTTCCAAAAATCTACACTTTCGCTGATGTACTTTTTTGCAAATTCTAAACGTTTCATTTGATTCACCTTAGAAACGAATGGCTTCTTTTGAGCTACTCGGCCATGTAAGACATGTCGACATAACACTCTTCGGACCGTTTCCACATTAATACGTTTGTTGATCATTTCTGACATCTCCGCGGTTAATTTAGGAACACTTTTTTTAGGATTTCTTTTCATTTCACGGACAACAAACTGTTCATCCCTAGCACTTAGAAGTTTCTTGCGTCCACAACCACTCTTATCAACCAATGTTCCGCTATATTTAAATTTTTTAACAATTTTTAGGATCGCCGTATGGCTTCTGCCTACCATTCGGCTACTTTTCGTATTGATTTGCCTTGACAAATCTCCTTAAGAATGATTTCTCTGGTAGCAATATCAGTGTGTTCCTTCTGCTCCCCATTTTCGTACAAAATTAGCACAAATATTAAAAATTATAATAACTGTTTTTCACTAAAACGATAGACAAATGACTAACGTACGAAACGCTGAGTTAAAAAATTCATAATTGCAAATAGTGGAGTCAAATTACACATATGTATTATTACTGGAAACTTATTTATGTGCCTTGCATTTCATAGTTATTTTACAATTTTCGCTGTACTTCGAGCGGTGATCTAATTTTTTAACTGTTATTTTTTGTATACGTTGCAATAATGCTCCCGGATTCTAATTACAACAATTTTGCATTATAAAAACAATTCTTTTCTTGAAAATAAGGGAATATTTATTTGATTTACAGGTGGAAACTTATTTTTGTGATTGACTGTATATCTTCTGATTTGTTATTACACTCAAATAAATCTTCTTCATCAGAAGAATCTCCAATTGTACAATGTGTACCACTTGATTGAAAAGAATTTGATGGAGAAGCAAAATTTTGTTCGGCATTATTTGATTCCTAACAAGTAAATTATTATTCATAAAATTGTATGCATTTAAAAACTCATATATTTTACATGACTGATATGTTTTTTGTTGAATTTTCTACTACATCCAATTTTGCTTGCCTATATTTTTGCAAATGCCGCATAAATTTTGTTCTTGGGCCAATTTTCGGTATCAATTCTTTAACCCCATCATCACTTAAATTTATCAAGCACTCTTCGTCAATTTCTTGTTCTATAAAATAATAAAAGACATATTGAAATAGCATACTTATCAAATAATATCAATGATACCGGGAAGCAATAAACTAAAGCGAACAATTAAGATAAACAATGATTCAACTGAATAAGTGTTTATGTAGCACCTAATTTATGTATACATCCTTGTTGCAGGTGCCTGCCGGTGCCCGCCTCCGCGCCGAGCCGGTGCCCGCAAGAGTCGCGCTCTTGCTAATTTAAACTAATTTTAAAAATTAATTAAACTTTTTAAAGCAAATATAACACCTATTTGGTCGTTATTGAGCAACTTGTTTTATTCGTATTTTAAAGATGTTTACTATTTTGTTGTTAAACAAACAATTAAACAAATTTTGCAAATTTTATTTTATGGTAAAACGATCATACTGATTTGGCATGAAACAATTTCAACCCCTTTTTGTGATATAATAGCTTTAAGTGCAAATTAAAAATGGTAAAGTACATACACTGCGGACATACAAGTTTGGAAAACGGTATATCATATTTTAATAGATCCTATTGTTACTATAATTTGATTATCTATTAATGAAGAAATAAATTGCAATTTTAATTTGGACAAAATGATCAAGTTTAAAAATCTTTCTCAACTTCAAAAACCCAGTGTCGCTAAACACTTAAAGCACGTATTTATGCATAATCAAAATAAAATTTAAAATTAAATTGATATTAGATAGTTACGTACTTACCTTCAAAAATTGGTATCAAGTGGACCATATCCCATTTTTGTAATAAAATTTTTACAGTTTCGTCAGCCATTATAAAAACACTATTCACAGTTTACACTTGTTATAATAATTACACTTTTTCTGAAGAACACACTAAATGGTAAATGCGTACTTACAGCCAAGAACCAACGGCGCTAACTAATGCAGATAATTCAACAAGATCCTAAGTTTAATAAATATTGCTGACCTTATCCTGTGATATCTGATTTCAGATTTCACTATAAACAAATTACCTCTGCATTTAAACTAGATCCCCTTATTAGCTAACATAAGCGTCTTTTAAGTTTTGAATCTAAAGTTTACTAGTTGTTTATTTTAAAACGTTTTAAGTTTTAATATAAAAGTTGACATTTACGTTCAAGAAATTTTACATTTCATAAAATAATTAATATTTTTTATCTAATACATAATTAAGTTTTAAATTAAAATACAAAAAAATCTTGAAAAAAATTATGTAAATGTTTTCATTTAAACAAAACATATTTTGTTCCAACCAAGATAAGTTAAATAATTTTACGTTTTGTTTCAAGTAATTAGAATACATTGTTTTAAAAAAATCATATGTGATTCAAAACGGATTATTTTGAATCAAAGTCTAAAATATCAAAACGAAAAAAGTTTTGATTTAAAACTTTTTTTTTATCAGTGCACCAGCATCGTTCTTTTAAAGCCAATTTTAATTATCATTATTACTTTTAACATTTTTTTATTAAAATTATCAAAATAAATAAAATCGATTCGAGTGAGAAAAAATAATAAAGATATAAATTTTTTTTAGTCTAGTTGTGTATCATAATTTATTGTGTATCGGAACAGATCGAAATCGCGTTTGATTTTATAATGATTTCAGCTGATTAAGCTTTTGTTTTTCAAAATATTTAAAAGTGGTTTGGTATTATGTTATACCCGCCTAATTATTATATCATTAATATTTTCTAATAATATATTAGAAATAATGATAATTGACGTTGCTTTAAAATTTTTCATAATAACAAATTAAAGTATTTCGTATTCCACAAAACTATTTCACCAAGATCTCAAAACGTGCTGCCGCCTTTATTAGTGCCACTGTGCTGTAAGCAAAATTCCATGGTGTCTGGGTTTCCCGTGCTCTGTATGCAAAATTCCATGGTGCCACTTAGCTTGGTTATATTAACAGCGCCCTTAACAGATTATACGGATAAGTTAAAACTTGGTTAAAACCGTTAAAACTGAACGTTTATAGATAAAATACAGTTCAAGAGCAGTGGCGGTGCAAGAGTAGCTAGGGCCCGTAAGCAAATATACAAATCGGGACCCTAAAAAAACTAAGTATTAATTTTGAACTGAGTGGCGAGATTATTATTGAGAACATCACAATATTTTTTCTGAAGCTAATCACAGCATTGAACTGCTTCGATTTCTTTCATCTTTAAAATGATTCTAGGTTCTAAGAATTCATAATTTTGTTTTAATTTTCGAAAACTCAAAACTATTCTCAAGGCGTCGTAATGTAAAATAAAATACATTAATTTTAAACAAATCATTTGGATTTTGAAAATGGAAATCAGAAGCTAATTCATCAAAATATTTTTTAACTTTTGATTGCCGTTTTGTGGGGAAAGTAGGTTCGACTCTCCATTTTTTTGTTAAAACTTTTCCTTATCTATGGACAGTAGGGCCCCTTATGGTCCCGGGCCCCTAAGCATTGCTTACATTTGCTTTTTTCACCGCCACTGTTCAAGAGGCACCTTCGTTGTATTTGGTACTTATGATGTCTTGTCTTGTCAAGACCTTCTAGCACCTAAATACGAGCGAAAACGTTGTGGCACTAATTCAAATACGGGTGCCACAACGTAAATACGGGTAAGAAGAAATAAAATACCTCCTTACTGTATAGAGTAAGAAGTTGGTCTTTAATAACATAATGGAATTTTCAGATATTCTTTGAAATTGTAACACATTACATTGCAATTTAAACTTTAAAACGCATATTGTAGTAACTTTTTATAATCATGGGAAATTAATTATAACTACATTTAAGAAATAATATTTAGTAGGAGATACGAACAGGAAAAGATCTTCACCGATCTGTTTACGGGATGAAATATATTTTATATCAAATTTACTATGTTAATAAATATATCGCGTATGGGTTGCCTAAAAAAATCCTGGCCAAACTATGATTAATTAAAAATTCAAAAATGACTTTTTATTTAAAGTTGCACCGACGTGTTTACGGAATAAATTTAATACCAAAATATGAAAATATGAAGCCTATAGCCTAATTTTTTCCTGGCCCAACTAAGGTGTTGCCAGGTTTAAAGAGGTAGTCGAAAATAGATATCTTCACTCATTTGTTTACGAAATGAAACTTATATCAAAATAAGCGCTTTTTCATTGCGAACACGATGATATAGGGTTGCCTGCGAAAAGCCTGACCAAAATAGGGGTTGCCGAGCTTTAAAAAGTGAAATTTTTATTAAAACGTAAATGTGCGACAAATAGTAGGTGCGAGCAATGTACCCGTACAATAGAAGAGGACGCAGTTATGTTAACATTAATTAATTAATTCAACATCGTCAGATATTTTATCTTAAACACTTTGCTTTTTTTCTTCAAAACAATAAATGCTTAAATTGGCAAATGTAATAATTGCTCAGCTACATTGCTGCGTCCTCTTCTATTACACGGGTACACTACTCGCACCTATTTGTCGCACTTTTACGCTTTAATAAATACAGTAGAATCCGTTTAATGTAATCACGGATAATGTTATCAGTCGGTTTTTGTGATCATTTTGACTGGGACCGGGCCGCTTTAATTAGTTTAAATACAAAAACCATCGGATAATGTGATCAAAAAGCCGCTTACTATTATCACTTTCAAGGAATTTCTAATACAATTATCTCTTTTTCTAAGTATATTTTTCTGATTTGTCATTGTATATCTTTACAAAACAAGGCAATCGTTTTAATTTCTATACATAAACGAATAATGTTTGCCATTTCATGGCGTGTTTCTATTTTTATTTTGCTAAATGTGCACTTTGCTTCATGCATTTTAATTAAAGTTTAGTTTATTGTTTATTCTTGCTTTTCTTATGATGTCGACGAAAAAGCGAAACGATCTCTCGGTAAAACAGAAGGTGGAAATTATCGAAACTCACTGTAAATTAAGATTTTCTAATTTTTAGTTTTTAAAATTCGTTTTTTTTTAAATTTGCTTATTGTTATCAGTCGGTTAATGTTATCGAAACGTCTTGGCCCAAAGTGATCACATTAAGCGGATTCTACTGTATTTCACTTTTTAAAGCTCGGCAACCCCTATTTTGGTCAGGTTTTTCCCGGGCAACCCTATTGTCACGAGTATTTTTGTGCGGGGGTTTTCGGGGTAGCTCAGATATAATAATTTAACATTAGGATTTCATACGTATAATAAAATAAAATAACTGACATAGATTTACAAATTAAACTTGCTCTAATAACCCGAGTGGAAGATCATTGCACCCGCGGACATACGTAAATTCAAATCGTTCAATAATATTTTCATAATAATTTTTTATTTCTCATAGTCTTATAATACCAGTGATTTTTTAAGGTAAGTATTTTCCAGGGTATATTTTTAAGCTCTTTGGCCGTACCTAAATGGTAAAAATACTTCCTCATTTAGTTTATCAAAAAAAAAATTTTGTATCAGTACAATCAAAAACAAGTATAAGCTATAGCTATACTTTTGTTATGCGTAATCAAATATCTTTTTACGCCTCTATCAGGCAAGTGTTCAATTGCATATTTCAAATGCGGCGTGAAAAGCTGGTTTTCTCGCCTAGCGTTTGAAAGAAAGCTGTGATTATTTTATAAGATGTTGGCATTCTTGGTTATATTTTGTACGTCAAATTGAATTAAAATTAAATAAGTATTACATTTCATAAATATCTCGTATTTGTGCCAGTATCGAGGTGCAGATTTTTCTGGCAATAAATTACCAATAATCCATTCTGCCGCTTCTGTAATGTGTGCTGGTGTATCCATTATCACAAATATTATCACAGTCGCAATTTTATAATACGATACAAAATAATTAAATTTAAACGTCAAATTTTTAATTCAAATGTGTTATACCAACAACAACAAAATATCCCTAATACCAAATATTTCAAAAAATAATTAAAGTTTATGTAACAAATTATAGAAGTCGGCGTAAAAAATTACGTTTATCATGCGGCAGGAAACTGTTTTCCGAGTACTCGTAAATACAGGCCTCGGCTAATCCGCCTCAGCCTGTTAAAAAACTCGTACTCGGAAAACTTCAGTTTCAAGCCTTATGATAAAAATAACTATTGTTTTATCTAAACATTATTACATTTAAATATTTCATTTAAATCACAAACACAATTAAATAATAACACAATTAATAATAAAATAATGAAAACTTGAAGTTTGACGTATTTACGTCCATTTTATACAAAAAAAATTATCTGTTTTTTGAACATAATTTTGAAGATAATTTGAAGAAATAGATATTTAATTTAAACTGTACTCAATCACACCTGGCCCTACGAACATTCAAGATGCGATTTTTACAAATATTAATTGTCGAAATAAAAAGTACTGTTTACGTGTGATCGGGTGTTAGTACGTTTACATAATTCGAGCGCTGTGACATTACTGACCTCGTTGCACTCGTTGGTCTTGCAGCGCAGGCCGGGTTAAAACTTCGCTGCGCTCACAATATGCGCGCGTGTATACAAACTAAAATACGCTTCAACAGTCGAAATAAAAAGAAATAAAATAGCAATATTATCTTTCAAGAAGAACATTATCGGAATATTGAAGTGGAAATGATCACTGGCACGACAGTAAATGCAACAGAAAATCCTGATACGTGTAGTACAATTTTTGAGTACGTACAAATAGACTTTATTTCAAAATTCATACTTTTTAGATGATACTAATCCATTAAAGGGGCCAAAAATTCCAAATTTAAACTTTTCGACATATCACAAAATTAAAGAACTGTTAATCGTTTTAGAAAGAATTATAGAAATTTATTTAAAAAATCTGCACTGTAGTACTGAGAACCTTGTGAGTGTGGATGTTTTCCAATTTTCGATGTAACACGATAGAAAATCATTTCTCGCCTTGTTCTCCGATGCTATTCTCGCCGAGATTCTCGCGATAGTCTGGAGCGCCCATAAGGGTATTGCATTACTTGATTGTATGAGTGCGGAAAGGTACTAAGCGTGCGGAAAGGAACTAAAAGCGAAGCATTCTCACTACATACAATAACTATAACCCACTATGTACGCCACCATTGCTGCTTATGTGCAAAAATTTTCCGAACACCGCTGCAAAGTATCATTTTCGAGCGATAAAAACTACCTGATATGCTATCCTTTCTATAGTCGTGTACGTAAAGATATTAGTTATGATCTTCGGCAGTTAGTAATATATCACGAAGCCCAAGAGAAGACGGTGCGAGAAGTTGCCAAATTACTAAATCTTAGTAAATCACAGTTGGTGACATCCTCAAACGTTTTAAAAAGGAAGATAGGATTGATAGCAAGCCAAAAACCGGACGTCCACGTATATTAACATCTCGAGACGACAACTACATTATACAGAAAGTCAAAAAAAAATCCTCGAATTAGTGCACCTAAGTTAAAAACTGAAGTACTAAATGACTTAGGGAAAGATGTGCATCCAGATACAATTCGTAATGTTTTAAAAAGAAAGGGCTACCACGGCCGGGTAGCCCGTAAAAAACCTTTTATAAGTGATATCAATCGCAAGAAACGTATTCGGTACGCCAAAGAGCACTTAAGTAAAGACATATCGTGGTGGAAAAATGTTATATTTGCTGATGAAAGCAAATATAACATTTTTGGGTCCGATGGTCGAACGATGGTATGGCGTAGATGCAATACGGAGCGCGATCCGCAAAATTTAAGAGGAACTGTAAAACACGGAGGTGGGAATGTGCTTGTTTGGGGGTGTATTTCCACTGAGAAAGTGGGAAACTTGGTTATAATAGATGGCATTATGGACAAGTTTAAGTATTTACGGCTTTTACAAGACAATTTAATGTCAAGTGCTTCTAAAATGGGACTAATGGGACTTCTAAAGACGTTTAAATATTATGAAGACAATGACCCGAAACATAAATCGCGTATAGTTTTGGAGTATTTGTTATACAAATGCCCTAAAGTGCTTCATCCACCTCCCCAGTCCCCTGACCTTAATCTCATAGAAAATCTATGGGATTAATTGGACAGAAGAATAAGAAAAACCCCCATAACTAGTAAGCAAGAATTGATTAGTCGCTTGCAGGAAGAATGGGCTCTTATTGATCAAGATTATTTACAAAAAATTATCAATAACATGCCCAAACGTTTGAGAGAGGTTATCAAACGTAAAGGGTATCCCACAAAATATTAAAAAAATTAATGTTTTTGTGTAATTGGCAAAACTAAGTTTACGTGTGTATCTTCTCCGAGTTCTTTTTCGACTATCATTTCCAACTTTAAATTGTTTATGCGTTAGAATTTCTTGTTGTTGTTAAAATTTTTAGTTTTTTTTTGTGTGTTTGGTGACCTGAAGGTGTATTTTATTAAATGGTAAGTTGACACCGCTGTTTTCTGTTTAAATAATCGTATTAAAATGAAATCAATGCAATATTATTGCTTGTCCGAGTTATTATTCGAGTCACTATGTACTATAGTACATATCTAGTTACATTCAATGACGTTAGTTGTGAGTGCAATTACAATTATCTCAAGATTATGAAAAAAAAAAGAAGCGAATTATTTTAAATCTACTCATTTACACTTGGTGCAGTGCAATACGTAATTAATAAATTTAAAAACAAAGGCAATCTTCAAAATAAAACCGGGCGAGGGAGAAAATGTGTTCTCAAACCAAGGGACCGCCAATATATACTTAGGCAAATTAAAGTTAATCCGAAAACAAGCGTACCGAAATTAACAGCAGAGGTGTCAACACGTATTGGTCAAACATTATCTACAGAAACTGTACGAAATGTTTTACCAAATGAAGGATATAACGGCCGAGTTGCTCGTAAGAAGCCCTATAAATAAAGTTAATCGACTTAAAAGACTAGAATTTGCTAAAAAATATATTAACGCGGACTTTAATTTTTGGAAAATAGTCATTTTCAGTAATGAAAGTAAATTTAATATATTTGGTTCGGATGGGAAGCAAATTGTGTGGAGGAAACCTAACGCAGAGATGAAGAAAGATAACTTATGTGGAACTGTAAAGCATGGCGGCGGAAATGTGATGGTTTGGGGGTACATGGCTGCAGATGGGGTAGGGAAATTGCAATTTATCGAGAGTATTATGAGTAAGTTTGATTATATGAATATCTTACAATCAAACTTAAAACCCAGTGTTGAGAAATTGGGGTTAAAAAACGGGTATTTGTTTCAACAAGACAACGACCCTAAACATACATCGTATCTTGTGAAGGAATGGCTTTTATATCACTTCCAAAACAACTCCACACGCCACCCCAATCACCGGACCTTAATCCAATTGAAAATTTGTGGCAAGAATTGGAAAGGCAAATCCGCCACCATCTTATTTCAAGTAAAGCCACGTTAAAAACAGTTTTATTGCAAGAATGGGACAAAATATCAAAAAATACTACCCAAAAATTGATAGAATCAATGCCAAGACGCTTACAGGAAGTGATCGATGCGAAAGGATATCCTACCAAGTATTAATAGTTTTTAAATTAATCCTTTTAACTTCATTTATGCAAGTGTATTAATAATTGTTTAAGTGTAATTTTTGTAAATATATTGTTTTTCTTTAATTTTAAGGTAATAAATTTCATTTTTCTATAGTTTTTTTTTATCATATCAAGTGTTAGTTATCACTTAGTACAATATTTTTAAATTCAGAAATATTGAACTATAATTAATAGGTTTTCTCGTATTATTACTTGCATTTTATAAGGTGTATTAATAATTCTTTGAGCCACTAAGTTTCATTTCGTAAACAAATGGGTGAAAATATCTATTTTCGACTACCTCTTTAAACCTGGCAACCCCTTAGTTGGGCCAGGAAAAAATTAGGCAACCCTACGTTAGCATATTCTATAGGCTTCATATTTTGGATTGGTATTAAATTTATTCCGTAAACACGTCGGTGCAACTTTAAATAAAAAGTCATTTTTGAATTTTTAATTAATAATAGTTTGGCCAGGATTTTTTTAGGCAACCCATACGCGATATATTTATTAACATACTAAATTTGATATAAAATATATTTCATCCCGTAAACAGATCGGTGAAGATCTTTTCCTATTCGTATCCTAGACTAATTAATTTGCAGTAACTAACTTGTTTATTTTTATTATTATTTAAGCCGAGCGATTATCGTATAATATTTTTGTGTGGCTTAAACACCTGAAATAATGAAAGCCTACTTCTCAAGTTGTAACTTGCTCGGAGCTTTATTTTAAACTTTTTCATAAAATGAGTACTTTAAATAAATTACAGCATTCGCCAGCTTTCACGAGTAGTTTTAAATAATTATACAGCAACCTTTAATATCTAATAAATTTGGAAAAAGGGGGCTAACTTGACGTACGTGAATAACGAAAAGTTTTGCACACTCCTATATGTTAACAATGTAAATTGCCGGTTTTGAAGCCGTTTTTTAGCATATAAAAGTCCATTTACAGCAAAACCTTCTAAACATTTTTTGTTGCAAATTTTATTTCCTTCAGTTTTGTTTCTATACATTTTTTATTTTAGCGCACCGTTTTTGACTGACAGCGGCTTAAACAAAACTCGGTAAAAAGGAAAAATATTGTCATCTATATCTCGGTAACGGTGCGACGATGAGCTGGTGAGCTAAAATAAAAAAATGTATAGGAACAAAACTGAAGGCAATGAAATTTGCAACAAAAAATGTTTAGAAGGTTTTGCTGTAAAATGGACTTTTATATGCTAAAAAACGGCTTCAAAACCGTCAATTTACATTTGTTAACATCGGAGTGTTCGAAACTTTCCGTTATTCACGTATTTGCCAAATGTGTGTAATTTTTGTAATTTGTTACAGAAATTCTAACGTAAATGCTTTTTAATTAAAAAGAATTCATAATATTTTTTAATTTTTTGAAGTGCTAAAACAAATTTTCCAATCAACGTCTTGTGGTGTCTCAGCAAAAATTTTGGAAGTTTTCGATAATAATTATGTTAAATAATATCTGAAATCTATTTTCATTTGATTTTTAATCTTTAAATACCTAATCAAAATATACAACACAATCAATTATTTCAAACAATAAAAATCATCCAGCAAATATAAAATAAAAATGTATATTCTGCAATGCATAGAAGTGCTAATAACCGAGTTGTTGATGCACTCAAAATTAAAAAAAAAATTGAAAATTGTAAAAATTACTCCAAAAACAAGTAGGCTTTATTTCATGAGTCCGTTTTCGAATGAAACTATAACACAGTATAAATCGAAAACGGTGCAACAAAATAGAAAAATGTTATATATACAAAAATGTAAATAAAAAAAATGTAGATTACGCGAAAAGGTTATTATTATTTTCTTTGATAAGACGTCACAAGACAGTTTGAAACGGTGCATTCTCAATTACAATTACAACTTTAAATTTACACCTTGATAAGCAACTAAATATTAACTGAATTGATATAAATTTTTCATCCAACACTATCAAAAGTATAGCATGTACGGTAAGTTCTAGATAGAGAAAATGTGCAATAGGCGGTGTGATATTAAGTAACCACGATATCGCTAGTCATAACAACGTACATCATGTGTATTTTCGCCGTGTTGCTATTATTTGCTTATGTAAATTTACCTTTCGCTTCGTTGTTACTCATATTTCATACGCCTAACTTTGGCAGTCTGGTGACGTATTAGCTGATTAGATTACAATTCTACTGACTTTATCTTGCTTCATCTTTATATAATGATGTCACATGCTTTAATAAGATACTTAATAAGTTACTGTATGTTTTAAAGGTGGTATTTTTGTTACTTATCACTTTATATTTTTATTTTGGAAAGGACCCGTGTTGGATGAAAAATGCATAACATCATTCGCGTAAAAAGTAAGCCATATCAGATTTAGCTATCAGATTTAGCTATCAGAACTCGCTATCGCTCGTTCTGATATATTGCTAAAACTGATATGGCTTTCTTTCTATCGCTTATATGTTAATAGCTATTACGTACACGACTATAGAAAGTATAGCATATCAGGTAGTTTTTATCGCTCGAAAATGATACTTTGCAGCGGTGTTCGTAAAAATCTTTCATATAAGCAATAATGGTGGCGTACATAGTGGATTCGAGTTACTGTATGTCTAGAAAGCTTCTGAAGTGAAATAAATTTTTTAAATATTTTTATAGCAATATTCAGATTTACTTCTATACAAATTCAATATTTTATAATTTTCCTATAATATTCACCCCTTAAAAACCATGTATAAATTCTACCATGTAAAATTTTTTAAATATTTTTCTTTCGGTCCCGACCTTATATGTGAAATCTATTGCGTAATTTTCAGAATTTTGTCCACGATTTCGAGGTTTCGTCCCACTGTGCGCTGCAGAAATGTATTTAATGAAAGCCACAATAAATCAAACAATTTGTAATTTTAACAAAAATTTTACACCTTTTTATGAAAACTTATGCAATATGTGATTATTCATATCGCGGCGGGCTTGGAGCTAAAAATAACTCAATTTTTGCACAAAATGAGTTATCTACACGACCGGATACGAATCATACTCAACTACGCTCTGGCAAAACGACATAGTATATAGTTACAATAATTTTAGTTTTTATAATTTTTAAACAATAATTTTAGTTTTTATTACAAAACTTTTTATTCTCTGAATAATATAAATAAAAACAAACAGGAACAATAATTATAATACAAAATTTAAAATTGATGCAATATTATGGAATATTATGGAATACCATATTGGAAACGTGTTGTTCCTTTGGCGGACTCGGTTCAACTACTTTGTTCCAGCTAATAACAAAAAAACCTTAACAACGCTTAGCATTTGCTTTTTTTGTTATTAACCGGAAACATTATCCTTGAGTTCCTGGATTTCCAAATTAATTTCCAATGGCCAAGTAATGCCATGGAATATAGCTGCAGTGACATTGCCCTGCATGCGTGTGCATGCATGACTGTGCCACCACATGTACTAAAAAAATTTAGTTTTTTTAGTCCATAGTCAAATTTAGTCCATTTTTATATTGTGTACCAATAATTTGCAATTACTAGACCACGGCACTATTAAATGAATGCAGATGTTAGGTACGCATCGGCCAGCAAAATCAGATAACTGGAGCGAGGGTAGCAGATGTTTGCTTTCGTGGATTCTTATACTTAGGTACGGCGTTTTATGTTTTGCTAAGATGTTATTTGGGCGCAAGGAATTCCAAAGAAAGAACACAATCACAAGGGAATTGAAGGGGTCTTTACTTGAAACTCCACAGAAACAGGATACAGAAAAAAGTTGATATGGAACAGAACCCCGTTTACTACTCAATCGCAGCAAGGAACCGCCAAAGCAAACCCAGCAAATCGAAAGCAATTCGGACAAAATAAAATACAGAATGATAAAATTCTTACCGATAATCACCTTCAACTTTGTTGAAATAAAAATATATGTGAATTATTAATGCGCATCAATCGAACGCATGACCGACCTACGACGCGTTACATGCAAGCGAGGTGCAGTTAGTTAGTTACATGCAAGTGTTACATGAATGAGTTGCTTGGAGCAATCTAAAGAGTACACGCTACGTAATGTTAGTAGTGGTGCAGCTTTTGTAATTTCTTTCATTTAATCAATATACACTTAAACTTATTGATCGTTATTACCAATCCTTAAATTACAGTCCACAAATAAAATACTCTCAACAGGTTATGGCACCCAGCTACGTTGTAATTTAAGGTAGTGCGCGAACCGGGTTCAGTGCAAGTGAAACGCGATTAAATAAACAATAAGTGTGAAACGAAAAGGCGTCTAAAGACTGAAAATGGCAGACAAAATTGACGTAAGTGCAATTTCAAAATTCGATGGAAAGAATTTTAAGCAGTGGAAATTCCAAATAATGTGCGCGTTGAGGGCAAAAGGGGTTATGGAGATAGCAAACGGCACAACTCCACAACCACCTTCACAAGCGACCCCACAACCCGGAGGAAACAATTCTGCCAGAGAAGTATGGGACAAGAAAGACGCCATCGCAATGTTTACGATAACATCCGCGATAGAGATATCACTGATCACCTTAGTGGAAAATTGCGTGACAGCAAAAGAAGTCCTAGATAAACTGGATCTGGTGTACGACCAGAAATCAGAAACGAACAAAATGATAAATCAAGAGAGATACCATAGCTACAAAATGGACAAAAACGATTCTATGGCAATCCACATTGCAAAAATCGAAAGCTTAGCAAAAGAAGTCAAAAATTCTGGTGACACGATAAGTGACGTGTCAATAATGACAAAAATCTTATCAGGACTACCAGAAAAGTATAGAAGTTTCAGACAAGCATGGTTATCAGTCGACGAATCAAGACAAACGTTAAGTAACTTAACGGCAAGATTGTTAGACGAAGAAGCGAACCTAACAACAGTGGAGCAGAATGACGAAGCATTCTCAGCTCAATTTAAAAAGAAGACATTTCCAAAAAAGCCAAAAGCCGTAATAACTTGCTTCAATTGTCAAAAAAGAGGACATTTTGCCAGGAACTGCAGAGCGCCTAGAAAAGAGCGCGCAGGTGTTCAAGACGAACGTCCAAGGCGGGAACCTGGACCAACACCGAAAGAAGGAAACTTGTCAGCATTCGTAACAGACGAAGAAAAACAAACCGATGAAATCCTGACAACAGTGGAAAACGAAGAATGGGTAATGGACTCTGGAGCCAGCGCCCACATGAGTTACATGAAAGAATATTTTTCAACCTACGAAAAATTCGATGGTGAAAACACAATCAAGTTAGGTAACGATAAAACCCTAAAAGTGCACGGTAAAGGAACGATCAAAATAGAAAAGAAAATAAATGGGAAATGGCACGAAGCCATAATCAAAAACGTACTTTTCGTACCAGATTTAAGACGAAATTTATTTTCTGAAGGCGTACTAACAAAAAACGGATTTAAAATTGTCAAAGAAGATAAATTCGCCTACGTCTTTGAGAATGATGAACTTGCAGCTGTCGGGATAAGAAGGTCAAACAACTTATACACGTTGCAATTCAAAACGGTAAGACATTACGAATTAAATTACGCGGAAACCGACATGGAAAAAATGATTACGTGGCACAACAGGCTCGGACACGTGAACATTAAAACATTAAAAAGCTTAGTCAGCCAAGGTGAAATTAAGGGTATAAACCTGTCAAAAATAAAAGACTTAAAATGTGAAAGTTGTATTTACGCGAAACAACATAAATTAAAATTCGGCCGAGTAAATCACCAAGTAAAACCGGGAGAAGTAATATTCAGCGACGTATGCGGACCATTCACCGAAATGAGCGTCGGTGGGTCATATTATTTTCTCCTATTTAAAGACGAATCGACGGGTTACAGAGTTGTGTCTTTTCTCAGACACAAAAGCGACGCCTTAGAATCCTTCAAATCATTCGTAAAATTGTGCAACAACAAATTCGGGCACTCAATAAAAACATTACATGTCGACAATGGGACAGAATTCATTAACAAAAACTTCAGAGACTTCCTACGCGAACGGGGTATAGAAATTGAGAGAACTGCGCCATACACGCCTCCACAGAACGGGCGCGCAGAACGTGAAATGAGGACAATAGTAGAAAGCGCACGAGCGTTATTATACCAAAAAGACTTAAAACCGGAATTATGGGGGGAAGCCGTCAACACAGCGGTGTATGTGTTGAACCGAACACCGAATTCAAATACAACCGAAACAACGCCTTATGAATTATGGACCGGCAAGAAAGCAAACTTATCGCACATAAGGATTTTTGGAAGTGTGGCGTACGCACACGTACCGAAACAAAAGCGTACGAAACTTGAGTCGAAAAGCTTAAAAACAATCCTAGTGGGTTACGATGGCAATTCAACGAATTATCGTCTGTTTGACGTAAATACAAAAAAAATCACGATCTCCAGAGATGTTATCTTTCACGAAGATTTGGTAGGACCAATCAAGAGAATAAACACCATAAAAGTGGACCTGGAAGACCACGAGGAGGAACGCGACGACCAGGAAGAATGCCAACAACAACCGCAACCCACACCGGAATACGAGCTACGCCCAAGAGAAAAAATCGCAGCACCACACAGGTACGATGACTTTGAAGCCAATTTTGTTTTAGATGAGCCACAATCCTTCGAAGAGGCAATGTCGTGCGAAGACTCAGCAAAATGGCAAGATGCGGTGAAAGAAGAATTGATGGCACTGGAAAAAAATTCGACTTGGGAACTAACGGAGAGAGAACCGAACCAAAACGTAATAGGCTGCAGATGGGTCTTCAAAATAAAAAATAACCCTGATGGACAGAAACGACACAAAGCACGCCTATGTGCCAAAGGTTTTGCACAAAGAGCGGGTATAGATTACAAGGAAACTTTCTCGCCGACCACGAGATACGATTCAATAAGAATTCTCTTATCAGTCGCAGCAAAAAACGACCTCGAGATTATGCAATTCGACATAAAGACGGCCTTTCTATATGGAGAATTGGAGGAAGAAGTTTTTATGGAACCACCAACAGGTACAACCATAAGAAGCAATCTCGTGTGCAAACTCAAAAAATCTCTCTACGGGCTCCGCCAGTCTCCAAAATGTTGGAATCGCAAATTCGACAGTTTTCTAAAACAATTCGGCTTCGCTCAAGCAAAAGCCGATAAATGTGTTTACACAGGTGAAATTAACAAAACAAAAATTGTGTTAATAATATTTGTCGATGACGGGTTGATCTTATGCAAGGACATGAAAATAGTAAACAAAGTGCTAAACAAACTTAAAAGTGAATTCGAAATAACATTTAATGAATTAAAATACTTTGTCGGACTTGAGGTGATCAGAAATCGTGAAAACAAAACAATCTTCATTCATCAAAAAAGTTACGTGAATAAATTAGTAAATCGGTTTAATCAACAAGATGCAAAAATTGCTAGCGTGCCAGCAAATCCTAACATAAAGTTATCGCGCAACCTTGAAGATAAAACCAATGTGAGATTCCCATATCGCGAAGCCGTGGGATCGCTAATCTTTGCAGCGATTGTTTCGAGGCCTGACATCGCATATGCAGTGGGCGTTGCAAGTAGATTTTTAGAAAATCCAAACGAAGACCACTGTAACGCGGTCAAACAAATAATACGCTACTTAAAAAACACCGACGACCTCGGAATCGAATACGACGGCAAAAGTGATGCCACCAACACACTAATCGGTTTTACAGACGCGGACTTCGCCGGCGACATCGACTCCAGGAGGTCAACCTCGGGCTACGTCTTTAAAGTAAATAACGGCGCGGTGACGTGGGCAAGTCAACGACAACAGATGGTGACCTTGTCTAGCACAGAGAGCGAATACGTGAGTGCAAGTTTAGCAACACGGGAAACCGTTTGGCTAAGACAATTGTTACGCGATATCGGCGAAGAACAAACGTCGCCAACACTCATAAATATAGACAATCAGAGCACCATAAAATTGATCAAAAACAGCGAATTTCACAAGCGGACCAAACATATCGATATCAGGTTCCACTACGTACGTGAGAAACTCGCAAACAAGGAAATAGACATCGATTACGTGGACACGAATGAGCAACACGCAGATATCTTTACAAAGCCCCTGACGAAGTGTAAATTTAATACTTTTAGATCATATCTAGGGATGAAAAGTATCAAATCAATTTAAAATTTTTTTTTGCTCATTAATTTTGCTCCATATTTATGCTTTGTTAATTTAGCTTTTAGTTTTTTTTGTTTAGTTAAGCTTATTTTTCTTTAGGCATTAAGAATTACAAACATTTGGTGAAAGTGTTGAAATAAAAATATATGTGAATTATTAATGCGCATCAATCGAACGCATGACCGACCTACGACGCGTTACATGCAAGCGAGGTGCAGTTAGTTAGTTACATGCAAGTGTTACATGAATGAGTTGCTTGGAGCAATCTAAAGAGTACACGCTACGTAATGTTAGTAGTGGTGCAGCTTTTGTAATTTCTTTCATTTAATCAATATACACTTAAACTTATTGATCGTTATTACCAATCCTTAAATTACAGTCCACAAATAAAATACTCTCAACAAACTTGCTAAAACGTGCACACCGCACAGAATTCCAAACTACTTCTTAGTGGTTTCTATAGATAACACATGTGGATTTGTCACTTTAAATAATTCGGTAGCGAATTATTACCCAAAAATATAAATTCTTCTTTTCAGAAATCTAAAATGGCGACGTCACTCTTTCGATAGATTATCAAAAAGCCCTATTTCTTTCCAAGGTACCAACTTACTCCGCCTGCATTTCTATACTGAGTCCAACAAAAAATTATTGGATCTACTACGCAGTAATAATTTATGGATTGCTACAATTGTCAACTCAACATTCAAGCCGTATTTTCTCAAAACTATCATTTCGGAGTTATTTTGTTTTAGCTTCAAGCCCACGATATTGTCAACAGTCACCAGAACGAGAGAAGAGTGGAATTTGGTAAGCAAGAATCGATATTTACTGCATTTGTCAAAACTCGCACAACTTCGCGCGGCTACTGCTCCGAAACTATAGGTCCCATGAAAAACTGATATATAACTATTTTGTACAGAATTTTGTCACCTTTAATTTCATACAGGACCATTTTGGCCGTACGACAAAGATAAAATGAGATATTACCGGGAAATCAAAAATGTGTACCTTTGTATCCTCACGGAGATATACGCGGGCCTCAGGAGTGAAATAAATCTTTATCAACATTTTTGCACATTACTTGCCGCCTGGCCTATAAATAAACAGTAATGCAAAAATATTTTTTCAAGCTTTCGAGAATTTATATTCTCTTTTTCAAGAATTATATTTGAATGGATAAATAAGATACGTACCTACATATTAACGAGAAAATTAAATATTGACATTTGTCTGATAACTTGGCCAGTAAAATAAAATAAAAAAAAATAAATTTAATAAAAATACATTCACGTGCAACAGTGCTAGCGAGCAGACGTGCATATATGTATCTACTAAATATTTAAAGGACAGTTTAAGCGGTAGATTTCTGAGGCTTAAATTTAGGTGGTCTGTTTTAAGTTAAGGGGCGCTTAATTCAGTAGTGCAATGAAATAGGGTGAGGCTTGGTGATTTTAGGACGCTTAACGTTTAAGGGTGAAAAGATAGCTCAATTCCGTAAGGAATGTAAAGCTATTTAATAATAATAAAAACATAATTTTGAACCGTTACAAGGTCTTTTCTTCGGTGTTCCATCTTAAATCAATCCATTTCCTGCAGCCAAATACTGTATGTTTCGCGTCACCTTCTTGACAAAGAAATCGTTTCGTATTTTGTAATTAATTACGTATTTCTTAAAGCACCAGTGTTCAGTCAGCACTTGGACGAGGTGATGATTTGGATTTGGTTCCATGGTGTCATTCATGGTTTTATGGTGAGTATTACTTCTTTTGATCAAAAACCTGTTTGCGACGCTGACCATGTTCCCCATCCGCCTCTTCCAGGTCTTCCCTAGAAGAACTTCAAGTAAGAACTTCAAGTAATCCAAATGCTAATTAATATTTTGAAACTACGAACATCATACATCAACAACATCATACACTTTTGGGACAGATGAGTTATATCTGCATGCTTGAAAAAAAAAACAGCTAGCTCAGCTAGGAAGCTACCGCGTGTAATGACATCTTCAGTTAGAAATAGGAATAGAAAAACAAGTTTATTTTCTTTCAACACACTGGTTTCATATTTTACAGAAAAAATGTACAACTTTTATAAACAATATTTATCAATACAAAATAAATAAAATATCCTATTATGTAGAGTAGATGATTTAAGTACAAAATAATTTAGCTATATAAAATTTTTAAGTTCATTTGGGTTAAAATTCAAAATATTGATGCGAAATCTTGCCAAATTGGTTATGGAATTAAGTTTGTTAACTCTATTTAATATAATTTAACTTTAATTTTATATTTAAAATTAATCTTCTATTTCGTTGTCAATACGACTGCTACGAATACCAGTGTTTCCAGTCCATGGATAAATATCTGGACAAGGTTGACATGTTCTCATATATCTTACTCCTGTTTTATGCCATAAATTACATACTTTTGGATTGTTACATCGTTTTGGCCTCTCCTATAAGTATCGCAAAGATTTATGTATTAAGTATATACGATTTTGTAAAAAAACACTTACCGGATAATTGCATCCGAAAGGTTGGAAAGACGATAATCTGGAAATTGGAGTTGGATCTCTTACCCATTGAATTGCTTGCCAATTTGTTAGTAACCATACGTCATCCATTGTGTTAATTGTGTCTAAGAAGTGAATGAAACCTTCCTTGTGATGTGGTTGAGTAAACCAAGCAGCATGATAAAATAATCCAAAAGGTGCTCTAAATTTCGGATTGTGGTTAGATACATTTTATTAATTCCACAACCAAGTTTTACCTGTTGGTGGTATAATGTCTTTCAAAGTTTTTCATTAACATTTTGAATACTCCATCTGCGTCTGAAGGATTACTGCAAGCATCTCCCATCGAGCATCTTCCTCCATTTAAATCTTGCCACATCACCATAGGAACTTCCCAAACACCGGGATATGACCGTGTTGGACAAGGTGGAATCATACAATCGTGGAATAATTTATAATCTAAAGTATATGGCCAACTAGGAGGTTTATTTTCATAAACAGGCAGTGAAGAATCGTATGTAAAGTTTGAATCGTATAACATTTTGAACATCTTGTTTCCTCCAACCTAAGATATTTTCCTTTCATAGAAACAACAATTGCCTAATCGCAAAATAAATTTACCGATAAGAAAGGTGCTCTCATTCCTCTAACATCTTCCAGTCGAACTCCACCGTATGCTGATAAAATTTCACGTTGTCCCGCTATCTCTTTGGTCCACTTTTTCTGCGAAAATTGTTCTCCAAAACTATGCCTATATTTTAAATATAAGTTAATAACTGTACAAAGTACGAACATAAATCCAAGATCCCATAAAGAAAAAACCATAAAGCCTGCTTTAAAGTAAATTTAATGTCATTTTATTTATTTTTGTCAAGAATAACGACAGATTTTTGAAAATGAAATTTAGATGTTTTACGGTGTTTTTCGAGTGGTAATCGCAAAACTTGGAAATAAATTCCATGGTCAGTTCTGAGTAACTATATAGAATTGCACATAATATGCTTGAGGTGATTCTGGTTCAAAAAGCCCCGATGAACATAATATAATATGATAGAGAACACGGTTTTGGAGTTATGTACAAAGAAATATTTCAAGTTATTGAACTGAACAAGTATAGGTTTTCTGTTTATTAATAATGTCAATTAGTGTTTACAAAAGTAACTAGTAATTTTAGAATATAGATGTTTATTAAGACTATTTGAATTAGAATAACCTCAAAAATACATATTTGCTATAGCCGTTGAGTTATGAAGCACCCCGTATACACATTAATGTATCAATATTACCAAAGAGAAAGATTTGTAAAGTTATAGATAGTGAATGCGAAGTAAAATAAAATTATTGTTCGCTTAGCAAAGAATTTTTATAAAAGTTGAAACTTTTCTCGAAACTCAAAATTGCTACAGAAAGCATGATAAGCTTCGTACTAAATAATGACACGTTCACACAAATAAAGGTTCATAAATTCTCCAACATTGTAATCGTTAAAAATTGAACCTATATTTTTACTCAGACATGATCACGAAATTGACTATATTTAATATTTTCCCGCTTGTTCATTAAAAAACAACCACCTTAAATTAGTATTTTCTGAACCAAAAAGGGATAACCACAGGTGACCGGATCACATTTCAAGGTATCAATACGATCGAGTTTTAAAACCGGCAATTTAATTTAATTTAATTTACTTTAATTTACCCCTCGTCCCTAGCCATTTATAATTCAACTTATCTATTGCCAATTTTAAAGTTTGAAGTGGTAGCAATGTGGTGATATTTTTCCTGACATCTGTATCTCATTTCGTTCAGGTTGGATTGTTTTAAAATGAACATACGGTATAAGGGTTATTCGGAAGGAAATATTTAGAAATTGTTTTATTAATTTGACCAATTTTAAACACGTGTATTTCATTCCGAAGCGCCCTGTAATATAAAAAGTGGGCCAATTTTGTAATTTTGAAAAATATTAATAGTGCAGTTAATAAATTTTATGTACAGTGCATGTTAGACAGTCTTTAGACTTACGACACTGTATGAGATGCAATTTCGTGGCCATCAGAATACAAGTTTTGAACTTGACTATAATCGGTCCACTCATGAGATACATAGAAGGTAGCAGCAATAGGACAACCATTTGGATTAACTCTGCCTTTTTCGAAGAGGTCGCTGTACAGGCCTTTATTCAAGTCATTGACAGAGTCATCAAATGTTAGCAGCACTAACTGAGGCACTTGGACGACGGGCAGTTCACCTGTTAGTTAGTATGCGCAGTAATGAAAAGAAGAAATACTTTAGAGAATTTAAATAAGATCGACAACTTAGCATAGTTATTATAAATGATAGACACAGATAGAAAAAAGCAACCACATATTAGCAAGAGGCAGCTCCTGATTAGAAACTTGCCACTTACGATACGGTGTGAGATGCCATTTCGTGACCATCTGCATACAAATTTTGAACTTGGCTGTAGTCTGTCCATTCGTGGGACACATAGAATGTCGAAACAATTGGACACCCATTGGGATTAACACGCCCCTTTTCAAAAAGTTCTGAATAGTATCCCATGTTTAAATCATTAACGGCATCGTCGAACGTCAATAGCACCATTTGTGGAACTTGACTGACATCCAAATCTCCTAATAGTACAAAATAGATCTACATATGTTATTTTGGACCCTTCCTCTGTATTGGTTCTGAACTGAGGATCTGCAATTAATCGTTCGACACACGTCAAACTTACTTACCGGGTATTTCTTTTCCGCCACATGAACAATCGGGAAGCAAACAAACATCTTTACGGCACTTAGCGGCAGTTTTGTCAGGTTGAGGTTGAGGATAAATGGATTCCGGCCTACGAGGTGGATTTTTGTAGATATCGATGAATTCAGATGCCTTTGATACGATTGACGTTGAAGGCTTGAGGGTTGGCCGAGAACGTCTGGAATATAGAATTGGTTATAAACAACCCAAAAATACACGGAAGACGACTTACGGTGGCGATGTTCCGCGATTAACAACGACACTTTCTTCGGATGGTCCCGAGTTACTGTAGTGACTGGAACCTCGTCCGCGGTTATTAACTCTACAATTTGAAAATACAATTATTTAAAGTTGTCCGCTGAAGTTTGCAATATTGACAATGCATATTATAATTAATTCTACTTTGATCCTTTACCACCATGCATATCAAATAAACTCCCACATCGTCGATGTTGTCACTAAATAAGATACCTATATCGTTATATTCACCGATTAAATTGGGTTATTATCTAAGGTTAATAATTGTGCATTATTACTTCATGGAACAGTCCAGTCAACCTCCAGTCTCTTAAGGAATAATGGATTTACTTGGTGTTTATTGTGTTGTCTTCGTTCTTAAATCGAGCACATTGTGTAAAATATTAATTGCCTAAAGCGTGTAAGTTAATGTGGAAAAGTGTGCAACCAAATTGTGATCATGCAATTATATTTTTCAGCTTTATTTTAAATTTGTGAATAAATACCTCTTCTTAACTTGCTTGCATTTAGCATTTGGTGCTTGGTCGTCGCTACATTTCGTGTATGGTCTTGGAAGTCCACCAAATGAAACTATTGACTTAATAGCCATATTCACTCGTGAAACTCGGGTAGGATAATAGGATAAGGTGGGGGTTACTTTTTTTGGAATATTTTTTGTCGGATTAGGTCGAGGAGAAATTTCTAATTGCTTAGGTATCAAACTTAATGTATTATTTTCAGTTGCGATATTTTCATTTATGACATCATTGCTGTTTAGATAATTCAAATTTTCGTTAACAAATGTGGAAGTGGAGTTTATATCAAAAGGAATGGATTTCTTAAGTTCACTATTTTGACTTTTTTCTTGAAAATCTGGCGTGGTTTGGAAACCGCCAAAATTATTTTGGGGCGTTGTAACGCTTTCGCCTTCTTTTTCGCTTTCTTGTTTAATACTTTCTTGTATATTTATCGTTTCGGCAGGTTTTTCATAACCTAACTTTTCGTTAACACTTGACGGTATTTCTTGGGTACTAACAAAATATTTGAATGGAGAAGTTGACGGAGAATAAGTAGTAGGAATTATAATTTCGCAATTTATGTGATCGCAATTACTGATTTGTTTTTTGGAGCTTGGATTTGATGTCGAGACTATAGAAGTTGACTTGGACAACTTAGTTACGTAATGAAATGATTGTGGAGTAACTGCATCTAAAGGCAAAGCAAATGGAATGGGTTTTTCGATTAAACTTTTTTGTGGTGGTGTCAAATTAACGTCTAGTGAAATTGAAAATGGCCGAATTATGTCGGAAGCGATTTGTGTATCGTTAGGTGTGTGAGTTGTATGGATGTATTCCGAGTTTCTTTGTAGTTTATAATTTGGAAATGCCCCTTGTACCTCATGTGATTCGGCACTGTTGAAATAAATATTGTTGTAAGTATTGTCGATATAAGTTTTGGCTTAATTAGAATGAGGATATTTTTAAACAAATACTACAATACAAAGCTTTGATGAATTCTAAGTTTCTAGGTGATCAAAATTTACTAAGCGCTCCACCCCAATTTTTTGTACCTTGACGAAACCTTAGTATTCTTTAGGGAAGAAAACTGTCGTGGAGTCGAAACGGTGGTTTTAAAAGTAGGAATTCTTTTAGTAGATGTTGGTTCTTCGATATAATTTATTTCATTTTGATCTCTCCTAGGATTTTAATTTTTGGAAAAATAATTTAGAAAAGTTGGTAACTTACCTAGAGGATTGCTTGTTCGTCTGCTGATAAATACCTTGCCCATCGTCCTATAAAAAATCATATTAGTGAATTTTTTAACATAATTTTTTATTAGTATTACTTGATTGTTGTTATAACGTTCGTCTTTATCGTAACTCGAAATTGAAGATGGTCGGTAAGTATCCTGAGTACTGTAACTGTTTTGGGTATATCCCGAATTTCCTCTTTTAGGGATCTTTTCTTGAATCAAAACTTGAGTTGGTGTAGGGGCGGTGGTACTTCTGTAGGTTTGTTGAGAAGTTGGTGGATCGTTGTTATAATGTTGGGTGTATTCTGCAAAAATTAATTAAAGCACAAACGAATTATTTCATAACGTCGCTCTTACCGACGCTTTTGTATAATTCAGGATCTAATTCTTCATAAAGGTCATAGTACGGATCATATCGTGAATCATATGGTTGGCTGTTATTGTATACTGGTTTAGATCTTACAGTGGAATATACTTGTTCTACGGGCCGATTGCTTTGACTTTCCACCCTTAAAAATTTATTAAAATTGTAGTATTTTAACAAAAAATATAAGTTTCATTTTTCCTCATTTCCTTTGTGGAAAGAAAAACATTTTTGACAATATCTGTTGAAACAAACAGACAATTTTCGTTAGCCTTGAAAAACCATATTGAATATTAATAACATTTGGAGAAAACCTACTTTGACTGCGCACACAGATTTGAGGTTTCATATTTTGTTAGTTAAGTTAAGTTTAAAGTTAAAAACAAATCTCTTTTCTGTGTTCGAATATCTGATATTTTTTTAAATTGTTGTTAAAAAAATTGGAAAACACAATAAATGTTTTTTTAAATACTCGTAATGTATAAGTTTTCTAGGAAATATAATCGTCTTAAAAAGGGGGGACTTTCTGATGTATTCATTTTGCGGGTCGAATTCGTCTGGTACATACAGTAGCGGTCATGGAAATTGCATTGGGAATTATTCTCGAATTACATTAAATGCACCATAGACATAGTTAAAATAAAAAGTTAAATTTTTAGTTTGAAACTCATAAGCTCAAAAATACATTTTGTTTTTTGAACACAATCACAAAGCTAGGTTTTCAACCCGGGGGGTTTGTATCACAAACATTAATCACAAATTAGTGATTGTGTTTAAAAAAAGTAAGTGTGTTATTGAATCACAAATCAGAAATCTTAGATTTTAGATTTTTAGAAGTTAGATTTTTGTTTGAAAAGCTCAATAACACTTTTTTTGCGCACAATCTTCCGTATACTGGAGGGTATTCCATACCCCCCGGTTTGAAAAACCTAGTTTTGTGTGTGTGTACTGTGTGCAGTTATTGAAATTTCACTGGGAATTGTTATTTTAATTCGAAAATATTCAGCGATGCAATTTTCCCCTGAAGAATGGCTATGAATAGAAAACCCCCACTTCGAGGTTTTTTGCAACCCTCACTTTGCTAGATAAGGAGATAATACATTTAGCTTAAAAACCTAGTTTTTCTTTTTAAATATAATAAAAATTTCAATAATGACGCACAACTATTCAACAAAAAATGATAACTCAAACCTGTTTGTGCAATTTTTGAATTAAAGCATGTGTAATGAGATTTTCTTGAAAAACAACAAAATTTGTCCATTCGATACAGATCGTATGAAAGTTATTTATGACGTGGGGAAGATATGAGAAAGCGTCGTCTAGTTTTCAGTCCATGTCGAAATAGAACAAGAAATTGTCTGTTTGCGCCAAAATCCACTAAAATATATTTTCAAGTAAAGTGATATCGTAGAACACGAAACAAAAAATAAGACCGAACTCAAAGAGGTCAAGGTCAAGTTTGGACAAGTAGAAAGATCAAAAGCAAGAAATTTACTGATCCATCCAATGTAACTCGATCGGTTTTGTTTTCTCCAATATTGCATATTAGTTTTAAAAAGTTAACATAATAATATTAATTACATGCAATCCTTTAGAAGTATTGTTAATTACTTTATGTACAAGTTTTAACATTATTAGTAAATAAAGTTGTTTAAATATTTTTTTACCTTTTTGGAACATTTTTATTGTATGGCGAGTAATTTGATGAATGATTATTATATCTGTGCCAGTTAATGTTTGGAATTAAATGTCTATGTCGGTAACTATCGACGTTGTGTCTTGTATTTGGTATCGGCATTCGAATTGGTCCAGTGAAAGATAGAGGAAATTTTCCGGCTATTCTTACTGTTGTGGGATAATAAGCTGGTTGGTTTGGAAATTTGGGGTTATGGATGATTTTAGAAGTTGTCGTTTCGATAAATGAGTGATTAGGTGTGGAAGGGTTAGTTTTTTTGTCGTTTTGCGTTTCGTTGTATGCTGTGGTAAGAGGTATGTATTTTGAAGTATTATTGGGTTTCGTTTCTTTGATTGCTATTTCATCATCTGCATCGTCGTCGTAGTAATAATAAGCGTCATCAGTGTGAGTGTAGTTTTGTTTGGTCTTATTAATCTTTTCGATGTTTGTCGGTGCGGTTTCTTCCACGTGTTTTGTGATATTTAGGTTTATTGTTTCGTTTGATTTTAATTTTGGAATTAAAATTTTGTCACTATTTAGATTATTTTTGGGCGTGCTAGTAAGTAAGGGTTTTTTCTCAATTTTTTGGGATTCTCGTAAAAATAATTGTAAGTTTCTGAAATTGGTCAACGCGTCGATGAGTTGCTTAAGTTCATTGATGTTAGTGTCTGAAGGTTTATAGTTGTGAAGTCTGACTGTGGGATCACGGTTACTTTCTTTTGGAAGTGTCGCCGGACGATGTTGAGACGTGGGTGGTCTATATTTATTGATGGAACTTCCATATTCCGCGGTGGGAGCAATATGGTGATCGATACTACTTGGGGTTGCTCTTATATGATACGAAATATTTAATTTGAAAGGATGGTGGAGGTCGGGTATTGGTAGAGGAACACGAGGGGGAGAATTAAAAATAGAAAAATTCGGCTTATCACGATATGAGAAACTGGTTTTGGAAGAATCGTATGGATTGGTCGAGTTATTTAATACATTTGAAGATGCGTTAACATTTATGCTAAAATTTACATTTGAATATGGCACATAGTGTGGTGTACTGTTATGATTAGCGCTATGTATTTGATCTTGGTAATGTGGACTTGTTTCATATTGATTATTGTGGAAATTATTTAATCTGTTATTACTGTATGATGCTGAATAGGGTCGAACATTTAAGGATATTGGAAGTTCATATGGGAATATTGGTTGTCTCACGTTTGGTTCGAAGCGATGATGACTAAAAATATTTGTAATTGAGATTTTGATATTTTCATATATCGACAAATGTCAGTAATTATAATTTACCTTTGCTTGATTTGTCTCTTACGCCGCTTGAATGTCAAATCGTTTGTTAGAAAGTTGTCAATGTCGTCAGTCAAATTTCTATTAAGAATGGCATTTTAACATTTTACGATCATATTACTATTATTATCATTCTTATTCTTACCTGTAGTCTTGTAGAGATTGTTGTTGACTTCCAAAAGATATAACGCCAATTTTTTCAACTCCGTTGCTTGACGACTAAAACAAATTAGAATTTCATTATATAAACATAATTACAAACACGGCTTTTTGAGTGCATCAAACTTGATTTTATAATAGGAAGCATTACCGGAATTGCATTGGTGTGATGTCTTAAACCATCTCTATCCTTCTGCACTTGACCAATTGTAGATGGTTGACCTCGATAAACTCGTTGTTGACGATCGTTTTCAATTTCTTCTGCAGGTGGTAACGCATCATCAGCTTCGTCATACAATTGCTGCTGTTGCTGTTGCTTTTGCTGAATTAATTTAAAATTAAATTCACGAAAAGAAATTTAATCATAATTATTAACCTTAATGAGATCTTGTTGATTGTGTTGCAATTGTCTTGGTTGTCCCCTCGATGTAACAATTGCTGCCGGTTGGGCAGGAGGGGGTGGAGGTGGAGGATGTGTGTATCTTACTTTAGGTTCTTGTACTCGGATGGAAGAACTTGAAGAATACGTACTTGATGGTGTTGTGGCTGCTTCAGCACCGCTATCGCAGCCCACGTTACGTGGCCAATCACATGTTTGTAATTCATGACTGAGAAATTAAAAAACTGCGAAAAGCTCTTTTCTAGTTTTTTACGCCTTACCTGTACATAAGACCCCCGGTACATGATTCTAATAAGGCACCTCCAAATACACACACGTAGTATTGTGTGCAATCATTTGGATGTGGATAATAACCAAACTCTTCAGGACAGTCGAAATTCAATCCGGGTTTTACATCTGCAGCTACTGGAAAATTTCGGCCGTGTTTACGTTGTCCTAACGATATTTCTGAAAATAAAAGTTTAAATCATGAAATCGAATTTATTTTTCATTTTTAAATTATAAGATGAAGCATTTAATGTTATATATCAGCTACCGAACATCTCTCAACTGCAGTAGGTAGATATAATATGTAGTGTGCAGTGGATGCTAGCCATTAGAATAAATCCTACACCGTTGAAAGATCCAGATCGCTAATCAACACCCACTGCTCCCGTTTGTAAACTTCTTATAACTTCCTTTTAAGTAGGTTTATGTTGCCCACTTTCGTTTAATTAAATGACAACAAAATTTACAATGCAAATCATTATTTATCACGCAAGTGATTATTTATATTTACTTTAGTATTTATTAGTTCGTTAGACGACCGGTTGCCTAATTCAAGGTCACCTAAATTATTTAACCAGCATTGAAGTTAATTAATACGAAAATTACTTGATCAAAAGAAAGCAAAAATTTCTAATGTTTACTTCATTTTTTTTAATTCAGACAGTTTGTCAGTCTTTGCCCGCACTAAAAGATTAGCCAATCACAGATACGTTACATATGCAGTGACCTTTTAATAACCAAACACCTATTTTGCAAAAAAAAAGTGAAATTACTCCCCAAGTAATATTGTACTACTATCTACTTGATTGGTATTTAGCCCCTACGGTTGCCTATACTGATAGGCATAACATAACAGATGTTTTACATTTTTTTAAACAGATTTTGTTAAATGGTAACTGGCTTCTCAAGTGTAATCCCTGAGTTTTAGGTAAACGTAAATTATAAATAAAAGAAGTGCTAATTTAAATGGGGATAATGCATGAAGATGACATTGAGTTTAGGTAAAACGTATTGCTTTATTTTATGAAAATGGAATTAGAACATCTGAAACTAAATTCGGAGTGAAGTTGGAGAAGTAATAAGAGATCGTATAATATGCAGCTAGTAGTTTGGATACAAGTATTAATTATAAGACGCTATTTTTATGAAATGTTAGCAAATATTAATTTTTGTCAAACAATCTCATTTCCAATCACTGACAAAAGAATGGAAGAAGCGTTTTACCTTTTATCTACATTTTCTTGTTCCCTGATCTCCATTGAATTTTGGTTTGGTAAATTTTGTAATTTTTGTGAATTTTCGTTGTTTTTCATTTGGTAAATAATCTTATATTTTCTTACTTTCCCGCCATCAAGTTGACACTGGGACAGCGAGGAGGGAAAGCGAGGCTTTTTGTCCGCCAATAACGACCATACGCGGTTGAGAGAAAAATGTCTCTACTAAAATTTATTTGAAATTTTGTGATTTAGAAGAATAAAAATTGATTTGATTTGTAAGTCGAGATTTTTTATTCTTTCGGAATTTTGGAAAGTGGATATTTGCGGTAAGAAGTGGAATTTTATTCATAGAAGTTTTTTTGGCATTACCATTTAACAATTAATTGGGAGTTGGATTTATTTAAATTTAATTTTGGATTTACTTAAATTGAATTTTGGATTATTTAAAACTATAATTTATGAAGAAGGGGCAAGGGGGAGAAAATAACTCTTCGAATGTGCGGAAATTTGGACCGGGGTTGATAGGAATTTTATTATATTTTCCATCTCTCACACATTTCATAGTAATAGGTTGCAATCCTTAATTGCAATTTTTAGTATGTAATTTGGGAATTTTATAGTTTTTGTGGAAAATTTATGTTTTTTAAGGTTGTAAATGTTTTGAATTTTGATTTAGTTGGCGGTGACAAGCGGTAAAAATAAAATTTTTTGTCAACAATAGTCGCCATATGTGGTTGAGACGTAGTTTTATCTCTTACATTAAATAACGATATTGTTAAAAGTTTGATAGTTTAGTCAATAAAGAATTTAATATTTTTGTAAGTTGATTTTGATTACTCTGTCGTTTTCGTCCATATTTTGTAATAATTAGATATTGGTTTTTGGGTTATTGGACTACGGGATCAATAAATGATACAACTTGTTGTTACGGTCGACGTTTCGCCCAACTTTATACTATATTGCTATAATACTGATATAATAATACTATAATAATAATAGTTGCTATACTACTGAATCAATGTTTATTATTGTTTGGGGAATATGTTACAATAATTTGAAAATCCAGACAACTGTTTGATTGGTCTTGAAGAGGCCCACAATAAAGTTGGGCGAAACGTCGACCGTAACAACAAGTTGTTTCATTTATTGATCCCGTAGTCCAATAACCCAAAAACCATTAAAAAAAAAATCAAAATTGATTTTGATTGTTTGAAAATTTTAAAAATTTGGACCTAAAAAGCAGCTCAATACATAAGATGCATATTAAGATGCACCGCAGGGTTTCAATTATAAAATAATTATTTTTTAAGAAAATCTTGGAAGAAAAACTTGTTTTTGACATGAGACTCATCATAAAATAAAAAAAAATTCAAATAATGTTTGAAACAAAACTTTAAATAATTATTCCAATCTCAAATTAAAATTACCACATCACGCCTCACACTATTATCAGTTTAATTTTTACTAATCCTAATTACTAATTTACTAATTTTCTTTAATCCAAATGAATTTCCATGTTTCCAAATTATTGTTGCTAATCATCCAATTTCTTAATTACCTCCAGAAATATTTAATAAAACCATCAAAATGTTCAACACTTGCAAAATCATCCAAACTCGGACAAATCAATCCAATTTTTCAATTAATTAAAATTATTTAAATACTTACAAGAATTAAATTTAAATTTGAAAACAGTTAAAACAAAATTTCAAATTCAACAAAAATAAAATTTTAAAATTGAAAATGTGAAAAAAATGATTTTGGAACACGATAATATATAGGATATTTCTAAAAATGTTTGCTTAATATAGAAAGAGAGAGTTTATTGTATATAGCGCTATGTTATTTTAGGAAGCCCGAAATTTACAGAAAATCAAAAAGCAAAATTCTTAAACAATTTTTTTAACAAACTTCCATTTGCCATTTACAAGCTGAACTGCGAAGGAAAATTTTATTTCTACACAAACAAGTACAACTTTTTTGGTGAAGGATAAAATAAAAAAAATTAACAAAGCACTGTCGCTGACATTATAAATAATAATTATCTTAATAGACTCAAGTTTCATAAAAATTGGTCAAGTATTAACAGGATAATATGCGCAGTTTTGTGATCGAGCGTCCGATGAATTTTATGACGTCGCAATGGGAAAAAATCTTCGGGTAATGTTACATGGATTCCCAGGGTGAAGTGAAGTTGGGCTTTAATTTAAAATTATGTAATAACATAAATTGATCCGTTGATTCCTGATCAATTTGATGATCTGATGATTTCTTCGATTATGTAGAAAATTTATTGGTGAATATTTTAAGAGAACCAGAAAAAGCTCGTTAACATCTTTATCTATGGAAGAATAACTAACACCCCACCTAGAAACAGCACGTTCTGCTTTTGATTTCATGATAAAATATGCAAACGTAAATCACATGTTCATCCATTTCCTAGTAATCGAAGAGAATACGCCTTTTAGTAACTTGGTCATTCTGTAGAAGTTAAGACTAACTTTCATTATCATAATATACATATCTCAGGGTCAGATTTTTCCGGAAACTAAGCATTTTTGCAGTGAAACTAATGTTTTCTCATGGACAGAATATAGCATTCAGGAAGTGCGATGTCGCTGGTTGAGTCGCATCTTGCGACAAAATAGCGCGTGTGCGGTCTCTCAGACGAGCTAGCCCATACATGACTGTCAAATCGTATTAATTTTATTTAAATTATAACACAATAAGCATTTTGCTTGAATAAGCGTTATTTAAAATCGACAGTTGTTTACTTACATAAATTTTATTATAATTGCATACATTATAATGACATGCATTTGTATTATTTTTAAATGCCGCGTTATATAAGAGCGACCTATTAAAGCGCTACTTATAAATGAACGGTAAATTTTAAAAGAAAAATATACCTATTCAAGTTTACATCCTGAAAATTGTCGAGAGAAAGAAAAGGTGGTCATATTGACAGATCTTGACATAGTAATTAAAACTTATTTATGTGTTAAATTGTTAATTACTGAACTATATTAACGCGCCGCACTATTCAAAGTTATAAATATTAGCAAAATTAAGAAAGTACTTCGTTATAGAGAAAGTTTAGAATTGAAAGTGCACTGATTTTATTTATTATATTGAAATAACACATTTAATAATCTTGTATAATATTTCTATTAACTATCTATAATAATTGATTATCGAGTTTTACTATAAATACATTACTTTACAAATATTTTTTTTTGTTAATAAATGTAAATTGAATGAAGTTGACATTTACAAAGATATTTCGTAATGAAATAATGAAATTGTTTATGCAAGATTATGTCATTATTTAAGTGATGAGATATTTTAAGATGTTTACTTAATTATACCTAAAATAATTTTTTTGCACTGTTTATCACGAAATTTTTTTTCTCATATATCATTTTTTCAAAAGGTCGTTTTAATAAATCTTTAAATAATAATAAGGTATATTAAATTCAAATAAATGTTAATTTTAATAATAGAAATTAGTACTCCTATTCAAGGTCAACTAATATTTTGATATTTAATTAAAAGTATGATTTCAATCTAAAAATTTAATATTAATTAAAAGATTAATTCTTTTAAAATTTACACGTTCCAAATTGAAACAATAACTGAATTTTTGTTAATGTTGTTTGAGGTTAAGTAATTGCTTAAATATTTAGCTCTGTGAATTGTATTTCACCTTCCTCGTTTTCCGAACAAGAATACATTTAGAGTGTAATTCAAAAACAATAAAGAATAATTAACAAACGCTGATTAGGCCATTGATTGCATATTGCACAGCTAAAAATACCTACTGTACCTAATAGGTATGAAAAACCATAGTTTAATTTAGCTTCCTGTAAAAACTACATTTTGCAACATTTACTAAATGACTTGCCACATTTTATTTAAGTTTAAGATCAAGTAATTTTACGTAAAGACAAGCATTACAGGTTTAAATGTGACGACTCGCTTTGATCCGATCATCCGCTCTTTAAACAAGAACGTTCACAAGATTTCGTTTTTCAATTTCAACCCAGAAAACTTATTTTAATATTCTCAAATAGAAAAATTTGGAATTATGGTAATTTTTATTGATGTCAAATAATGCCCATCTACCTAATCGCCAATCGTTTCTTTCAAATTATTAAGCCACATTAAAGACGTATGATCGCTTACAATTTTTTATATTTTAAATTTTGTTGTGGTCCCAGTTAAATTTTAAAACAATACCAAGCACTTAATTTAATTATTTAGTGAAGATTGTTTTCGTATCTTTAATTTAACGTAAAAATGGAAAGTCGTCACTTCAGATCTTAAAATTTGAGTTAGGGCTAAATATTTTAAAACTTTATGCAAACCTTACCTTCTTGGTTCTCTTCTATTGGTTAATTACAAGAAGAGTAATATACTATAGAAAAGTGAGAGGGAAATAAAGTACGCTAACTGCAAGAAATAAACAAATAAAGAAAGAAACTGCAATATAAAAAGTCTTTTAAGGACATTCAGTTTTTCTTAAAATCTAAACTCTAGAAATGTCCTTGTAACATAAACTTGGCATCTGACAATCACTTGATGATCAAGAATACTGGTGTACTTATATGGAACAAATGAATAATTCATCATTGCAATCTTCTTTTTGAATTTAACTAAGTATAAGGAGCACCTACTAAGAAGCAATGTATAAATTCTTGCATTTATTACAAAACAATAAGATGAATGTAAACAAAACTGAACTACATACATACATACATACATAGTACAGAATAAAATATGGTGTTGGGCGTTGGTGACGTTCTCTCCGTAACCTAATGTTTTTAATTTAATAAGCAGGAAACAGAAAGTCTTATTTCTCTTTTCTAGTTCCTATATTTTTACAACCGATTCCGACCAACAGCAGCCGCTGGGTTTGAATGATCAGGTCGATAATAAGCATAAGCATGGTTTTTTGGTTGGATATGTTGCATTTTTATTTAATAGTTTTAAAATTGCAATGGTAAAACCAGTTATTTATAAATTTTATTTAATTTTAAGCAGATTAATATAACAATGGTACGTTTTATTTGCTGGAGGAGTTTTATGTAAGTTATCGACAAGTGGTAGGTGTTGTTACTTATTATGCTCTTTACAGAACTTGTTGTGTTGGCAGTACAAGAGATTTCATACCTGGATTAATTTTTTTTGTTATATAAGTGCATGCTCTTTTTATTTAAATATAACAATTTCTTGAGGCGTTGTTCAATGACCAGATAAACTGGTGCTCTCCTTAAAAGGTAACCAAGCTGTCACAACTCGGAAAAAAATCAAAAGTCGTAAAGTATTAAATTCTAATCTGCCACCATCATAAAATGTGGTTGTCTACGCGGACGACTCCCTTATATATACTTTTTGAAAATGCAACACAGCAGAAATCTGAAAGTTTGATTAAGTTCAACTTTACTGGCGACGATGGGATACGTGGGTAATCTAAGAATTTTTTATGTTATTGAGTTTTTCAATGTTGATAGACGGAGCAATAAAGCTTGGAGCTCCTTGAAACGTTATTCATATCCATAATAATAAACTACTTTCGGAAGTCTATATCCGTTCAATCATTGTGTACTCTAAAATAATAAAATTTAATTTCTATTGCAAAATGTTTTTCTATATTAGCATACCATTTAGTGAGCAGATTTCGCATAGATTAATGGTAACTTTTAACATATTGACATAACAATGTGTAAAATCTGACGGTTTGCTAGTATAACGTGTATTTGTAGTTGAAGGAACATTTCATTTTAAGGCCAAGATAAGTTTTCGAACTTTTTTCCCCATTCAAAGAAGTTGCGCAACTTACAAGTACATATTCGTCTAGTAGTCACAATTTATAAATTAATTGGTAATTATTAATTATCTAACCGCTATTTTGTAATAGTTATTGCAATTATTTTACGATTTTTATGTTTAATAAATGATAAGTGAAATTCCAAATTTAATTAATTTAAAATTTATTACCATATTAAGTTAACCATCAAAATAAAATTTTATTTTATTGCTTCTACTGTTGTGTATATCTCGGGCTAGTAAACGAGTCCCCCAAGACTTTTTTTTATGTTATTCAAATTTCCTAAAAAAAAATTTTGAAAAATCAAGCATTTTTGCCAAAAAATCGTAATTTCAGAGTTATGAATTGAAATCCACATTTGCTATACCTCCCGTACGACGACATAGGTAAAAGCAGTCAACCTTAGATATAACGAAATCATGGCCAAAATGATCATTGGTACAATATTATGACAAACTTTAATTTAAAAAAATATTTTGTTTTCTAATATAATTTCAGATTACTGATTTTAGAAATTAGAATATATATATTTCGAAACGCATTTTATGGTACTAAAATTAGTAATAAAATTGTACCTTCAACGTGTTTTAGTTAAATGATATTTTTATGAGTTTTTTATTGGAATTTAATTTTTCTTTATCAGTCGCGATAATGTTGGTTAAAATGAAGGTTGAAATATTACATACGTGAATGTACCTAACTTTACGGTAGTGAAAGTAGGTATACTAGTAAGGTATTATGTAGCTGTTCCCCTTTATTATAATAATGTTGTATAAGTAATAAAATCACATACTTAGTTGTTCTCTAATTACTATGATTTTTTTATTTTTTGGTAAAATGTATTAGAAATTTGGTAATGGATATCTTATAATATGTTAAGCATGGTGTGGCATTATCAATAAGTTACGTGGGTTGCTTAACACACTTGAGTGTTATATAATATACTCGATATTGCGTTAATTACTAAAACATAAGAATTAATGCTTTAGAACGATCAAAGATTAAATGTGTAATTTATTGATTCTCAGTTTACCAAATTCTTTACCGTTGTATAAAATTAATAAAAATCAAAATTCTAGCCCAAAAATGATGAAAACTCTCGTTACAGAAAGATAACACCCTTCTTTAGGATTAAAAATTTTAGGAGAACAAAAATACGAAAAAAAAAAACTT
Organism: Cantharis rufa; assembly: GCA_947369205.1. Lineage (NCBI taxonomy): Eukaryota > Metazoa > Arthropoda > Insecta > Coleoptera > Cantharidae > Cantharis > Cantharis rufa. The sequence continues at coordinate 16,145,851 of OX376309.1, read as the reverse complement.
AAAAAACATTAGTTTCTTTTAAAAAATCAATGATTTTTCTTTGTTATAAACAATTATTTTTAAATAAATAAAACGTGTCAAATGTTTTGTACGAACTTAAGATTAATAAAATGTCTTTCAATTGAGATAAACTGTATTCATTTATTTGATATGATCATTTTTTGAAACTTGGTGAAATCATGAAAAATAAAAAAAGAACATATTTTCATTTTCGTATTTTGAAGTTAGTTTTTTTAAGAAAACTGCTGTAAATATCTAATATTTTCAGTTTTTTTGCAATGTTTTTAGAAGTTAGGGATTTTACTTAGCTTTTAACGTGATATTTTTAGACCTAACAGGTTTGTCTTTCATTCGGATTTTGTCTTTTGCTTGTTAAAGTTTGATAATAAAAAACGTAATTATTTACTTATCACTGCAGATATCATTGAAATACTGCAGCAATATAAGAGTTATTTTAGAACAGTGGTTCCCAAACCTGTTTAGCCAGTGATTCAAAATTTCGAAGAGCATATGATTTTTTAAAATTTTTGTCATTATAATATTGCAGATTCGTAATCAGTGACCTCGAAAGCTCCGAAATGATTATTTTCAGGACAAATTGCGAAAAGTTTTCAAGTTATACATTTTTGAATAAAATCTTTTTTTATGATAACATTAAAAAACTATTTGATACAAAAAAGTGGACAATATTTTCATTTTTAAGACATGTTTTACAGTACACTAACTTTTTCAGTATAAAAACTATTTTAGTCAAATGCGTGAATTGAATTAGTTGGCATTTAGAGCAAGAAAATAGAACATGTTCTATTTCAAATTACTCTATTTTCTTGATATTATTTATTTTTCTATATATCTATCTATTTTTTCTCTTTATTTAAATAACAATCAATATCTTATATTTATAATATCTTTTACTAAAAATTGATTTTTTATTTCTCACCTTCAACGAAAAAACATCAATCAAGTTTTAATACGGGACTTTGCATGATTGTAGTGAGGATATGTAATAATAAACTATAAAATATTATGGTTTATGATAGGCAGTCGTTTTCGAGAAATTGAGGGTGGAAGTTTTTGAGATTGCTAGTTTACGTCTAAAAATGAAGAGAACAAAATGTATGCATTTGAATGCCTTTTGCGTCTAAACTTTTATGCTTTAATGCCAACTTTTATGTCAGACTTACATTGTTACAGAAGGTTGTCTGTAATAATACCTATTATGTTCTTGAAAATTTCAAAAACATGATTTAGTATCATTCAATTGTCCAACTACATCTGAAAGGTTTTGTAAACGGAGCTTTTCCAGTTCCTAAACCAAAATTTCTAATAACAGTAACCTCCGTATAAGACCAAGGATACCACGAGAGAGCTCCATTCTCTATATTTAACTCGAAAGCGAATATAATAGTATTAAAAATGTAATAATAAATTTAATTTTGTCTAATTTTGTAACTTAGAGCTATTTGATGTAAGTGTGGCTTGGTTCAAACATATTAATTGGAGAAGATGCAATCGGAATTACCTGATTGAAATAAAATTTTTATGAAGAAATAAATTAGGGAATTTTGTTTGTCTTCGGAAAATTTTTTAGGGCTTCCGTGGTTAATAAAAAATTTTAGTCCAATGGTTACAATATACCTATGTGCGGATAAAGTATAAGATTGGTTTATGTTGCACTACAGGCACGGGGTTTGTACCCCCCTCCCCAAGGTACAAAACCCTACATGTTAACAATCACATTGTAAAAATAGTAATTATTGAGAACTGATCAAATTCAATGATTAGTTACCAAATGTATTAATATAAAAAAATTGATTACTTATAATTCAAAATTATTAAGCAGCAGAAAAGTTTTGCTGATTCTTAAACCTTCAAGTTTAAATTTGAATTTTGTTGTCTCAGTGATAAAATCACTGTAAGAAATGTTATTCGTAAGTGTTGTTTGTATTTTTGTTAACCAGTTATTTATTGTGGGAAGGAAAGACTAAATGTTAAGTTGCAAATTAAATTGTTTTCTGTTTATTTTTTGCTAAATTTGTCATTTCCTTGATGCTTATATGGGTTAACCGTATTTCATCAGAATCTGGTAATATGTAAGCAAAGGTAAATTTTTTAGATGATTCTAGTAAATTAGAAAAATATAATTTAAAGAAAAACAACATGAAAGAAGAAATAAGAAGTAATAAACTTGAAAATAATCTGTGTAAGAAATTATAACGGTAACACATTGGTAAGTTAGTAGTGGTAGAATAAACGGACAGATCCGTTTTGGTACAGAACAATTCGGTGCATGTTCATTCGGGGTAAAACAGTCCGAGTTCGTTCAGAACAAGGTGGAACTCGGATAACTGATAAAAGTTTCTGAATAGTTATTTAAGCTCGTTTCTTAATTGCAAGTTGGTAGTAATTATTTTTTTAATTGGTGCGAAGTAAATAATAATTAATTAAATAAAACAAATATTTTTTAAAAATATCCCAAGAATAAATTATATATCTCACATCACGCCCACGTATAATAAATTGCTAATTATTTTATTTTCAGAAGCAAAGAGAATGTACACAACATGTAATAAACTCGTTATTCTGTGTATAATATCTCTTCGGGAGTTAATACCTTTTTGCGTTAGTATCCATCCAATTACTATGATATAGAAAATAGCAAATACTTTTTGCAATTAATATAATAAATACATAACGATGCATGCACACCTTTTTATTCAATGAGCTAATCGGACTAAAGCAAAGGTCAGCTGTAAAGGGAAATCCAGGGGAAAAAAATTTTAGCCCAAAAGGCTCGAAGTGGGTAAGAGAGCCCTAGATGCGTTGCTTGTAGCATGTTTTGAAAAGCACTGGTGTTTACTTCCTACTCCCGGTAAATAAACCCTTGAGGACCTTAAATGGTTTATTCCCTAATTGGAAATCAATGTTTTGTTGTAGGTATTTTATGTTCGTCACTTATTTTAGACACAGGCAGGAAAAATTGGATGATCAATAAAATTCGAAGTTTTTCTTATAAATGAAAAATTCTCTTGACAAATTCCTAATATGAATGAGCATCCGGTTGTGATAAGATGTAAGGTCGATTATGAAATATTACGTAATTAGTAATTATCGTGAACTTTAAAGATATATTACCGGTATATTTCAGATAAATTATATAAGTAAGTAACAGGACCGACATTTAGCAAAAAACTTTCTTGTACTTGAATACTTGAAAGCTTGTAAAACAAATGAAGCTTGTATAAATTTATTTCGTTGGATTGGTGTTGGAGAATGGATTACATTGAGTTATTAAAAAAGTTGTCTACAGAACTGGAAACATAATAGTAAGTGGGTCTTTTGCAAATTTTATGATAGTACACCTTAATACCCAGCCTGTAAACATTGTAACATGCGAGGTCGTTCTTGTAGTAAGTGACCATTAGGGCGTGGTTGTCAAATGACCTTCCATTCGCTATATCCTTATTCCTGTTAGGTTTTTATAGTGCATGGATTTATTAATTTAACCAACTTGGAAGTATATGGTTTTTATCGAATTAATGGCATAGTATTGTGTAAAGATATAATTAAAAAAAGAAAATAAATTTGAAGGTAATTCAAATAGTGGGTGCAGACTGATAATAATTTAACTTAAATGGATCAAGCTTCAATTATAATGTAATCTATTTATTATTTACAAGGATTAAGTGTTACAAAATAGTGCAAATCTAAAGGTCTTATATTATTATTAGCTAACGTAAATAAACATTTTATTATTTGTGTTGCTATAATATTTTCTAATTATCTTAATAAATAGTTATCTTTAGTTTTTATTGTCAATATTTTATCGTGAAAATTTTTTTTGTTACCGCTAAAATTAAATAATAATTTATACAAGTAGTAACGATCTAGTTCAAAAAAAGTTCTTGCACCATTATTTATGGGCTTTTATTTAAATTATGTAATCTTAATAAACACAATAGCGAAAAAAGTAAAGATACTACACAAAGAAGTAAAATAACGTATTAATTCACAAGAGATGTTAAGTGCTATTAAATAACCTTCAACCTTTGGCATCTCACAAAATGTAAATGTCAAATGAAAATTACTAAACTTACTAGACAATTTGTAATTCTTACATAACAAATATTTAAAACTTTTTAACAACTGCAAGCAGGTAATTATATTGCATGTAACAGAAGGAAATTAGCAAAAATATACTGACGAGGGACTCTTCAACAATTGTGAGCCCCCCCCCCTTCCTACGAAAACTACGCCGAACTCAGCTATTAAACAGCTTGAATATGTTGATCCGATTCCGCAAAAGTTTAACATTGCAACATTTAGTTGCCTTCCCTGATCTTGTGAATCCTAAGTAAGCTAACAAATGCCGATGCTACACCCATATTACATTTTATTCAAATACAAAACGTTAATTAATTTGTATAATTATGTACATTTTAATTAAAAGTAGTATAATAATACAGTATTCAAGAATCCCAACAGCTGTTGGAAGAACCTGTGATGGTATAAGTCAGGTTTATCGATTTACTCCCATGAATTAGTAAATATTTATAGATCCGAACCATGGATTTATTCATGGGCAAAAACTTTTGTTTTTATAAATATCAATTAATTCTGTTTTACATCTTGTTAATTATTTGGAAAGTTGAAAACAGAAAGTATTTCTAATGTATGGATAGTGTAATATTGAAATCAAGAATTGAAACGAGAATGCTAATATTTCTAAATAATTTTACTTTCATATCGCAAATACGTTAAAACTTAAAACGTTGCCCGTTAACAATATTAATTAAGACTTAATGCAAAAAGTTTAAATTATATTCAATAATAATTATGGGCACCCGACTTTTACATTTGACATTTAAAAATTCTCAGTTTTTAAACCAGAATTATTATAAATATTTATACATTTTTACATTATTAATTACCTTACGTTTCAATAAACAGAACGAAAACGAAACAAATTATCAAACATTTTGATAATTTGCATAATGCAACATGGCGCAAATAATTTAGAAGCAACCGAGGTCTGAACTTATCTTATAACCTTTATCAGGAGTGAATTTCATCAAGTGTGGTTATACGCCTTAAATAATATGTCGTCATTTTTCAATTTACAAATTTTCAGACAAATTTTCATAATATGATAATATTAATACCAGGCTCTTGCTCACAGAATTTGTTCTTGGGAACGGTCCAGCCGAGCGCGGTGAGGCTAAAGAGCGCCCGCCAGTGGTTCTAAATTATTTAGGGTGTTGTCTAATTTATCGGATTTCAATAAAAAGTGAAAAATAGCACATTTTTATTTTTCCTTTTAACCTTCAAATTTTTTCAAGTACCGTTCGTATTTAGAAATTTATTTTTCTTGAGTTTTTCTTTCTATTTTATTTTTATTCTTTTTCACATTTTTAGTAGGTACATTTCCTAATACTCTACTTGTGATATTTAAGTTATATTCTGCAACTTATTGAGTGAAATTTAAAAATATTTTGGTTATAGACGGTGTTTCTGTAGAAACTGACAACATGCAATATCATATTATTTTAAATAGATCGTCCTATATATCTATCTTAATCTACTCGCATATATCTCAATTGTATAATTGCAAAATGCAGAAGTACCAACCTAAGTTCAAATAATTTTTTTATAGTTCGATTGAAGAGAAAGTTTTTAATAGGTAGGTAATGATTAAAATGCATCAAAATATGTTATATTCGGTAGTTCGGCGAATTTAACAGCTTATTACAACTACTACTTGTTTAAAAACAATACTCTATAATTTTTTTAAATTTTTATATAAATAGTTACGTCAGGTGACATTTAAACTCTTGGAGTTTATGACACGTGTTATAAGTTTATAATAAAAATCTGTAAAAGAAAAAGTATGATTTATGTTATTTTTTAAATTTATTTATTTCCATGAAGTAAGCTTTACTACTTAAGCATACAAAAAATGCTAATAGCGGTAGATCTTTGTGATTTACAAAATTGATAGGTTCTAAACATGGCATATTATATCATATCACCAAAAGCAACGTTACCCAGGGCCGTCACAGAATAAAATCATAAAAGAATAAGGTTACGTTGTTAATTTTGCAGTAAAGATATGATAAAATCAGTTTCATGAGTAACATCGTGAATAAGATCGAAACATGTTTTTTGTTTAAAATATTTAATTTTCTGATTTAATCGCTAGTTTTTCTTTTGACACGGATTCTAAAGACGACCCTGACTGGCGATGATTTTGCATTGCATTTCTCAACTATAATTTTATAATGAATTAAAATGTCAGGCGACCTATGGATCGCCCTAACTTTTAACTACCATAGTAATTCTTCAAATCAGTAGTATTACTCCAATGAATTCACCCAAATTTTAATATTGATTGTTTATAGTATAGTTTTAAAAAATATTAAATTCACTTGTAAATTTTTACACACCATCAAACCATAAGACTTTGACGGTTAAGGTCGTTTTTTAAGTTTAATTTATAATTTCTATTCGACAATCTGCGTGAGATCAATTCCAGAGGTAAAATCAGGGACGATATCAAAACAATTGGTCATGCAATAAGTCTGCTTGAAATTTCTAATTTTTATTTGTTAGTTTTTCATTCGAAGATGTTCTTAGTGCGTCCCTGCACGTTAGATAAACCTTCTCATCTTCAAGATATTATTTTATTATAATCAAGTTAAAATCAACATAAGTATTTTGAATTTATTTTACTCAAAATTTTAATTTTTATAAAAATTAGGTTAGTGATATTTTTTTGATTTGTAATTTTTTGATAAAAAGAAGTGCTACTCAATGTTATATTAAGTTATGATGTTTCTGCCTTAAATAATGATTAAATAATTAAAAGTCTGATTGGTACTTAATTAGCCAATCACGATGTTTTGATGAGTGAGTTAGTCGGGACTCTTTCATGTGTATTGCACTATAATATAGATTATTCTAACTGTTTACCTTGGATAGTTATTCAAGATTTTGACGCTTTTCAAGTTTTATTATATTGGAAATTTTCTATCATTTGTCTGAAAAACTATCTGTCTCTAATAACTCGAAAACAGTGTAAGATATCAAAAACTTCAAAGAGGCAAAAATTGTTCAGTATAAAATGACAAAAAACTTTTATTTTAAATAGTTTTGAAAAACTCACGCTCACCATTCTCTCAGTTTACAAATTTATATTATATAATAAGAAAATTATTATGAAAACGATGTTTGCAATTACAGGAAAATTATAAGAATGCCAAAAATTTTATGGTTTTATTTATTTTTTTTTGAAATTTTCGAAATTAAAAATTATTTTTTAGTAAATATTTTCTTAGTTTATGTGGTTAAATTCATAACTTAAAATTAATTATTAAGTGAAGAAATCCAACACGCCGTAAATTTACAACTGGTGAATTCCGATTGTATAAATTAACAATTGATAATCAATAATGAAAACAGGCTCCAATTGCTAAACTAAGCCAAGACATGTGTTATGTTTAATACTAAATATTATTTTTATTACAATTTTATTTTAGCGCAATAAATCTCTTGCTTTCATTTAAACACATGTTAAACAGTGTCCGTTTACCTTAGGAGGGAAAGTTCAAGCGATTCAAATAAATTGAAGTGGAAATGTTTAGTTTCTTAAATAAAAATACCAATTGAAAGAATAAATGAAACTAATTTTGTTGAAATTATTGAAAATATTTGATAGCTAAAAGTCTGAATGAATGTTAAATTAATTCAAAAGAAATCATTAAAATTTAGCAAAAGTTCCTTAAATTCGGGTCCGTTATTTATTGCTCGTGAATAAAATTGGTAATAAACTAATAAGTAATTATTTAGGTGTCGTGAGTGCGTTAAAGACATATCATACATATATAAAGTAATTGTTTTAAAAAGTATTTATAAAACAAATTAACTTTATTCATGTAATTAAGTCAAGGTGAACAATTTTTACTTTTGTTATAATAATATTGGAATACTAAACTGTTTTGCATAATAACTTCTTTTGCATTTTAAAATAATATCGAAACTAATGTAATTTAATTATTGTAAAGAAAATTGAAGGTTTTTGTAGATTTTCAACATTTTTAAGGACATCTTATTCGGGCTTCACAAAACTTGTTTAAGTGCATGCACTTTGGTTTAAAATTAACGCAATTATAATTTTTTATGGTAAGATATCATATTGGTTACCTTTCTTATCAAGTTTAAATTTTGTAATAGTAGTAATAAGGAACTAAATGACATTGAAAGCATTTAAGGCTGTAATTAATTAATTTCCTTGTGTTAAATGAGATACCATTTTCACATTTTATTAGCGTTTTGCAAGAATGCATGACCTCTGTTCAAAGTTTTGTAAAAAAAAATCTCAAGAATTTTATAAAATTTTCTCACATTCTTTTTATTTTATTTTCATCGACCTGGTTTTTTGGTAAAAAAACCAATCAAGTTATAAAAAATGTAAGTACCACCTGGACGATTCTACGGGTAGATACCACTTCTTACTGGACCCAGCCAAAATAAAATAAAATAACATAATCAATGTATGATGAAAACGATAAAAACCAATAAACTTGCAATGTAAATCTATATGTGGATAATTCACACGGTTGTACGGGTGGAGCATAACAATATATAAATTAAAACAATTAAAAATGTTTATGCTTAACAGTTGCTTGAATTGAGTATACAAATTACTTCTGGCAAGCAAATATTTATAGTTCTTGTTTTTTTATGTATTACATTATGTACAGTGTGGTTTTATTTAATATCAACTTTCTTAATTGACTTGTTTAGTGATGCATAGTACTAGTAGCCAAGTTAACTAATAATGTTTCTGGGTTACCATACTAAGTAAATAAATAAAAACATGCTTAGTTGCAATCGTATGTACCTACACCGAGACTGTCGTTATTTGACTGTATTAAAAGTGAAAGTCTAAGTGAAAGCTGTATATTTTAGTTGCTACTATTTGGCAAGTCTATAAACCTACATCAAAAATCAATTAAAAATATAATTTAATAACATATTCATAATTTGATTCTAACGATTCAACTGCCTAGCATACCAAAGTTATTTGAAAATTTTCGCGGTCAATAGTCTCTTGGCTTAAAACAAAATCAAAAATAATTTTTTAAACTTTGGGGTGTTCTATTATATTTTAACTAACGACTTCCTGGTCATCACCAAAAACATGGTGCGAACACCATGTAAGTGTTTCGATGCACTCTAATTAATATGTACAAATTAAAATGATGAACTATTTTAATAACAATAACTAATAAAAGTTGTTTAGACAATTTAAATTAGTCAACTTCTTCAACAATAAAAATTTACAATAAGGAATAATTATGTGTAGGATTAAATTAGATGTTATGAAATTGCAGCCCGCGGGTTTAATTAACCGACCCGCAGACATTAAATTTTTTAGTGCTATGCAGTTTAATTTTTTCCCGACGTGCTTTCAAAAGAGGAATAACATGAGTTAATTACTTAAAATAATAATAAATACTTGTTATTTGATAACTGAAAAAGTTACATAATAATTTTGAAAAAACCAGACGTAGAAATTTAAACTACCAAGATTGGTGTCACATATCCATAACCATGGAATGAATGACATTCTATGGTTCATGTTAATTGGGCTTTTTTGTAGACCCCACTTAATTTGATGCAATTATAATTTTTCAATTTAAATACTTGGCAAGAAATCGATCACTATTTTTGTAATGCATATATATGAATGCGTAATAATCAACTTAATCAACAATAATTTTTGTAAAGTAGATCAATTGTTGCATAAATGAAAACCTCAGAATAATGCAATAAGTTACTACAATAAATTTTTCTTATGTTTCTGAAATATATGCAATTGTGGAATTACATCAAATAAATTTCCTTTAATTATTAATTGCATTCGTAATTAGGTCTATAGCTATAATTTTAAAATTGGGAATTATTTTTAGAAACTTTTATTACCTTGAAAAGCGTGTATAACATAGACGAGAAGATCGAGATGATCTGCTTTGATGATCATAGTATTCAGTTACAAAATTAAAAAATAGGAAAAATTTTAGAATAATGGATACTCTAATTGCAAAAGTTCTTGGAAAAGTTATAGAAATGAAAGTTTTTTGGAAAACGTAAATAGAACTTATTGTTTTTCAGATACCCTACCATGGGAGACGATCCCTAATTGACCCAAAACATTTAAACAAAAGAATGCTGTTTCAGGTGAGTTACGAATATTAGCAATAGCGTAGTTTGAAAAAAAAATTTTTATTGTGTCAAGGTTAAAAATTTATTACGCTAGTTTTTGGTCCCTTGGCAACAAACGGCCCTTCATATTAATTTGGCCACTTTACCCAAAATGGTCACAGTTTGTTATTATGTTGAGCGGTTTATTAGGTTATAAAAGTAAAATCCGATGCATTTCTTCAAATAATAGTTGTATTATTAGCATTTTGGCTAAGTTCCACATACATAAATAAATATTAATTATATTAATTACCTTCTTGATATTTAAAATTAATGTATATTTACTGATATGTATATTTATAAATTTTTTAGAATGACGTTAACACATTCTTCGCGAGTTAAATAATTCCATATGCACGAAGTAGGTTTATCCTCAACTTCCTCATTTAAAAAAATACTAAAGCTATATTAACCTCAAAATAATATAAAATATTTGATTATAACCTGGCATATATAAATATTGTATCGCGAGTATTGGTTCAGGTACAGAGCGCAAATTTTAGATCGGAATTTCTTATTTGGGCCTTGCAGTTAACATTTTCCCAATTTTTGCCATTCTAATTGAACCGAAATAAAAAATTCCCCAAGACCTAAATACCAATGTGAATTTAGAAAACAACGCCCCGAGTAGATCTTATTCCTAATGCATTCGAAAAGAAAAAGTGAGATTAACCAGGCCTTTGATGAAGTTGCTAAGTTAATAAAAATCAGATATAAACCGCTTGATGACCTTGCCCAGAGAATGTTTCAGATAAATGTTAGAAACAATATAGACTCCACGCCATAGAGTTCGGCGTACCTCAAAGCAGTATTTTAGGACCAGAGCTTTATTTAAAATTCAGAATCGACAAGCTTACGGCAATTTTATAACAACTGATACATTTGCAGACAACGTCGTAACCATGACTTCGTACATTGAATAAATGTATTGCAAGATTTCATAACCTTTAAAATTACTTTGTCAGTTAATTAATAGTTTATTTATGATTTTTAATTTCAATAATATATCAAATAAGAAATTTCGTTCGATTATACTTTTAGTTCATTTCAAGTCCATGTGTTAACCTTTAGAATTTTTCAAGGTGAGAAGTTTCTTAATTGTTTTGATTATTTCTATTGGCATCAGGAGTTTTTTGGTAATCTGGTGCAATATGTAGCTCAAAAATTGATCTTGCCAAAACTATCTTTCCTTTATTGCAAAAATTAGAGCAAAATGATATATCGACTCCACATTATTTCATGCCAACCTCTTAATTCTTCAAAAGACTGTTTGGATGAAGATAACCCAAAAGATAGGAAAAACTTCAGTTTTTATTTGTTTTACTTCGGCTTCTTTTTATCTCCATTATCGTTCTATTGGCATTTCCACGCCAAATTCAACGACATTTTACTGCGGTGCGTATCAAATCAAGTTATCTAATAATGAATCAACTGGCTGTTAACCTTTTCGACAACACTAAAGTACCTTTCGAGTAAGCTAGATTAAACTTTTGTGCTTGTTTAACAATGAAGCAATCAAATAAATACCTCAATTCATTAAGGCCGCCCGTAATTGGATAGTTAAATACAGTATTTTCATTTCAAAACTAGCAAATTTCAATAGTTATCGATTTGAAGTATTACATTCAATTAATAATAAATATAAAATACGTCGTTAGGGAAAGTTTAAAAGTAATATTGATTTAATTCTAAGATTAACTCCTTACGCCCCACGCTGTATTATTTCCAATACTATGTCAAATGAAAACTATAGAAACTTATTATCTTATAAATTACAGATTATTAAATTACACGAAAATGTAAAGGGGTGATACATAAAATTCAAATAAATAGGTTTCCAACTTCCTTTTTGATGTCTGAATAAAATGATTTAAGTTTCAATAAAATAATAATAAGACAGCATTAGAAAGTATGGAACCAAAATTATTAATTTCTAAAATTAACGAGAAATCTTAATCAAAAAATCTAATCTTTGAAAATATTAAATCATTTATTTTCAAAATAAATTAATTTAAATTTTGGTAGCTAAGGGGCGGGGTCGTTGCATAATAATTTTATAAAATATATTAAAAGAAATTAAAGGGAAAATTACAGGTAATCTTCTCAATTTGATTTATTGCCTAGGTATACCACGTGCGTACTAATATAGCGAAACGGTTAAATTACCTGATGGCAAATGTCACTTTAAGATAAAAAAAAGTTAATTGGATTTTTAATGAAATCGGGGTAAATGGTTTTTTATAATATCAGGGACGTATTTAAAATTTGAAGGATACTCCAATTAATTAATTAATAGCAATTTTTATTAGGAGTGCTATTATAGTAATAATGTCATATATTGATATGATATATTAGGGTATTAATATTTTGTTTTACGATTATTACACATCCTGTGTTTTTATATAATCTTAAATGTTCAATTTATTTTTTCTTGAATTGTGTAAGAGAGTTTACAGTAATTTAGATTACAAATGTTGTTTAAACGACATAGGCTCTGTGTACCAATTTCACATGCTGCTGATTGCGTTTTTAGTGCATTTTAGGAAATACCTATTTTATTTGGCAAAACAAAGATTTTTATGGCAAAAGACTAAAAAATCTCAATAGTATCTAACAAAATATTTATTTTTAACGAGAAAGTCATCATTGGAAATATGTCAGGTAGAAGTAGCCTAGATGTTCTTTAAACAACTTTTAAAATGATTAATATTGTATAAGCAATCGTAATAAAAATTGTTCTGTGTTTTAATTTAAAAGATCGTTAATAATTTGAAATTAATAAAAACTAGTATAACATAAAGTATTAAAAATAGCTAGGTATATACCAGGATCCGGATAGATTGATAGTATTAAATTTTTTGTTCAGTCGAAAACACGTTCTCGAATAATGAAAAGATTGAAAGTAAAATTTTGTTAAAATTTTAGAATTTTTAATTTCTTTTGTTGATATTTGGTGTAGCACGAAATTGCATAGTGTTTATCAAGATAAATGAAAAACACCACTTTTAACGCTTTAGTTGTTATGAATGGACGCTAGTTTATTTTTGATTAAATAAAAATGTTTGGTATTTAAAAAAAGAAAAAAGTTAATTAATTCTTTATTTGACTAAAAATTTAATTCTAAATAAAAATCAACTCGATTACACTTTCTAATTCGATGACAGATTTAAATTAATGTTAGGTTAGGTCTGATATTTAAAAAATTCTTTGATATAGGTAGTAAGACGTCTGGGATGATCGCGAAAGATGTTTCTTAACGCATCGATGCTATATAATTTAGTTTGTTTTTTTTTGAAATGTTACAGTAAAGTAGGTATGTAATAAATTTTAATAGTTGTTATGAAAATTGCAAGGGACTTGCTTCATAATTCGTTTAATGCTAAAACGTGAATAGCCTTTTTGATGTAAAATTTTATTGGCAAATTAGGCAATAAATAATCGAAGCTTATAATATCTATAACATTTTCTTTTATGATTGGGTAGCTATCTGAAATAGTGTATCCGTTAATTGTAGCGGGCGTGTGGACTAACCAGCTATTTATCAAATGTCAGGGACTATTTGCAAAATAAGAGAATTATAAATTAAAACTCATGGTCATGTCGAGCTGGAGATTTAGGTTGTTGATTTGAAAACTCTTGTTCAAGAGATTGATTTTTCTCAATACTACTATTCCTGTGGGAACCTCTAAACGTTATTTAATAGAACATAACAGCATTGGCACACATGTGAAACTTGAGGCACACACGTCCTTGCTTTCTAACAAGTACGTTGTTGTATTGAAAAGAAACCATTATCGAAAGTACAAAAGATTTTTAGGTGCTATATTGATGCAAGTTAGATAATGCATAATAGTTAAATTTACTTTCTTCTTTTTTTATTGAATTTTTGTTTAGAATTAGTGTAAAGTTCAAATTAAGTAACGCGACGGTTGTGCGCATGCGTGCGTCATTACGAAATTCAAATTTATATTTTTGCAAAAACAGATATTAAACAAAAACGTTAAAGACAAATGCGTTTTACAAAATCGAATGTGTGTATTCAAAGTTTCTACTTTACACAACACACTGATGTTTGTAAAAAGTACGAACCGTTATATTTTGGTAAATTTAAATAACAAATTAAAAACAAATGAAAGTAGGTACAAAACAACTTACCAGAACTAACTAACGTCAACAACACGATACGAGTAAAAAGAGCCATTATAAATTGTAATCCACAAAATCACACGCAGGAGCTAAAACCACATTTTTATTAAAAACTTTTATTAAATCGACAATCTCCTCGATTGTGATTACGAGAATACACGGCCGCAAATGCAGTGATAACTCGTATTCACGCAGACTGAATCGCTACTTAGCAAAAGCGGTTTCTTAAGTGAAATGTTCCAGTGGGGGCCTTCAGAGAAAACTAAACCCCACTTTGTAATATTTTCCCTAGATATCTTAAAACATTCACTATGAAAAATCCTTGAATTGAAACACCTTAGGGTCTTCTAAGGTTTTCAACAAAACCCACGGACCTTGCAGCTCAACGTTAAAAACATTCTCTTTCAAAAATATCTCTAAACTCGAAACAATTAATTTTAACATTTATTATAACAATCACGGCATTATTTCAGGATATGAAGGAAATAAAAAAAAAGTTCATTGAAAACAACAATTGTAGATCTGTAACGATTGAACTTAGCCATATTATAACAAAGCTTCACATATTTACTCAATAATTACGTATTACCGGTTATGAAATAATGTGCGTTACGCATGGTTTGAATGTAATAATTTTTGCTTTTTTCTATTGTCAAATTAAACAAATTGAAAATTTTAACTTAATAAAAAAACACTTTCGATACCGTAATGTTTATTTTATAATTTTATAAATCTTAACTTTCATTTAAAATTTATAGATATTAAAATTTTGATGTGACTTTCTTTATCCCATCATAAATAAATTATTCAAAATTCACTAATACGGTTCTGTTTGCAAAACATAAACAATCAAGAAATTTATTTAAATGATGAGTTATGCCAGGACGTAAGCAGTAAAAAGCTAATAAATAAATATTGCAAATTCACGGTTGCTCTGAAAATGAATTATTTAAATTCCCACGAAATAAACAATAATTAGGAATTTCAAAAATATTTTTTAAAATCAAATTTTCGATTAACGAGGGTGAAAAAAAATAAATTATTAAAAATTTAAAACTTTGAAGATGTGTTCAATTTCCAATTTGCACATTAGAAAATAGTTTACAAAAAGTCAAATCTTTAAATTAAGTTAGTTTCGGGTAGATAAATTTAGCGCGGTCGTAGGTTAGCAGTTTGCTATGTCGGAGCCGTGGGCTCGATTGCCTACTAAATACACCCTGCTAGTTCGACCGTGTCTCTCTCATTAGATGTTATCAACATCTTTGGGGTATTAAATGCCTAAATACTACTCATTTTCATGTTCCAAAATTCTCTATTTATTGGATTTTGATTTTTGTTGTTTATAAAATTTAATATTTTTGAAGAAATTTATTTTTTTAATTTTTGTATGCTTGGCAGTGGTGAGCGGTAAAAACCAAGATTTTTGCCATAAAGGCAGTGGGGAACGGAATGTAAAATGTTTGTCTCCTGGAAATTATTTTGAAATAATAATTAAACTTTTGTATTTTGGAAAAAAATTGATTTTGAAGTACTAAGTGAATTAATAATTAATTTGAATTTAAAGAATCGCCCTAAAATTTTGATAAAATAAATTATTTGGAAAGTGGTAATTAGAAATCGATTTGGACGAAGTTTTTTTTTGTAATTTTATAGAAATTTGTATTTAAAATATTGTTAAAAATTGAAGACATCGTAAGATAAAGTTGTGTCAACGCATTTAACTAAACATAACACAACATAATTAAACATAAACAATTAATTTAACTTTTTCATTTTATAATGTTAAGGTTTGTACTTATTCTTCATAAAAATAAAATTTATGAAGTTACAATTTAAATTTAATTTGGATTTCCATTTTTTAAATAGCCTGGCACACTTTTTAAAGATTGTATTTTTCTGGGGAGAATCAAAAACCATATCTCAATATACGGGGTGTCCCGGATACACTTTACATATACAGAGGATACTTTTCTATAACATAATTTTAACAAACATTTTTTTCTAAATTCAAACTAACTATTGAGAGTTAGACTTCTTAGAGAATTTTTTTTTAATTTCTACCTTGACATGGCCGTAGCTCTGACAGTATACATTTTTCGGTAAAAATGGTTTAGTGATTTTTTAAAGTGGGTTAAATTATCTACAAACTACAGATTTAAACCTTCTATTGTCTAAAATTAAGGCTTTCGAGTTATGAATTAAAGTAAAAATATGTTGAAAAATTCGAGCTTCTGTTTTTGGAAACACTGAATCTTTTAAACGAAACATTTTATAAAAAATTTGACGCCCATTCCGGATAGGAAATTTAACGGACTACAACTTTTATCTAGTAAAAATTTTTGAAAAACCAATCCATTTCACAGAAAATCAGAAAATAATAAACAAGACAGCTACAAAAGCACACATTTTTTATTTTTGTTGAAAAATTATTTTATTAATTAAATTATTACATTATTTAAGTAAATATTCAAAATGACCACCCTTCATTTTGTTGTATAGTATTATTTATAACATTTTGTCTTACGTTAAGTGCAACTATAGCATTCGTTACTCTCTTCATTAATTCCTCTCTGATCAGTGGCGATGAACGGTGATATGAATAAGCGAATGTGTAAGCAATGCTTAGGAGCCCAGGACTATAAGAGGTCCTACTGTCCATAAGCAAGGAAAAGATTTAGCAAGAAAATGGTAAGTCTAACCTACTTTCCCCATAAAACGGCATTCAAGAGGGATAAAACAATTTGATGAATTAGCTTCTGATTGCCGTTTTCAAAAGCCAGATGATTCTTTTAAAATTAATGTATTTTATTTTACATGGGATATTGTAATACAACGGCTTCAGAATCGATACAAGAGTTTCTGAAAATTAAAATACAATTTTGAATATTTTCAGAAAACATATTGTGATGTTCTCAATAATAATCTCACCATTCAGTTCGTTAATGTTGTTTCTTTATTAAAAACCTATTTAAATGAAGACGCGAGTGTTAAGGATTCGAAAGCGATTTTGGTGAAGTTATTATTTACTGCATTACTTTTGTTTTTAACTCTATTTGTAACAGTTGCCACAGCAGAGAAGTCTTTTATCAAATTAAAAATAATCAAGAATTATTTGAGAAATAGTACAAGTCCAAATAGAGTACGTGGTTTCTCTGTTTTGGCAATTGAGCAAAAGGCAGCTTCTGCTAGGAGATTCAAGAACTTGTTAAACACTTTACTACTAGTAAATCCCGAAAAAGAGATTTTTAAAAGATGAAAAGAGCTCGTTTTGTATATTCGCTTACGGGCCCTAGCTACTCTTGCACCGTCACTGTCTCTGATGGAATGGATCGGAAAACCCAAATTTTCGGAATTTTTCTCAACCCCCAGCCATTGCAGCACCTGGTGATATATCCTAAAACTGTGTTGTGTGGCTGCAGCAGCTGATAGTGGTATCCAGCTATTTTTGATGAGGTCTTGAAAGCGGTTCCACGTCAAAACGACGCGGGAATTTGGACGAGCGACAATTAGAAGCGCATCAATTGGACGCATGCGACAATTTGACATTAATGTAATTGATATAAGATGTATTTATAAAAAATAAACTACAAGAAGTTAATCAAAAATAATTTTATCAATTTTTTTGTGATGTAAACAATAAATTTTTTATCAAATTTACAACATTTAAATCTATCTATCTATATATATGTTACCGACAATTTGCGAAATCCGGCAATTTGCAAAATTCCTAGGTAATCTGCAAACCGACTAAGTCGTAAGCCACTATGCAAATTCACTAGTACTTTAGGCAATCTGCAAAATGGCTACGGTGTTTCAGGCAATTTGCAAATTGTCTATATTGTTAGTTAATGTGCTTTTTGAGTATATAAACAGACTCACATTAACTAGGCAATGTAAGAAACGATATTTTAAATAGATAATTTTAAAAGAACCATTTATTAAAACATAGCTCGTGGAACATTTTACATAAGAATAAAAACTATAAACCTATAAACATTAGGTTACTTATTTTTACATGGATTAGAAAAGTGACAGCGACTATTTCACATTACTCTATTTTTAAAGCGTTTGCATGATTTATTTATGCACTTCTTTGTACAATTACATTTCAGCATTCCCTGACAACCTGTAGAAGAAGCAGTTGCCAGCACTGCCACTAGAAGACTAATTTCGTCTGCAGCTACATCTTCTGCATGCACTATAAAGTTTTCATTTTTATTTTCAAATCATTTCGACTGTACCATTTCTGAAGATCTCCTGCTCTAGTGCCTATTTTATAAAATCCCTCTTCTTCGCCAAGAACTACACCTAACATATTCCTTGGATCTGTTCGACCCCTGTCGAAAGACGGAATGGGTATGATTACATTATCGTCAGTAGTGCAGCTTTTTAATCTTTTTTCAGAATTTCCAAGAATTTTATTTCTCTGTCACTTTTCTAATCCACGTAAAAATAAGTAACCTAATGTTTATAGGTTTATAGTTTTTATTCTTATGTAAAATGTTCCACGAGCTATGTTTTAATAAATGGTTCTTTTAAAATTATCTATTTAAAATATCGTTTTTTACATTGCCTAGTCAATGTGAGTCTGTTACATACTCAAAAAGCACATTAACTAACAATATAGACAATTTGCAAATTGCCTGAAACACCGTAGCCATTTTGCAGATTGCCTAAAGTATTAGTGAATTTGCATAGTACTTACGACTTAGTCGGATTGCAGATTACCTAGGAATTTTGCAAATTGCCGGTAACATATATATATATATAATCGTTGGTGCGTCTGTTTGTAATCGTATAACTTCTGAACGGCTTGACCGATTTCAACCAAACTTTGCACAGTTACTCAGTAGGAATATGGAAAGATTTTTGTGCAAAAAAAGTTTAAAATTCGCGAAAAAATTTTTTAACATTACCGAGAACAAAGAGTTTATCGGTACTTAAGGGTAGGCACTGAAGGATAGAAGACCTTAATATTACCTGCAAATATTAAGGTAGGTACCAGTGCTCTGTTACTACCTAAAAAATGTGAGGCGTCCAAATATCGGTCAGCGTACGTAACACATCTTATTAGCACTCGGAATAATAATAATAATAATAGAATTTATTCATTGCAATAAAGATTACATGAGACGTCAATTTAATACAACACAATAAAACAAAACGCAAAACATCGAATTGTCAGTTACAACAGATAAGTATATCACGAATCACGACCATCAAGTCAGTACGCCCAACACATCACTAACAACACACAGGTCAAGATGACGCAAAGAATTCTTCCAGCGTATATATTGTTTTTTCTAATAATACCCTTTTTACCGATCCGGTAAACAAATGATCAGGCAGTTCCTGCAGCTTCCTGCAGGAATAGGCTGCTATGCAAAAATATCTTGAAAAATTTGAGAGAGATCGCATTAAATTCGCAAAATAAAATACTATTGGCAAAATGTCATCGACAGGTGGCGCGGGTGAGATTCGGCTTACATTAACTTATAACTATAGGGCGGATTTATATGCGCTAAAAACTTATAAACAAAGCTTTACTTAATTAGGCTTTACAAATAGCTGCCAGAATTTTTTCAATCCAATCAACGCAAATCCTAGCAGGTTTTTGTAAAGCCTCATTAAGTAATGCTTTGTTTACACGTTTTTAGCGCATATAAATCTACTTATAAGTTATAGTTTACTTATAAGTAGTTATAGTTAACTTATAAGTAGAGGTAGTATAAGAAGTAGGTACTTATAAGTTATAGTTAACTTGAAAATGGACAGCGCGTGTACTTCACAACTCAAAATGCACGTGAAAGGGCATTGTCACCACCGCCAACAACGTTAACTGCATTCTTTTCATTATGTTCGGATGATATGTTTGCAAAGACGCTACTTTATTCTGAAGTGCCAAAATACTACACGTGGAATCAATCAAAGAAACAATTTCAATATTGGAAACAGGGTGAAGCAGTTTCAGGACATCCCAATTTATATTCGGCCGACGCGTTAGGCCGACTGCACACTATTCACCCAAACAATTCAAAATGCTCGTACGTACGATTACTGTTAGTCTACGTGCGTGGACTTAAATCCTTCCAAGAATTGAAAACAGTACACGGTCATGTATGTGCCACTTATCGTGAAGCTTGCTAAGAATTAAATCTTCTTGAAAACGATCAATTCACTCGCTGATGCATCGGATACTGATCATGAATTTATTCAAATTAGGGCAGGACAACGTCTGCCGGGTCAGCTAGTATTTACATAAAAAAAACAAATCATATTGATTTTAAATCTGCAGCTGAAAGTTGTGCGCTATTCCTCGTAAGTAATCCAGCAGTAGCCTGTTTGCATAATCATCGACAATTACTTTAATTCTCTTTGCAGTATCTAGATACACTTTTTTGCGTACTGGAATATCTCCTGCGATATATTGCTCTGTTATCAATTGATTAGCACTATCTTCTTTCTTAAGAGTTTTAATGAATTTCCAGATATTGGGATGAGCAGCACCAAGGAAATACTTAAATCCATTATGCCATCCTTCAACGGAATTATTTGTTCGTGGAATGTCATCTTCCACCTGTTGATAACAATTCCACAAATTACTTGAAAATAATGGTGGTCTTCGACGTCCCCTCCTATCAAGGCGACATATCCATATATCTTCAGTCGTAACCCTAAATTGTCGCATGCGTCCAATTGACGCGCGCCCAAATTTCCGCGTCGTTTTGACGGGATACCCTTGAAAGCTGCCTTCTTATAATTAATGTACCTCAGACGGTTTATCGACTGTTCACTCCTTCCTGTGTAGCCGTTCATGTTGACCAGGAATCTCTCCATGCTGTTGCAATGCTTTCTGGAGATGCGTCATCGTTTTTAAGCACACTTACAACATAGGCAAGTTGGGAGGGGGGTTTTGGTGAGAGTTTTTACAAACTTTAATTTCTCTTGGTTGTAAGGTGCTGAAGTCATATCACAACCACACTCAAAGAAATTTGCTTGAGAAATAAATTAAGAATCCGCTCATTAAATTAAGAAACTGATAAAATTCTTGAATTAATAAGCAAATTTATAAGTTTTAGCATGGATAGGTATTAAATGGAGACAGTCCTTCTTAATATAAACATAACATGATTAATTTAAGAATTTTTCTGAAATAAATATGTCCTATAATGGCATATTATTAAATTGAACATTATACATACTTAACCGTTTGGTAATTTAAGATCTGTTAGTTTACATGATTCTATAATGTAGACTTTTAAGCGACAATATTGACTGAGATACTCAGCAATTCTTTATTTAATACACATCCATTCTTGTTTTTATGAACTACGTGCTTATTTACAATCTAATTAGGGATTAAATTATGAATGAAAAAACGTAGAAGCTTACATTAAAAAAATTTAGTTCAACTTATAGGTTCATTACGAACAGCAGTGCTTTATTTTGTACAAATTATTATATACCGAACTAAATTAATAATTGTCAGTTTTTTGTAAGTTGAATTGAATTATAAAAATGACCGATTGGGAAAATTCACTGTCGGATGTGCTTCTTTTAGACAATATTACACAAATTAATAGTCAACCTAATGTAGGTTATAATTCTGAAGAAATTGAATGCTGCTGAAGAATGCTGTTGAGTTCATAGGGTTTTCTCAAGAAGTCATTCAAAAAGTAAGAGGTAAGAGATATCAGATTATAAAAAATATTGTATCAAGTTTTGATGTAATAAAAATCTAGTGGGTACTAAATTTACAATTTCAGACTTAAAATTCAGTGTTTGGCATCTACAAACAATTGAAGACTTCGATATTGATACTTTATTCCCTCCAACTGAATTTGGAGATCGAATTATGTTTGAATTTTATGTAAAACGGTGGCGATCCAGTAATAATCAGAACAGGGTATTATGACAATTTAATGTGATAAATATTTTTGTTTTAAATCATAATTATTTTCAGTCTGCGACATCATGATCAGATAATTCTTCTCTAGCACCTTCAGAAACATCAGATGAAGACTTTTTGGTATGTACTACAACATATTATGTTCAGTTTTCATTCACCAACATCGGTACACCACAAACAACTAAAATTTTTAAATTTGATTTTTTACCTTTTGATATTAAAAATTGTTATTTAGAATTTGGCAGACATTTTGCAAAACGATATAAAAGCAAAAAAATTTTGAAGAATACGGTAAGAAAGAGCATCTAACCGAAGATTATAGAAACATTTTAGTGGATTTTCTTGCTGAATTTTTAATATCGCAAAACAAAACTGACTTCGAAAATCATTGAAAAGCTTTCGGTCGAGATTACAAAGTTGTTTCCTTCAGAAAGTCATGTGAAAAATGTAAGCTCCTTTAATATAATTATATTCAAGATTCTAATTAATTGTTTTTTATAGGGAACCTATTACATTGCTAGAAAAATAGGTGGAAACCCGAAAGGAAAATTGTATGATCGAGTTAAAAACTTAAAATATACTTTGACAAGAAAAGGTTTATTCTATACAAGGAAAGCACCATTTGCAACTGCACTATGTAATAATCTCATTGCAATTAATTTATTTAAAAAATTATTTAATGTATATTTTAATTATTTTAGCTAACGATTTAAGTTTCCCATCCACATTGTCAGAAAGTGATTTGCCCACGACTTTCAATGATGAAAATTTAATTAATATTTAGGTCTGGGCTCAAATACAATAGATGAAAAACTGGATTGAGATATTAGAAAAGTGGAAGTCAACATACAGTGCATTGCGAAATCGTCAATAGTTTCAATTGAACTTTTAAAAATTAATCAAGAAATGGCCCTTATTTAAACACCCCAGAAGTTGGGTTTTAGTGAGTACCTTTTAATTATTATCTTTTATTTATATATAGTAAATATGTTATTTGGTAAGTCATAACTTGATTATTTGTAGATTGATATTAATTTTGGATGTTGTTTCCTGAAAAGAAAACAATATTATTTTTTCAATTTAAAAAGCTGTTAATTATTTATAATACTTTTTGTTAATCTAATTTTAACATACTATTTATAATTTTTTAAATTTTATAAAGTTGTCTTATAAATATATTTAATTGTATTAAACCATTCAACAAATAAATAATAGTTTTAATTATTCACTAAACCAACCTATCATAATTTTAAAATAAGAATGGACGTACTACACTGTAAATCAAGAATGATCGTACTTTAGATCTAGTATAGGTATTCAGAATGGAAGTATTCTTAAAACTAGATGGTTTCAAATTATATTTAAAACTGGTCATTCTAAAATTAAAAACTCTTTAAGTCTTGATATCAAGAATTGGCATACGTAAATAAAAGAAGACATGCTTAAATTGATGTTGATATATGATACGATAATATGATACTGTGTTGATATGGGAATTAAGTACATTTATTCTTAAAATTAAGAACGTCCAATGATTGGGTCAATTTCCAATACGTTTATTCTTGATTTAAAGTTCATTTTTCTAGCTGGTGAGAACGGATTTCTTTGAGTGCACTCATTGCGTGAAGAAGCATAATCTGTTCTTTAATGGTTTTGTTTTGCAGAGGCAAAGACCCGTGAAGATGACCAATAGATCGATGTCCTCTCCAGCCACCACCACAGTATCGGTACGTTCAGCCACGTTTTTGTATGATTGTTTGTAGCAAAAATCTGTTATAACGAGTAAGTAGGCTTGTCCCTTGGGTTCTCGTTATAGAGGGGTTCTACTGTATAAAAAATGTAAGAAATTTTTTCTACTTTGTTTATATATAGAACTAGCAAAAAGCCCGTCCACGGACGGGCATCTAGACCCGATTGGTTCGGCGGTGGTTTAATATATTTTTCGGTTGGTAAAAAACCGACCAATCAGATTGTTTCTTTTTTCACCAAAAAATGTCACGCTGGAGCCGGAGCCGGAGCAGCAGAGTGCTGGGATTTTATGTATTAAGATGAGTTTGTCGAAACAACGCTCCCTTTCTGAGATATAGGCCAAAACTTGAAAAAAGCTCCAAAATTTTTGCCTAAAATTTCAAATTAATGTTCAATGAGCCAAAAAACATAGAAGTAAGAAAATCAAAACTAAAACAAAGCTTTATTCTGAACCCCATTATTTTCCTAATATGCTTAGCCTAGTAGTATACAACATCTTTTAAAATGAGCACGACTATGTATTGAAAACGAAGGTGGTAGGTGGTCATTTTGAACATTTACTTAAATAATATAATGTTCAACTTTAAGTAATAAAATAATTTTTCAATAAAAATAAAAAATTTGTGAATTTAATTTTTTGTTTTGTATAGCTGTCTTGTTTATTATTTTCTGATTTTCTGTGAAATGCATTGGTTTTTCAAAAATTTTTGATAGACAAAAGTGCGTTAAATTTCTTATCCGAAATGAACGTCAAATTTTTTGTAAAATGTTTCATTTATGAATGAATGAACACTGATGGACAGTAGAAAATTGGAAAAGCTTCGAAAATTGGCTCATTATTAGTCCTTTTTTTGCAGGAAACTGACTCTCAACAGCTGCTGCACACTTCCGATTTTTATGAGATGAACTTCCAATATTGCTAGATGACGTATCACTAGCAGCATGTCAAAGAATGTGGTACCAACACGATGATGCGCCCGCACATTTTGGGCTTCTAGTAAAAATCGTTTTAAATGCAGTATATCTTGAAAAATGGATCGGAAGAGGAGAAACAATTAATTGGTCAGCAAGATATAAAGAATTCCTTTCCCCAACTATGAAATGGTATTTAGTATAAAGTCTTGTTCTCTGTCACGTCGACTACTGCATGACTGTTTATTACGGGTACTTGAAGGAAGACGCGAGAAAGAAACTGCAAGTACTTCCAAATGCCTGCCTGCGGTTTTCCTACAATTGGAACTACAGAGCTCACATCGCGCCTCTCTACTGCGAATTAAATATCTTGAAAATTGAAGCTCGATTTGAGTTCAGCTCTTTACAATCTTAAAATCAAGACGCCCGAAGTACCTAGCCGATATCTTAGTTCATAGATCTGACTGCCATGGACTCAACCTAAAAAACGCCAGATACCTATCCGTACCATTCCATAACACCCACAAGTTCAAAGGATCTTTCGAATACATGGCTTGCCACATATTTGAAAACCATAAAGACTTGTTCTCACTACACCAGGCAGCTTCCACCTTTAAAGTCAAGCTTATTGAACAAATTATTCTGAACCAACTCAGAAATTAGGTATATGCTGAAAAACAGCTCTGCTGACCATATACCATTTGATGTATTATAGTTGTTTACTTTAAATTTTTTTATAAACATCAACAAATATTATTATTATTATTATAAGATTCCCAGATTTAACTCCTCCACTAACTCCTCCTGCTTATTTTTTAAATGGTGCTGTTAAAGCGTTGGTGTACAGCAACAGAAGAAAGCTCGACACCAGAGAGGAAGTAATTGAGAGAATCAGGAATGCTATAATGGCTCTTAACGAAAGAGGAAATATTTTTAAATAATACTCTGCAACATCTTTTAAAACGATCACGCCTGTGCATTGAAAATGTGGGTGGTCAATTTAAATTTTCTGAAATAATTTACATTTTTCATAAATCACGTACCAAATAACTGATCTACATAAAATGTGCAATGATAAATACAATTATATCTGCGCTATATAATTCAATCTATATTATTTCTTAGATGTATACGCTTTAATTTGTAACGTCGCATATCAGCATGTCTACTTAAACAATTTTTTTCAGTAATAACTAACTAAAATTTTGATTTGTAATAAGCGATTATGATGCCCAGAAGTCCTTAGAAACGAATCATAACAAAAGAAAATTGAAAACAGAAATTTTTCTTGTAAATATGATGCAATTATTAAATTATTACAAGGTGTAAGGTAGGTGATGGGAATATGCCCATGCTAAGGGAAAACCTTAATAAAAAATAGAAACAACGGGTTTTCATAACAGTTTTTGTGACATGCTTATTTTCGAATACCTCTAGTAACTATTTCTGAAAAAAATTTTACAATAATATAATTTATTTTCCTTTATTTATATTTTTTGAAAACCAACTCAACTGAGCATATTAGCAACATATGATGATAATATTATCATCATATGTCCACCTGGTATGGGGTTCATAACATTTATGATAATAGCCAGTAGGGTTTGTAAAATGAAACAAAATTTTAACTGTTTGTTTTGTTATTATTGAAGATTAATGAAAATACAAAACTAAAAATGGTTTAAAGTAAAAAATAACTCGAACAGGAAGAATTATTTAATTAAAAACTCATAAACACTATTTTTAAGCAATATCGGAGCACAGTGGACAAATAAAAATTGATTTATCATTTTTCGTAAGTCCTACACATTCTTCATAGATATACATAAACAAACTACGCACAAACGCATGTCGTTTGTGCTCGTTGGCATATTGACAACACCACATGTTGATACATTTATGCATGTTTTATAGAAAGTCAAAATATGTTTATAAGAGCCATGCATCTAAAATAATTAGAAGAAAACATACATTCATATGCCATACTTACATTTTCGAAAAGCGGCTTCACTTATACTTGTGGTATATCTAAGTTTTAGATTTGCTTGTAACACAAGACGTCGAAATAGTAACATGCACTTTGTAACCAGTCTAAAAGCATATTGAGGTAAGATCTGCTCAGGGTGGTTGTATTTTATGTAAATTGAAACTCCTACGGCCACTTTAAATTTTTTCGTTTTAAATTAAGTGAAATTTTAGTTACTGGGCATATTATCAACATGGCCGTATTATTCCCATCCGTATCCGGAATTTTTTTCGACAACATTTGTTCGAATAGCAGTTGTTCGAAGGCTTTTGTTTGATTTAACATTTATTCTAATGAGCAGTTGTTCGACTTAACATTTATTCGAATGAGCATTTGTTCGAATTGGAATTTTATTCGATATACATTTGTTCGACTTAACATTTAATATTCGATATCGAATTTATACGAATTTTATTTTTATTTTTGGTTTAGTCTTTATCAAATTCAAGTTTTGACAAAGACAACCATGGCAATATACGGATCCACCATAAAAAATAGTCTGCGCTACCCTGCGCTCCGGTTCTTCCACTCCGGGAGCTTCAAGCCGCTTTGACAAAGACTAAACAAGTATATCCTCACCGGTGATATAAGGTACTTTCAATTATCGATATAGTTGCTAACTGTTTATTTACTAGCTATGCAATATATAATAATGTTCCCGGGATATGTCGTATACTCGTAAAATTCCATATCGAATAAATGTTAAGTCGAACAACTGCTCATTCGAACAAATGTTAAATCGAACAAAAGCATTCGAACAACTGCTATTCGAACAAATGTTGTCGAACAAAATTCCTAGAACCAAACTCCACCAAGTCATGAGATTTAATGTTCAAATAAAATTACTTTTTTAAGTTTTTCACTTGTCGCAATTTTGGGGATACAAAACCGTAATAACTTTTAACTCGACTTTCTCAATACTAACAATTGTAAGCCGATGATATTTACCCTTAATCACTAATTAGCGGTCACTGTGACCGCATCAAATTCTAATTATGCAGTATAAATATGCCAATGATTTCTTTTTATGTTATTAAAAGATAATAAAATTTTAAAATTAATTACTTTTTATTTTTTTCTGGCTTACTAGAATACCAACTAAGATATCTGTATAGTCTGTAGCAAAAAAAGCAAAAAGTGAGAATTATTTGACTTTAGCGATTAAGGGTTAAACTCAAATGATTACTCAAGTTTAATAATATACTATTATTTTATGATTAAACTGGTACAAATGGGATAATGTTTTGATTTTAAGATTTTATTGCATAAAAATATTGTGAATCATTTTAATCGTATATATTTATGAAGTATGAAAAACTCAGCATCGGATTCTACGCATTAAAAACGTTTCGATTAAATTTAATAAATAATAAATAATTTTATTTGAATAATTTTACTCAACGGAAACAAAATTTGTTTTAATCTTAATAAAATTACTTCCGTCAATTAAACTGAATTTATTATTTAAAAAAAATATTTTAAAAATTTATTTGAATTACACAGATTTTGCTTTATTTTAATAATTTTTCATAACTTCAAATAAAGAATTGATTTTAAATTTAAAAAAAAATCAAATCAAATAAACTTTTTTTTTAAGCAACTGAAAGACCACTACAATTTTTTTTATTGTGGTTAACAAACACTATGTTCGAGATTTGCAGAGAATTTTTAGAGTTTGAATCAACTAAATTTGCTTGAATCAAACAAACATGTTGAACTATATGTAGTAGTATTGACAAAAAGAACAATATTTGTTCTACGGCTTGCATTTTGGAGAGTCTAGAGCAGAAGTCGTCAACTTTTTGAACCTCGCGGATCAGTAAACTCACACTTCCAAAACCCACGGACATTTGAATGTTAGTGATCCGCTTCTTCCATTTTGGACTTTATCCGTTAGTTATCTATCACTGACGCACATGAATAAAATAACGAGAGATATTTAAATAAAAAATTTACTAGCTACTATGTAGCCTAAAAGTCCCACAGGACTTGTAGCGAGGAGCCCACGCAATTGGTAGAAACGTTCCTGAATACCGCCTCAACTAAAAAATCACGGATAATGGCAGCAGAAATCACATTAACTGATTCACGGGCGCCAGTTGTAGACAGATCGATAACAGATAAGATTCTAAATTTTTTTAATAAATGCACAAACAGTTGCAAAATTGAAAACAAACATTTTGAATAATAAACTGGAAGATGGACTGTGTAGATTATGAAATAATAATTTAAATAAGATTTGTCACGCCATGTATATAACAACTTTAGTTTTTGTGTGGTGGCAGTATAGACAACTTCTATACCCACCAAGCGATTCTAGGACAATTGTTCGCCGCAAATTGTTCGCCGGACCATTATTCGCCGGATAATTGTTCGCCGGACAATTGTTTGCCTAGGACATTTGATCGCCGGACAATTGTTCGCCGGGCAATTGTTCGCTAATTGTTCGTCTATATAAATGTTTGTGTTACCATATCTCCCGAACGTTTATAAGTAGCGACGTACTTTTTGGACAGGGTGTGTGTAAAGATCAGGAGAATGTTTCTGTTCCCGGTCAAATACAAATTCAGTAATCTATATTAAATACATCTATAGTTGAAAAATTACCTCAATGTTTCGTTTCAAAATAAAATTGAAAATTTTGAAAACCTTTGGCTGTAAAAAAATTCCAAAAACAAAAATTAACAATAAAAGCACTGTTCCATTTAAAAAGAAACAAATAATTTTTTCTTCTTCTCTCAACAATATAGACTCTTGGACACTTAACTCGAAAAATTAACTTTAACTAACCCCCCCCTACAAAATTTAAGTTTTTTTTATTTTTTTAAACATTTTATTATTTTTAAATGAAACATTTATCAACTTGATTGAATTTCTTATCTATATATAAATATAATATAGAACACAGTATTTTTTTTAAATTAATAAAAATTCTTTTTTTGTTATATTTATTGTTATTATTATTTTATGTTATTATAATATCTTTAAGTTTTTTTTTAATTTAAATTAAAAATTTTTTTTTTAAATAAAAATTTAATCTTCAGAAAAGTTTTAAATTGCGTCTATTGTAGTATATTTTTCAAACAGTTTTTGGTATATGGCACTATCTTTCATAAGGTAAATTATCTAGAAACGAAAAATCAGGCGAATAATTATCCGGCGAACAATTGTCCTATGCGAACAATTATCCGGCGAATAATTGACCCATTCGAACAATTGTCCGGCGAATAATTGTCCGGCGAACAATCGTCCGGCGAACAATTGCCGGCGAACAATTGTCCGGATACCCCACCAAGCAGGTTAAGATTTATTATATAACCATATATTTTTAGAATAAACAAGTTGTTTTTGTAATTTGTTAATCGTGGTGTTTTGATTCGATAACTCGGTATGCTCAAGATATAGCAGACTGTATTATTTTTGGAGCGCAAAACTGTTCTCATTTTTTGCATCTTTATATTTCGGGGAGGACAAGTATATTCTTTCAGGCACGATAATTACCTAATCACCCTTATTATCACAAACACCATTTTTCTTATTTCCATCAGATTCGTACCTTATTAGATTTACTAGGAAGATTTCCAACTTTACGTACCCTCCACAGCACGGAAACGGATATAAGAAGAAGCAACAAGCAAGTTAGACTCTAATTTCTGAACTCAAACCGCAGTTTTCATGCGAATACCTTAGCATCAGCAGGTCGAAAATCTAGCTAAACTAAATTAAGCCTTAATTAAGGTTTAATAAATATAAAAGTTTTTCTTTAAAAAAACATTGGCTGTCATAAAAATCAACTGGCTGCGCCGGATAAATATCCGACTAGTATACTGTATATTTTTTTCATCTATTATTTGCTTATGTAAATTTACCTTTCGCTTCGTTGTTACTTTTATTTCATACGTCTAGCTTCGGCAGTCTGGTGACGTATTAGCTGATTAGATTACAATTCTGCTGACTTTATCTTGCTTCATCTTTATATAATGATGTCACATGCTTTAATAAGATACTTAATAAGTTACTGTTTATTTTAAAAGTGGTATTTTTGTTACTTATCACTTTATATTTTTATTTTGGAAAGGACCCGTGTTGGATGAAAAATGCATAACATCATTCGCGTAAAAAGTAAGCCATATCAGATTTAGCTATCAGAACTCGCTATCGCTCGTTCTGATATATTGCTAAAACTGATATGGCTTTCTTTCTATCGCTCATATGTTAATAGCTATAATGCATGGACTAACATTAAAAAGTTGCTTGAGAGCCTGGTAGAAAAACATCACTTTCCGCTGCTCTAGACAGTTTTAATTTATGCTAAAAGGAGCTCGGAAAAATGTTTTATTTAGAATCCCCAAAAAACTAAATTCAGCACTGGAAGAACTCTTCTAGATTAGGCAGAATTATGACAACTTTTATGGAGAAAATAAACAAAAACACGAAATAACTATAGTACTTGTAATCTTGAATATTGTGTATCATCAGGTGTCTAAATTTATTGTAACAAAATAATAAACAATAAATTGTTTTTTTTTTAACAATTTAAAATTTCCTTTCAAGCATATTTTCAAAAATTATATTTTTACTTTTTTTTTATTAATTACTATTTTTACATAAATTCTGTTTAGTCAATTCAAAAACAGCATAATTCATTTCATATTAATGCAATATCTATGAAAAAAATTAATAACTTAAATTTTTATGACCATGCGTTTTATTCTGCCGCCACTATACTTATCTTTAATAGTTTGGATGCGGGAGGCATTTCAAGTATCAGATTAAGTTATTTATTATATAAAAAACCCAGATAAACCATCATAACCAATGCAATAAAACTCAGCAATAATTTTGTAACAAATTAAATTTTATATTATCTGTGAGAAATAAATATTTATTTTTATTAGTTTATTTATTTAGCACAGGAAGCGCTGCGCTATTTTTTAGTAAATAGTTATTATTATTATTAATTCAGAAATTTGTTATCCTTTGACTCAAAATTCGTACAAATAATACAAATTTGTGTGTTCATTTAAAATTAAGACAATGGGTTTGTTCCAACAAGCACGCATTGGCAAGTGTTGCGTTTTAAAGCCTACTAACATCTCAAATCCTCTGTTATTCGTTCTTCACTCACGTTCTCTATGTTATGTTATGTTGGATTTTATAATGAAATTACTCCAGGTGGGTAAAGTTCTAAATTCGGAAAACTGGGTTAAAAGAAAGCATAAAGAATCGTGGGAGGATCTCAGAAAGGATGATTAGACTACGTCTAAGTGAATCGAATAACGGGACGGGAGTGGTTTCAAAAGACAGCGGATAGGGAAGCATAGAGAGAAATGAGAGAGACATTTGGGAGTGGATAAATACAGGCTAAGACGAAAGAAGTTTTTTTTAATTTAAAAAAGTTGGGATGGGACCGAAGGCGACACAGCTGAAAAATTCTGATGTACAAAGGAAAATTTGAAAAAATCTTAAAAAATTCTACGAAATCTTAGAAGCCCTAGGAAATCCAAATATATCTTAAAAACTCTATACATTATTATTAACCTCCTCAAATGAAAAAGTAACGAGCCGTCACTGCTGTTGTTATGTTTAGAATAAAAAATGGCATTCGATTTGATTTCCGACGTCGCACATGGAGTGGTTTTCTTTGTGAACGAGAATGGGGAATTGCGTGCGTCCGTGATGGGACAATTTCATTGTGTACTGGATGGTGCTCAATGGTTCGAGGTGCTTGAAGAAGTTTTGATCAGAATCATCTTTCGTTTGGATTGGGCATTGTCTAGTGTGGACGTAAATATTTTTTCTTGAACAATTGTAATGTGATTTGAATGGATGGTTATGATTAATCAATGCAATTTGCGATGTTACAGATTGATGACACAATTATTGGGTAATGAACTTTGTTTGATTATGTTTTATTTTGCTCTGATATTTTAGTAATCTATAAGAAAACGACATTTGATTTGTGTGAACTGAACCATTGAGTATTCTAATGAAAAGCTGCTAATGGTAAGTATCATTTTAATATCATTATAATTTGCTTATATAATAATTATTGTCTTGGTGTCAGTTGGAGTAGCGTTAAAGTGTCCGTGATCCGTGATCAAGCAAAGAAGCTTATCTTAATGCTTCATCGTAGTTAAGTATATCGATAACATTGAAGTAGGAATCATTGTTTCTAATAGTTGGGTTTTTAGGTATGTTCTTACCGAATAAACCGCTCTTAGTATCAACTAGTTTCGGCTTTTATTTAGGCCATCCTCAGTATGTTCTTATTGGGCAAGAACATAGCTAAAAACCCAACACTCTCGAAAGCTCGAAAATATTAGTTTGATTTATAGTTTATTTTAGCTCATTACTGATATTATATTTATATAAAAACCCAACTATTAGAAATAATCTTAATCTTGCATAAGGAGTTACACCAAATAGGAATCATTGCTAATTCTCGGTCATTCTGGCGGTATATCGATAACTGTAAAAAGATTAAAGAATATCCAGTTTGCATGTTCCTTTCTGATAAATTTTTTTCCTCTGGTCAAGAATGCATCAATCTGTTTGATAAGCAATTTCTAATGTACTGTCATGTTGTCACGAAAAGATTTGCTCTTCTCACTGGGGTTTTGTAACTCAGATGTTTTATTTATGATTTGACAAGTAGGGTTTTATTTGGGATTAAATTGACCGTAAGCACAGGTGTAACAATAATAAAATATTTATTAAATTAAAATATGAACTAATACTAATAATGTGATTGAATTCTCGGGTGTAAGGGAAGGGATGAAATAAAACAACTTTTATCGGTCGACTAGTTTCGACCTCTATATGAGGTCATCTTCTGGACTGTAATTAAAACATAGCCGAATGCAATCAATTAACTAACAACTATAAAACAATATTACCTCGCGATAGGATGGTGTATGTCGTTACAACCCCAATTTGGCAGTACAAGATAAAGGAGTGGAGACATTCAATATCGTCAATTAATATATACAAATATTTAACAAGAGCAAGCTCAAAAGTAGAAAAATTTACAGAATTGTGACACATTAAAATATTAAAATTTCATAAACACGATTGGAAAATATTTTCCTTATCACAATATAAATGATGTAGTATCCAACATGACAGTAATAAATACCCAGACTCGACAGTGGTGTAGAAAGTCCAGGGTTGGACTCAGTAAAAATTACGACGAAGGATCTCCACTACACAACCAAAAAACCGATGTTAAGGGGGGAACAGACAACACACTAAAACACAATCCCAAAATCGCGGGTGAACTTTAGAGCTGCTATCTTGCGGTCGACAAGAGATATTAAGCCGCTGCCAAATAGCAAAAAACACTAGGGGAATAATTGTCAAGTATTGTTCTTATTAATCTTCTTTTTCCAGATATTAATTATCGACTTGTACGTAGAATCGATTTGTTCAAAGTCGGTAATTTTGTTCATGTTATTTTCACTAGAGAAGATGTGAGCAGATTCCAGGAAGGCGCGCTTAGGAAAGTTATGTTCACTGGCAAGAACTCTTACGTTTTCGTTTTCAAATTGATGGTTATTCTTGTGCAAGTGTTCCGATAACCCAGTCTTATCGGATCCTCTGGCCGCATCATTTCTGTGCTGTTTTATACGTTTGGACAAAAGTTGCTTAGTTTGACCGATGTAAATACTGTTGCAATTGCACTTTATTTTATAGACCAAGTTGCTTTTGTATTGAAGAGGGACTACATCTTTGGTTCTCGAATATATTAAATTAGCTAACTTGTGGTCATTGTAGAAGGCCAAACGTAATTGATTGTTTCGGATGTAGTCCTTGAGAGCAATTTTCATTTTTGCGGCCAGTATTGGATGATAGGAAATCTTAAAATGACGGGGATTTGGAACTGTCGGTGAGGCGTTGTGCTCAGCATGTACACAATCATGATTTAAAAGCAAATTGTGCGCCATCCTTTGCTATTTCCTTGCTTATCCTTGCTATTTGGCAGCGGCTTAATATCTCTTGTCGACCGCAAGATAGCAGCTCTAAAGTTCACCCGCGATTTTGGGATTGTGTTTTAGTGTGTTGTCTGTTCCCCCCCTAACATCGGTTTTTTGGTTGTGTAGTGGAGATCCTTCGTCGTAATTTTTACTGAGTCCAACCCTGGACTTTCTACACCACTGTCGAGTCTGGGTATTTATTACTGTCATGTTGGATACTACATCATTTATATTGTGATAAGGAAAATATTTTCCAATCGTGTTTATGAAATTTTAATATTTTAATGTGTCACAATTCTGTAAATTTTTCTACTTTTGAGCTTGCTCTTGTTAAATATTTGTATATATTAATTGACGATATTGAATGTCTCCACTCCTTTATCTTGTACTGCCAAATTGGGGTTGTAACGACATACACCATCCTATCGCGAGGTAATATTGTTTTATAGTTGTTAGTTAATTGATTGCATTCGGCTATGTTTTAATTACAGTCCAGAAGATGACCTCATATAGAGGTCGAAACTAGTCGACCGATAAAAGTTGTTTTATTTCATCCCTTCCCTTACACCCGAGAATTCAATCACATAAGTTTCAAGGGAAAGAAATTTCGATATTTAATACTAATAATTATTTACATACTTATAATTAAGACTTACTCTAATTGTACCCTTAAGGAGGGTGGATCTGTGTATACAGATTGGATCTGCACATCCACATACATAGGTACATGTACTATGTATGTGAATCAAATGGATTCCCATTTGACTATCATTATTTCAAACCCTAAGGAGGCAATTTTTGAAGAAAGAGAAGAGCGCGATGTACGTTGAAACGCCTTCTACATGCATATGATCTTCGAAGAACTCCACAATATCTGTTACAAAAGACAACAAGTTCGTAGTTGTCAAACGTCCAGGAAATAATCCATGTTAGTTAGCCACTATTAAATTCTTGCTAGCATACATCTGTTGAACTGAAACCGGATCCACGTCAAAATGTATCGGATATTTGGCCTCACGACATTCGGACGCGGTTATTTGGGCGAGCGACAATTGGACGCGCGTTAATTGGACGCATGCGACAATTTGGGGATACGACAATTGGATGCGGATATTTGGACGCATGCAAAATTTTAATAAGTACTCGGTGATCTCGTACTCAAAACATAGTTGCAACGGCTTCGACTACACTATTAATGGAAGGATTCTTAATCGTGTCTCTGAGATTGATAATTTTGGCTTGGACACAGACTTAAAACCGATAATAGTTTTATTCGCAGACAAATTAAATACTCTTCGGCTATTCAAAATATGCTACTTTTCTCTAGTGAGATCACAATTTATTGAAGTATGCGTCACGTGTGTGGTCTCCCCTATGCAACATGTCAGTCTTGCAATGGTAAGAGTATTTATTTGCTGATCCATTTCTTTCTAATTGTTTTCTTCTGTTCATTTTTGTTCACATTATGCATAAACTACATTTCTTCCCGTGCAGTTTTAATGTATGCCTACAATCGTTAATGTTTTCTTACTTTTCTAGGAGTATTTTGTCCTTAAATATTTCTATTGACCATTTTTCATTATTTTCTTTACTTTTCTTAAAAGTCATTTTCCGTTTCATTTTGATTACTATTATGGAAATACGAGTAATGCAGATAGCTGTAGCGGAACTTTAAGAAGAAAGCACCGTTATAAATAAAACTTTGCAACATTTTTTAAATAGAGCATCCAAATCCCCAAAGATTGGAACTTATTTTTGAAATCTTTGAAATTACGAATGAGTTCAGAGTTTCTTCTTGGTTGTGGGGATACCCTGTATATACTAGCTTAAAAGCACCCTTGGTTCGTAATTAACGTTGTAAAAATTATCTATTTTCGTAGTCACACATTTTTAATGTGAAACCGGCAAAGGAGAGAAAACTAGAAACCGTATATTTTAATTTTATTTGTATTAATTTTTCAAAAATAATAATATTTTAATATATTTTGTGGCTAGCAATTCTTAACAACAGATATATTGTCTCAGTATGAGACTTTCTCTTGTATTATCGCCGAAATACTATCGGACATAAGTACATTATATTTTTCAAGCTGTGGTTCTTATAACCGTGCAAAAGTTTTGGTTATTTTTTATTTAATAAAAATATATTTCGCTTACGTAGTTATTTTATTGTCTTTTTAGTTGCACAAAATAAATGAACAAACAACAAATATAAATATTGGAAGATTCTACAGATACTATTATTTTTATTTGATATTTTGAAATAGTATCAAGAAGAACATAATATTTGAGTTAATCATTTATTTATTTAGTGAGTGGTGGCAACTCGGCCTCTTTTAACTGAGGTGATGTTTGCTGCTCCAGCTCACTTTCCCATTTTTGTAAAAGATCGATAACAGCAGTGTGTCCAAAAGCAGCAGCTTCTCTTAATGGCGTATTTCCCCATCGATCGTGAATATTGTAGGGTACGCGACAATATTTTAATAAAAATTCGACACAATTGACATGCCCCTCTGCTGCCGCTAAATGAAGAGCAGTTCTACCGTCATAATCTGATAAAGTCATATCCATTCCAGATAGCTTGTGCCTAAAAATGATATGGTAAAAGGAAAACTTTGATTGTTTCGATTATTACCTTCTCAATGCTGTAATATCACCATGAGCTGCACAAAATAAGAGATTTACAATATTTAAGCCTCTGGTTTCAAATTTATGACGTCTTGGATCGGACTTATCTGTTGCGTGTTTCAGATTATCGTATCTGTGGAAGTTAAACTTTTTCACAAGCTCCTAAAATTATCAAAACTGTGATAATAGCCAACTTCTTTTAATTTAAATTACCTCGCAAAACTGGACTCCTCTACAGCTGTTTCCCAAAGCATCTAGAGGAGGGGACCACATACAGATACCCATAACGTTAGGAATAACCACTATTAGTCCACCACATACTCCCGACTTCGCTGGTAATCCTACCTAAAAATGTTTCATAATAGTAACCAATTACTTTAACAATAACTTTTTCTGGATTACTTTAAATGCAAATTGACCTGAGTAATCGTACATTCCACAACTGTGCATCAACGACAATACATCTCTCACACTTTCTGGACTTAATACTTTTTCTTCCGTGAGGGGACATATACCACCATTGGCCAACGTAGAAGCCATAACAGACACAACATCAGAATTTGTTTCCATAGAACAACACTGGAATGTGCTCATTAGAAAGCTATTAATATTAACATTCAATTATATTTACCTGAAAATAGAAATCCATACATTCCCTAAAGCTAGTTTTTTCTGGATAACATTTATGCTCTCTCATATAAA
Organism: Cantharis rufa; assembly: GCA_947369205.1. NCBI lineage: Eukaryota > Metazoa > Arthropoda > Insecta > Coleoptera > Cantharidae > Cantharis > Cantharis rufa. Next base: position 16,107,540 of record OX376309.1, on the reverse strand, counting down.
ACCCTAAAGCATAGTTTCTGTCTGCAGCTTCTCTTTCTGATAAAAATACTGCATTATTAAATCCTAAGTCTTCTCCACCTGCAAGTCTCTGAAAAATTAAATATTTTAATTGTGGAATATTAGAGAGGTTTTTGGGGTTGCTCACCTCAAAGTAATTCATTGTGAAGTCAAATTTTTCGGCTAATGTCATTTCTGGCCTAACTAGTGTCTTGAGCAACGCACAAACTAAAATTGCTCCTGCGTTAATCATCGGATTATGAGGTTTCTCTACAAATGGAAGATATAAATTAGAAAATATGGATAACGAGAGAATACAGACTATTGTGATCCAATATTAGCTCATTAAAGTTTCTTCCACTCGGTTCTTGTCCAACATATTTATGGACTTCTTTTTCGCCAAGTTGGTGTAAAGCTATGGCGTACGTCAGTGGTTTACTGCACGATTGTAACGTAAATGGTATATTGACATCTCCAATTGAAAATCGTTGTCCATCGATTGTACAGATACTGACACCCCAGTAATTCGGACTCATTCTAGCTAATTGTGGTATGTAACTAGCAACCTATAAAGTTCTAAATATATCGTCATATTTTATTAATACATTTAAATACCTTTCCGTCGTTATTGCTTTTACATTTCCAATATATTTCTTCTATATCTTTTGCGAAGGTTTGGAATTCGGGAATGATAAATTGATGTCTAAACGCTCGTGATATTAGTCCAATATTTTGCGATACGATACTAACCAAAATATGAAAAAATTAATTATTTTATGTAAACGGTCGAGAAGATGAAGCACCTTATAAGTAATTACATCAGTATTCTTGTAATAATGTAAATAAGTAATAATACACCCCTGCAGAGTGATTGTAAATAAATATAAATAAATTTTGTGCAAATATACCTTCGAAAAGTTTCTAAATTTAAATTTTGGGAATCTATCATCGCACTATCTATATTGGATTTTTTCTGTAAAATTCTCAAGTTATCCATCATTTCTTTCAAACGTGGATCTGTTTTTCGAAGACCGGTCATCCTAAGTGCCTATAATAAAACGTTTTTATTTGAAAATCACAAATTTTAAAATTCAAACATAGTTACATTTAAAAATTTTCCCATCGATAATAACCCCGTATCTTCACTCTTAAACATTTCAAACAATGCATCTTCTGGATTGTTGAAATCGGCTGACCTATAAATGATTGTTATTAATATTTGGTTAGTTTCGGTAAAATAGTTAATTGAAATACAAAAATGAAAACTCATTTTCTTGGGAGTCAGCATAACATCAAAAGGTATGTTATCTGAATGTACCTATAATTCAATAAGTTTCATTTATTGTATTCTAATAAAATAAATCAGTGATAACTAAAAAAACAAATAAATGAAAACAAATAATTATGAAAACTTTGCAACGAGTTGCAATGTATGATTTTAATTAATCTTTGGATAAGCGTAAAAAGCATGATAGAGAAGGCCTAGGGGCGAAAACCCCGTATCGACCTTGCATGAAAGCTTTATGTTATTTGCCTTAGCGGCTAATAAAAAAAGCAATAATAAAAATTTAATATATTTAGTAAAATTCACAAAAGTAAACATATAAAAGTATTTAGAAAACTAGAAAAACAATATTAATTATTAATAAACACTGGTCATTATAATTTAATTTGCTTGATCAGGCTAGGTAGTTATGAATTTTTAATTTCTAATAGATTTTCAATTACCGACTAATATTGTCTATTTGAAAAAAAAACGGAATATACTTTTTCTATATACAGTAGTGGTCATGGAAATTTTTCTTATTAATAAAAGAATAGAAATAGGTAAAAAGTTAAATGTTGGTTTGAAACTCATAAGCTAAAAAATAAATTTTCTTTTTTCAACGCAATCATAAAGCTACGTTATTCAAACCGGGGGGTATGGAATACCCCCCAGCACATTAGTGATTGCGTTCAAAAAAATAAAATGTGTTTTTGGATTTCAAATCAGAAATCTTGGATTTTTAGAAATTGGATTTCCGATTTAAAACTTACAAGTTCAATAACACTTTTTTTTGCTCACAATCTCTGGTGTACTGAAGGGTATTCCATACCCCCCGGTTTGAAAAACCTAGCTTTGTGTGCGTATTGTGTTTATATTGTGTACGGTTATTAAAATTGGTTATTAAAAAAAGCGATGCAATTTCCATGACTGGTACCGAGGGGTAAATTACCGGGGAGATTTGGTGTACATGGGGTAGGAAATGTGAGGAAGATGTGAGATGTGGAGGAGATGCGGGGAGATGTGGAAAATATAGAGGAGATGTGAGGGAGGTGTAGGGGAGATGTAGGAGAAAAAATGTCGAGAAATGTGAGGGAATATTTGGGAGATGTGGGGAGATTTTGAGGAAAAGGAGATTTGGTGTACGTATTTTTGTCAGGAGATTTACCCCTCGACTGGTACTGTATCTATATATACTTTTCGTATATATTATACCTACATATATGGGATGTTCAATGAGTTGACCAAACCTTGGAAAGTTACACGGATAAATGAAAATTTTAACAACTTCAAAAGCATTATTTGACATTTTAAGTAAAAGCTAGTTCAATTGTAATGCTCTTATCATTCGCAGTTTATATTTCTGCATTATTTTTGTGTCTTTTTATGAATTTTTTATTATTAGGAAACTAATAAAATATATTACCAAGTTAGGCAGGCTTATTTTCTCTTTTATTAGCTAGCAGAAAATTTTTTATTTATTAAATAAATAAATACATTTTGTCGTGATTTTTTAACTTTACATTATAGGGCTTGACCTTGAAAACTTCAAAAATTTTGCGTGCGGCGGTTTTTCGCGGCTGGGCGGTGCTTTATTATTTTGGCTTGCGTCAACGATTCTGTGCCCCCTCCCCCAAATGAAAGTCCTGGCTACGCGACAGAGAGAAGCAGTAATTTATAAATAAGGTTTTACATGTAATTTAGCACCCGGTGTAAGGTAATTACACCAGATATCAATCAGATATTTTTATTATTGTAATTTCTTTATGTTTGTAGGTTATCAAAACAGAACTAAGAAATAAGCGTGGAGTTGTCTCCCTGCGGAGACAACTACTATTTTCAGGAGCTTGAAAAATAATCTTATCGTGAAAACGTCAAGTTTAGACGAACTGAAACACTGAAAGTAATCACATCTGCTGATCTACAGTTAATAACATCAAGTCTTAGAGTACTACTGATTGATAATGATAATGAAGGTTATTCAAAGTTGGAGATAAAATTGCGCAGTAAAAAGAACAGCGTTGCTATTAAACCTTTGAATTTAGGATCCCAGTGCTGAGCTTCATAGAAATTTTAAAAAATTTAAGCCGACTCTTTTTCTATAATAAAACACAACTGTGGAGTATTTTGCTTGAGCTTTCAAAAGCATTAAACGAAGAACATACATAAGTATAATTGTTAAAAAAATTCTAAAAAAACTTTTTGAAAAGAGGGTAGAAACAGACAAAAAGCTTTCAATAATCGTGACGGAGAGCTAGCAACATGAATCTTCGGATAAATGAGTGATGAATCTGACTAGTTTCGCATGTCTTGCATGCATCTTCAAGAGATTCAGTTTTAAAACAATTTTAATTTTTAAAACAATTTAAAAAAAATTTTATTACTGATTAATTTTTAAATATTAAAAAACTGAATCTCTTGAAGATGCATGCAAGACATGCGAAACTAGTCAGATTGTTTAAATAAATAATACATATATTTTGCGAAGACGTACACTTATTATTAATATGTTACAAATATCTTCGCTGGACGTAAAATTTAAATAAAGTTTAGTTTATGAATTCGTAAAAGTGACCTCGAAATATTTAAATATATCAATTTGATCATTACACAAAATATTAACACATTTCACATGCGAACTTTTGATTTTATTTAAATTTTTCAAAAAATTAGATAAGCATAATTACTTTTCACGTCTTAAATTGAAACCGTAACTTATTTACTTAAATTTTTTTTCCACTAAATTTTAAATAGTATTTGATCCTTTCTAATATCGCAAAAAGAGACTATAGAAGAACTAAGGAAACAACATCTTGCGTACTGGAGGGTCGTTCCGGAACTGAGGCAATCGCGAATGTTCATTGGAGGACTACTCCAAAAATAAAAGAAAACGCGAAATCCTCAAGCTGAGATCAATAGTGACCACAACTAAGTAAGACAGTAAGAAGTAACTACTTATAGGACACTGATGCCTAAACAAACACTTCAAGATTATAGGGGTCGTAGGAGATCCCACGTGTAAGAAGTGCGGGGAGAAAAAAAAACTCCACATCACATACGATATGTATATCTAGTCCTAGCCTTAATGAGGCCACAAACCACAATACCGTGTTTTTCCATACCCGACAATCGAGGCAATAACTCAAATATCCATCGACTGTATATTAAATTTTATTGAGGAAGCAAAGCTGATGAAGTAAAACTTGGAACGCGGGTTGCAATAAGCTTAGAGCTTCAGTGCAATTGGGTCTGGAACCACAACCCGTTCAGGAATAGTAATAATATCAAACGAAAGTTATAAAAATGCCATCTTTTTATCTAAAAAAATATATTTTTCTGAATTATTTGGACAAACCCAAAACCGGATCAGTATTAATAGTTCAAAACACCCTTTTACCCATAGAATGGTTTTTTCAGCACTTTTTTCAATTCTAAGCAAAATTTTTAAAAGAAATTACTTAAGAACTTCCTGAAGCAAAGTAACAAAACAACTTAGTTATTGCAATTTTTACTTCGGATAAAAATCAGACGAAATACATTTTTAAATTTACAAAAAGAAAATTTGCATTGCATTACTAATACCCCCTCCCCGGAAGTATTGAATACCAACATTGTATCATGTTTCTTTAATAAAGTCGAGACTGATTAATTCTAATTCAAGAAATATTTTTATTTTAATATTTTCTTGCTATAATTTGAACAATTTCTTAGAAACTTGTTTTAACATAGTACGAGTGCAGGAGAAGATAAAATAGTATACGTATTATAACTGGAGTTTAAACTGATTATTAAATAATATACTATTAAAATTAGGGTAATGTTCAAGACGTTATACGAACTTTAAGTTGTTCCGCAAAAAAAAGGTAGTTTCGTACTTAATATTATTTAACTCGAAATCCTCGAATGTACACCTACGGTGTATTTTATTTGTGAAAACTGTGCATTGTAGTTCTAAAAAGTGTGTAGTGATATTTTTACTATTTCAAAATACTGATATGGCTAGACCTTTTTACCAGCCAGCAAACCTAGCTATACCCAATTGGTAAAGCTATAATTAATGGGTTGAGTACAACTCGCCGCGCACGATTCGCCGCAGCACGATTCGCCGCCGGCACGATTCGCCGCCAAGCACGATTCGCCGAGAGCTTCTAGCGCCATATATCAATAATCTAATTACTCGATTTGTTGACCTTTTGTATTTACAAAAGACACAGGTCAATTAATATGGTTCAAATTTTATCTCTAATGAAAAAATCATGTTCACGGTGGATCCGTGTATTGCCATGGTTGTCTTTGTCAAATTCCGCTCTGCGCTACCCTGCGCTCCGGTCCCCTCCGCTCCGGGCGCTTCGAGCCGTTTTGACAAAGACTAAACTAATTAAAAATATCCCTGAAGACCGAAAGAACTCGGAATAGGTGGAACTCGAAAAAGGTGAAACTCGTTGAAAACGTGAATATCGTTTTGTAACAATTTAATTTATTTAATTCATTTTCATGGGTTAAAAATCTATCAAAGATTATCGATAGCTGGGGTCACTGAACGGATAAAAATAGATAAAAATAAAAATAAAAAAATCGCGGCGAATAGTTCCCGGCGAGTTCCCATAATTAATATATAACATCATTGCTGGTTTTGAAACACTGCACTGGCTTGGTTAAAGAAATTTAAAAATATGTTTTTCATATTTTTTCCCTCTAAAAAAAATAGGTATATGAGGATGAACTCTTTTTGTTTCCAATTCCTGCAATTAATTCAATATTGGAATACCTAGATCTTTATACAGTATCAGTCATGGAAATTGCATCGCTAAATATTTCCGAATTAAAATAACAATTCCCAATGAAATTTTAACCAAAGCTAGGTTTTCAAACCGGGGGTCTGGAATACCCTCCAGTACACCAGAGATTGTGCGCAAAAAAGTGCTATTGAACTTATAAGTTTCAAACCGGAAATATAATTTCTAAAAATCTAAGATTTCTGATTTGAAATTCAATAACATATTTTCTTTTTTTGAACACAATCTTTAATGTGCTGAGGGGTATTCCATACCCCCCGGTTTGAAAAACCTAGCTTTGTGATCAAAAAAGAAAATGTATTTTTTAGCTTAAGAGTTTCAAACCAAAAATTTAACTTTCTTTTCTTTATTATTAAGTATATTGGTAATATATTTACTTGAGGATGGTTACGGGTTGATGCTTAAGTGCATCGACTACTAAGCAGACAACCCTGGTTCGAGCCTGAGTGAAGTAAGAACTTTATTCTAACCGTTCTCCCTCGGCGGGCAATGGCAAACCACCGAGGAAATCTGCCTTGAAAACCCTTCATAAAAATGAAGTGGTTAGCCAAAACCCACCCTGTGTTGTAGTGCTACTGTGTGTGTGGTAATATACTTAGAAATCTATTATTTTAATTCGGGAATAATTCCCAATGCAATTTCCATGACCGCTACTGTACACCAAAATTATAGAGTTACCTATACGATTACGCTGAAAGTGTAATTTTCTTTAAACTTTTTACCTACTTTTTTGTTAAAGGATGAACCTAAACCCCCCAACATAAATTTTAAAATTGCAGAATTTTTTAATATGGGAAAATTCAATTATCTACAAACAAAATTTTCATTTTTTATTGTGTAAAATCAACAGATTTCGAGTTACAAAATATTCCCTATGGATAGGAAATTTGATAGACTACAATTTTCGCTTAATAAACCTTTTTGAAAAACATCTATTATTTCACGGAGAAGTCGAAAATAATTTGTTATTAATATTTTGTTGAATAAAATTAAGATAAATTATGAATTTTGATAATTTATTTTGTACCGTGATATTATTTTTAGTTTTTCTGTAAAATGGATTGCTCTTTCAATACAGTTTAAAAGATACGAGGTTTCCAAAATAATAAAACTGCGAATTTTTCAACATTACTTTACTTAATTTAATTCACGACTCAAAACTTGTCGATTTTAGACAACAAAAGATAAATTTTATGGATCATTGCGTAGTATTGAAAAAAGACCAAATCATTTACATTAAATATTCAGGTTTTGATTACATATATGGTAATTTAAAGGGGGAAATTAATAATAATGCTTTAAGCATCACTACCACACCAATAACAAATTTGCAAATTGATGCGCCTGCATCGACTGTTCAAATTTATACGGTGCATTCCAGCCGAACTATCCAACAAGCAACTAGGCAATTGCCTAGGGGCGTCGAGTAGCAAAGAGGCGCTTCAATCATTTTAAAAAATTGTAATTTTAGCTTGTTTTTAATTAGTCAAACTCATTCTTAAAAAATTAATTTTTTAATTTTGTGATACTTCTGAGTATAAAACTTCACAAAATAGATAAATAATTTTACAAAATATTGGTGCCTCCGCGAATTGTATTTCTAGGAAAAAAATTTCAAGTTTAATTTCAAAATTTGAGGAACATTGAGTATTTTTTTGTTGTGATTGTTTTCTACAGCTATGCCAATTTGGGACTACCCAATTAAACAAATTTAACATTTCATTCCTCCTACCGGATAAAGAGTCTAAATTGAATTTACCTCGCATATAAGTTTTACCACTTGAATGTTAAAATTAATTTAGAAACTTTGTGAAAATCACTCAACTTTTTCTCCAATAAAACAGGATAAATATTCTATATTGGCAACAACGTTCAAAAACGATTAATGATTTTCAATTCGTTTATTACATCCGGTTTACCACTAGCCCTCGATTATGATTATTGACTGTAACTTTTTCAACAGCATTTTATAGCTGAAACTTGAATTTTAAATAAATTAATTTTTAAATCTTAACTGACAATACCTATATATCAGAATAAAAAACTTTAATCACCTGTAATTGTAATTACTTGACAAGTTATAATATACTGACTCCACTGATGCGATTAAGATAAATTGGAGCAAAACCTTTAGAAAAGGTTTAAAAATTACAAAAACGAAATAAAAAGTTGGATGATTGTTGTGTTATTACAATTTAGTTATTAAGCAAACTAATGCGTATCGTTTAGTGACAAAACTACTTAACTACACATAACTAAATATCGTGGAAGGCGGTTTGCATTAAATGTTTGCTTTAATTAACAAAGTAAATCGTTACTTACAAATACAGGTAATTTGAATCATGGATAAAAGAGAACCTCCGTCTGAAATAACGTTTTAATTTTGAATAAAAAAATATTAAATTAAAAAAAAACACTAACACTTGTTAATAAAAATTTGTTGACTACTAAATTTATACCTCTGTTGATTATTTCCATCGGGATGATTTTTTACCTAAAATAAGTTATTATAAAATTTTGGTAATTAGCCTAATGGGTCACTTACTTCTTCGCCAAAAGTACGGTCACATAACGCTCTTATTTTATGTCGGAAATTTACAAATTGCTTATTTAAACCAATTCGATCATAATTTCTTAAATTGGACAAAATTTGTCTCATTATGATATTATTAAGATCAATAACGAAACGTCGAGCTCTGACAACTAAAAACACCGGCTACGTACCGCGTCGCTCCAATAACGCACGATCTATATAAGATACTTTGCCTAACTAAAACGCGCGCACTCAAAAATTTTCTCATAAAATCAAAACAGAAAGAAAACAAATCCATTATTTAATCTATTTTCAATGCCGTGTAATTAACAATGACACGATAATAAAACTAGCCAAAACAATTTGTTTATTATTTAGTTTCAAATTACAAAAATATACAAGACATTTTTACTATAAAATACCTTAACAAAAATAATTTGTGATGTAACACAATTGTCCTAAACACACATACGTACGTAACTGTAAAATCGCCCATACTTGAGACTAGATCTACTATAAATAAAAATTTTATTCCTCTATTCTACAGTATGTACAAAAATAAACATATTAACAAATAATTTACAGCCTCATTAGTTTAGTTTACAAATATATATTTTAATCAAATTATTAGAAATTAATACACTAATTCGTTAATTTAAATAAAGCATTATGGACGGTTTTATTTATTTTTTCGGTGAACGGATGTCATCTATGAATATACACCGCTTATGTAAATTGAGCGCTCTCGTGATTTGTACACCCCAAAAGTCAATCACCGATAAAAATGAATCATTGATGTAGAGTCGGAATAAGAAGCTCTTTGGCAAACAATAATGCCCGCTTTCACAAAGGCGACTTGAATTAAATTTTAACTCATATTTATGAAACTGGACATAAATTTCGCTTCCATCCTATCTTCAACGGCATAATTTACAACGCAATTTGTCGTGACACTTACCATTCTATTCCAGTTGTGAAAACATCTTAAATAACAAGGCTAAAATAGTTAAAATTTTATTTTTTATTGTTTTATTTTACATTTTAATAAAAACATTTTGATCCACATTATCACAAGTCGTAAAATTTATAAAAATATTGCAACCTATATTGTCGTTTCTGAGTCGACTACAGCTTGGTTCTGTGAACTGTAAGCTGGTGGTCCGCTGTTCAAAAACACCATAGAATGTGTACTTTGAGGTTTACTCGAATTTTGATTTCGCTTTTGAGGTACTTGTGGTGTAGCATGATTATTGTATTGCTGTGATGCTCGGTGTCCAATAAACCTAGCTCCATGGAAATTTGAGTAACTTGATCTAACAGAAGCAGGTCTATTGTTATACAATTCATCTACATCGTCTGGGTCGTTAAGAGATTGCAATGAAGATTGCTGGTACGTTGGATTGCTATGTCCATTATTTTGCCAACTTTGTTGCAACACGCTATTGTTATTCAAACTATAAGTAGAGAACGAGTCTACCAATGATTGATTGATTGAATCGTTGTGAGCTTGTGCTTTTCGTTGTTGTTCCAATAATTGTGTGACAGGATTTTGGACAGTCCTTCGAGAGCTTCGTACAGAAGAACGAGAATTATTGTACCTTCTGCTACCAGAACTTTGTCTTGTGGAAGACCCACGCGTCATCACGCTTCTGCGTTTCACCCGCCTTGGAGTCATGGGTTTTGGAGACACCGGTGCAGCAAATTGATTATCAAATTCAGAATTATCTTTCCGATCATACTGTTGGCTAAATTCGATTGAATATAAAGATTGCCTTTTGTTGCTCATTTGTTGGGTTTTATTAACTGAAAAAAATATTTTGACTTATTTACAAAATTAATTTTAATAATGTCATTAAGTTAGTGAAAACTAAATATCTTAATGGTTGTCCTTAGGGTTGCCAACCATCCTACTTTCCGTATCTTTATTTTTATGAAAAATTGAAATTTCCTACAAATCAATAAATGTTTAAATTTAAAACTTTCCATCTGTATCTCTGTATACATAATCTTAAATAAAAAGCATAATATTGATTTAACTTACATTACGAATTATTAAAAACCCAAATAGATAACATATTTATATCTTAGAATCTCGATAAACCACTCATGAACGTCAGAGGTAGACAAATAAGGGAAAAAATCCGGAATGTCCTACTTCGAGATTTTAAAAAGTTGGCAACCCTAGTTGTCATAATTCTGTAAATTTTTATTTATAAAACAAAAACCTAAAAAAAAGTACTAGCAGAAAGCCCGTCCGCGGACGGGCATCTAGACCCGATTGGTTGGAAACTTAATTGATGTGCAACTCATCTCAGGGGGAGTACCGGCGGTGGTTTAATATATTTTTCGGTTGGTAAAAAAAGTCGACCAATCAGATTGTTTCTTTTTTCACTAAAAAATGACACGCTGGAGGAGCCGGAGCCGCAGAGTGCTGAGATTTTATGTATTAAGATTAATCAAGCGTTTATTGAGGAAAAAAAATGTAAAATAAACTTATAACAAAAGAGGCAATGCCTGTTTGAACGACGCTGCAAAACGAAAAATTTTCCTTAAAAGTTAAAATGTTGCAATTTAAATGAATAAAAGTTATAACTAGATATTGCAAGAATATAAAAGAAACTAAAAATGTTTTTGTAATAATTAATTTTTTAAATTGTTTACGATAATGAGCTGGCATTTATCTAGAAATATAATTTGAAGAAATTCTTATGATCGGGATAATTACACCTCATATAACAATGTAAACATAAAATTAAGAAATTATAACAAGACCATAGTAATTGATGTGTGAATAAATTAATGAATTCAAAATTAAATTAAAATAATTACACGCTTTTAAGAATTTCATAATGAGAATCTCGTCTAAGTTTTTGTGATTTCAATTTTTACAGCTACAGAACAATTTTTTTTATTTCGCTTTGAAAGTCTCATCGAATCCCTTACTTGTGATTGTTTTTTTACATAAAAAAAATTAATTTCCTCCTTTTTTTACGCGAGAAAATTTAAAAAATCCCAGGGAAATGCAATTAATAAAAATAGAAACAATACTGTGAATAGAATTTTGTTCTATTTTCAAGTTAGTCAGTTGATCAATTAACACGCATTGAAATTATTAAATACAAAATTAAAATGCTAAAATATTAGAAATAAACTTAAGAATTATTAAATAAAAATAAGAATTTCATATAAATTATATTTAAAACAATGAAAAGACAATAATTTATCCCATTTGATAAAGAATATTTAAAAAATAAATTAAACAAAAAAATAATAATTTTTTACATGTGTGACCTGGACTACGAAAAGGGACCTAACGTCGGAAAACTAGTTTCCCGCTAAAACGCATTTAAAGATTTAAGTATGCTTCGCCGTGTTTGCGCGTTGCTAGGCAACTATAATTGCACTTCTGAATTCCCCGCGGTCCATTACCAAAAGAAAAGATTACTCGAAAGAAGATGGAAATTCTAAAGAATTCGAATCAAAGAACAAGAAGGAAAAGGTCGACAATAAGAAATGAAGTAAGAAAACTGATTCAGGATCGACGGAAGCGACTACAAAAGAAGAAACGCAGTCTGGAAGATCAGAATTGAACAGGAAAGCAACGAACGAAGAGGTTCCGTCGAAAAAAAAACGTGGTGAGAAGCAGAATTTGTCAAAAAAAATAATTTTTGATTTTTTATTTCTATAATTTTTCTAGTTTTTATGTCATCATGTTCATTTTTGATATCGATTTTGTAAGTAATTAATAATAAAAATAAAAAGTTCCAGTTTATTATAGTGAAAAGTGAAAAAAAATTTTTTGACGATTTTTCATGTTTTCATGAATAAATTCATGAATTTATACTAAAAAAATGGTAAATTTTATAATGATTTTTATCAATTTTTTTTCTCAGTAACAATTTTCACAAATTAAAAAAATACGTTGCTTCTGAAATAGAACCTTTAATGTACCGAGTTATAGAAGAACTGCTCTTTGGCGAAAGCGATTGCCACTAATCAATTGGTAGGAGAAACAGGGTCACAGGCACGTTACCCAATTCAGCTTAAGCAGTCATAAAGTGTAAATGCAAAAACCTTTCTTTTAATAAAAACAAAGCCGAGATCTTTTATATAAGGAGAGAAATATTATGTAGATACAGTAGAATCCGCTTAATGTGATCACGGATAATGTTATTATTGTGATAATTTTGACTGGGAACCGGCCGCTTTAATTAGTTTACATACAAAAACCATCGGATAATGTGATCAAAAAGCCGCTTATTATTATCACTTTGAAGCAACTTCCAACACAATAATCTCTTTTTCTAAGTATCTTTTTCTGATTTGTCATTGAAATTTTATATCTTTACAAAACACGTCACTCGTTTTAATTTCTATACAAAAACTAATGAAGTTTCCCGTTTCATGGCGTGTTTCTATTTTGATTTTGTTAAATGTGCTTATGTATTTCAATTTAAGTATAGTTTATTCTTGCTTTTCTTACAATGTCGACGAAAAAGCGAAACGATCTCTCGGTAAAACAGAAGGTGGAAATTATCGAAAACCACTGTAAATTAAGATTCTCTAATTTTTGGTTTCTAAAATTCGTTTTTTCTAAAATTTGCTAATTATTAACAGTCGGTTAATGTTATCAAAATGTTCTTGGCCCAAAGTCAAAAATCCGCACATCAAGCGGATTCTACTGTATTTATATTCCAGAGAGCAAGGGTAGTAAATGTATAATTAATTATACAAAAGATGAGTTACCTGATATGTTTATATATGAGTTATATATGGTATCATTAATTACCTGTAGATTAATTAGAGCAAAATTAGATTATAAGATTTGTACCAAACACCATGTAAAGTGGTGGTGAAAAAGAGAGACAGATGTAAGAAAAGAAGGAAACTGTGGGAAACTTTTTTGATTAAGGCAGTGTTCTAGTCTAAAATTTTAAAAAATTCGAATTTTTGTTTTCTGCATATTCTTAAAGTTTAGACATTGAAGAATATATCCACGAGAGAAAATTTTAAAATTCCAGTAATTTATGTAGTTATAGCTATTTTAGTGACGCACTGTAAACCCTTCAAGTCGGAACATATAGGGTAACGCCTGACAGGTGACAATTTCAGCTATAAATTATGGGGATGGGACAACTCGCCGCGGCCGACTCGCCACCGGCCATCTCGCCGCTGGCCAACTCGCCGCCGGCCAGTTGTTGGCGGCCGATTTCGCCACCATCAATAAAAATGGTTTTTGTATTTTTAATATTTTAGTAATACAAATAATATACTACATTATAACAAATTATTACGTGTATAATTGCCGGGTTAAAAGGGGCTTTTGCTTTAAAATACATTAGGTAGCTTAAATTTAAGTACGGCTCAATTAAATAAAAATACCGATAAATAAAAAAAATAAATAAAAATAAACGAGTTTCACCTTTTTCGAGTTCCACCTTTGGCGAGTTCTTTCGGTCTTCAGGGATATTTTTAATTAGTTTAGCCGTTTGTAAAAACGACTCGGAGCGCCCGGAGCGGAGGGGACCGGAACGCAGAGTCGAATTTGACAAAGACAACCATAGCAATACACGGATCTATCGTAAAAAACACATTTTTATTTGTTTGTTTAAAGATTAATAATTTAGGAGAGACATCTGGTGAAAATCTGGCGGCGAGTTGTCCTAGACCCATAAATTATATAAATGTACAAATAGGTCAACCCAAAACACTTACAAATCGTAAATAGTCTAGCTTTTAAAAATCTACGATCTACGAATGGTTGACATGATATCTCAAGTTTTATTTGACCAAGTTACTTCAAATTTTGTACCAACCTTCAATATATATCTGCCTATCGCCCCTACCACTTTTGTACCAAAATTATTTTGCTAACTATTTTAAAAAATTAAAAATTATGGAAAAAACGGGTCAAAAACTGTTTTTTGTTTTCAGACAGCTGCCGTTTCACGAAAATTTTTTTTCAGTTTTCTTTTTGATAGGGGCTAAAACCTTACTAATAAAAGATTGTTTTGTAGATTGTCAAAATATCAATAAATATGTTGTAAAAAAATGAATGGTAAAAATTTTGTTTGTTTTTTTTTTCGAGATCGAAAAATCACCTAAAATTTATGGGTTTAGACTAGAACACTGCTTTAAGACTGACTTTGGCTATAAAGGTATGAAATGTAATAAATGTAATGTAAGAGAAAATTTTTGTTAGTTCCCTCAACGTAAATTTCAATACTTTCTTATTAGGTTAAAAAAAATCGATAGATTTGTTTTCCAGAAATTGCACGAATGCTTAGGAAACCACAGAGAAAAGAAAACCCAGCAAACAAGATGTATTGAAGATGTATTAAAAAATTCATTTTGTAAAATAAAGTGGTGATAGGTGAAAATTTCTTTTTTCACTTTTTCATTCTACCGTATTGGTTTTCTCCAACTATAAGTATTTTAGAAGTATATTGCAGACAGAATGTTAGTTCCATAAGGTTAAAATAGAAGTGTTTTCACAATTTTTGCAAAATATTTTTAAAAACTTGGAAAAACTTTACGTAATAAAAGAATTCAAAATGGATATGGAGACTTCGAAAGGTAAAAATTTATCCAAAACTTGGTGGAAAAATTTTTCAAATTATAATACTTTCCTTATTAAGGAGTTTAGAAAGTAAACATGTAGTACTTGTCGTAAATAATCTTATAATATTGTGAGTTGGTATTTGTAATTATCTATATAAAAGAACTAATACTACATTCAGTATAATCTGCAATGAAGAACCCAAATTTTTTAGTGATTCTGGGAGCCAAAACAATTATGCTGTCTATCAGGGTTTTGTAGAATGCTCTAGTTTTCAAGTTATGAATTTTTTGACTTCTAGAATCACTAAAATCTTGAAATATTGATTGCCGATATACTGAATGTAATGAACCCTTGTTAGATATGGAGACCAATGTAAAGACTTGGAGAACCTAACATAATAAAACATAACATGGTGTCAGAAGTGAGATAAACGGCTTATAATCAGTTTCTACAGTTATTTTTTTGTCCATATACATATTAGTGAAATCTTTTACATCCATAAACTATTGCTAACAATTCTTTCTCGATTTCTTATTATTAATATACTTGCATTAGGCAAACATAGGCTATCATCCATCTGCAAGATAACATCTCTTACAGCGTCTATCGATGAATCTACCTATAGTACTACATATATCTATAATACTTAAAACATCATAATAGTCTTCTTGTTATCGAAATATCTCAATAAAGGAGCGTTAAATATCAGTTCTTTTCATTTTTCAAATTCCGTCTGAAAAAAATACTTTGGCACTAGCTAAACAAGATTTTACTTCTTCTATGTTAAGAAATTGATAATCTCCTCTTCTTTCTTGGGTCTACTCGAATTTTACCTGATCTTGTGTTGATTAATACCAAGGAACTTACCCACTTCGTTGGTTTGTTAACTTTTGATATTACGTTTTACTTTTCCATATTTTCAAACTTTTTTTAATATTCATTTATCAACTTGAATGGTACTCTCAGCATAATTTCTTAATCCTAGATTCAATTGACTAGGAAGTTTTCCTAGACTTTCAAACAACACCTTGTATTTGCTTAAGTCAAACTTGGTCATACTCAGTTCTTTCCGTTATATGTACCACCCTTTGAATTAGATTTAGTTGTTTGTATGTTAGTTTGTCTTAAATTCTTCACGAACGTCTACATTCGTTCTTCTTTTTCTTGATTACTGTTATTTATATTCATTTCAATTAAATTCATCATTTTCAACTTCTACATCTTAAGAACGCATCTTATTCATATTGTTTCATATCACTTATCATTATTTACTTTGTATTTGGTTAATCTTATTTTTAAATTATATTTTCTTTTTCTTCCTGTACCTTACGCTTAATGACAGACCCAGGATTTTTAAAGCACATCAGGAAGATGAAGATTAGAGAGCAACAGCGCAAGCTTTAAATGTGAATATAATCACAGCATACAAATGGTTACAAAAAGGACATTTTCCTAAACACAAAGGCGGTAATGCATCTACGAAAAAGACTTTCTATAATAGAATCATTAGGCATTATTAAGGTGGATTGAGGAAGGTGGCATATTAACATTGAAAACAATATGTGATCACGTTCTTAACAATTTCCAAGTTCGTGTTTGCTGTAACACTTTCATTTGTAGAAAACTTGTTTTCATTTGCTCCAAACCTGTTTTCCTCCAAATAATACTATAAAAGGTATAGATCGCAGGTTAGGGTTGAATTTTATGAATAGGTTATATAACTTTACAGTTCCAATATTTTACCAGGTTTTTGTATATTTGTAAAAAATTGATATTGTTCTATTTCTAATTGCAATATTCTTTTTTGGAATAAAATATTCTTCAAATTCTGTTTACTGTCTTGAAATTTTAATTCTTTCTCTAACAACGGTGAATGCTCTGAATACTAGTATTATATTACTGCCCAGGTGATATAACGAGATCGCCACTGCTCTTTTGACATCTTTATTAACTTTGATTCTTACTGCGATTAAATATATTTCAAATTGAAAATACCAATTTTCTGAACTTCAGTTAATTGGACCTATGCTTCAGTAAATTTTTTAAAATTTTATTTCTTCCTGTGGTTTATCTTCTATTTTAGTTTCTTCTGACACCATGTTATGTTTTATTGTATTAGGTTATTCAAGTCTTTATGTTGGTTCCCATTTCTAAGTATTACTTCTCTTATACAGAGATTAATTATGTTAAGAAGTTTATGGTCAAAAGTATCTACTTTCAAACATTAACAGCGAGTTAATATTTCACCTGAGCTTTATAGAACTGGCCCTAAAAAGCACAGAAAGGAGAAACAATATGATTTAAAATAAAACCTACATAGGTGACAAGCAGTGCATGACCAGAGATCATTTATTATAGAAACGCCTGACAGAAAACTATTTAAAAGGAACGGGAAACAAATATTGAAAACAAACAAAACAAAGTAAATAAAGAAAACAAAAGTGAGGATGAAGTAGAAAAAGGAAATAAGGAAAAAGAAAAGAAGAAACCAATAATCAGGAAAACCCTATAAACAGACCAATAGAAAAAACAAGTTTTTTTAAGAATTCAGTAAAAACTTAACTAACTATATTTAGTTAATCGGTAAAAATCATAACTATGTTAACAATCATAACATAATGTTATGTAGTAGGCTATATCTGTTAAATTTAAAAATAACCTAAAGAAATTGCAACTTTGGAAATTGAATAGTAAAATAGTAAAAAATAAAAAGTGAATAATAATAAACAAAATTCAAGAACAGTAAAAATTCAAGTAAAAAATAAATGCACGGCAATGGAAAAAGAAACAGCCCTATCTTCCACCAAAATAAAATTGTCTTTGAAATTAAAAAACCCATTTCTGACTACTGATTGCCCTACCAAGTTGTCTCAAAAATTAAATTTTGAAACACCCGATGTCCACAATTGCTTATAATGAAACAATGGCATAAACTCCATGAAATGTTTTTCTACAATTTATGGTCCGCATTATTTCTCAAAATTCTTTTTTAAATACTTACAACTATTTTCCTTCTCCAAAAATACTTTAATAAGGCACATACTTGTTAAGATTCCCAAAATCTAAAAAAATCAAATATAGAAAGAAAACTAATACAATTTTTAAAAGTTGCCAATGTTAGTACACCTGAATTGGCAAAAACTTTTTTTTAGAATAAAATAATTGAGCTTACTGCAAGCAAACATTGCAATCCAGCTTGAAATATTTCTACATGGCGATAATCAAACAAACAATTGGTGACATTTTCCCACGTAGGAACCGGAGAAGTAGTGTTCAGAGTTCCTTTACAGCCTGGTCCATGTTCCCACCAGCTTCCACTAACTGGATCAAGTTTCAAGACTGTACTTTTCTACAAAAGTGCTCTAAATTAATGAAACAACAGGATTTATAATTTTCGACCTACCTTGTGATCCAAAAATCCGATGTCCAAATACAAACAAATTAGAAATGCATTCCAAGATAACCACACCAAATTCCACAACAAATACTAAAACAATTTATTTTACAATAACAATAAAAGACATTTAGAAAATCTTACCCAAGTAATATACTTGGCTCGGTATTGGAAAGACCCAAAAAATCCAAAAATGACAAACACGATTTCAAAAAAGTTGAACAAAATAGGTATCCATAAAAAACCAAGAAAATCGAAGATCTGTCGTTGTATCACAGATAACTAAAAAGGCAAATGTAATTATTTAAATTAAAGGAAAAAATATAATCTTACCATTTGTAAAAAACATATCGATATAATAGCATATCGGGGTTTACAGATTCCCATTATAATAAATTACTTATAAGTATACTAAATTAACTAATGCAAGTTATTAAATTATTCATTTTTCTTTCATCACAATAAAACTGGACGTTTCCTTGTAAATTTACATTGTGAGTAAATACAAACAAAACCATTTTATACAACTTCCATAATTGCATGTAAACTTGCAGGTTATTATTAAAAATTATTTAAACACTAACAGATCTTCGTATAAAAAACATAAATAAACAAAAAAGTTGACACTATTACATTTTTATCACAAAAAAAACAGCAACATGTTGGTTACTCTCCATGAATGAACGATGCTTGTAAGTAGAATTGTTTAGTCCAATGAACTTCATTGGTTACAACTTTTGCATCTTTCGGTGTAATTGGTTGCCTACTATTCCGCAGATTTAAAACAACGAATTCCACTATGAGTTTCTATGAGTTTTCCGACAAATAAATTCCTAATATGCATGGGCGTCCATAGGATCTTTTTCATGGAGGGGCAAAATCAAAAAAAAAATTTATTATAAAAAATTTCAGCACTGAAATTTTTTAATGTTCTTTATTTGCAGAAAACATTTCAGCAGAGCGAAAACATTTGAAAGCGCACAAAAGTACCAACGCGAACGGTGAAAAGTGTTGATTGGCATGTCGAAGCGATAAAAGTGCCAGGCCGAACGCGTCCTAAGTTCGACTAAACTCCCGTTGAACTTACTTATGTCCAGTTGTACCAGCGTGAGTTCAAGGATACAAGGTAAACGGATGCAGTACGCAAAATGCGCTTCCAGGTTTTCATAGATATAATAAAAATTGTTATTGAATTTGAAAAATAACATTAAAATGAAGCAATTAAACTGTATGGATAAAAAAATTTCTATAATTTAAAAAATAATCAATTTCAAAATTTTCGATTTTTCACATAAAAGTTGGTAAACTTTTATTCTCATTCTTACTTACTTTCTTTTTATGTGCAATTTCGGAGCACAAGAACACTAATGCCCTTATTAATAGTCACGGATTAATCCGAGATTCAAGATTATTTCTCGAAATAGCAGCTGTTGCTACGATACGGCTCAAGTTCCAGTAATCTCATTGGTAAATCCTAGGATTATCTTGAATCTCCGATTAATCCGTGACTACTAATACGGGCATTGCTGGAGAAAGATGCTGTGGAAACTATTCTTCCGAAATCCCTTTTAGTTAAAAGTCTCCGAAACAAATAAGATAGCAATGGCACAATGTAAACCAAATATTGACATGTTCATTTCCGACTTCACAAATAGGATTAAAACTGAAGTCGAGGAATGGCTAGGGAAAGGGAAAAACTCAGAAGACCAGCCAATAGAAAGTACCTCCCTTCAGGTGGAGGTACGACACATTATAAAATCATTTTAAAAAAAAGCCCCGGACCTGACAGAATAGGGTCATCGCGGAACTGCCAAGGGCGGGGATGGCGGCAGTTACGGGCATTCTCAATACCGTGCTGCACCTCGAACACTTTCCAAGTCGTTGGAAAATGGCCGATGTCATTCTGTGCAAAATCTGGACATAATTCGAGAAACCCTGTCTCCTACAGACCTATCATCCTGCTCCCCTCTCTCGGCAAAGTTGCCCAGAAGGTAATCCGTACAAGATTAAATAAATGCTCTGTAGTAAAACCATTCTATTCTCCATTAACGGTTTTGTTTCCGCGCAGAGAATTCCATTACGCAACAAGTGCTGATGCTAATAGAACACATCACGTTGCAATGGAACAAAGACCTCTGCAACGGGAACAGTGTTCTTCGAAGTCGCGGAAGCTTTCGATAAGGTGTGGCATATGGGCTTAATCTATAAACTCATACACGGCGAAATCGAGTTAGCACTTGCCCGGCTGATAGCGTCCTATCTGTCGGACTGGAAGTTCAGGATAAGGGTGGAAAGCATTAGATAAAGTGAAAGACCCATCGAGGCAGAACTTTCTCAAGAGTCCATCTTAACCCCCACATTTTAAATTTTCTATGCAAGAGATATATCCATCCCAAGGCCAACACACACGACCCCCACGGAGCACTTCACGTTGTTCGGGGACGACACCGCGTACTACGAGACCTGAGACGTGAGACCTAAGTTCGTCATAGCAAAACTCCAGGAGGCTTTAAACGAGCTTGAAGCACGGTACCGTGCTTTGCGTATAGGGGTAAATCCCAGCAAGAGCGCAGTAACATACTTCACCAGGTCAATAGCGAACAGATCTGGCCACAAGTTCCCTCAAATATCTGGAGGTGATATAGATAGGGAGCACCGATGAGGTCCACACATAAAACAAGTTACCGGTAAAGCAATAAGAGGCGCCATGGGCGCGCTTGGTCCTCTTCTAAACAGGTACAGCAAACTGTAAGTCTAAGAGGGTCATAAACTAACTGATCAAAACCATAGTCAGGCCAATTCTCATATATACTGCACCAGCCTGGGGCTGCCGTAAATGTGGCGTGCCATGAAGATCCAATGGCAAGTCTCAAATATGAGGCTGTAGGAGGACACAAATCTAGAGACCATACAGCAATACATCCAAAGCGCGGCGGAAAAGCTCTGTGAAGTCTTAAAACCCTTTGATCCAAGAGCTCGGTAACTACCGACTCGAGGATTACATAAGGTACAAGAGGCCAAAAGCACTCTTGCAGCTCCCCCCCCCCCCGCAACGGTCTAAAACTAACAATGAGGTTCTTCCAATTCCAGGTAATGCCAGTAGCACAGACAAAATACAAACAAACAGATGACTCACGCGGAATAGGGGAAGACATCAGCTGTGGTATTTGTATTTGTAAACTTTCTAAACCTTGTAAATGTAAATATTAATTACTGTTGTAAATAAATTGTCGTCAATGAAGGACAGGCCAAAAGGGTGTGACCATGGCTGCTCTGGATGGGATTGCCTAAACGCGAGCCGTATAAGCGACTACCCCTATCCCTAAACCAAATCTAATTTGCTCTGAGCACTCTCAGATCTATGAGCGGTTACTACTACTACTACTTACCGCTTCGACATTCAAAAACTCTTCAAAGACTTCTTTCCCCAATTAACGAGCGAAGCGTTGCAACCCCAAATTCGCGAATTCAGA
Source organism: Cantharis rufa (assembly GCA_947369205.1). NCBI lineage: Eukaryota > Metazoa > Arthropoda > Insecta > Coleoptera > Cantharidae > Cantharis > Cantharis rufa. The sequence continues at coordinate 16,085,521 of OX376309.1, read as the reverse complement.
ATTCAGAAGACGTGCAGGGCAGGGCCAGGGCACTTACCCGAATATGGCGATATATAACAATAGCATATTATATTTAAAAAAGCGATACAGTTAACGGGAGAGAAACTGAATTAAAATGTCAAATATTCTGAAATTTGAGTCTAAGAGAGTAATATGTGATAATATGACTGAAATACATTGACTGCGAAATGGGCTATATTATTTATAAAACTGACTCATAAAATTAATTTCACCCCAATTAATGGTACTTTTAATTTTTTAAATTCTTTTTCATTGAGAGACAGTTAAAGTGCTTGTTTTATTTTAATAAAACAATCACAGCAAAACGTGTATTAGACTCTTATCTACATTTTTTTTAAGTTAATAATTTTTCCTAGTCCGTAGTCCTCCCCCCGGAATGTTTGTAATAATAAAAATTCCCAGAAGGGGAACCCCCGAAAATGTTACTTTTTTACAAAAGGCTTTTTACGAGTGCCTCCCCCCCCAAGAAATGAAATCCTGGCTACGCGCCTGGATTTTTCCGATAAGTTTATTAGTTTGGCACGTAAACCGACCGCTCAACTTGACTCATCTCTGCCTATGCCACTGGCCTGAAGCTTCAGCACCATTAGCAGATTTTAGGGAGATCCTTCACTGTAAATAGTATAATGTTATATTTAAATGTTTATTGTACAAAGTTGAAATCGATCCAATAGTATTACAACTGAATAAGTATAAATAGAAAAAATACACTAAACTAATTGACTATTTAATTATGGACACTGCTGAAAGCAGCAATTATCTGTAACTGACTTAAATTCTTCTATTTGTAAAGTCATTTCAAAAAAGTCATATTTCTCGTGAATACTTTTTGTTGCTACCACAAGTACACTCTGAGGATTAACTCCAGGTCCTAAAACAATTTTCATAAATATGTACTTATTTAAAACTTGAAGTATTAAAAATTTACTTATATCCAGATGAGCGGACAATGCAACTTTATCTAAACTCAAAGCCCAAATATGCAAGTTGTGTACTCTCAATACTCCATCGATCTTCATAAATACAGCATTTACGTCGTTGAAATGAATTCCTTTTGGAATTCCCTCCATTAAAACCAATAATGCATCCTTAATAATACTAAATGTTGTTATCAGTACTAAAATTGAAAATAAGAACGTACAAACTGGATCAATCAAATTCCATTCTGGCTAAAAAAAATTATAATTAAAAAAAAATTCCAAAGAAATAGCTTAAATTTAGGAACAGTAAATTTTGAATAACCGTTACAAACCAGTTTACGTTAACCAAACTGGAACCAAAGAACTATGTTGATTGTTCCAGAAGAAGAATATATTTAAGTTTAATAATAAATACAAACCTTATAATATATTACAAGTGCAGCTATAAATACTCCAAAACTTTGTATAAAGTCGCCAATTACATGTATAAATGCAGCTCTAACATTAAGGTTATGTCCATGTTCAGATTTTGATCCATGAGTGTGGCCATGCTGGTGTAATGTCACACCCATTCTAAAACAGACATGTTAGAGGGATCATTGAGGTTTTTAATAGCTTACAGAATGTTAACTGCTAAACCAACTCCTGATGTAATTAACATAACACTAGGATCGATTTCGAAATCTCTTTGCATGACTCTTTGGATTGCCATGTAAACCAAAATTCCAGTGACAACCCAAATTAGAAGAACCGATATCAGAGCACCTATAACTTCCGCTCGATACCATCCAAATGACATTTTTTTTGTGGCTGGTCTAGTCGCGACCCAAATAGAAAAAAGCGATATCATAAAGCTGGCAAAATCTGATAACAAATGAGCAGCATCTGTGGCTATTGCTAAACTCCCAGACATATAGCCACCTAGAAAATTTAATTAAGAAATTGAAATCGATATAGGTATTTTAACAATGCGAACCTATAGCTTCTCCTATCATGAAAATTACACATAAAATACTGGCCCATATCAGTTTTCTTCTAGCTTTACTATCCACTTCTTCAAATTTTGATTTATGACAATGTTTAAGAACTGCAAAAAAAATTATAAATTACATTAAGTATTAGGTTATCAAACTCGATGACTCATGTTGGAAGTATTCAATCGCAATGAACTCAAAATGTAAAATAATTTACATTTCACCTAAGCTTGTGGTGTCTGCATTTTCTTTGGCACGGTGAGTTATGTCATTTTCAATTTCAGGTGCTTGGTAATTTGATTCCAATTCTCCTTCTAATACTGTACAGCATCCTGAATCTACCTTTCCATGAACACAATAGATCATACGTTTGGGAGAAGAAGTTTTGATTGGAGTGAAACTTTCATTATTTTCAATCGATCCATAACTTTTTTGTCCCGGAAAACTAAAATGAAAATTATTACAAAATTAAATAAGTAATTGTTTTTCAATTAATTTTTATGACTCAAAACTGATAATCTTGACATTTAGATTTATATTTTTAATTTAAAAATGTTGACTTACTTAATACTAACGTAATTCTCTGATTCGTTATCCATGTCTTATTTTCACTATATTGTCACTACTAAAACAATAAATTAAATAAAAGTACAAAATACCAATAACATTATTGTTGGACTGTGCAATAGCTCAATTTTGCAACGTAGATGTTTGTTGTAGAATGAGAGATAGTACACTCGAACCCAATAATCATTTACTTATCATATTTAAATGACCTGATAATCATTTATACCATAACAAGTTTAAACTTTGTTATTTATTTTAAAGTGGGGCGCTACAAACTGATTTTTTTAACGAATTGAAATATTCTGATATGCTGGTGTCATTTATTATTTTCGACTGTGTATTGAAATAGATAACATAAGCTTTTAGGAAATATGTAACTGTGATAAGCAAAATATACCTATTCAATTCTTATGGTTGTACACAATATATTATAATAATGTTCACGTAGTCATGTAAAAATTTAAATTTTTATATTTCTTTTGCTTAGGAAATAAATGTTATCCACGTTAAATTACAAAATATCATTTTAATAATCGCGTTTTCAAAATTTTGAAAACGAGCTTCATCAAATATCCACAGATGCTCAAGACTATAAGACTTAAGTAGATAAGATCGATAAGATAAGAGGGCATGGAAGATTCCTAGGTCGGTTTTTGATTAGTTATAGATAGATCGAATTTAGCTTAACCCAGCTTTTTTCTCTAATAACTCAAAAACGCTATAATAACATATATCAAAAAAGGTGAAAAGTGCCAAAAGTATTTTAAGCAAAAAAGACGAATGATTGTTATCGATTGTTATCGTTTTAACAGATCAAGTATAGCTCGTGTTATTTTTTAATATTATCAAACACTAAATCTTTTTCAGTTTTATTTCAGTAACGCTCACATGCATTTGAGAAAGCGATAATTGTAATTCAGATTTGTTAATTAAATACAATTTTGAAATATCAATTTATCAAAATATCAATTTTGAAATATCAAAAAGCAACAATTGAAATTGAGATTTGTTAATTGTATTTGAGAAAGACTCAATTGTAATTCAGCCCACAAATGGTATTGCTTCTTAGTTTTAGCGGAGTACACAAAATAATAAATTCACAAAATTGCTAAAAATCTCAATTTGATTTATAGCATTGTTTTAATGTCAAAACGTATTGTAGCGTTTAACGTTTGAGTAGCATTGTTATAATTTCTTTTCGTATTTTATTACCAATATTATCTTATATTCAAACCTTGAATATGCTAATATGCATTTTTTATACGGCTATTACAATGGAAATGCATTGGCAGCTAAAAGAAAATACCAAGAAGATATCTCCAAAGAAAGCTTCCAGAAGATGCAAAAGTTCTTTCTAGGATATACGGGTTTGTATACAAATTATTATTAAACTCATCAAGATGCATTGAACAATAAATTATGTAAAAATAAATCCCTGTTAAATACTTAACGGAATTTGGAAAATTCCCAAATACGTATAAAGAAAGAAGTCGGAATGCTGTCGATGAAGATGACTTACCAAACAACCAAGACGTTTTGGATATAGTAGAAAACAACCCGGCAACTATTAGCATCAGAAAATTGGCAGCTGAACTACAAATATCTAAACACAAAGTTAGTCAAATTAAATAATATTATTTTTAATGAATTTTTTAAAAAATTATGGAAGATTAATTTGACTTACAGCTGCTTACATAATGCTTACAACTACCGGATACCTATGCCCGTTTTCACCAACATTTATTTAAGAATTCCCTAGCAAAGAATTCTTTACGCTAGGTATTCCCTAAAATAATACTTAGGAAAATTTGCATTTCACCAACATAAGAATTTCTTAACGAGCAGCTCCCTTGCTAGGTATTCTTTACAGCGGACAAATGAACTAATACGGGTTGTAAATGTCATATTTGAATTTATACACACTAAAAACGTTTTGTTTGAATTTAATAAATAATTTTGTTTGAATAATTTATTTTATTCAATAGAAAGAAATTTTGTTTCGATTTAAACAAAATTATTTCTATCAAACAAACTGAATTTGTTATTTCAAAAAAATATTTTTTTCAAAATTTGTTTAGATTAAACACATTGTTTAAATTTGTTCTGTTTAAATTTAATAATTGTTTATTACTTTAAATAAAACTTTTATTTTAAATCAAAATAAAATCAAATTAAATAAAATTTTTCTTTTAGGCAACTAAAAAACCTCAAACAAAATTTTTATTAGGGTTTATGGGCGATACTGATTGATTTCTAAAATAATAATACCCAAAATAATTGTCATAAATAATATGCACATTTATGAATAATATATTTATTTATCATTAATAAACTCTAGAGATCCTACTATTAATTTTAAAACCTTAATTTTAAATCTTACGACAAATTCCACATTAAAATTTTCATTTTCAAATCTCTCCAAACAATCCAAAAATCTCTCCATGGCGAGAGAAAAATAAGAATAAACACTAATTTATACCTGTAATACAACCGCTAAGGAATCCCTAACACGTTAGGGGTCGGTAAATCGGATACCTAAGGTTAGGGATTTCTTAATGCTCTTTAGGAACTTTTAGCGCTTGGTGAAAATCAAATTTGACATAAGAGTTTCTTATCTCAAAGTTAGGGAATTCTTAACGTTAGGAATTGTTGGTGAAAACGGGCACTAAACTTTTTACAAGAAAATCTTCCAATATTGCTAGATGATATATGATTCTGATATGAAAATGATTGATTCATTTTGGACAAGTACAACATTTTTTAAATAATGCGTATTCAGAAAAATGGATAGAGAGAGGAGGATTTATTAATTGGCCGGTACGATCACCCAATTTAACACCTCTCGATTATTGTTTATGGAGTGCCCTTAAAGCTATAGTTCACAGAGATAGAAGAAAGCCCGAAACCAGAGAGAAATTAATGGAAAGAATACAGATAGGTGTGACAGAACTTAACGAAAGAAGCACCATTATAAATAATACCGTGCAACACCTTTTGAAAAGAGTACATCTGTGTGCTAAAAATGAGGGAGGCCATTATGAAAATTTATTAAAATAAATTTTGTGAATTTATTTTTTTCGTTTGTACCAGTTTTGTTTTTGAAATATTTCAAAATTTCTAATAATGACGTTTTGCTAAATCCCCCCCCCCTCTCCCCCGGATTTTAAACTTTGGTTATAAGATAGTTTTAATAGTTTTAAAAAAGAGAATAATCTTTTTTTCTGTTACTCTCTGAATCCCAAAACAAACAAATTAAATTTTGGGTGTCACACAATTTTCAACTTTTTACCCCCGATTGGTTTTCAAAAACACGGGGTATATGAAGTTACTATGTACAATCTTTGCTTATATAATATATCTTTGTGTCACCATATTTCCCGAACGGTTACAGGTAGCGACGTACTTTTCTGACAGCATGTTTGTAAAGGATCAGGAAAGTGTTCCTGGCTAGTCAAATACAATTTTCACCCACGAAAAGAAGTTCTATCGCAGAAAACCATCTCTATCACTCACTCATTTTTATATTTTAATAATAGCTATTTAGATTTTTAGAACAATGCCTCAAATACAAATATCAAAAATCAATTTCTGTACATTTCAAAAAATAAAGTGGTACAACCATGGACTTAGAAGTCTTAGAAGAAGACTTAGAAGTATCTAAGTCCATGGGTACAACCAAATATAAGAAAGGTACACACACACACACAGGTACAAACCATTAAAATGGCGAAACCATTGGCGAAATACATGAAAATATGTATTTGAAATACAAAATACATTTGTTTTGGGTATTTGAAATACAAAATACAATTACATTTTGTTCCGAGTATTTAAAATACAAAATACAGTATTTCAAATACAAAATATAACATTTAAAATACAAAATACATCATTTCAAATACAGTACATTGTTATACCTGGTTGGGAACAAAACAAATAACAGTACAATACAACAGCAGGGCCGTATTCAGTAACATCGTCGAATGAAAAAAATCGCAAACAAAATTTTTTACGTTACTGTTACTGAATACGGCCCTGTCTATTTGATGTTATCAATTTTAAAATATTTTGTATTTTGTACAGTATTTTGTAATTTGTATTTGAAATACAAAATACAAATACCTTGAAAATACGTGTTGAAATACAAAATACAAAATGTATTTCAATTACGTATTTCAAATACAAGTATTTCAAATACTGCCCAGCCCTGCTTATAACCAAAATTTAAAATCCGGGGGGGGGGGGGGGGGTAATTATTACTTATAATTACATTATAAGTAATTCAATTTAGCGAAATGCCATAATTAGAAATTTTGAAATATTTCAAAAACAAAACTGGTACAAACGAAAATAAGAAAGGTACAAACAGGTACAAACGATTTGGACTATTTTGGATCAAAAATTCGAAATGGGGGGGCTGGCGAAATGCCCATTTTAGATATTTTGAAATATCTGAAAAACAAAATGGGTACAAACGAAAATAAGGAAGATACAAACAGGTACAAACGAGGTACAAACTATTTAGACTATTTTGGATCCAAAATTCTAAATGGGGGGGCTGGTAAAATGCACCTTAAAATGGTGGTTGTTGAAGTAATTCGAGTGTTTCCAGAAAGTATTCGTATACCCCTATACCAAGAGAAATATGTGTTACTAATTCACACAATTGTGCAGAAAAAGTACCCAATTGTGTAATTTTTTTGCACAATTATATTATGAAATAGTAACACATATTTTTTTTCTCTATTTATATATTAACAATGTTAATTGTATATTATGAAGTCGTTTTTGCCATATAAAAGTCGATTTTACAGCAAATCTTTTTAAGCATTTGTTGTTGCAAATTTCATTACCTTCAATTTTGTTTATACTATACATTTTTATATTTTGTCGCAACTTTTCTGACTGACAGCGACTTAAAGAAGACTCGGTAAAATACAAAAAAATTTTCATATATATCTCGCGAAACGGTGCAACGAAATAAAGAAATGAATAGGCATTTTATTTTGTAAATTTCATTTTATACATTTTTGTTCATATACATTTTTCTATTTTGTCGCACCGTTTCCGAGATATGAATGACAATATTTCTTGTATTTTACCGAGTCTTGTTTAAATCTCTGTCAGTCAGAAACAGTGCGACAAAATAAAAAAATGTATGTGAAAAAAATTGAAGGCAATAAAATTTGCAACAATAAAATTTTATGTACCTTTGTCCTGCTGTGTCCACCCCAAACCAATTTGGTTTTGACGTTTCTCCAAATACAATTGATAATCTGAATTTGAATAAACATTTTCTGAAATTCAATCGAGTGATCAGAATTATGACGCTTTCTGAAAAATAATTGACAAATCTGAATTTCAATTGAAACTGATCCTACATAGAGCAGGTCATGTTATTATGAGTAAACGTTATAAGAAGCATAGGTACTGATGAAATCATAAACAAATATTGTCTGTCTGATCGCTGTATATCATCTCTGATTGCTTCATTCATTTATTCCAAATTAAAAAATAATCACAATTTTGAATAACCTTTACGTTTGCTGAAATTATAGTCAACTAATTTGAATTACAATGGACTAATCTGAATTTCAATTGAGGCTTTTTCAAATACAAATGACTAATCTGAATTTAAATTGACGATTTCTCAAATACACCTGACTAATCTGAATTTTAATTGATGGTTTCTCAAATACAACTAACTGATCTAAATTACATTTATCGTTTTCTCAAATAAAAGAGAAGAAGGTGTAGTTAGGTTGCAGCTGATTATCTTACTTTTATCAAGTTTTAAATATTTGCCTGATGGCATTTCAAAAAATTCTTGAATTAAAAATAAAATGTTTTTTATTAAATTGAAAGATAAAATATATCATATTATCATCTTATACTTATTTACCTCACTTTATTTTGAAAAGCCAATCACAAATTTTCTATCTCTTTTTATTGTATCTATAAAATGTTCTATCAATCATAAACTATCTATATTACTTAAGTATACAAAATTTGATGGACTAGTGGGTCTAATAAAAGTTTCAAAATGTACCAATCGTATGATCATAATTACATTATAAGTAAATAACAATATAAGAAAAACAATTAAGTAACTCAAATGTTCTGAATAAAGGTTTGGCGTTCACGTGAATTTACGATGCTAGCTACGAAATTACATCTATGTTGTAAAAGAGCATATTGATTTAAAAATTAGATAAAAATTAAACATGATTTGTTTAACTAAGGTGGGAACCAAGATTAGATGTCAGTTATCAGTATCAAAAGGTTTGCTTCCATGAATAAAATTTTCGCAGGTCCGGTCTGATTCAGTGGGAAAAGCGGCAAATGACTGTACATAGGTCGGGGTATTTTGAAGGCCAGGTACCACGAATAAGTATTTGTTTTGAGTATAATATTTTATACACAATTTTGTTTTTCTCTTCAACCTCTCAATCAATCACGATTATTACTTTTTCCATAAGTTCTCTATACGTATGTAGGTAAAGGGAAAGCATTGTTTCCTCTTCTCCAGTCTATCCATCTTAATAGACACGTATCGTATCACTGATACGAGTAATTAGATCATGTGTCCAACCGAACCGTAATCGCCAGACAAAGAATGCTTTTGGGAAAAAGTAGTGGAGTAGATTCCCTTGCCTTTCTATACCGCAATACTTCAACCGTTCTCACTGATGCAGTTCCGCCTGAAGAAATCTATTTATGATCTATTCCAGCCCAATTACTTTTCTGCATCACCATCGTACTGATGGTTACTGCTTTCCCCCATCAGGGTTTACCATATCTAATTATCGTCACCTAGTTTAGTCTGCAGGTCAATGCAGTTGACCAATGACCAGTTGAGGTCAATGCAGAAACTTCGACTAAAGTCAGCTGGCTATCTGGCAGGCGTCCTTCTAAGAAACCTTTGATATCAAAGAAGAATCGGATAGCCCGACTAAAATCTGACAAGGAGCATGTAAACTGTGGGAAATCAAAGATTGGGCTAAAATTCTTTGGAGCGATGAAAGTAAGTACAATTTGTTTTCTTCTGATGGAATTAAGTATGTTCGACGTCCAGACAACCTGGTAAAGCAAAAAAAAATATCGAGAATGGTTTGGTTTGATTGTAAAAAAAGAGAAGAGACTAGAATGAAAATGTTGAAAAGCAAAGCAATCGAGGATAAACAAAGACAGTTAGTTAACGTAATGTTAATGAAAGCTCGCATTTGATTGGTAGATCGTCAGAAATATGGCTTTAGATTGGAGCATTTGTTAACATTACATTAACATTAACACTATTCTGACAGGGCAGTAAGAGATGTCAGAACATATGTCGAGAAAAGAAAAGGAAACACAATATAAGTAAACTGGGAGAATTGAAGAGAAATATGCATATTATGCATAATTTACAATATTTACATATGCATAATATGCATATGTTTTGTTGAACTAAAATACGAAATATTAAGAGCATTCGGGCTTTGACAACGTCAAAATTTTTTCTTCACTTTTTATACGCTAAAATAGATAATAAATTTTACCAAAATCATATGTAGTACCAGCGGCGAAGCAAGGAGTTTTATCACCGGGGCGGTCCCTGAATTTGGCGCCCCCCTGCTTGGCAAAAGTCAATTATTCTACCCAAATTTTGATTTGAATTAAATAAAATTTTCAAATTAAAAATATTTCTTTGGAAAAAATGCCGCCCCTAGTAAGTTCGCCCGGGGCGGATAGCCCCCCGCCCTAGCTCGCCACTGTGTAGTACCAATCATTACAAAAAAAAAGATTGTTCCCTCATTTCAAATTTTGAATAGAAAATAATCTAAATCGTTTGGATCCAAAATAGGGAAGGAAGCTGGCAAAATGCACCTAATTACCTGTAGCGTTTTAATTAAATTTTATTGGAGTGTGGATTTTTCCACTACATTTAAAATACTTAATATTATACATAATTATTTTGTTACCTTTACATAGGAACAAGGTGAAACTCGGATGACCGTGGATGACAGCACTTCTAAGGCTTTTAGCTTTTATACAGATGCTTTTCTAGTTTAAATGTTTATAGTTATAATATAAATAAAATAATAAATAGTCGAAACCTCGACTTAATTCATTAATCTTAATTAAGTGCAATTCTTTTCTATTAAGCTCAGATCATAATACCGTAAATTCATCTTATGTTCTATGTGTCGTTTTATATTTCTTCAATAGTTCAAAATTTCTCAGCTGAATTGTTTTCAGTTCTCATTTGTTTTTTGTTGAAACAGTGTTACCAACCTTGGTATCCATTTTCAATGATAATCATTGTAATCATTGTGTCGTCTCACACTTCCAATTAGTTTAGCACCAAATCGGGTTGCGCCGAACAGTCTCTGCGACGAAACGGGTTACGTCCAAACGAGAAATTGCTCAAGTGCCAAATTGTCAAAGCCCATTCCCAAACAAAGGTCTCTTACTATATTTCGTATAGAAGCCGAGATATCAACTGTAAATTGATAGGTTATTTTGTCTTTCAGTGAGCATGTTAAACTGGATTATTAGAATAGCGCCATCCATCCATGCAGTAGTCAACTAAATTTAGTGCTTCACTTTCATCTATAGTTGGACTTTTTTAAGAATAATATAAAAATTTATACTAAAGCGATGACCGCAAAACAATAACCAATAAAATTGGTTTGAAATTAGATGGTTGAAATTTTGCTAGTATAAAACTGCCTAATTCTAAAAAAATTTCATTGGTTCATTATTTGGATGTCATCGGTTTAGTATAAATTTTTATATTATTCTTAAAAAATCCAACTAGAGCTAAATATTTCACACTGTGGTTCATACTTATAACATAACTATAACACTGGCACATTGGCACGTTGGCACACATGGTTAAAATACATATTTTGCATATTGCATACAAAATAAGTAGGTAATTGTAGCAAATGTCATTTCGCATAAATGTCATAAATATTCCATCAACTTAAAATAATAGAATAATGCTTCTCATTACATTATGTTATTTGCAAATATAAATATTCAATCATAATAATTGGCTTCCTACCATTTGCATTTATTACATCAAATTTTTGTACCTACTCCAGTAAAAATAAAACCCATTTTATTCCGACTTTTTTCACTACCTCAAGTGTTGATTGTCGCCTTTGAACTTTCATTTCAAACTAACGCCAAACAAAAAAAATAAAATTTAAATCATAATCAATTATATTGAGGAAGCTACTGGAAGTTATTGCCTTCAAAACTATATTATATATGTATATTAAATACATTAATTATTATTATTATTGAATAATAATTTAATTATTATATAATATTAATAGCATTAGAGGCCTAGTAGGCCCATGGTTTGTTTAATCACGTGGTTCTACTGTTTCCTATCTCTCGCCTTGCGTTCCCAATCTCTCCCACCCATACTATTAAGATCTTCTTGCACTTCGCTTCACCATCTACTCCCCGGTCTCCCCCTTCTCTTGGTACCTCCAAAATCCATTTCCCATATTAGTTTTGGAACTCTTGTTTCACTCATTCTTGTCAAGTGTCCCAACCACCTCAATCTTTGCCTCTTGACGTACCCCACTATACTCTGTTCTCTATACAATTCCTTCAGTTCACCATTTGTTCTTCTGATCCATAATTCATTCACTTCTTTACTTCCAAAATTTTTCCTAAGAATTTTTCTCTTTCCCAAACTTCCAGCATTGTTCTATCCCGATTTCTTAAGTTCCATACCTAGCATCCGTATGTTACTGTTGGGTCTTATAATTGTCTTATATAGTCTTAATTTCAGAGTTCGCGAGAAGATTTTGCTATTTAATTATTACTGAAATTAAATAAACTTCTTCAATAAAAAAACAATTGGTTTTTACAATTTCTTTCAAAAGTTATTTGGTAATTACTTAAAATTTGAAACCTTGTTAAAATATTTCAAACGTTAATTACTGTTAAGTTTAGTTTGAAAAGTATCCAAAGCAGCTCGTAGTTTGCTATAAATAAAGAAGCGACGTTAATTTGACGATACTTAGACGTTGAATTAACGTTTATATTACGTATTCATTGGGTGCGTATTTAAATTATTCTACAATCAAGCCCATGCAACTACTAAGATCCTGAGGTTTGTATTTTGACAACCCATAAAAGTATTTTATTTTAAAAATGTTAAAGATCTAATTTAATAAAATCAATCACTGAACCAGTGGCGTAACTAAAAATGTGTGGATCCCTTTTCTGAACGGAAATCTGTTTAACCTTCCCCATAAGTTTGGAAATAAATATAAGTTATGTAATCCATCTCTCCTAAGGTGAGCTTTTAGTTATGCCACTACATAGAATATGCACATAAACTTTTCATTTGTAAAACGAGGTGGGGGGGGGGGGAGCTTAAACTTTGAAAAGTGTTAATCTCGTGTTTAAAGCGTTTAAAATAATAAATGTCGCACTTAAAAATCAATCAGTATCTTCAGTGATAAAATGTTTCAATAAATTTTGCAAATTACAATAAATTGCATCATCTATTTATTATGACTTGCCCTTGCAATCGGAATTTAGTTATCTTCATTGCATTTCCCTGATATAAAAATCATATTTTTATTATTTAACCCAATATCAACTTCTTAAAATATCAATTTTATTAAGTAAGTAAATCATATTCACCTGAATTAATAAATGCTGTGGTATAAACGGCCATGCTTAATTAAAATATTTTGAATCAAGAACCTAGTTGTATATATTATGTAGCACTAATTGTGTAGAATTGTAATTATAATCATCAGTTTGTTGTTAACAATCGTTAAAACAATAATTAAAATTAAAATATTTATTGTTATTGTGTAAATCTTGAAGTATTTTGATTGCTTATTGGGGGGACCAAAACAAATGCACATCCAATCCAGTATTCAATTTTCATATATTTTCAACCAAACTCGTCGTTTTACTGTAACTACAAGTATATAAATCTTATATTAATATAACATATAACAAATAAATTAAGTATCAATGTAATTAATTATCAGTTCGGTTTGCCATTTTTTTTTTCGACAAATAATATAAACAAATATTCCTATAATTAATTATAATTGGAATCAAGTAAGATTTATACAAAGATCCAAGATTAATACCATAAAAAGCATAGACAGATTTTCTTAAATTCAAAGAGAAGTAGATAAACAAGAAGAGAACTGGACCACTAGTCCCAATTTGGATTAATCCAATTTTAATTTACGGATTAATTTAAATAAACTTTTGATTAAGCTTCTGACTAGAAGATTTTGATTGGTTATATTGTATTATTGTAATTTTTTTTGCTTCTATTTTTAAATAACAGCATAAACAATTAGCACAAAACATAAAAATCCAAATTTTCAAAGTTTATCTTGGGACTGAAGAGGTTATAACATCTTCATTGACATTTTCTACAAAAATTTATTTTATTTTTAAAAGATAATAAAGCAGATGCTGTCTTTCTTTAACTAAGGGAGCGTTCATAAACCACGTAGTTTGATTTTGACCTCTTTAGAACCCCTCCCTCCCATCATGTAGCTTAACGTAGCTTTTACCATGATACTCTACATCCCCCCCCCCCTAGATGGAACGTAGTTTTTTTTTCTATAAAGTCCAGAAGACATGTTATGTTTTCTGTTAACAAAACTATTTAAAAATTATTTGGTATAAAAAATGAATAACACCGATATTTGTTTTTAAAACAAATAGCGCACCTATATAAAATATAAATAAAAAAAATCCAAATGCGGAAATAAATATCCATATTATGTTGTCGCTTATATTCTGAAAATTGCTTTCATAATAAATGAAGAAAACTACGTAGCTTGACTATAATCCCCCCGTACCCTCACGTAGTCCTGCGTAGCTTTCTACCTAACCCCTCCCCCCCCCTTGGCCAAACCACGTAGTTTATGAACGCTCCCTAATGGCCAATTCTAGAAAATTATTGACCTGGCTCCCTTATAACGAAAAGCTTTTCGTTCGACCGCTTAAATCGATTCAAAGCTTTCAAAATTATAAGAAATAAAATAAGTCATTTTTCCAAATTCTTTTTAAAAATTTAATTAAAATGCATTTCGGAAATTATTATTGTATTCTTTTAACATCTTTTTCATCTTTTCAAAATTTGTTAAATTTGATGATTAATGATGTTTGATAAAGATATTTTAAAGTTTTACAAAATAGCGATTTGTAAAGAAAAGATACCAATCAAAAAAAGAAGATTTCAGTGATATCTACAGTTATTTTTCCATTAATTTGTTATTTTTACATAAATTAGCTATTTTTATTACAACAAAAAAAGATTACCATGTTTTACATTAAATTTCTGGTTTTATACTGTTAAATATTTAATTAATTTAAAATAAGAAAAAATTATACATCTTCCAACTCTTTGAAAAAAAATATATTATCTATGTTTTAACATAAAAATCAAAAAAGTAATTTAATTTACAATGAAAGATATAAGATAATATAGAAAAGATTGTTTACAAAATTTCTATAGAATATCAATTAAAAAATTGGAGGCATAAAAATTCAAGACAGCTTTTGTTTGCGTATAAATTCTTGAACCAATCGGAATCTTTAAAATGATTCCCGCTTAGTTGAGTCTCAATTTTTAAAAATTTTTTAATTTTTTGAGAAAAAGATTAATAATTATTAGTTTAGTAAATACACTTTTTCAATTCAGACTATAACTTGGTGTTAACTAAGAACTCTGTGTGAACATTCAGGAAGGACGTAAGCGTAATAGATAAATCCTAAATGATTAGAAAAGATGGAAGAGCATTCGTAAATAAAGTAATAGATGAACTATTTGTATATTGGCCAGAATTTAAAATTGTTCATGGAAAACCACGATATAGACAGTCAGGTTTTAGTTGAGAGAGCTAATTAGGACATAGAAAACATGTTGGTTTCATGGATAAAGGACAACACTACCACTAATTGGTCAAACGGTGTCCATTTTGTACAATTTATGAATAATACATCCCTTCATTCAGGAATCGAACAATCTCTCTACAAGGATATGTTTGAAATTGAATCAAGAGTAATAATCTGTATTATACTTACATATATTCATGAAAAAAACGACCTTCATGAAATTATTGAGCAAATGAATTCATGTGCAGTGTGAAGAAGAAACAGAGGAGAAAAATGAAGAAGAGGAGACGCCGGCGCCGCTAACTAATACCTCATCAAACACTCCTTCAGCCAGAAACAAAGCACAAAAGAATTTGAAAAAACACACCGAATGAATGAAAAAAATTCAGATGCAACCTATTCTGCGGTTGACATCGGAGGTAATGTAACAATTCCTATTCCCGATGTCGACATCATAGGAGTTGTAGTCGAAATCAATAGAATATATATAAATCAATATTATAGAAATCAATAGAGATTGTGGAATGTACAGAATTGGAACAAAAGATGGGATTTTGAATATACTATATTACAGGTAGGATTACAGAATCTTTATAGATTAATGCTTGGAAGGGATACTCAACATAACACTTCGGAAAAATGAGAAATGCGCTACAAGTCATTAAATTTGTCAAATTGGACAGAACTGTCCAACTGCTTTAAAAAAATAAAATTTATGACAAATCTTATGCTGAGTGAGAAAGTGAAAATAGATGGAAGCGAATAAGTAAGAACAATTAGGACAGGAGGTCAAGATTTTTAGAGACAATCAAATGTAGAGATAAATGGCTTTTGGAAAGCTAAAAAATGGATTGTGTCTAGAAGATTATGCAAAATGATGTAATTTTTCTGCACAATTGCGTCGATTAGAAATACATATTTCTCTTTGTGTAGCATACATAAGGTTACAAACCAGGCCAGACAGAATACCTAATGTCGTCATATACAGGGTGTCCCTGGTGTGATAGAGAACACTTTTCTAAGAAACATTTTTAAGGAAACTTTTTATTCCCTCAATTAAAGCCCTCGAAAGTTTGGCCTCTTCAAAGCACCTTTTTTAATTTTCAGTTTCACGTGGCCATAGCCTGAAAAATATCGATTTTTTAGTAAAAACAGAGGTTACTGTCAGTTAATTGATACCACGAATTGAACTGTGACCTTTGCACTATTGGAAAGAGGACACTTTTCTAAGCGTTTTGAGATATTACATTAATATGGATTATCCATTAGTTTTCGAGAAAACGGCATTTAAAAATCAAAATTTTACATGCGTTTTACATACAAATTTACAACGTGCATTCTGATATAGTCTTAGTGTTAGCCGTCAGACGTAATTATTACTCTGTCAAGTACACATTGTGCGTGGCTAATAATTTGTTACGGTTAGAGTTTATTTATTTGTATTTTTCAATCCGCGCCAATCTCGAAAGACCAACACGCTCAGATCTCTAACTGCACCAGGATCGTGTAGGTTTGATCGTAAAGGTCAGGGAGATAAGCTCAACCTTTTCCTCGACAGGACTATGCTTGTAGCATTCCTGGTCGACTTTTAGAGGAGAAATGCCGTAAATTCCTGTTCGCGAAGTGTTCTTGTTATTAAGAAATACGTAAAGTGGTTACCGCGCTGTGAAACAGCGATTACGCCATTACGTCACAATTTACTGTGACGAGTTTTATGATTAGCAATTCAACAGTAGCGCTACGCGCACTGATAACCACCTACAAGTGTATTAATTGTTGTGACGTATTAACGCCTACCGCCAGAGTACTTAAATACGGACCTGACCATACAACTGTACGTGCGCATGGGTTGGTAAATCCCGCGAACCTTGAAGAAACCACCATCTTCCAGCCGACTACAATCAACGGCATTGCCGATCACATCCAGCCACCTGTGTTGCGATTGCTGTGCTTCGGGCTATCTACCGAATAATGTGAGTAACTTTTTATTTGTTAAGTGCTGCGAATTACGCTACTCCGATCGCATTTTAATTACCACTGTCGACGACAGTTAGTAAACCATCCACACTCTTTGAGTGGTTATTTATTTGTATTTATATTTGTAACATTTTTAATATTAAGTTCATGCATGCCGAGTTCGACCCTTTTGACTATTCTTAAGAACCTGCGTTGTAACACGAAAAGTTATATAATTAAACCTACCGTATCGTGGCAAATTTTGCTGTTTTTTTGTGTACATTTTCTTTCAGAGTTAATCATTGTTAAAGTTCGAGGTATAAGCAATCCGCAAGACAGTTGCCTGAGTGACTCTCGCAGACGTCGCCCAGCAGACGCGAAATCTCGCGATACGGCCCTGAAGATTAAGCTGAGCTACTCGTGACATTCAAAAAATAAGTTACGCAAAATTCAAAATAATTACCGTATCAAATTAGAAGCTAATAATTAATAATAAAGAGGGGTAAAACGAGTTTTACCTCTTTCGAGTAGCACCTTTGGCGAGTTGGAGCTATCTAGGGGGATGTTTTTAGCGAGGCAGCGTTCGTCAAAACGAGGGGTTGTGGAGCGTCGGTTTTGACGAACGCAACTAAGGCAAATCAAAGATCCACCCTAAAAATAAGTTAAATCATTAAAAATAAATAAATACTGTTCGTAAATTGTTAGTGCTAATTAACACATGTACGGGTTACAGAACACCCATGTAGAATTCGTAGTGTAATCCCTATGTAAAATGCATGTAAAATTTTGATTTTTAAATGCCATTTTCTCGAAAGCTAATGGATAATCCTCAAAAAGTTATTTACATAAAATGCTCAGAAAATTGCTGTCTTTCTAATAGTGCGAAGGTTGAAGCTCAATTCGTGGTATCAATTAACTGACAGATCCCAAAATAGATTAGTGCTTTTTTAAAGACCGTGAAGTAATCTACAAACTAAATTCAAACATTTTTTGTCTAAAATCAACGGCTTTCGAGTTACGAATTAATGTAAGTAAAAATATGTTAAAAAATTTGACCTTTTTTTTATTTTGGTGATTTTCAAACCCCTGTATCTTTCAAACAAAACATTTTACAAACATTTTGAGCCCCATTCCGGATAGGAAATTTAACGGACTACAACTTCTGTCTCGTAAAATTTTTGAAAAACCAATCCCTTTCACAGATAATCAGTAAATAATAAACACGGCAGCTACAAAACAAAAAATTAAATTAACAAAATTTTTATTTATATTGATAATTTTCTTTATTACTTAAGATTAAACAAGTACATTACAAGTGTTCAAATTGACCACCCTCATTTTCAATGCACATAATCATTTTTCAATGCATATTTCCTCTTTCGCTAAGAGGTGTCACACCCTCTCTGGTGTCGGGCTTTCTTCTGTACACCAACGCTTTAACAGGTAACAGCACCCCATAAAAAATAATCAAAAGAGAGTTGAATAATCAATCTCCTCTCCGGTCCATTTTTCAAGATAAGTTTCATTTAAAATTATTTTTACTAGAAACCCAAAATATGCGGGCGCACGTGCACGTAGTGATACGTCATCTAGCAATATTGGAAGCTCATCTTGGAAAAATCGCAAGTATCCAGCAGCTGTTAAGCGTAAGTTTAATGAAAAAGTTTTACCCGCGAATTTTCTACTGCCCATCAGTGTTCATTTCTGCAGTTGTTTACTGCAGCGAAGTGTAAATTAAGCATAATAATAATATTGTCCAACCTTTAATAACTATTTAAAACGTTTTTGGGATACTCTTTTGGACAGGTCTAAATAAAACTCGTACTTATCGTCGACGTTTCGAACTATATTTTGTTCATCTTCGATAAGTACGAGTTTTATTTAGACCTGTCCAAAAGAGTATCCCAAAAACGTTTTAAATAGTGTAAATTAAGCTTCGTCGCGTAGGTATAGAAAATGCTTGAAACAGATCTTTGTAAATTGTAAACATTAACTGTCATTTGTTTTTCTGAGATTTTGTGAATTTAATTTTTTGTTTTATAGCTGCCTTCTTTATTACTTTCTGATTGTCTGTGAAAGGGATTGAGTTTTCAAAAATTTTTACTAGACAGAAGTTGTAGTTTATTAAATTTCCTATCCGGAATGGGGCATCAGAATTTTTGTAAAATTTTATAAAATTTAATAAAAATGTAAAATTTTGTAAAATGAATCCGTGTCAAGCAGATCTGAATTCGTAGGTATAACGATCAAGTTACTAGGCATCCATTGGAGCGGTGTGGAGTCGCTTGGGGTAAGTGAGGTCGCCATGCATTGAAACTTACTTATATTATTTTATTGTGCACGAATGCTTTACACCACGTCGAGTGGTGTGGCGTGGGGTAAATGAGTTCTTAACTTATGTAACTCTCAAGGGCTTGAAATTGAAAATAAATTTGTTCAAAAATGTTTCTTAAAAAGTGTCCTCTAACACCACCTAAGTTATGTAAAATGTATCTGGGGATACCCTGTAAAGAAAGATAGGTATCATCGAATGAATTCCTAAAATAGCGATAAAAATAATGGCGGTCAAAAGATGAAAAAAAGGTATTGAACTCAAGTTCAAAGCTGACAAGAAAAGTAAACTGAAAATATATAGTTTAAACCATTACACTATTGTTGATATTTGTTAACCGATCGCATCCATATTCAACAAATAATTGTTAGAATATTAATTGATGCAAATATCACGCGCAGAATAATGTTTAAGGATTACCCATCGTGAATTTTTCTGTTTGTGGTTGGGCTGAAGCCTTCGAGACAAGCAATACTGAAAAAATTTTTCAGAGAAATCCAATAAAAAGTGGTTTTCTGCGTATACTAGAACAATATTAAAATTATTGGCTATTCTCCTAAGCTAGGAGGTAGATTGCAAAAAATTTCCAAATTTTATCAAAAACCGAACCGGAATTTCCACGTTGGATACACAAACTAATTTTTTAAATTAAGAAACTTTTTGTGCGTCTATCCTCTGATACATCGATAAGAAGACGACTAATCCAAGCGATCAAAGTGTTACTTTCTATTGCTACTAACCATAGATAAAGAATATATTGCTACTACTACGCTACGCACGTTGCGTTTCATACCAAAGCTCATCTTTAGCGCCGCAGCACTAAGGTCACCCCATTTGGTCTCTTATCATCATCTCGTAAAAAAAAAATTAGGAAAGTTTGCAGTTGCAAGGGACAGTTTAATAATTTCGTTAAGGGTTGCATGAAAGCCCGTGATGACCGAACCGCTTGACTAATACGCCGCAAATACAAGTATTAATTAATAACAATAAATTAATTTATAAGAAGTCAGTTTTCTTATAACTAAAATAATAACCGGCAATTGCCAATTCTACGTTTAAATCTTGAGGAAGCAACAGTCAAAACATAACTAGTCCAAACAAATTCTTAAGCGGTTTCCAAAAAAAAAATTTTTATTGGGTTTGCAAATGGTAATTTATAAATAATTTTTATTGACGTCAAGTACAAATGTTATTATTGCAGAATAATAATATTATTTTAAATTATATTGTATAAACAACTGAGTTTGCAACAAATTTAAATACGTCAAACTATAGATACCTATTTTTCAAAACATCTAATGCGGTGAAAACAAGAATTTCATACAAAAATGTACTAAAATAGTGTATTAAGAAACTAGTTTTATAAGCTTTTTTTTTATCGCACGCAATCCAGTTAGAAAAAAAGCCTCGCGTAGCGGGAAGTATAAGTACTATAGGTATAATATACGCTCTATATATAAAGTTTTAGAAATGTGCGTTTTTATTTAATTATAATAATAAATTAAAATTTCTTTTTGTATTTTTGTGTTGGCAACAAAAAATTTACAAATTAGGACATCGCATAAAAGTTTAAATAAATCTAATAATAAAATAAATTATAACCTCTAGTTTACAATCTTCTTTATTATTATTAATTATTTAAAAGACAATTAACATTATTTTGCACCAATTTATAGGTTTATAATTTTATTTATAGTGATATTCATTAGTTTTAATTGTCACTGACGTTTAATTGCCAACCTCTTAAAACAAAAATTACGTTTCGAAACGTATTTATTTTGATACGCGATTAGGTTTCAAAAAGACCGTTTTAGGGCCGGTTGTACAACAGAAGTTCAACACTGGTTCAAAGTTGAACCAGGGTTAAATTTTAATTCAAGCACTCTGATTGGATCAAAACAGAGTTGAACTGCTGTTCAGTTGAACCGGCGTTCAAGCGAAGTTGGTACAACCGGCCCTTAGAGGCAAAATAGAAAAATATTTTTATCGATCTGGATCTACCTAGCATCTTTTTTCTTTTTTTTACCGGCTGGAGTGTTATTCAACATCTCTTTCCTTTTTTGGACTTTTAGTCGTTTTCCCATCGAAAATTTTTTATAGACCTGTTACCCTGCTTTATTGTTAGCGATTTGTTTATTAACCCAAGAAAAATAATGGATTTAGGTGTGTTCCGATAGATGGATACGGTTATAAGAAAGTTAGCCTCTTTCCGGATGCTGGGCGAACCTATGAAAACCTTTACAAAATAGCCATACAATTTTCCGACTTCGCTATCAATGCGCTTGACCTTTGCTAACATGTTAAATTGAAAAGTTAGATTTATAGAACAGAATCTATTTCATGTCGTATCTGGGTTCCAATACTGCGTAAGGTTGTTCTGAAAAATATTTTATTTAATCACTGACCTATTATACACCACGTCCTTTACCACCAACCGTTGGTTGTTGCAATTTATCGAGTTTTTAAAGAAATTGTGGGGAACCTACAGTTTATCCCTTTCTCAGCCTAACTTCTGAAAGAATAGAGCATCAGAATTTTTCCACGAAGCAGCATATTTTCTCAACAAAGATGCAGATTCAGATCGCACTCTGGACCCAACCTCTAAGGATTTTTTTAATGAAAGTCCAAATTACAGAATAATACAAGTGAAACAAAAAAAATTTAATACTTTATTAATAAAATAACAAATATATTTGACACTATGTATAACACTATAAAAATTAGTTTTATAAAAAATAAATACATACTGCCTAAAACTATCAATAATTAGTCTAAATATAAAAGGAGATTGACTTTACTTAATCTAATATCGCATTGGTGTATTTGGTCTTGTTTTTTTAGCAAATTACCTGATCAGTATTGGTTAATTTTGCTAAAAATATTAAAACTTAATGAGATTTTATAACTTATAATAAGTACAAAATTAAAACGTCGATGGTAATGGTTTTAAATTTGCTACAGAACTCATTCGTCTAACTTTCAAACCTGCTAGTTTTCTTTCTATATCTTGCAAACTTTGTCCTTGGGTTTCTGGAACCCAAATAATTACAAAGCCTAAAGATATTAAACAAATGCCTGCATACATCCAAAAGGTTCCATGAGGGCCAATAGCGTGAATTATGTCTACAAATGTTTTTGTTACAATAAAAGTACATGCCCAATTAAAGGCCGTTGCTAAAGAAGCAGCCGATCCACGAATTTTTGCTGGAAATATTTCGCCTAACATTAACCACGGAATTGGTCCAAAACCAAGAGAAAATCCCAAAACGTATAATACAAAACTAACCAATGGCACCCAGCCATATTCAGCAACGGGCACATCAATCGAAATTAAGTAAAAGTAAGTACCAAGGATTCCTAATGTTATAACCATAGATATACTTGAAATGTATAAAAGTATTTTACGTCCTAATCTATCTATAAGTACAGTTGCTATAAACGTAGATATAAAGTTAACTGCTCCTACTATTATAGTACATAAGTTCTTGTTAAGATCAGAACCAGTCATTTGGAATATATCTGTAGTATAAAAAATTACTGCGTTGATGCCGCTCATTTGTTGGAAGAACATCAACCCCAAAGAAATAAGTAAAGGTTTTAAGTTATTTCGCCTAAATAAGTCTAACACGCTCGAGTTCTCACTTTCACTGTAAGATTCTTTCTGCGATTTGTTCAAATTATCGAATTCTTCTTCGATATCAGCATTCTTGCCACGTAAACATTGTAAGGAATCACGTGCACGTTCTTGCCTATCCTTTGCAATATACCATCTAGGTGATTCAGGAATAAGGAACGTCAACAAAAGGAACGGCATTGGTAGGGCAACTCCTATCCAAGCAAGATTGCTCCATGACAAGTATGATCCGCATGCAAAACATAGTAAAATTCCAATGTTACCGAACGCAGTAGGCAATAAACCAAGAGTTCCTCTAACTTCAGGTTGAATAGTTTCTCCCAAATAAACGGGCAATGCTAGCGAACCAATTCCAACACAAAATCCAGCAATAGATCTCCCCACAAACACGAGCCAAATATTTGTTGCTAACGAAATAAACAACCAGGACAGGATAAACAGTAAATCGGTTATTACGATGGTTAATTTTCTGCCCAAGTATTCAATCAGTTGACCACCCACTAGACCTCCAAGAAGAGCTCCAAGAGGCATCAAACCAGCAACCCATGACAACTGAAAAAGAGAAAAACAATTAAAAAATCAAATTTAGAAATTATAATCAAACTACAATCATTTGTTTACTTTTCACGAAGATCTTATATTTATGTCGATTAATGAGTGAACTAATTAAGATGAAGGTTATTTTTATTTGATCAAAACGATTGTGAAAAAATCACGAGAGCGTGCGTTACGTTTCTACAAATAGAATTAGTAAAATAAATATAGTGTACGCTCGCTAATTTGAACTAAATGGGTTTTTTGGTAAATAGCATGCGTAAATAGAACCGTTATTCCTACAATGTTTGAGGTTTCCAGTTCCGGTCTGGTTTTAATTTTATTGGGGGTCGATAACTTAGTATCACAGGTTACCACAAAATCAATGAGATGCTTTTGTTTCGAATAATACTCGGGGATTTACCAATTTTAAAATAATGTGATGTTTTCGTTCTAAGTATTATTTTGTAATAAAAAATTTGTCTTATGAAATCAATTTCATATTTTTAAATTATAATTTAAATTTTAAATTTTGAAATAAATTAAAAAAGATATAAATACCTACATAAAACAATTTTTATGGTTAGAATCTCGAAGGAAATAAACACTATTACCGTAGGACAATTGTGAGCAACTGATAATACCTAGTACATTAAATTCAGGAAGTACTAATTAAATGAATTTCCTAACCTTTAAATTTAAAACATAATAGGAAAAATTCAACTTGGATTGACGTCATAAGATGTCATGTTAATGTTTATTAATTAGTGCGTAGTTTTGCATTACAATCTTTAGCTATAATAATTTTCACCAGTATACAATATTTATAATTCATTTAGATTTGTTAGATTTTACATTAAACTTAATTAACATACTTTCACACTAATTAAGCAAGTTTTTTTAACTTTAATAAAAAATTAGCACTTCGATGTGTCGCATATGAATTATTTCCAATATACGCAAGGGCCAAAAAGTGTATTTCAAAACTACGAAATGTTTTTTTTAATTTTGAGTTTCTCAAAAAAAAATTAAAAATTTATTTATAATTTAAAATGAAAAATTATGTAAAGTAATGAAATGCGTATAATTTTTTACTACAAATATTCAAATCAATATAAATAGTTTAAATATTAATTGATTTCTATTAATAGTAAATAAAAAGTTACTGCATAAGAAATTTTAATAATTTGTTTAGTGATTTTCCACTTGCAGATATATTAATGTAATAGAAAATATAGCAAGTATTTTTAACATATATTTCCTATACAAGGGCGGTCATAAGTGGAGAGAGCCATAGGGGCCATGCTCCCCTCTAAGCATGCTTATAATGTTTTATACCAATGTCATTAATAAACTATTTTTTTTAATATTTTATTTATTTTTAAGAAATGCACCCCCTAGAAATTAACATATGACCCCCTCTGTTCCTACAGGTTAATTCTAAAATTTTGTAAACAAATAATAACCAATTACAATTTGAACTTATAGTATTTAAGTCGCGCTATGTCTCGTAATATATCTCAGACGTAAGTCTTCCCCACTGACTGGTTAATTTATTGATTAATTTAATAGTCATGAGTACCTCAAAATGTCTATAGAAATCGGGTCAATCCGTGCAAAAAACAAATAATACAGATAGACATAACCTTAAAAAATTATTTCATTTAAAAAATTATATTATGCAAAAATCTACATTTCTAGTTAAAATGCTAAAAGTCTGATTATACTATGTCAACTAATATACAATGAAAATTTCTACTGTAAAATTTTGGGTAAATTAAAATTTAAAAATTAATGAGCTTAGTAGCTCCTCATATACTTTTCATATTAATTTTTGCATGTTAATAAATTTTTTTTATATAATTTTTCTAGTTAAGATTCAAAACTATAGTATATTACGAGATAATTCAGCCGCAATCCCGCAATAGACTTCTAATAAGTGAATACAGTAGAACTTGATTGGTTAGGAACTCGACTGATGTGTAACTCCTTACAAAGAGATAGAGAGACAGAGATTTTTTACCGGGGGTTGCTTATAATGTATTTTTCGGTTGATAAAAAGAGGTGACCAATCAGAGCTCTTTTTTTGATTGGAAAGGTTACCGAGTGAAAGACTGAGTCAATGAGTTTTGTATGTAATTCTAACGTATAATAGATAAATTTTAGTTTACTAAGAAAACGAAGAAATCAATAATAACTTTAAATTACTTACTTCATTATCGTTAATGTCAAGCTCCTTCTTTAATGAGTCTGAAGCTGGAGATGTATAAGCCGAAACGAAACCAATTACCAATGATACCAACGATACAGATAGAGCAGTTATTACCTGTAATTAAAGCACACATTTCAATAAAGCGAAAAATACACATTAACGTGTAATAATTGTACCTGCGAGAGAGTACACTTAGCTTTAGGTTCTTCATCTGGTAAATTAAATGTTACATGTGTATCTGCACGTAATAAAACTTTCATGATACCGATTAAATTTTACAATCGTTTACTGTTAATAGACTATTATTAACAATACAAAGTCGTCATAAACTATACACACTTGGGCATTTATGATGGAATGTCTTTATATTGACTTTTCGAATCCCCTCCGAATTTATTACTAACTTTGCTTACGTTCTTTAAAAACAATTGCCATCATCGTAAATTAACAATTACAACCAAATAAATATGCACGTCGATCGATTGATTGAATAATATCAGCAAAGTTAGTAATTTGTATTTTACATATTAGTAAAGTCTGTTAAACCCAATAGGTACTATTACAAAGCTCTTAAATGGTAGGCCAAACTATTTCATTGTGGGTGTTTACCTTTACAAAAATTTTAATTTAAATTGTACTGTAGGTACTATACGGTAAGTATAAAAAAATTTTAAAAATGAAAATATCATATTATATATAGATAATATAATATATTATATTATATTATATTATATTATATTATATTATATTATATCCATCATAATTATATATTATACATACATATCATTTAATATAGTACAAAGACTTTTTTGTTACACTTGGTAGTATGCTTAATTTTTTATATACACCCAACAAATTATGTATTTTCTTAAATGGGGGAGTATTTACTATACTATAACATTTAATTGAAAAAAATTTTGTTTAATATTTTTGAGAAATTTTTATTAATAGTATCTACATATGTATATGGTATACTATATTTTTCTCATATTAAAATACAGTTCATTAATTTTTAAACTAATTGTAGAAATCATAATTTCATAAAACAAAATTTAAAAAAATTTAAAATGGAACTTAAATTTTGATTCAAGAGTAACCTAAAACATTTTTTTTAATTTTATGATATTATTGCTCCCCATGAACTTTGATTTTGTACTACTCAGAAGACTATTTTCAAAATAGAATTTTGTATTACGAATATAAACATTTGTATTATGTTTAGACTGATAATGCTTTTAACCTAGTAATTTTTCAAGTAATATTATCAATATTATTATAAACCAATCGTTGAACTTGAAATTAATTAAAACATAAATGCAATGTTAGATTGTTAGATAGCAATTAAATTTTCTTAGAATTAAAAACTAAATTATTTTAAATGATTTCCCCTGACATTTGAAATAAGAAACGTAGAACTCCAACAATTTAATGCATAGTTTACATAGAAATAAGTTATAAAAGCTTGCAAGAACCAAACAAATTAAAAAGTATCTACTTCACTTTATTTAAATTTTCTCTTGCTAGTTTTTCCGACAATATAATACAATCCTGATGATAGTTTATAAACCAAAACCAGTTGACACTAAGGTTGAGTTTTATTGGCAAGAATATATGAAATTAAAAATTTCAAAAGCAAAAGTGCACACTAAATATTAGAAAATAATATAGATTTACTTCAAAATTTGGAATGTTTTCTTTTAATTGCTTGAACTACATTGATGAATATCTAAATTCAATAAAAAAAAATTATTAATTTCTGATCAAGAGATAGTATTGCATTAAAAAATATACATATGCAAAATTTTGGGTTCCATGTACTACCAGTTTTAATTTCAATAAAATGGGGAAGTCAAAACCTTCAGCTTTCGTATACATATTTAATTGCAAATAAAAAAATAACATACCTGATATATTACAGTAGGTTTCGCAGTTGTAGTGGTTTTATATATATCAATCCTATGCTGACTGCTATTGATGGATCCTCTTGAATTTGGAAGTTCATGATTTTGTTTGTTTTGCAATGGTTCGATTTCAGGCTGTGCAACTTTTAAATTTTCTTTGAGAGTATCCATTCTTCTATTATTTCTAAATGGTATCAAAGGTAAAACTTCTAGCGAAGATAAATTTGTTGCTGTTGTGGATGCTGATATAGTTGGAGTGTATGTCGTTGGAGTTAAGCGATTCTCTTCGTTCTGAAACAAAATTATTATATTATGTATGGTGTTTTTTAATTTCAAATTGATAACATAAAAGATGATACCAATTGAATGTTTTTGACCTATTGCACTTAATTTCTTTATAAAATATATTAAAATTAATATTCAATATTAAGTATAAAAATTGGATCAAATGCGTCATACTATATCTTTAAAAAAATTTTAGAAGATGAACACGTGAATAGTGTTTGGAGAGAAGGTGATTTTGATTATGCTTCAACTAAGAAATGTTATTTATTTGTGGAAATTTAGGTCCAAAGTCAAATCTTTCAAAAAATGCACTTCCCTATAACTATATATTCAATATTTTTCGCAACTTTTAAAATTAGCTACCATGGAACGTATATTGATGCAAACTATCAATATTTTTCTTTGATAAAGAACTTATAAAACACTCAACTTAATCTTCTGGTGCTAGTTTTAACAAGATTATATTATGTTATATATATATTGACCTTTTAATGTCAAATAATTCTGATGAAAACAAATTCGTTAAGTATAATTTATAAGTTAGAAAAACTTAGATTTTACTCTTCCAATCAATAATTTTTGCAAATATCTCGAAAACAACCCAGAAAAATGTTATTTATTATGTATATTATGTGTATATGTATGTGTTATAGTTTTAAATTTTTTATTCCGCACAAGCAAATAATTCCGATAAAGTTTTTTTAATCTAAAACTGGTGGTAGTCGGTTTTTCTATTTTATTATTCTATATATTCAAGCAACGTCAATGCGAAATGCAGAGAACGTGATCCTGATTTAATTGAAAACTTTTATATGATTCAAATCAAAAAGTGCCTTTCAATGTAATAATCACATGAAAACTTTTCCACAATAAAATTATCGCAAGAAATTATAAAATACCTATCGATTTTACCACTGCAGCATTATCGCAAAAAAATTATAAAAAATCTTCGAAATTATAAAATCAGAAAAGAAAACAATAACACTATTAGAAAAACAAATGATTGAAAGAGTAGATTTCGTCACTTGCAATAGTTATATATTTAAATTTTGTTGACCGAAATACTATTTTCGAGGTTATTTTGCAATTATTCAAATTTATATTTCCGAGAAAAATGTAGAGAGAAAATTTTTTGTTACCTTTAAATTAGATGAAATTAATAATTAAGTTTTATTAATCGATTTTGCCCTAGGCTCTATAAAATAAATATTAAAGCAGTCTAGAGTCACGCTATTTGAAAATTGTTCCATTTCTAGTACTCAGGAAAATTACTTTTACTCAGTTTTCATTTTTGACGATTACTATATCAGCCAATATTTTCAAAATTGCCGCGATTTGCGCATACTTCGGCTTGAAAGTGTTCTGATTTTAAAATCCAGGCCAATCCGGCAAAATTGATTTTAAGGAAATCGCATTCGAGCGATGATACACACCGGTGTCATCTCTATTATTTAATGTTTCAGGTTTGTAAATTTAAGTTCTAGGTTGTTAAAAATTTTGTATGTAAGTTATAGATCGGTTGACCTTAGCCTTGTTTGTAAATGGGTAACATCTTGCTGAATGAAATTCCTTTTTCGATTTTGAAATTTCTAACATTTATTACTTCTTCTATGTAAAATTTATTTTAATACACTTCCATGTTATGGTAAATTTTGAACTGCAAATACAAAATAATAATTTATTATTGGTTCCATTAGATTAGCTTAATATTGGCGCTGCACAATAGTTTATTTATCAGCTCCACGTCTGACTCGATTTTTGTATTTATGGTAGAACAAGTATAAAAACAAGACCTCAAAATCTTTGGTGAAATATGAAAAAGTATAATTTAGTGGAAAATTTCAAAGGACCTTGCAAAAAATATTCAATTTTACACATCAGCACCTCTGCAGTTAATTTTTTTTTGTTATTTTTTAAAAACAATTTGCTCTAAAGGAGTTAATTATTGATTATAGCATTATAAATATTTATATAATGATAAATTTTTCTAAGACTATCTCAATGCTTTCATGGTGTTCCGCTTTTTATAAAGGTCAACAATTTTATGGGTAAATAAATTATTAAATATATGCATAAGAAATTAGCTTACACTTCATGGTTGTAATATTCAAAACTGAAAAATTTTCATCTTTAAGTGAACAAAGGCAAATACATTGTTGATAAATTATAAATGTAAAATATAATTATAATAACGAAAACCGCATTAGATTACTAAACTTATACTTGTTTACAGGAATTTCTGATTTTTCTGTCCCAAGTTTTTATTCTTATTTGTATGTTCACAACGTATGGATTCTATTGTAAATAACAATTTTTTACTTGATTTTATTATCGGTTATTAAAAAACGGCAAGTTCAGTGGCGCAACAGTTAATTTTTAACATACCTAAGAAAGGGGGCCACTTCTACAAACCAACTCTTGGAAAAAAATGACAATGAAACGAGGAAACCTTCGGTCACGTGTAAATAGACGCAAGATTTGCAGACATTATTATTTTAATAATACTCAATATGAGTAGGTGTTACGCCAATGCAAATGAGATTTGTGAAGAAAACAATTTTAATTGGTTTAGTTATTATGTGAGAAAGTTTGCAGCTTGCAACATTTATTCAATAGTTTTGATGTTATAGCACTTGCAGTTTTCAAGTGACGTTTTCTCTTAAAATTCTTAAGTAATTTCCACCTGAGCAATAATGTTATCATAAGACAAAATCTTGATCCATAATTGCTATCATCGCTGCTGGAAGGTTAATGGTATTGAATAATTAATTTCCTCTGAACTTGCAGATGGCGCTTATAAAATTTGAAATAAAAATTCCACTCACGAGTAAACTTAAGCATAACATGTTATTCCAAAAATAAAATAAAATAAAGATGCAACAAGATAATAATGCAATACAGTGTCTACTCACGGTCACCGGTAAAAACAAACAACTTTGCTACCCTTAACGATTTGCTACTTCTAGAAAAAGATGTTTTGCAACCTTAACTAATAAGCCTTAATAAAGGTAAATACAATTTATTCTTGTTTGTAACATCTCTCATTAAATTTTTTTTAAACTAAAATAATCGCCACTAAATAGTGAAATGAGATAAAACAATAAGGAAAAAATTATTGACTTATTTTGCTCTTTCAAAATACGTCGCCAACCTACTACGTCAAGGGAGGCAATATAATTACAAATGTTTTGCGTATTCTCATAAATTTTTATGCTGGGCAATTATCCATTCTTCACGTCATCATCCACATTATTTGTTAGCCAAATAATAAACTCAAATTTTCGAAAAATATTTACTAATGGATTGTTACCTTTTCCAAATTTTTATTTGATCTTACCTCAGCATCGTCACTTTCGTAATCTTTTGCCTCTTCATCCTTACTATAGTACCAGGGTTCACAACTCTTCCTAGCAAAAATCTACACAATATTCTTTTTTTAATTAATTCTATTAATTTTTATTAATTAATTTAATTATGTTGCTTATTTTTACGAAGTTGAATGTAATTTTTCTAATAAAGTACCTCTTCGTTATTTTAGATTTTTATTAAATATTATGACATGTTTCGTATGAATAATCATACATTTTCAAGTCTTTGAAATTAAGTGAATTTTAAATTAATTTAATTTTTAGTTTTAAAGTGTTTTTTGAAGTTTTTTAAAAAAACAATTATTATTAACAATTAAACAATTAAAATTCCCTCAATTTGAAAGACTTGAAAATGTATGATTATTCGTACGAAACATGTCATCTCCTTTAATATTTAATAAACATCTAAAATAACGAAGAAGTACTTTATTAGAAAAATTAATTAATTTGTTAATAATCCACATTAGGGAACACAATAAGCTATTTCCAATTTTTGTATTTTAAAAAAAGGAGTTTATTGTATGTTCTAATGTTTGTTTTATATACTCGCAGAAAGCCCAGTTGTGAAAGTCTAGGTCTTTATGGCCACGATAAATTATTTTATTGGATCATCTCCATTGCACTTTTGTAGTAAAAATACAGACAATGTTTACAATAAATCATTACTAAATAAAAAGTAATTGTTTATCAAGCACTTAATTGATAAAATAACAATTCCTACATAATTTGCTATGAAGTTTTTTTATAATACTCTGATCTATGTAACCTTAACCGGTCACGTACTTCCTCGTACGAAAATTATTCCATATTTTAAATACGGTCCTGTTCGAAATAAGTCTTTTTTGTTATAGAAAGTTATATATAATACTATAACTATAGATACCTTTTGTTTAATAAATTTTCTGATAAAAAGCTACGTTTGCTAAAACTGCAAAAAAAACTACTTCCGGTTTATCGATTTCCATCGTTCATTAAGTGACTTTACCTTTATTTTTCTAATAATGTTAACATGTATAAATGTACTTGTAGAAAAAGGAAAGACATTTTCACGTAACCTTCGTGATATAAAGTCTGATCGACCGAAAGGCAGACATATTATTTTTTGAACAGCGGCGTCGTCAAAGAAAGAGCTAAGTGAAGCGTAGCCCATCTAAAATTTATCCCGAATACTCTTCGGCCTACCACAAATTAAAAAAATTAACATTATTTTATATTTTCTTTCATTAAAAGCTGCATTCTTTTCTGCTGTATTACATAGAATATATATTGGTTAATCTTTGGTTGTTTATTGACATTTACACTTTTTTCACGATCGCGTTTACGATTAATTTATATGTCCGTTTTCAAAATTAGGCATTTATTAAGGCAGAAACAGAGCACAGCACGGAAATATTCAGAAATTAAGTCGACGCTTAAATAGGTGACCGTTTCGAGAACACCGTTTTTCATTATCTTTCTTCAAGCTGGGGTGAAGGCATAACGCAAGTTTCCTGTTAATCATAAATAACCGCTTACCAAAAAAGTTCTAGAAGTATCCCACGGAGACAACTAGTCGTTAGACAACCTTACCAGATAAATTATAGATAGGTACTAATTTATTTTGTTCTCAAATTAGTGATAATTATAAAATTGTCAAGTGATCGAGTTATTCTTAAAAGGTTAAATACATTTTTGGCTAATACATTTGGGCAGTTGGCTCCATATATGTAGTTTGAATATCAAAATTAAAAATAAATTAACTGCTATAAACATATTATAAATCCACGTGAGAAATTCTATAGCTGTTTAACGTGGAATTTAAAACACGCCGCAATAATACGAGTAGTATTCAAAACGATACAAAAAATTTTTAGCCCGGATCTGAAACTTATTTAAAATTGCTCTATTAAATATATTGCATAATCGTTTTGATTACTATAAATATTAAAAAATGTTAGTCGATAACGAAATATTAAACAAATATTTTACACAGGAGAAAAAATGTTAAAATATTGTAAACCATCCATAATAATATAGTTTTCGGTATTAAATTTTGCAATAATAATAATTCATCACTATTGTCTTTCGAATATATTGCAGGCTAATTAAAATAAATTTTTATAAACCTTGAAATGTAATTTTCTGCAATTTGAAGTATATGGGTTTTAATTTATTACAAAAAAGAATTGTTTAATTTATTGCAACTTTTTTATTGGCATAAATATTTAAAAAAATTTGGCATGACTGTTAACTTCCTCTGATTTTGCCGAAATTATCATTACATAGCGCTCGAGTAAATATTGTCGAGGGGAGGTCCGTTGTATAATTGCCGTGACATTGAAAACGTTACGTTAGATTTTCTTAAAAACAATAGTTATGTTTACAATTAACAAATCGATTAAATATAAATCTCAATATTAGCATGAAGTGTCATTTACTTAACCGCATCGGTAATTCCGGTTTAAATTATATG
Source organism: Cantharis rufa (assembly GCA_947369205.1). Taxonomy (NCBI): domain Eukaryota; kingdom Metazoa; phylum Arthropoda; class Insecta; order Coleoptera; family Cantharidae; genus Cantharis; species Cantharis rufa. The sequence goes on along the minus strand of OX376309.1, from coordinate 16,051,477 downwards.
TTGTTTATTTGGGATGTGAACCGAGATTTTAGCTGCTGAGCAAGTGCGTCACAGTATCAAATCATGTGTTTGTATGTTTTTGTATTCTTGTGAGCAGTTCAATGGTTCTTTTAATTTTAACAGGCGTGGCCAATTTCCGAAAGGGTTTGATGAAAAGTGAAATAAAGTTAGTTTAACTTTTAAAAAGAGGAATCTCGTTAATCCATTCAGAGCTAAAATAAATCTCGTTAATCTATTCACGACCGACCGTTTTCTGTTCTCCCCATGGGATAATTAACTATAAAACTATATTAGATCTGAAATACAAAATCAACTTATTACGTTTATATTAACTTTAAAAGAAAATTTCCTAAATAAATTAACAACATATTGCATTTTAAAAATAGAAATTGTTCGTACTTTTTTTAAATTGTTATCCAAGTTAATCATTCTATTTGTTTATATTTGCTTTTATATTGATGTAACTGACATCATGAAATTTTCACTTCACATGTATTGTCAGTATGTACTTCATATGTTTACTAGTCGATTAGGACCATTTAAAAAAGTTTATCCGTGGGCGGATGGATAGGTGCGGTTGTGACTCGATTCCAGATCAAACAAATGAAATGTTGGCAGAACATATATTCATTCATCAGTTTTTTGGCTCTCATTTCAAAAATAATAGATATACATATTAGAGAGGGATGCCAACGTCATAGAAACCGGATAAGGCACTTCAATTATGCAATTATGTAAATCCATATTAGAATGAGAAATCTCGCGACTTGAAAAACTTTACATAACCGTAACAGATAATTTAAATTGCATCCAATCTTAGGTTGAGCACCCACATGAAATTTAAACTATTTTCGAACCTACTTACAGTTAGTTTTAAAACTTTTAAATCACCCAAAAGTCATGTCGAGAAACGTTATAATTTACATTAATGATAGATCGTCCTGCTGGAAGGCTTTTCCGGAATTTCTTATGGCGCTGTCCTTCCAGCAGGACCGAGAGTCCATTTTCAGTAGCGTAGGCATAATAAAGCCAATTGGGGGTTAAGCGTGTTTGGTTTCCCCCAAAGTGAAAACATTATTATCAGTCTTGAAATGAAGTGCTTCCTGTATTTTGGATTGCACGTTAAACATTCGGTTCCCTATGTGCGTGAAACATGATTACAGATATACAGGGATAAACAAACGAGTAAGAAAAATAATAATAAACAAAATGATCAATTAAGTATAAAATAACCGCACGCTTATGAACTTTGTTCAAGACAAGTGAAATATAGATAAACACGTGTAACTTTTATGTTATTCGCGTTATAGTGTTGAGATTGACACTTAGATAGGCAGTTTTTTTTTACAAGGATTCTAATAGTGGAGGTTACATTTTATTTGTTATAACAAAACAATAATAATAACAATCTAAATATAGCCAAATAATTAAGTTAGTACAAATTATGAGTTAAAGAATTTATAGACGGAAAAATTTGCAAACGAGTAAAAGGTGGAGATCAGAGCAGGTGCTGGTTTTCATCTCAGCGCCGGAAGAATGCGGTAGGCTATTTAAAGGCATCTTCAACATCTTATAAAACCCTTTCGATCAGAAGTTCTTTCACCCAATCTTAAACTGTGACTTTTGTCACTTCAGCCTCTTCTAAATATTTTGATATTCTTCCTCCGATATCACCTATCACTTTTATTATTCTGACTACTCTATGCCGCTTTTTCCTTTCTATCGCTCTGGTATCGTGGAATAGGATGTGCCGTGGTTTGGATTCCACGTTTAACTATAGATGTTTATTTAGGTTTGGTCGGTAAGTAAAAGCTGATATAATGGTTTATCCATAAATTGAATTTAAAATTGTGGGATTTTATTATCCTTTAATAAATGGGGTATAAATTGTCTGTTACGGTTATGGCCAAGTTCCTTAAATGATGAAATTTCCAATTTCATAAACTTACAAAATGAAAGTTTTTTAAAGGTTAGTCATATTTTTTAGAAATGTTTTAAATTAATTTAGTTTGCGAATACATAAATTAAAAAAATAAATATGTTACTATTATCTGTGTTTTGGCCTTCTGTGTTAGATTTCTCTCAGATTGATTGGGCTTTCGTACTTGGGAGTTCGTTTGCCAAAATATTCTGTGGTGTGAAACCTATTGTAATTTTTCCCAAGACGCAGTCATTTCACACAATAGGAAGATTGGGAATCTTTTTATATTTGATAGTATCGGCATCAGTTGCTTCTTCTCGTAGTCTAAATTTGAAGAGATCCATGTTAGAGATTTAATCTCGCTATTTTTACTATGGTTCAGATTTTTTGGCCAAGCTCTTGCGGTTAAGACATAGACTCAAACATACTATTATATATTTACAATATATGTTCAAATGTATGTTCGATCAGAATAGTACGTATATGTATAATGTATAAAAAACAAATATGTATGTATGTTCAAATATTTGTTTGGTAAGTCGACGATTAATGCAGACAGTTTTAGATAAAAACTTAAGACTGCGAGAGGCTAGTTCACCGTAAAATACAAACGTTAAAAAGTTGCTTTCAAATTCAATTTACTTTAACATCGAAATTAATAAAATTAAAAAAGCTTGTCTTTTTGCATTCCATTCTATTAAATTGCTAGCAGCGCAGCGGAGCAAAATTATATTATTGTTAGTTTTAAATATTATAAAAATTTAATTAAGCACTAAAATCATTTATGAAATATTAAACAAACTGTAAATTGATTATGAAGAAATACAGCATTATTAATAAAATAATAACAAAATCGAATTAACACAAACAATGTCGATTAAAAAAAAGAAAGTTTTTATTTAATTTTGTGAAAATTTATGAATAAATCGTGAAATTTTATTATCGAAGAAGGTAGGTAAATAAATTTTGAAAAATTGTGATATAAGTTGAATACTAACAGACGCAAGTATATATAGCGAAGAGAGAAAATTCCAGAACAGCTTATAGCTATTGCAATGCTGTAGCAGTATAACTTGTCTAGTATTTTTTAAATAAGTATAATTTTATGAATTAAGGTGGGTGTTTTAATTGTTTAGGTTTAAGATAACAGTTGAAATGCCCAAAACGAATCGGTTCGACAACGATTTTTGAAAAAAAATATGAATACTTTTCAAAATTAGCAAGTTCAAACTTACCCAATTCTTCATATTGGCAACTTGGTCCCATAACGGTGTTTTCCAATTATTTTTACGTTGATCGTGTATTAAAGCCATTCCGGCGTAAACAATATCACTTTCGTAATTAGTCATTTTAATTGGTATCTATCGTTTATAAAAACCGTACACACCGGTTAAGCTACTCATTCAACAAAGTAAAAACATATACGACGTTTACAATACAAGTATGTACATATATACCTGGCAGTTTTATTCTGAGTAGGGGGGCAAACGTTATAAAATATATTTTATAAATTTCAAGGAAAGTGCAAAAATTATTTTGATTGATTAAAATAATCGATAATTGTGTACGAAATAATATAGACTTGCACCTTTTCAACAATAATAAACCAAATATTAAGCAAAAAAAAAACAATGTGAAAACGAAATCTAAAAATTATTCAAAAACTATTATTACTATTATTACTTCTTACAGTGATGATCTTCATGCAAGTTAATTGAAGATTTTTTATGTGGCTTTAGTCACGTGCTACACGATTCGTATACACCTAAGAAGTTGTTGTTGAAATAACCACCTTTTACACGGTTAAATAAAATTAAGGTGTTATATTTATTAATTTGCTTCTTTCTTCTAATTGCAAAATCTAACGTGACTAGTAGAATTTGCTTGCAATACAAACAAATTGCACGGAAAATTCCATAGCACGGATAAGCGGGTATCGACGATTACAGATCTATGGTATGCAAAAATTAAAATTTGCTAAAATTAAACCAAGAATGTCATTATCAGTTAATTTCCAAAAAAAGCAGTTTTAAACGTCGAAAACACCAAGAACTAAAATTAACCCCAAATACCACTACTGGGCGCCATTAATTTTAAAACACGTTAAAATATAAAAAGCAAGCAAAAAAAACACTTCCTTATTTATAGTCTGGAAAAATTTTGCAATAAATTGCAATTATAATGAATTAATGATATGTCGCCTCAAGTTTCGTACATATTACGGGAGTAATATCTAAAAAGGAGATGACCTTGGAAATAAGCCATGTTTGTATTAATTTTAGTATATTTGAAATTACAGCAGGCTACTTTGTGTTACCATTTAATTAGCATTGATTATGGTAATTCGATTAAAAAGTTAACCATCGTAAGAAAACTTGCTATTTTTTTGGTGTTTATAAACTTTTATTATTAATGATGCAATATAGAATTAGGCAACGTAAGGTAAATAATTGGGGGTAACGACAGGCGTGTGGTCTATCGACCAATGGCAAGCCAGAAAAAAGGGGCCCGTCTCTTACGTCACAAGACCTTGGCACTTGCAATTTATTCAAAGATTGGCTACGATTATATCAATTTGTTAAATATAGATAGATAAATTAGTTGAATGTACTGACGTCACACACCTCTTAAACATTGCTGCCCGTTCAATAGTCACGTATAGGTTAATAATTATTTTTTCAATACAGAAAAAATGCCGAAATTTGTACCATAATCATGGATATCTAAATCCAAAGGTCCAAAGTCTCTAATTTCCGATAATCGGTCGTTATAAAAAAACCAAATTAATCATTTTAAACGATAAATTAATCTAAAATCGCGGCAACTTAAATTTTAGCAAACTCATTGCACTCTCGTCATTTAGTTTTAATCGGCGTGACGTCAAGACACACCTCCATTAAAGGCACTCAACTGTTGAAAATAAAAATAAAAGTAATAACAATTATTGTTCTGCTATCTTTCAAAATAATTATTTAATGCAAAATATTTATGTTACATAACAATTTATTTTAATTTTGTAAACATTTAAATTATACATCCTTGTTCTATACATACATTTTCCAATTTTAAAAATAGTTTTGCAAATATCCTATTATCTACAATACAACTTCGTTGTCACGTACTATATGAGGTATATATTCATGCAAATTTATTCAAAATACTATTTAAATATTTCTTTTATTAAAAATTTTAACCTATTTTTAAATTAGCCGAATACCTTCTTAAAATTTGATATGTGTACATCGGAAGTACCCAAAAAAACGCAATTTTTCAAATAAAAAAAATTCAAAAATTCATAATATTTAAAAAAATTGTTTTTTTAGAAAACTCTCGTTTGCACCACTTCTGCTTAAATTTGACCCCTACTAACCGGCCCTTAAAAATTTTTAAGTGGAAGTTTAGTTAAGCTTTCCATAAATCTATTTTTTAGTAATAACATTATTTACAAATTTCCATAATCTGGGATTAAGCGACAGTTCAACTGATTAATTTCTTAGGCTTAAAGTTAGATGTTCTGTAAGAAGTTAAGGAACACTTAATAAAGTGGTGCAATGAAAATAAGTAGCGTTTAACGATTTAAGGGACGCTTAACACTTTTAAGTGCAGGTGATGCAAACGGTCACTGCAGTTAAAATTTAGGTGCTTATTGGCAATGTCACTTATTCAGTTTTCCTATTGGTTGGAATTATATTTAAGGGAAGCTTAAATTTTAAGTGTGACTAGTACAAATGGGCATTAAACCTTCTGCTGAAAATAATAACCTATACTCTACATACTGAAAACGTAATCTACCTTGCAGATTTTCAGGTTTTCTGACTTAAAACAGACATTTTACTATTACATGATTAAAAAAAGTTTAGGAGGCCTTGAAGCTTCTGACTTCATAGTTGGCGATTGAGGTGATTCTGTCTTCTATAGCACTTACAGAATTGCTTTCCAAATGTTTGGGAGAGATTGGGAAATGGTGGTTTGCTAACCCTGCCCTCATTTGACAACTTATGAATGCGCTAAAACGCATTCCATACCTCTCAAATCTCCCAGAGTTACATTCAAGTCTTTTGTTTTTTAACGGTTAGTTTTATAATCTTTTTCTACACAGACAGTGCTTGAAAAAATGAATATTTTGACATATCTAAAAATTACCATAGCAAGTCAAAACCGGGCTCTGATGCGGGCAAAATATTTTGATTACTTTTTTTTACCTCCTCACGCGTGGTTTTTTTTTACAAAATTTCCACCTTAGTATACTACCATTTCTTTTTTTATATTATATAGACCGAATAAATTTGAAATTGTGGCAAGAGAAAGACCTTCGTGACCTGTTGCTACGTCACTGTGTTTAATTCAAAAATTAATTTTTTTCAAATACAACCCTTTCTTTTTGGGAATGGGAGTGCGATATTAAAAGATTATTACCTATTACTGACTGTTTTCGACATCTACATTTTTTTAATTTTTAAAATTTTAAAAATTTTAATATTTTTCAAAAAAATTTCATAGAAAGTTGGATATAAAATGAAAGATTTTTTATATTTAGCGAAATCGCTACGTATGAATTTCCTTAGAAAAGTTAATTTTGAATGTACAATAAATATTTCAAATGAATCGCACAAAAATTGTTGAAATTATGGAACAGGTTGATTTAAAAAATACAGTGATCAAAAAGTTTAAATGAGTTTTTCAAAACTAAAATTCACATTTATGGTATTTTGGAAAAAATTTTATAAGAAAAGTACATAACCAATTATATTCGTCTTTGGTGTTTTTTTGGGCTTATAACCAGGTATAGAAACATTTTTCGGCCTAATACCGAAGAGACGTAATTGTTGAGACCCTGTATATGCATTTTAAGCAAAATATAAAAAACTAGCTGGATACTATCTCATTAAAAATATAATACTTTGCCTTAGTCTGTGTACTCCAATGTTTTCCAGTCTTGCTTTCCGTTGCTTATTTATTTGTGAAGATCAAAATACCTTTTCTTGGGGGGGGAATCTCGTTAATCCGTTTATGCGCGTCACATAATTTCCCAAATTTTGCGAAATCTCCTGTTTCTCGCAATTTTACTTTGACAAAAACCTAAGTCAAGTCCGACTGAGCAAGTGTGCCAAGTTTGGTTAAAATCTGCAGAAGGGTGTATAGCGTATAGTGTATAGCGCACAAACATACAAACAAGCTCTTTTATTAGAGAGGAGATTGGAGATGGAGATTAGAGATTTGAGATTAGAGATTTAATATTTTAATCCGTTACATATGTGGAAGTCCTTAAGACATTATTATAAAAATTCTCATTCTTCTTTAAATTCACAATAATTCTGACTTTATTATAATATTTTAATCATTCGTTACAATTTCAACGGAAATTTTACTAGAGGCCCCCACATTATGTTTAATGTTGGGTATACTAAAAAGCTGAATCCGCCACTGAGTACTTTCAATGTATTTTTATATTTTTTATCAAAAATCAAATTCCTATGTAATCAAATTATACATAATTGAAAGATTTTTTAAATTGAAGAAAAGATGAAGTTGGCTGGTATAGAAGAATTCGATATCTAGCAATAAAAAACCTGACTTTTTAAATAATAGTTATCTGATGTAAAATTTTCTTGAAGTGCCAAAATATTATAAATTGTCAACACAATGTTAGCGTCATTTTAATCAATGCAATCTATAAATTACTCTAGACTACAACTGCCAAGACATCATAAAATCTGTATGCCAACAAGGAACGTTTAAATTTATCCCAAATAAAGATTACCTCCTTTTTTAGGAATTATTGATATTGAAGAATTTATGTATAGTATACAGTTTACAAATTATAAAAAATTCTACTAATTTGGTGCTTACGTCATGGAAAGAATAGATTTCCCAAATTTTATGTTTTTAGGTCTAGGAGTTCGGGCCGCACGTTGATGAGTCAGTGAGTACATTGACATTTTCAGAGGTATGAGATCGTGATGCCAAATTTACCAAAAAACGATTAACCAACAAAATTAATTAATCAATCAGACAATTAACGAATCCCAATCTTTTTTATCATTTTTTCGTGTCTATGGCCTTGTTTTAAAATTGTATATACCTACCTATGATCAAATATCAAAGTATATACCCTGTCATTTGTTTTAATGTAATAAAACAATGTAAACAACATAAACAATACAAATTAGTAAATAAAAATTATATACAAGTAGCTAATAATTTATTATTAACACATATTTCAAAAACCCACGCAGTTAATAATTTTTGCCAAGATTTGCTTACGAAATATTGATGTCATTTATGTACCTATTTAAAAAAAAGTGTTAAGACTTTATTGTTCTTTAATTTTTAGTTAAATATGTACTATCAATATTTTGTAAACCCAGCATGGCATAAAACACAAACAATTGTCTGTGTGGGTTGCGGTGCTGAAGACACAGAAAACATACAAAATTGCAATATTTAGTATATAAGTAAAATGCATAGAAAATAAATAAAAATATAATTATATTGGTAAACATAGCAATCTCCAATTCATTATGGAAAAAGACAAGTCCGAGCTTTACTTGCCGTGAATTATAAACAAAATAAATAAACAAAATAGATTCTAGACTTTCGTGGATATTTACTGCTGTGACTTCTTGGGAAAAGAGGTATGGTTCTTCTTTGACAAGTTTCCCTCTCGGGAAAAAGAGCGGATCAATTTTTACTTTTTCAAATCATCATGGGATAATATTGATTAGTTTTGTCATAATTCAAAAATTAAATTCGCGCTATAAGGAAGCATTTTATTATCAATTTTTAAATTTAAATTTAATATTAATTTTGCTGACTAATAATTAACATATTTTAAAACAACTTAAGTATTTTGAATCAAAATAACTCAATGTACGTCATGAAACTTTATATAAATAAAAAAAGGTATTCGAAATAGGAGCGGATTGATAACAAAATGTTATTGTTTGGTGTAGACAGCAATTTGAGTCTTAGCAAATTGAAAATTAATCGTTAATTAATAATAAATAATAATAGCATAAGTCACTCGATGCACGTGCGTATATATGTATAACCCATTTTTGCACAGAAACAAATTAATTATATCAAAATTTGATAAATATCCGTGTCAATTTAATTGTAGAACATATTATTAGTGGAAAAAAATTGAGAAAAGAACAAAACCTGGCTTCTGCGATCTCTCGAAGAAATTCATTAACGTAAGTGGGGCTATTTGGACAAGTTAATAAAAAAATATGTTTTATATCAACTTAAACTTTATATTACCAGAGTTGACTTTAAAAAAATCCAGGCAAAATGCAAAAAATAATTTTTAGAGTGTATTTAATAGAATGTATCCTGGACAGATACCCCCTAATTTGGAGTAATAATATATTTGTGGCAAAAACACATAGAATAATCTATTGGATCGGTTTTTTGGGATACAGTTCTAATATAGATATTGCTGCCAGCCATAATACCTGGAGTATACCTGCAGTATACTTGCTTTTTTTCTTTTCTTTTTTTACAATATAATATTCCGAATATATGCACGAATCTGAGAAAATTCCCAATTCGCTACACTAAGGATTTGAACAAGGACGATCTTTTTATTCTTATAAATATAAATATAATATAATTTTATACTTAAAATAGTTAGATATTCAAGAGGTCCAAAATTCCGTTAAATATCTTTGGTATAAGCGTTTTGAATTTTTTAGCAGCCTTATTTTTTTGGCATACCCTTTCTAACTGCTTTCCTAGCTTTTTTCATATTTTTTTGTAATTGGTATAGAGTTTAAGCACCGGAGATTTGCCAATACTTTTTTATCATTTTCGACAATGCCATTTTTGCCTATTACAAATGAGAGAATATGAAGGCTATGCAAGCGTTCTAAAACTAGGTGACTTCAATGAATTACATATAGTATTGCAAAACATTTGATATTTTACTTTTTTTAAATTATGTCTTTCAGCAAAATATTCAATCTAGCGGCATCGAAACGATCCCCCCCCCCCCCCAATATATCGACAAGTTTCAAGTTGTTCGATTCTAAGAAGTGCCTCGATAAAATATGTAAAAGCTAATGTTAAATTACATTACGCATAAGAACAGACTATAGAACATTAAATATTTTTTATTACCTCGTATGATGTAATATTTTCTCAACTTGTCTAATTAAATTTTAATTTACTTTATACTTTGTTAAATTAAAAAAAATCTTGCCAGCCCGCTGTTAAAGTGATAACTAAACTGTCTATAAGCATAACAATAGCAATAAATTTTAAGAATTCACGATCTATAAATTCTTGCCTGCTCCAGAATAATACTAGTAGGTAATAAGTACTACTAGTAATAATACTATTGATTTTCATTCTTTGTATTTATATTTTATATTAGACTCGTGAATAAATAATCCTTTTTGAAAAGTGTGCATCTCAATTTTTGACGTCGTGGCATTTTATTTCAAGTATATCGCGTAATGAAGAAGCATAAACTGAGAAACATACTCTCTCAATTTCGAATGCCGAAAATTTCGAGCCGAATAATACATAGCAGGTTTTCACACTAAACATGTCAACAATTTTAATGCGCGCAGATCTTGGGTAAGTTTAGAAATTTTTCGACTATAGTGTTTACGAGTTTAGGGATTATAAGACCCGAAAGCAGGACTCGTTTGTACATAGGCAGGTAGTGATAAAAGTCGGTTTATGCAGATTTGGTGACAAGGTAGTAAGCAATATTTTTGAAGATAATATTGTCGATAATTTCTGGACTTGCTCAAGAGCGCGCAATTTTAGTATGAAAACTAACTTATGTCATACAGTTCTTTGTTACTATTCTTGGTGTTTGATAATAACGTCACCAGAGAATGCTGCAATCTTTAATCTAATTTAAAGATACTACAACCCATAGAAGTAGTTCTTTTTCAAAAACTTTTATTGGCGATTTAATGAACCCCGTATACTGATTTTAATCATAAAACAAAATATATAATAATTAGCCATATTAAAACATATTCTACAGTAATTACTTGATACGTTCTGTTAACCATGATTATACCACCAATATAAAAAAATAATTGAAGAATTGTAGAAGCCTACATAGTTTCGGTTTTTTTTTTCTCTAAAATTCTTATTACATTTTGTATTAAATTTTAGTACAATTTTATAGAAAATGTTCACAATAAATTTGTATTAATGAAAAAATGGTTTACACATAGTAAATACATACTTGCATCGAATGACTTATACTATATTATTACACACTATAATTACTGATTAACTTTGAAATTGTTAAAGCTCAAATTGCTATCCATTAAACAATATTTTATTTTCAGTTTATATCTTTTATTTTATTTTATTTTATTTTATTTTATTTTATTTTATTTTATTTATTTTCAATTATATCTATATAATATAATTAGGAAAATACTACTAAAGCGATCTTGTACAATTGTTGTTCTAAGCCAGTTTGCCAGTTTTCCTTTAAAGATATTTTGCAACTTCTCAAGTAAAGTATCACTTCACTTTCTTGTGTAATAAATAATAATAAACGAGGAAAATTTGATATCATCGGTGCAGAAAAACAAGTGCTATACAACTTACACACTTAGATTATGATAATAATCTATAATCAGATTATTTCTGGAGGAAAGGCGCAGATAAACTTTTTTGCACAGATTCGTAAAAAAAGCAAAAATTATACAAATTGGTGTATACCAAATAAATAGAATTTTTGGCCCCTACAGTCTTTGGTTTAACCATATTAGTTTACTAAACGGGCAAAACATAATGAGGTAGACACCATCTTAAATTAGTTTTTAAAATAATCTGAAAAAATCTCAAAACTTAGATGTAGCAAAAACATAAATTGTTTCCAAGTTACTAAGATGAACCATTTTGGTTCAGCCACCGTGTATGTAAAAAACCGTTTTTAAATTCACTCAAGAATTATGAGTTGTAATATTCAAGAGAATTTTTTAAAACTATATGTACGTCAAGATATTTTAACAAAAATATAACGATAAATAAGAAAACCATAATTTTGAAATAAGGGACGGTTTTTTAAATTAATTTTTTACCAATGTTGGTTTTTTAATTATTTTTAGGCGAGACGTGAAATATTTTTAATTATTATATAAATATTATAAGAAAATATTATTTTAATATTTGATTTTAAAATATTGTATTGAAGTAAAATTCAGATTATTGTTTGTATATTTTTAGCTCTCCAAATATTTTTCTTATTTATCACTATTGTTGAACACAAAGTTACTCAAATTTTTAAAAAATTTAACATAATGCATAATATTTACCACAAAAGCATCAACACAAAAGATTTAAAAAAACACCAAATATTTCATATTTGGTGTTCATAAACACTAACTTATTATCTATATCTTACCGGTAACAATCGAAATTTCTGTCACAGGTCTCAACTGACTCTTAACATAAAATAACACTTCATACATATCCACTCCATTTACCTTGTTTATTCACCATTCTCTTATCAGTTTATTAAACGGTGACTACTGCATTTAGTCAACACAACAATAATGAATATAAAATTTTAAACTGTTTGCCAATAGGGCCATATAGGTATTCAGTCTAAATTTACTTGATATAAATTTATCTGTCAATCAATAACAGCTTTCATCCCTTCGGAATATACCTACTTTTTTCTAAATCTATGCGATCACTGAATTACTCTTCTTATTTCACTTCATCTGCTTTACTTAGTAATTCTACTTTGTTTTCGCATCTGCCACTATTTTTCTGTAACTTCATGTTCTTGCATTTACTTTTCCAGTTTATCACTTTAATTTTTCTAAGAACTTCTCTAGCACTCAATCGATTCATCTTGCTCTCATTCTTCCTCTTCGTTTGGCTTCCATTCCGATATCACTCTCAAAATATCGTCCTCTGTTTTTTAAACATTTAAAATAAATTCTAATTTTTTGCTTTTGCTTTTGCAGATATGCTGTTGGATTTGGAAGATTTAGAAGATCTCCATCCTATCTGTATATTCTCCTTTACTTTGTCATCTCTGTTGTTGGTATTATCCAATTTTATAATCAGATATTTAAATTCCCTCACTTTTTTAAAGGTATGTCTATCCAATCTCTAGTTAATTCCTTGTCAATCACCAGCATCATCATATGCATATGCCAGCACTTCTTCTTTTGTTATTCCTTTCTGATTGTGTCTCCACAATCTGTTTTTCTTATATCCCTTTTGATTGCCATGTTAAGCTACGTCACTGGCAACCTACCTCTTTGTTTTTCTTTACACCGCTAAGTATTTACTGTAAACGCTTTTGTTTCCTCCACTCCAATTTTAATCCTGGGACATGTTTTGTACATGGTCATTTCTATCAATCTTCTTAGCTTTTCTGAAACGCTCAGTTCGTGGATCACTTCGTACAATTTCTGTCGATTCACCATGTCGAATCTCGAATGCCTTTAAAAAATCAACAAACAGGTGCAGTTGTATGTTGTATTTGTACGTTTTTTCAATTATTTGTTTTATTATGTGTAGCGCATCGACAGTTGATCTTTTTTCTCCAAATCTATGGGGGAAATGTAAATTGCGCTTCAAAATATTTGCATTTTATTTTGTAATCCAAAATGTACACCCATTTAACAATGGATTGTCTACTACTTATGTTTTTTTAAGAGATTAAGATTAAAGATAAATACATAAGATTAAGAGAATTCATAAAACATAATACAGGGTTTATGCCAAGTTTGCTTCTGGAATTACATTTACAACAAGTGAACGTGGGAGACCAACCCCTACCTGATAGCACACTTTGCCGAGTAGAACCGGTCTAGACCTAGAGGAACATTTTTAGCAAGTATTGCGTTTGTCAAAACGGCCCAGAGCATCCTGAGCGGACCGTAGGGTCAATTTTGACAAATGCAACAACGGCAAATCTCGAATCTACTTTAAAATATTTTTGAACAATTTATAGAAAATAAATTTTATAATTTTAATCTATTAAAATTAATCCCGTAGTTACCATATTTGGGCAGTTCACATTCACCTCTCTATGGTGGTGGTCTCCGATCTTATATTCTAAATCATATTTTAATTTGTCATAAATGAGTGACGACAATACCTTCTAGATAGCCTGGAGCAAAGTTATTCCTCTGTAATTTTTACATTTCTCAAGATTTCATTTTTTATGCAGTTATTGGTATTTTACAAATTTTCCCAAGTTCCGGCATCATCTCTTTCATAATAAAGAAGAGAAAAACTAAAAAGTTTTTATAAGCCTTCAGTCGAGATGACCTATCATATTAGATAAAGTACTACCTTCAAATATCCAGCCACTGTTTTTATTGACGCCAAACAAGTAGCACCAACTTTTGTTTCAAGTTACAAAAGCAGATTGTTTGACAAAAATGACAAATGGACGCAGTACCAAGTTCTGACAAAGTCTCCAAATTTTAATATCTCTTTTTGTTATCATCTCTTTCCTTCACTCTTGCATACAGGGTCATGTATTTTTTGATATATTCATCCTGCATATTTTATCAACTTACCATACATCTCATCACTACTATAGATTACTTACCCATTTTATTACTACGTTTTTATTAACTCGCTTTCTTCTTTGTCTGTTTGTCTGTTTGTCTGTTTGTTACAAATTTTGCAATCGCCTTTAAACTAACTTCCCGATGATCTAGAAACTACAAACTTTTAACATAGGTCAGAACTGGATGACAATGCAATATTTGTAAATAAAATTCAATCAACTCTCTATAGTCCGACCTAAACGAGACCCATTTCCGGAAAAATAAAGAAATGGGTCTTATAAGAGAATGTTGAAACAGTTATCAAAATATGAAACTGAAGTGTGCAAATATATAAATGTAGTGTTATTTTATTTTATTATGATAAGAAAACACTATGTACTTACACACCAAACTTAAGATGATTCAATTTAAATAGTAAGTAATATACAAATTTTGTAAAAGGAATTATTAGTAAAAATTGTATAAAATACTAATAAATTTTGATTTATTTAATAATTTTAATTTTTTTAATATTTGTAATATTTATATAATAAATAGAATATAAATATTTAATTTTTATAATTATTTCACAAGTGTATCGATGTACAATTTGCAAGCGTTGCAAATCGATTTAAAAATTTCACACACACAAGACTAAAAAAAAGAAAATAAAAATTTAAAATAAAAAATTCTCTTTTAATAGACTACGTTTTTAAAACGGACTAAAAAGTATAAAATAATTACTAATTACTAACCTCATACAGATTTATAAAATTTAAAATGAAAAACGTGGAGCGTATGAATGATGTATGAATAGTTCACTAAGTTGAGCAAATTAGAAAAAGAAAAAAACAAGTAGTTCACCTAAGAAACGTTTACCAGTAATTAACAGTAGCTACTTACTGAATTCTTATATGATATTAAAATTTTCGAATGTATTGTTTTAATTTTTCAAGCCATCTATCGAATTCTTACAAAATATAGCTAAATTAAGATTTTAGTTAATATTTTCTGTAATTTTCTTGCTTTTACATTTGGCTCAATTATTTCCTCACCAATGCTTGTACTTTAAAAGCTCTATTAGCACACAAAATTTTATCACAATCGGTTCAACATTTCCGGAGATCCAGACATTTTCACTTTTTTTATTTATTTTATTATGGTAGCTCTAGCAAAGATTTCTCTACCAAAACCTTATTTCTACCACTAGAGATTGAGATGAGAGATGAGAGATATTTCTACCACTAATGCTGAAGAAAATCGAGGAACAAAGACTTTCTTCAAGATTTCGCAAAAAAAGTAATCTTTTTTTTTAATGTTGAATTCTTTATTTTTATCAGATGGTTCTATATGCTGGCAAGTCCTGTGGGAGCAATGTTTCTACATACAAAATTTGGTTGAGTACTAATTAGTACTATTAGTAAAGTACTTCAGTACTTCAAGAGTTAAACACTTTTGAAGCTTCAACTTTGGTAGCTTGTAATTTTTGACAGATGACAGATAGAAAGTTAATTTTACCTATTCTGGAAAATAGCTTTTATCTTTTAATAGCTAAAATAAATAACAAAGCTTTTCAAGGTCTTTAAAATAACCTATCACAAGGCAAAATAGTTTTTAAAAATCTTGTGTTATTTTCTTGCAGTAGCACTCCTGATTGGCAGATCGCGACGAAAACCTTAAAAAAAGACGAAAACTTTTTAATGTAAGCCCTACTACCATACCAAATTTAGTCGTGATTGGTTGGATGGTTCCGAAATAAATCGAGGGACAAAATTTGACGATCGACAGACGTCGATCACGTTTACGAACACGGTGATCTCAAAAATATAAAAAAAAATTTGAATTTTTTTTGATTACCTTACCTCCAAAAAAAAATTTTTTTTTGATTGGAGGTAAAATCATTCAAACATGTTTGAGCTCAAGTTATTTGTGTTTTTTATTTTATCTGTAACGCACCTCTGTTTGGTCTAGTTTACACGTTCCATAATTGCAATCGAGTTGTACATTAAATGGACTCCCAACCAATCTAGTTGCACATCAATCAAGTTCCACTGTATTCACTTATTAGAAGGTCATTGCTTCCGAAAGCCGCAATTACCTGATAGTAATTATACTATTGTCACATTAATATTGGTCACACTGTATATAATAAAAATTATAATTAATAAACAAAATATATTTAATATCCGGTGTGATCGATGATTATGCAAATGTGAAATAAATGGACATTACCCTGCTGATCGAACTTAATAAATAACCAATAATAGTATAATTAATATTAGAATAACATAGAGAAAATAGGAAATTATAAGATTAAGAGGGAGAAATGTCATAAAAGAGGTAATCAATGTAGGATCAGAAGTTGACGGGTAGTTTCGGTGTCGCAAGTGCTTCCGCAGGAATCCATGCCCGAGATTATGGCAATCCTCCCTCGGATATTCCTAGAGTAAGATATTTGTAAATTTGTATATTGTTCTTATGTTTTATTATATGTATTAAATCTTGACGTTTGACTTATTAAATCTGAGCTACCCCGTAAACCCCCCACGAAATATTCGTGACACTATTAATAATTAAAGAAAAACCTGCCGCATTTGAAAAACACCGAGTTAGTTTATCAAATATACTGTAAGGATTGCTCAGAAATGGAAGAGACGAGCCGAGTCCTACAAAAAAACAAATTATTATTAATAAATAAATTATTATACAAAAAAAATTTGAAAAATTGAAAAATTTCAAAGTTTCGTTAGTGCAGGTGTTTCCGTGGCTCGTTATCTATATATATGAGTGACTTATTACTATTATATTATATTATATTTAATTAATATTTAATATTTTATTGTACATATTTTATTAAACCATCAATAAATTCATCGCAAATCAGGCCGAAAGTTTCTACGACAAAATCACGGCCATGAAAACTTACTGGTCAACTAAATAAAAAGATTTTCCAAAGCACCAAAAGCCAAAAATCATCTTGAAACCACAAATTCACCAATTACGTAGCATAATTTTTTTAAGATGCAAAGTTTTCGCTTATTCTTTCAAACTATTCTCTTCCTTTTGTTCCTTTCGCTGGTAACTTTTTTTTTAATTACAAACCACCAAACGCAGAACTCACCTCTCTATCAAATGAACACTTACTGATAATGTTTTTTCCTTATTTTTATTTTTCGTACAATTTTACTTGAAAATGCTAACGGGGAATCTGGCAATTGAAATTCTGCGATAATCTTTAGGTCAAAATCTAATCCTAGTCACTCGCAAAATAAAAGAGATAGGTTCAGTCAGCATGGTTATCCTTTATCGAAATTTATATCTTATGAATAATTTTTGAACTATTTTTCTGTCTGAATGATTTTAAACAATATCCGGGCTATTAAGTAAATAATGGATTTTTAATAAAATAAACTGAAGCAGTAGATAATTATTAATTAATAAGTAAAGAAAAATATAAAAGAAAGCCCAGGATGGCCTTCTCGAGACTGCGTAAGTCGGATGTTGTTTAATTTCAAATAAAAATTAGTTTTAGTATTTATTAGAATTAGAGTATTGAAGTAGTTTATTTCAAATGCGGTCCTGTAAATTGATTATTATAGTTCAACCATTTTATTGTTGTTATTTTTGTTTATGTTTATGTATGCCAATTTTTTATTACAGTAAGGACGTATCGTATTAAGTAGGTAATTTTACAATTAAATTTAACGGTGGTTCCTAAAATAAATGAATTTGTACTCCCACAGAGTTACATAGCCAAACATTAAATTGCATTAAAAATAACATTTTCATTTACCATATAATTTTTCATATAAAAAATATTATTATTATATTGCAGTGGCAGGATCGAAATAATAATATAATTTTTTCTGATAAAACTACATTTTATCTCGGCACAGTTAACAACCACTTTTCTTTTTCATTTTTTTGAGTTTTTTCACACTTTTCTGAGGACGTATATGTAAGAATGATACTACGACCTTGAAGAGAAAAGTATTTTAGATAATCAGTTCCAAAGTTCCAAAAATGAATGAAAAAGTTATTAAAAGGATACCAATTATGTATTTATTAAAAAAGCGCTGAAAAAATATAACACGATTTTGATATGTAGTAGTAATCAAATTGTATTTAGAATTAATTCTTATTTTTTTTCTTTTTTTTTTAAATATTCAGAAGTGGTGAACCGACACATCTTCGAGATATGATTAGGCCCCGCTCTATTTGTCATTCCCGGGCTCTGCGTGATCTGGGAAATTTTGACGTTCCTTCTCATTCTACAGCCAAGTTTGAGCACTATTTTGCATGTTGGGCACCGAGACTTGTGGAAAGGCATCGACGACTATTTTTGGAATCGCCGAGTTTGACAGCTTTCCGCCGTGGTTTAACCGACGCACTGCAATTGGAGCAGTAGGTATCATGCGATTTGAATTTTGTGACATTTGTTATGCATTATATATCGTTGTAAATAATACATTGTTAAAAGGGGTGATTTGAAAATCTAATTAGTTAGAAATCATCCTTTTAAGAGATCTTTTTTTTTCTTTCTGTAGCTCTCTTAACAAATGCCTATTATTATTATTATTATTATCTATTTTAAAATAGTTGAAATTCAAAGAATTAAAATTCTGATGAAAATTGTAATAAATAAGATAAATTGGAATAATTCATATATCAGTTCGTCCTCGGTGGATCAATGGTTCTTGTACACGGACCTCCATAACATACTCTAGAAATTCCACGTTCGAATTTTCAGCGGGCGACTTGGTATATACCGTATATTTATCTTACGCGTCGTCTTAACAGAAGTTTGTAATTTATTCCTAATAAATATCGCAAATATAATTCTAACAAAAAATCAATTACGTGTACTACCGTTAACAAAATAGAGTAAAATGTGTCATAAGTGGGTCATACGCAGGGCCTATTTTACCATTAGGCGCGTGTCTAGAACTCAATGCCCAGAGGGACCCGAAAATTGAGAATATAAAATCATAAAAATTACACAAACAAAATAAACATACCTATACTCTCAGATACATACATCTCCCAAATAAACAAAATAATTGGAATAATTTTTCGCATGAATCATTGTTTTATTTAGTTTGTTCTTGGCCGATGTAGTAAAATTTATTAATCATGGTTGACAGAAAAACTTTTAATTCGTCTGATTCTATGTTTTTTATTATATTTGTTGGTAAAAACATTACATGTTTCGGGTTAGTCCCATTCTCAAGTGTTATCTGGATTTACAAAAAAGGTTGTTAGCCACTTACATTCTAAAATATTCAGAACTAGTCACATTTAAAATATATCAAATATTAAAACATTGAATCGAAGTGAGATTGAGTATTGAAGGCTTATCGTGCTTGTAGGACTCACGTGCATAGTATCTCTATTAACGGTACCGCTCATCAAATTTAGTTGCTCGTTGATCAGGTTTTCTGGGTTGTTCTTCAGCATCTTTTTTATCTCTATGCTTTCTAGGCGGTCCATTGCTGACCCTTTCTCATAAATATGTAGTATACTCTAAGGTTGTGCTCGTGTACATCGTGGTCTTCTTCCAGCAAGTGGTCGGCAAAGTTGGATTTTCCTCTATTTCGCAGTCTCCAGTGGGCTGATGTGTGTATTCTTTAAATCTTGTTTTGAAATTGCTCCCAGATTGACCAATATTTTTTAGTGCCGCATATGGGAGGCAGGTATTGATATTGGTGCTGGTCTGTAGCGTGGTTTCGTTGTTGATGGTCTTCTTCTTTTTTATTTTATACCAGAGCGAGTTGATGAATTCTCTGGGGTACCATTATTGTTTGCAATGTCTTTTATGGTGTTCAGTTCCACTTGCTGGTTTTTTTCGTGCCGAGATATGCATCAATAAAAATTACCGGTGTAGAAAACTCAAAGTCCACCAAAAACTAAAGAAAACTAAACTAAAGAAGCGGCCTGCCGAATTGTCGTTAGGAGAGAGCTGAAGAATAAGTGGTACATGAGAGGCGATGCGATATTTTTCTACATCTACTGGTTACACATAGAACTGACTTTCTGTCAACCATCATCGTTTTGTTTTTAAATACATATTTTTGTAAATTTTATTTTGTTTATTTTTCTGTTAATTCCGATAAAATAACACCCCAAATGAGCCTTCGGTGCTATTGTTACACTCAAACTCTAACATAAGTGGCCCGAAAATTGGCTAGAGCCTAACTCAGTTAAAAATAAGCCCTGGTCATACTGGTACAACGCAATAGTTCAGAGCTCTGTTAAAATATCTGAAATTGCGAAGAAGTGGTATTCATATAAAGTGGTTTTGGTTGAAGAACTAAGCGAAGATGATCCTGAACGCTGTATACAGTTTTGTGTAACCATGTTGCAGTGCCAGGATCGAAATAATATTTAATATAATTTTTTCTGATAAAACTACATTTTATCTCGGCACAGTTAACATTAACAACCACAACTGTAAATATTAATCTCCTATCAACACACATTGGAAAATAGAAACTTAGCCAGTTTCCATAAAAATTCAACGCTGAAACTGATATTGTAACTAACCGAATATTGGGACTATTTTTCTCGCACAAAAGTATATTAACAAGTGAAATTTATCAAAATATATTTAAAGTACATATTTTTTAAGATACTAATTAATGCGTACCCAATAATAATAACCCAAATAATGGAGATCCAGATCTGCACAATAACACGATACGATTGGAAACGATCGAATGGCCACCTAGAATTCGGGCAATTTAACCTGATACGATTGAAATAGTTTACGGAAGTTTCAATGGCAGATGGGATATTGCCAAGAAGTGAGCGGAGATTTGTTAGAATATTTAATTAAATTTCTTCTTTACTCATTTATGAAAAAACCTTAATTATAGTTTTCATTTATTGAATTCGTAGATAAAATGTATTTTAGAATTTTAACTTTTAGAACTAATTATCTTAAACATTTTTCCCTGCAAAATCAAAAAAAATTGTGATCTATCCAAATTAGTAAAAAAAATAATGGTTGCCATTTAAAAAAATTTACCATGACTTTACAGAGCCATGATAGCAAAAAAGGTGACATTTAAAAGGTCTATTTAGGTGTCCGAGAATTTTCTGCGAACATTTCTCTAAAAAAATTTATCAAATTTGTTTCAAACTTGACAAACTCGTGCTCGTGGTATGATTTCGTAAAACGAAAGTAAATTGCTATAATGGCTTTATTAGTGAAGTTATTTTAAATTGCAGTTGCAATTTTTTTAAAGTGCAAATAAATAGTAATTTTTGAAATAAATAGAGGGGACTCTTGAAGAATTGGATTGTTTACATTGATAATGAAAACAATAGAAAACGATAAAAGTACAATTCCATTAGTACTTACTCTGTGATTATAATAATTATATTTAAAAACAAAAATTGATTACTACACATAAAAAGACAGGATGTTAAGTATTAAGCGATATTAAGTATTTAGATAAGTTATCGAGAAGTTTTTTTCCGATGTGTTATCTAAAAAATTTGGAAAAACGTGTAATCGCAATTATTTATATCAAACATTATACCTAAAAGTTTATATACGAAAATAATCAACGATGCTTTTTTAATAATTTAGCATTTTTATAAATAATAAAACCATATCTAAATAAATATTCTGATATATAGACTTTCCGCTCTGTATATCATCAGCAATCACATCACATCGCTTCTGTGATCAAAATGAATTTATGTATTTTATTTAATATAAAAGAGCACAACTAAAAATGAGTAAACCTCGTTATTTACCAAAAACGTTCTGCAATTTGATTGAATAATAATTATTATTATTTTATCCGTTATCAAAGAGTTTTTTATTTTACACAAACAAACACTGTTGTTGCCTTTTATAAATAGTATAGATTATTTATTTAAAAATAAATAAAACAATTACTTCGTACCTGGGCAGAATGGCATCGAAACTTTAGTATAAAAATAAAAATATTCAACTTATGGTTTTTATATACAGTATGTATTTAAAAAATAGATAAAATAGCAACATTTATGCTTTATTATATATTGCTATGATTTTTACCTCCAATCAAAAAAAAATTTTTTTTTGTAGGTAAGGTAATCGAAAAAAATTTCAAATTTTTTTTACATTTTCGAAATCCGTGTTCAGAAACGTAAAGATCTGCAAGAAATAAAAGACATTTTTCTGTGTTAATCTGTCGGTCGGGTCGGTCGGTCGTCAAATTTTGTTTCGCGATTTATTCCTGAACCGTTCAACCAATCATGTGCAAATTTGGTATAGTAGTAGGGTTTATGGTAGAAAGGTGAAAATAAGGTTTTTGTTGCCATCTGTCAATCAGGAGTGCCACTACAAGAAAATAACACAAAATTTTTAAAAACGATTTTGTTTTGTGATGGTTATTTTAAAGACCTTGAAAAGCTTTATCCAGAATAAGTGAAATTAAATTTCTATCTGTAATCTGTCAAAAATTACAAACTGCCGAAGTTTAAACTTCAAGAGTGAATAACTCATGAAATATTGAAGGGATCTCAACCAAATTTTGGATGTAGGAACATTGCCCCCACAGAACTTGACAGCATATAGAACCATTTGATAAAAACCAAGAATTTAACATTAAAAAAATGATTACTGTTTTTTGCGAAAACTTGAAAAAAGTCCTTGTCCCTCAATTTTCTTCGGCATTTCTGCGTCGATGGCAGTCAAACTTTTTGGACGTATGTCTGGTGGGATCTAGTGGTTAAAATAAGGTTTTGGTAGAGAAATCTTTGCCAGGGCTACCACAATAAAATAAGTAAAAAAAATAAAAATGGCTTTGTATCTCCGGAAATATTGAACCTATTGTGATAAAATTTTGTGTGCTGATAGAGTTTTTAAAATACAAGCATTGGTGAGGAAACAATTGAGCCAAATGTAAAAGCAAGAAAATTACAGAAAATATTAACTGAAATCTTACTTTATCTATTTTTTGGTGAAAATTAATGTGAAAAAACAATAACACAATTATTGTCTTATGATTTTCTATTAAGCACATATATTTTCAATCGTTCTAAATAATTATTAACAATTACTGATAATTGACATAAATTTGATCACTTTTTTAAATATGCATATAAATGAATATGTCATAGTATCGCCGGATTAAAATTGGTGTGCTGATGATTGGAGGTATTGCGGCAGAAGTGACGATATTTTTTAATATTATAAATGAATGTGACACTTTTTCGCAATTGTAACACATTCTTATCAAACTATTTCTACGTTCAGGAAAAATGACACTTTACCAAAATTTCAAAATTTCAGTAAGAATTATACACTACTATTTAATTGCGAAATAAAACAGTTTAAAAATTTCCCTGTGATGACTGAGCTAAAAATGAATATAAATTAAAAAGAATTCATTGTATAAACATAATTACCAAATTTTAAAAACAAAATTTCGATTTCAATAACGTTTTTATATTAAAGTTAGACCTAGGCATATAAATCTGCAAACCAAGATATGAAATGGTATCTTTTTACTTTATGCTTTGTCAACTTTGCTGGGTAATACATTAATTTAATAAAGTAAAGGTAGCAGAAAATAAGTATATTATATTTTTAAACTTTTGTTTTACGGCTTTACTATTACTATTTAATTTTATATCATTTGATGTACGAGGGTAGGCGTAATATGACAGCAGGCAAACTCACTGCTTCTCTATAATGTTCTAACATCCTTAATGTAATTTTAATTTATATTTTGTATACCAAAAATTTTTCTAATTTGAAAATATATTTCTGCTGCTATGATTTATTATTTTGGATATTATTTTCGATTATTTAATTATATTTAAATTATATTTAGCTTCAATGCTTATTGAGATCCAATAATGTTGATTATAAATTTCTCTCTTTATGTAAAAATATTTCATTTTTAAATTAAAATAAAAACAAAACAGTACACTAATAACGAACGAGAATATTCATGAATTTGTTTAAATTCTAAAAATAAATCATTCGAAAGAAAATAAATAAAAAATTCCATATTGTATTCTTTATATTAACTTATACAACTATGAAATAAATACATTTGATATTTATTAGTATATACTTAATTTTATTAATTAGTTTACTTAACAAAAAAATAAGTAAAACAACCTAACGAAACTTAATACAGAACAACTATACACTGATAAAACACCCTGTATTCCTGTATAAAGTGCTATACGTGACTTAGGTCACACAATGAAAGTTAAAGTAATTGTCTGAGATTTGCTAAAAACTATTTAAACATTTTATAGAGAATGAAGACATAAATCCATAAATATTGAAATGTTGCAAGATCTATAGAAGTATATCAATGCATAGAGAGTTCAACATACTTAGAGAAATTTTGTTTTTCTATTTTTAAATATTCAAAATTACAGTAAAAGATAGTATAATAATTTCATAACAATATAAAATTTAAAAACTCTTTCAGAATACTAAATGAGGTAGGTACCATTGAACTTCTCTTAAATTACAAAATTATTATGTTGAGAAGGTCAGTTCAGTTTTAAATAAATGCCATTCATAAACAAATAAGTGTTTTCACAATGACTGTAATGTAATAAAATATTAATAGAAAAAAATCTACACTAACTAACTAAGTAATATAATTTAACCTTCTACAGAGAAAATAAATATAAAATCATATATTAGTTAAAAATATTATCCTGTGCTGACTCTTTCCGATTAATAAAATTTTTATTCATTTATTCACTAAACATTGCATTACAAGTCACAAATTAATTTATTACCAATAGATATCCGATAAATAACCCATAAGAAATGTTCCTCACGGTGTTAATTTATTTCTTCTTTATACGTATATCATATAAAAATACAAAAAAAAACATCATCGTTGAAATTCCATGATGGCAATGGCTTTCATTTTCACATCTTACCATTTACCTACCATCCAAGTGCGTTTTTGGAAAAAGGAGTTTCTAAGTGGTCATGGCAAATTCAAACTACCTAATAAGATTTCTCCGAAGGTAATCAACAACAGAGGGAGGAAGTCTATAGTGTAACTGTACGACTAGCTTTAAGATTCATTTAACAATATTGATTCAGTAACTGAAGAATTTTTAGTCATAACTTTATCATAACGGTTAACGCACACCTTAATATATTAGCAATACAAGTTTACTTCTAATACACCTGACACCTACGTGACAAAATTAAAAAATTTAATATTTTGCTGGCAAAACATCATTTTAATTTTAATTTTAATTTCTTTTTTGATTTTGACCTTTTATCGATTGGTCGAACTTTTGTAAATACAGAGCAAATTTTTAAATTCACCGCAGCGTTTCCATGGTCTGGAGTCGAATCCAAAATTTTCACCCTGCAACTTAACTAGCAATTCTACCAAGCCTTGTGGTGGTCATGATGCAAAATAACCCAATGCAGAAACCCTACATCCACTTAATTTAAATTTATATTTGTATTTTTAATTTCGTTTCACTGTTAAAATTAAATATTTTATTTTTGCAATTTTAATCTTTGAACCAAAACAATGTTTCTTGGAAGGTATATATATATTTATAATAATATTTTGCATTTAAAATTGTTTGATAAAAGTAACATGAAGCTTTCATAGTTGAAACATTATAGCAATAGTAATTATTATTGTTATTGATTTTGCTTTTGATTATCAAAATAACTGCCTTAAAAATATTTATAATATTAGCAGCTATAGTTTACTGTAATATTATATAGCATAATATTGTAAATAGCATATTAGTTTTAAATTTTCTTCAACCTAGTCTTCAGACGACCGACTCCATTATTGTTGGCCCATTTTAAATATTTTTTAATTATTTTTAATTTTTATTTTTATTACACCCATCTTGTATTTGATGTAAACCTTAAATTTGGTAATTTTAATTACGCAATGAAAAAGTAATATATTATCTACTTATTTATTACTTTAGTTTTATTCTTATAAAGTAATACTACTACTATTAATATATGTTATTGTCTAAATTCAATAATTCTCATAGGCAAGAGAAGAGAAAACTGCCTACCGTGCACCTTCGACATCATTTTCATAGATTAGAGCATTTTCATTTATTAGTATAGATCATTGCCTTTCATTTCGAGAATTTGCTGTAATACTTTTCTTATGCCGGTATGGTGGTTGCGACGCACATGGGCCGCCGGCTAAAAGAGTCCCTGGTTCTGCTACGACCTTCCCAATCTTTTAATAGTATATTATTTAACGAGGAGTTAAAACGGCATATTCAATGCAAGGTTTAGCATCGGCTGCGCCTCGTGATATACGTGATATACGAAAATTTATAGATACTGTACTTTTATAAAATATAATTGCAAGAAAAATTCATGAAACGTGCGAGAACAAAATTTATTGTCAGACAAAAATTTTGGAACCTTAAGGGTGTCTACCAACAGAAACATGTAAAAATTTCAATTTTGAAAAATTTATCAATAGCCAAGTGATTTTTTCAGGATTGTTTAATAAAAATGTGTGGAATTCAATTATTGAATTGTCCGACAAAATACATTTTCCGAATTTCTAGTCCAACGTGTGGAAATCATCGGTTTCACGAGAACCCAAAATTTATTAATAACAATTTCTCTTTTTAATTTTTTGTTTTTAAATGAAGTGTACAACATGATGAATAAGTTGTCCGACAGTCAAGTATTTGCCTGTACAGGGTGGTTCAAATTCGAATGTTCTTATGGGGAATTCGGTAACTATAAGAGATATGAAATATTAAATAGTTAAATTATTAGCTTTTAATAATATATTAATACAAATCTTATGATAAATAAACAATAAGGCAAAATATTATTTCCAAGCTTTCAAGAATTTATGTTCTCTTTCTCAAGGGTTGACCAGAAAAATTAATAAATAAAAATTGAATTAAAAATAAAATAATCCAAAGTTTGTGAAAAGAAAAATCAGTGAATCTGATAAGTTATCGTGAGTTAAGAAAAACCAGTGGTAAAAAACTTAACCACAATATATTGGTAAACTTAAATAAGGAGAGGCAGGGACGTGCCCAGCCAACTTTTTTGAGGGGGGAGCAATGTTCAATTTGCCAACTGAATAAATAAAAATTGCCAACTTTTTCAAGGTTTTTTCACTTTTTTTTAATTTTGTCAAAAAGAATAGCAAAAATCCTGTAATTATTCAAGAAATTTTAAATGCAATGACATATTTTATTTTCAAAAACGTGGTTTAAGGCCAGAAACCAGTGAAACATAGACTAGATTCTATTCTACTTACCAACCTAACAACTTACCAACTTAATTTTCACTTAATAAACCGTTTACACGTTTCAATAAAGTTGTCGATTAAGTTAAATTTAACTAAATCGAAAAATAGACTGGTTTCTATTCTATTTTAAGTTGAATTTAACTTAATTGACAACTTAATTGTAACGTGTAAATGGTTTATTAAAGGCCAGCTTACACGAGGCAAGTTGGTAAGTGATTTAGTTACTTAACTAAATCGAAAAATAGACTGGATTCTATACTACTTGTAACTTACCAACTTAATTTTCACTTAATAACCCGTTTACACGTTACGATTAAGTTGTCACTTAAGTAAATTTAACACGAAAAAACCAGTGAAACATAGACTAGATTCTATTCAACTTAACAACTTAATTTTTACTTAATAAACCGTTTACACGTTACAATTAAGTTGTCAATTAAGTTGAATTCAACTTAAAATAGAATAGAATCCAGTCTATTTTTCGATTTAGTTAAATTTAACTTACTCGACAACTTTATTGAAACGTGTAAACGGTTTATTAAGTGAAAATTAAGTTGGTAAGTTGTTAAGTTGGTAAGTAGAATAGAATCTAGTCTATGTTTCACTGGTACCATTACCAACTAAATCACTTACCAACTTGCCTCGTGTAAATGGCCCTTTACCGTTGCCATTGGGGAAAACTTTATCTTGCCTACTAGCAGATATTTTTATGGATTATTTTTTGAATTTTTTTTTCTTATATTAAAAGTGCCGTCATTAAAAAGTTTTTTATTACTTTAATTGATTTGGGTTGATAAAATTTATTCAAACCTATTTGTGGTTTAGCAGCTTTTGCCAACTTAGCCAACTATTAACTGATTTTGCCAACTCCCTAAAATATTGGGGGGGAGGCTCCCCCTCCATCCCCCCCTTGTGCACGTCCCTGAGGAGAGGGTTATAAATGTTACTAAGTCCCTCGATGTCCGTTTATTCCATTTATTCATTGTGTTCTTTTCTTTCTTTATTTCAATCATCTCATGCAGTAACCTGTCTCTATAATTGGCAATGGTCTTAAGGATGGTGTTGTTGCCGAAGTCAATATTATGGCCTTCTTCTAAGATGTGTTTTGCAACTGCCGTCGATTCCGGTTTGTTGCATCTTACTGAAGAGATTTGTCCACTCTATCCTTTCTTTTGGAGTTTGTCCAATGTACACCAGGTTGCAGTCCTTGCATTCGATCTTGTATACCACACCAGATTTCTTATCATGTGGGATTGAGTCTTTTAAGTTTGTATAATGTAGACCAAGGTTATTTTGGGATCTAAAACATGTTTTAACATAAAAGGTTTAAGGATATGTTTAATGTTGAAATTTATTAAAATGTTCAACTATAAAGTAGTCCTTTATTTCCTCTGGAATAGCCGTAATTATGTCATCGACGTATGTTTTGAAGAAAGGAAGTTCAAAAGTAAGAGATGCAATGCGGTCTTTTTCTAAGCTTTCCATGACAAGATTTGCTATGGTGGCAGAAATTGGACTTCCCATAGCTGTTACCAAAATTTGTTGGTACCTATATATTGTCGTTGAACTTGAAATACGTGGTGTCTAAGCAGAATTTAAGGGCATTAATAAATTTAGTTTTTGGAATGTCAGAGAGACAAGAATATAATTCTGTAATAATTACTTCGTATATTTTCAAGATTTTTTGGAATAAAATTTCAATTTTTTATTATTATTTGAGAATATAATAATAGTACATACATACAAAATATAAATTACATTAAAGTGTAAAAATATAGGTACATATTTCTATGTATGATTGGATGTTTTAGGTTCATCGAGCAATTATAATAATGATATAAAAATTACGTGTGAGCGCGCCGCTTACAGTGTAATAATCGCGTTGCGAAATATATGTGTATCCACGACAAGGAGTGTTCGGATATTTTTGTTATTCACTGTGTATTATTCAACAAAATATTATTAAATGTTTTTTTTGTTTAATTAATTAAATGCTCTAAATATATTAACTGTTTATATACCCTACAATATGTATAATCATAGTGTAGTCGTACTTGATTGTTGAAAATTGATGTATTTTTGTCCGACTGAGGATTATTTGTCCGACACTTGTACTATACATGTTGGGTGCTTCTCTGGGACACATTAATTTCTTTTTATCCGACAGTTATTAATAAATTTTGGGTCCTCGTGAAACCGATGATTTCCGTATCCAATAATTGAAGAGTACACGGGAATAACGATCAAAGTCACAAACTGTATATTTTGCGTAAATTGAACTTCAAGATTTACAGACTCATAAGATCGTTAACAAATGATTTTAAAAATATGGCTTTTTACACTGGACTTAAATCATTTTTATCTTATATATTTTTACTAGAAGATACCTTTCATTACCATCTATCGAATGGCATTAATAATTTATGTTTTAGCAAAATTGGACCCTGATCGTTATTCCCGTGTACTCTTCAATTGGATTTCACACATTATTATTATGCAATCCTGAAAAAATCAGCTGGTTATCGATAAATATTTCAAAGTTGAAATTTTTACATGTTTCTGTTGGTAGACACCCTTAAGATTCCAAAATTTTTGTCGGACAATTTTGTTCTCGCGCGTTTCCTAAATTTTTCTTCCAATTATCTCTAATCTCTAATCTCTAATATATATAAAAGAGCTTGTTTGTATGTTTGTTCGCTATACACTCCTAGACCCTTCGATTGATTTTAACCAAATTTTGAACACATACTCAGTAGAACTTGGAAAATGTTTTAGTGCAAGAAAATGTTAAAAATGTTGAAAGGAAAGTGAGATCTCACAAAATTAGCTGACGCGCATAAACGGATTAACGAGATTTCCGTAATTTCCCAAGATTGGAAAACATTGGAGTACTCAGACTAAAGCAAAGTATTATATTTTTAATGAAACCCCGGGCGAAGCCGGGTATCCAGCTAGTATTTTATAAAAGTACGGTATCTATGAATTTTTTATATACCTACAATACGAAATCGATGACTTTTGGAAAAATGGCAGAGTTCTTCAACAGTTTTACTCTTTTTACTAAAAAATCTAGTACGTTACCTTTGCGTTTACTGATTTTAATAATACAGTGGCTCCAGAAAGTATTCGTTTACTCCTACGTTAACAATGTTAATTTTACATTTTGAAGCCGTTTTTTTGTCATACAAAAATCGATTTTACAGCACATCTTTTTAGACATTTTTTGTTACAAATTTCATTGTTTTCAATTTTGTTTATATACATTTTTTGTTTTTGTACCACCGTTTCTGACTGACAGCGACTTCAACAAGACTCGGTAAATAAAATATTGACATCAATATCTCGGAAACGGTGCAACAAAATAAAAAAATGTATATAAACAAAATTGAAGGCAATTAAATTTTAAACAAAAAAGGACTAAAAAGATTTGCTGTAAAATCGATTTATCGATTTGTGATTAAAGCACAATAATTTTCGACACTAATTTTGTATATTCAATACTGTAACAAAGAGCCTTTATAAGGGGAGACTATGAAGGTCATAGTCTCCTCCAAACCAACGTATTATATTGGTTTAAAACAATGTCCTTACTAAATACCTATATATTTTTCAACATTTGGATTATTTTTTATGAAATGCCCTTCCCCAGAAATTGGAAATATGACCGCCCCTCTACTCTAAGGAATATATACAGGGTGTCCCCGGATACACTTTAAATAACTTATGGGTAGAGTCATGCTGGCCAATTAATAGTTTCTCCTCTTCCGATCCATTTTTCAGGATATGCTTAATTTTAAAAAAATTTTACGAAGCCCAAAATGTGCTGTTGTTGTTAAAGCGTTGGTGCACAGTAACAGAAGAATTCCCGACATCAGAAAGGAATTAATGTTGAGAGTAATAAATGCTTTTAGTGGCTCTTAACTAAAGAGGTAATAATATAAATAATATTATTGAAATTGAGGATGGTCATTTTGAACATTTAATAATGTTAGTAGTACTGGTACTGCTGACTACTAATGGTAGTCCTAAATTACCATTATTTCAATTTTATTGTTTTTTGTTTTCGTATGGGGCCATATTTTTTTTTACAATGCAATGTGCAGAATTTTTTGCAATTTTAAGGGTTTACAAAAACTGAAATATTTCAACCCCTAATTGTCCTATCAAAATCGGGAACCAGAGACGTATTTTCCTTATGGCCATAAAGGCCATGGCCCGGAGCGGAAGGCTTCGAGGGGCGGCGCAAGCCGACCTTCGCGCTCTGCTTGGGGCGCCTTTTATAATCAGAATGAATTAAAAAATTAATTTTAGCTTTTTTTAATTAATTTATGGGGCGGCAAACCTTTTGGGTCCAAGGCGCTAAATTTTAAAATACGTCTCTGTGGGGAACAAATAAAGTTGTTTTAAAAATAAATGGGCTACAATATTTTTCGTTACATATTTTTACCTAAAATTAATCCTAAACAATTAAATTAAATTTTAAAAAAATGCCATCTTTGAAGGCAAATTTTTTAACAAAGAGAATAAATCTCAAAGTTAGGTTTTTTCTACAAAGACATGATATCAGGTTGATAAATATCAACCTGATGATTTACTCTTCTTTTTTTCTAAAAATTGA
Organism: Cantharis rufa; assembly: GCA_947369205.1. NCBI lineage: Eukaryota > Metazoa > Arthropoda > Insecta > Coleoptera > Cantharidae > Cantharis > Cantharis rufa. The sequence continues at coordinate 16,019,182 of OX376309.1, read as the reverse complement.
AAAAGTTTGGAAATTTATCAAAACTACACTTTTCAACACTAAATATCGTTGGTGGGGGGCCAGATAAAACTCTAAAATTTTAGCCAATTGCAGTACTATCTAATGATGTTCTGTCCAAAAAATTTGCTGTTTGAGATTTAACTAACGACGAAGATATGGCAAGTACCAAACGTTTATTATTCTCTTAAGTATGCAGAATAGAATATCATTTTAAAATCCGGCAAAATATTTCATATTATATGTACTCGTAGTACATACATTGATTCAAGTGTAATTTTTTTTAACGTTTTTTGCTTGCCATATCTCCGTCGTTAATTTAATCTTAAACTAAAAATTTTTCGAAATTAATCGAAGAAAGGCATGCTAAGTGTATTGCAAATGTGAGAAGCTACAGAGGAGCAGACGCAGATTCTGACCATTATTTACTTAGAATGACGATGAAACTGAAAACAGAAAGAATGGAGGAACGCAATCAAAACAAAGAAAGTAAGACCGTCATTGGTAATTTGCAAAATGATGAAATACAGGTACCTACTATTTCAACAAGAAATAGAGAAAAAATTTAAAGATAATAGAAGAAAAGGACTGGGCAAGCATAGAAGAAATAATAAAAGAAGCAACTAAAATAATATCGACAAATAAAGAAAAAAGAAATAGTAAAGATTGGTTTGACGAGGAATGCAGAAATGCCGTGGAAAAGAGAAGACAAAGAAGAGAAGAAATGATGACAAAAAACACGGAAGAAAGCAAAAAAAATTACGAAAAACAAAGAAGAGAAACAAAACGAGCATGTAGAAATAAAAAACGACAATTTAATGAGCTAAGAATAAAAGCAATAGAGGAAAAAATGAAAAATAAGGAAATCAGAAACTTTTATCAAGAAATCAAAAAAGAAAGAATTGGGTATACAAGCAGCACAAAATATTGCCGAAGTAAAAATGGGAATTTGATAGGAGGAGAAAAGGAAAGAATCACAAGATGGAGAGAATACTTTGAAGAGCTGTTAATGGAAAAAAACAAAAAAAGAGAAGACATAGATGATGAGCATCAAGAATAAGCAATATGCAAAAAAAAGAAAGCAACGATAATCAGCCATCAAAAGAAGAGATAAAAATGATCATTACGCACTTGAAAAATTACAAGAGCCCGGGAGAAAACGGAATTAGAGCAGAAATGATCAAGTTTGGAGAAGAAGTACTAATAGATGAAATATACAAAATTATAGAAAGAATATGGAAAGAAGAGACTATGCCAACAGGATGGACAAGAGCAGTGCTGAGCCCAATATTTAAGAAAGGTGATAAAACTTTGTGTGAGAACTACAGAGGAATAGCACTGCTAGATATAACTTATAAAGTACTGGCAACTTATTTAAAACAAAAAATCGTCACATACACGGAAAAAGTATGGTGGATTCAGAAGTAATAGATCGGTGATAGACCAAATATTTACCGTAAAATAGCTACAAAATAATTGCTACGAACGAAATATCGCACTTTATGCGGCATTCATAGACTTCAAACAAGCATACGATTCCATATCAAGACAAAATTTGTACAACGCAATGGAAGAATTAAAAATACCAAAGAAGCGAATAAACCTAACCAAAATTTCTCTGCGAAACACAGAAAATGTAGTAAGAGTGAATGGGCTAAAATCAAGCGCTTTTAAAGTAGAAAAGGGAGTGAGACAAGGAGATCCACTTTCTGCAACACTGTTTAACCTGGCATTAGAAAAAATCATAAGAGATAGTAGAATTGAATTGAAAGGAAACATATATAGCAAAAGTCGTCAATGCATAGCCTATGCTGACGACCTAGCGGTGATAGCAAAATCACGAAAAGAACTGAAAAAGGTATTACAGAGATTAATAGAACAAGCAGAAAAGATGGGTCTCAAGATAAATGAAAAAAAATCAAAGTATATGGAAATGGTTACCACAACTGAACATGACGATAACCCATACCTGCTAATACAAATGCGAAATAATCAAGAATTCCGATTTGAAAAAGTAGAAGACTTCACCTATCTAGGAACTTTAATAACCCAAAACGGAGACAATACAAAAGAGATAAATGCTAGAATTACTCGAGGAAATAAAAGTGCAGGTAGTTTAATGAAAGTACTAAAATCTAAGGACGTATCAACGAAAACAAAAGTAACAGTGACATATGCATCAGAAACATGGACATTAAACAAGAAAGAACAAGAAGTTTTAAAAAGATGGGAAAGAAAAATACTAAGAAGAATATATGGAGGAAAAAAGATAGGCGAAGAATGGCTACAAAGAACTAACAAAGAAATAATGGAAAAATATGGACAACCTGGAGTGATAGCAGTAATCAAATCGAACAGATTAAGATGGCTAAGACATATTCAAAGACTACCAAATACTAGAATAACAAAACTTATGTTAAGAGCAGAACCAATCGGTAAAAGAAAAAGAGGAAGACCAAGAAGAAAGTGGTTGGAGGCGGTAGAAGAGGACATGAAGAAATTGGGAGTCGGAAACTGGACAAAGATGGCGCAGAATAGAAAAGAATGGAGATTGGTAGTAAACCAGGCACTGAGCGTGAGAGACTGGTAGAGGCGATGAGTGCCTGATGTTTACAGTGATAAGGTACAATTGTGCTCCATTTGGGTTTTAAAAATATGAAATAATGACATGTAAAAAAATAAAAGACTACTGTGTACATTTTGGTAAATCAGCCATGGGCCTTTAAGGCCTGCAGTGCTTAAATATATATATATATATATATATGCCGCACTCCTAGACTTATTTTTTTATTTAAAAAGTAATTGAACCATAATATGGTAATATTAAAAAATGTTATTGGGTTGATGGGGATTACCTAAAATTATAGAACAAGAATTCAAAACCCTGAAATATTAAAACAGAAATTACGTCAACAAATTATCAATTAATAAATTTTAATTATTTTGATAAACCAAACAAAATTGGCAAAAAATATCATCTAATATTTTCTAATTTTCAAGGCAAAAGTAGAAACCTTGAAGGTTCAAGGAAATATAAACTACTTAAAATTTAAGGACATTTTCTATAAATCACAAAAAGTTTTTGAGTCACAGAAAAATAAAAACAACAACAAAACCTAACCAATTATAAAAAATTGAGTGAAATTTACTTTTACTTCTAATAGAAAAGTCTATACTACATTATAATAATTCCGGATATAATTTTTGAAAAATAAAAGTTTTGAACCAAAAACGCCAAAATGAAACTTCTACAGCCCGCTACATAAAATCTACAGCCCGCTATGACTACATTTCGCTAGCTTTTTGAAAAAATATTTAATAGAAATTAAATTACAACATTTTTAGTCAATGTGGTTTCTGAATTTTCATTTTTCACTATTCTTAATGTAAGATGCATGCCTTTCACAAAATCAAATTAAATCAAACAATTGCAATGTTTACTAATTTTTGAATCGCTAAACAATAAATTTATAAGAAAAAGCCGCAGGCGATTAAAAAATTAAGGTTAAATGATAACTACGCTTTATAATAAAAGAATTTTTATGGATTCCAAATTTTAAGTATTTCAAACAATAAAATATATAGGATGAATTGGTTAATGTAGACATCTTTGACATCCTTTTCCGCTTAAAATTTAAAAAACAATTAATTTAAGATTACTTGTTTAATGTTGCAAGGTACAATTTTTCAATTCCAAGTTTTATTTGTTTTATTTTTTTTTGTAAACCCTGTATCTTTTAAACGTAATTGCTTACAAAAAAAAAACAAATGATACAGTAGGGATAGAAAATTAACAGGCTATGATTTTAGTTTAGTAAAATTGTTTGGAAAACCAACCGATTTGACAGAAAATCCGTAAATAATAAACAAGGTAATAAATATAGCACTTTTACAAAAAAAATGTTGGCAATATATTAATTTTGATTATTAATCTAAACTCTCTTTCCAGCAGTAATTTATAAAAGTTTAACTGTCATTCAGAAAACGACAAATGTAATTTATTTATTTATTTTATTTATTTATAGCTTTATATTTAGCTTTATATAATATATTCTTATGACGTTATTTATTTCTTATTTAATATTATTGACCTTATCTATTTTATTCGTTTCTTCTCTAACTCGTTCTTCGTACCGTTTTCTTAATTCACTGTTGCTAAGTTTCTCCGCCGCTATTCTTCTGTTTTAGCTTTCTGCTCTTTTATAGATTGTTGCTTTTTGTTTTATTTTTGTTACTACCCGGTAATGATCAGAATCTACGTTGGCGTCCCTGTACGTTCTTGTATCTAATATTGAGTTTTCATTCTTTTTTTATATCAGCACGTGGTCTATCTGGTTCCCATCCTCGTTACTTTTTTCCGGCCAGATCCATGTCACCTAGTGAAGCTTTTTATGTTTTAATTTAGTGATGTTGATCAAAGTATTTGTTGCTACCGCTAAATTGCATAGCTCCTCCCAATCTTATTTCCTGGAACAGTTTTTTTAATCACAGTATTGTCTCCCTGGGATGCATCCTTACTATTTTTGCGATTTTCTAATCATCCATTCTCTCTACATGGTCTCTCCAAAACCGTCTTCTCACTTTGACCCATCTGACAACATCTTGTATTTTACGCCTTTCGCGGGTTAACTCACTTCTCACTCTATCCCACAGCGTTACTCCTGCTATCGCTCTCAGTGTTTTCGTTTCTGTGGATCTCATTGTCTGTTTTGTTCTCAATGGTGCGGCCTAGTCTCTGCTACGTAGGTCAGAAGTGGTCTTACTCATATCTAATATATCCTTGTTGTTTGTTGCTTATTAACCCATATGATGTTTCATAGACAACTCAAGATTATGACTGATTTTGATTCTTGTGTGCGTATCTCTCAAATGGTACTTCAGTCGTTGGCTATATCCACACTAACACACTATCTGGATTCTGCTACCCCCACTTGATAGCCAAAGTCCGTGTCGGTTAGTAGGGTTATTCTCTGTAGTTCTTCTGGTTCTTTTTTGGTATAAAAAATCTTACGGTCCCTTATGTGGGGGAGGGAGGGGGTCCGACGCAGTCCTTACGTAAGGTTTTTAAGCCATTTTTTTAAATTAAATTTAAAATTTAAAAATATTCAAAATTTAAAAATACCCAAAACTCAAAAAACAGGTTTTTAAATTGTAGATGTACATACCAATAACAAAAATAATTAATAATTTTTAATAAAAAAAATTGACCCCCCCTAACCCTAATAAAAAGGGGTAGGGGGTCAATTCATTTTTTTTATAATCCTTACGTAAGATGTGGGGGGGGGAGGTTGCCACAATCTTACGTGCCCTTACAAAGGGGGGGGAGGGGGTCGAAAATTACAAAAATCGTCCTTACGTAATTAATGGACGGCCCCTAAACGAAATTGGTTTTTCAAAAATTTTTACTAAAGGGAAATTGTAGCCCGTTAAATTTTCTATTTGGAATGGCGCATCAGAATTTATGTAAAATGTTTTGTTTGAAACATACAGGGTTTTGAAAAAAAAACAAAATAAAAAAAATCTTGAATTTTTTAACATATTTTTAACAATAAAAGGTTTCAATCTAGTTTGTAGATTATTTCACGATCTTTAAAAAAGCACTAATCCATTTTTACCGAGAAATCAATATTTTCTGGGCTATGGCCACGTGAAGGTGGAAATTAATAAAAATGCTTTAAAAAAGCCTAACTCTCAAGGGCTGGAACTTAGAAAAAAATGTTTGTTAAAAATGTTTCTTAGCAAATTGTCCTCTATCACCTCCTAAGTTATGTATAGTGTATCCGGGACACTCTGTATATTTTATCTTCTACAGTCAACGTTTTGAAGCCCACTCTTATACTTTTATATTAATTTATTGCTTCTACTCTAGCGTATTCCAAGATCTTATTTTGCTTTTATATTATTTATCTTGAGGTTGTTTTCGATGTATATTTTGATACCTTTCAAATGATTTTAGTTCTTCATTACTGCTCACTTTTGACTTAAGGCTTCCCAGTTTAGGAATTATTATCTCTTTTCCGGATGTTTTTCCCGCCTTGAAAGTTTCGATCACGTCTACCCTCACCGCAAGTTTTTCTTGTATAAATTCTTCCACTTTCCTTTGCGTTACTATTACACCAGGATATGCTCTTTTGATAACAATGTTACAATTTATTTTTTCTTTTTCGTGTTTCTCTACTACATTTTGCAATTGCTTTCTTCTGCTTTTTTTTAGTCCTGCTTTTCAACTCTTGTCTATCAATCTTCCATTCTTCGCTGAGTTCTTGAAATTCTTTCTTGTTATCTGTAAAGCCACTGGGCTTTATCTTACTCTTACTCTGCAGTTTTATTTTTATTTCTTGTAATTTATTTTTATTTCTTGTAATTTATTTGTCGTTTCTTTTCGGAGGTGTTCTTGTTTCTTTTAAATATTTCCCATCTTTTGTTCACTTCTATTTCTTCTCTTGCAGTACTCTTCCGGTGATACGTCGCTATTGGTTCTGTATCTGTAAATTTTATCGCTTTGGCGTAGTTATCAGCAGTTATTTAACTAACATACTAGGCTAACGAGTAATGAGTAATGACCGTCTCTCTCAAATAATTAATACAAAAAGTATCAAATACATACATATATGAGATTAAAAACTCCTTTATATTGTTATGAAGCAATAATGGTTCATCGTCGTCAGCAGGGGCCGCTCTAGCCTTTACGCCACCCCCGGACAAAAACACAAATTTCCGCCCCCTTTGTGGCGTCTCGGGAATTTCATTAATATTTTAATTTGTCACGTCAACAGCCAAAATGCCGCCCTTTAGATTTGCCGCCCCGAACAAAGTCCGGGTTGTCCGCCCCCTACAGCGGGCCCTGTTGTCAGTCATTGTTGTGACTCACCTATTATGAGTCATATATGATAATCTTGGCAGTTGTTATACAAATCTGCTGACTTGCAAATTAGATCTTTCTAGGAACATCTAGAAGTTTCTGTAAATTTCTAGAGAGATTAATTTGGGTATAAATAGCCGAGTAATTTGCTATAAGGAATAAGTCCGAGTTCGGACTCGGAAGTGTTAAGATAAATACCGTGTAAAGAGTGGTGTGATATATAAATATACAGAGTGTTACATGAGTACAGTGACTTAGTTTAAATAAATAAAGACTTATTGTTAAGTGATTGTTATCAATTGTAGTGTATTTTAGCATTAGTGTAAAATCTTAGTGTATTTATTGTTATTAACTTTATCTATAAATATATGTTAGCTCTTCGTAATTAAATAAACGTGGCGATTGCTGTAAACTACATACCATAAAGATACAAAACAGTAAAATCATAAGAAAGCATATTATATTGGTCAAAGTTTTCAGATGTACAAATAAAATGAGCAAATTATTTATATATTAGAATGAATAATTAAATACATGTAGAATATATGAAAAACCTTATAAAATCAACTAAAGCATTTATGCGGTTAGATTACCATATTTTGGATCACTTCAATGCTTATAATTTATAAAACATGTTTATAATCCTTGAAATAAATATTGCAATTTATTTCTAAGAAAAATCAATGAAAATAATATGTGACGTCAAACACAAACATATCATAGTTTTCAATCTCTATATACTTATTTAATTTTTAGAAATTTAAGCTGAATGTTGATTGGTTGGTATTAGCCAATGAGTTTTTATTTCAACGACTTCTATACTTAATTTTCAAAAGCTTAAGCTATGTGTTGGTAATAAATGAGGGGCTTAAAGCCATAGTGGTGTAAGTCATTTTCAACTCTTGATAGTCATACCAAGGGAAAACATTCTGAATTTGTTTTTTTCAGAAGAAGACTGAGGCCTATAACAAATTTGATTCGACTTTCCATGTAATAATTTAATTCGAGAATTTATTTTAGAGTTTCTAATAAATCCTTTGTTTCTCAAATTAAGGTTAATGTGACTTACACCACTCAAATGGTACAACCCCCTCAAATAACATATTCTTGTATCAACAAATCGTTTATATATGAATTTATTACTTGCATCTGTTAATTTATAAAGTTCAAACATGATTGGCCTATGTAAATACCAAATTTTTTTTTCTAATAAATTCTATTAATTCTAATAAATTTTGTTGAATTAAATATGATTCCAGTAATACTAATATCTTCTATTATTATAATCGTATTCAGATAACACCAGATAATCAAAAATTAAATCAAATTCGGAATTCGAAAAAAAAATTGTTCTAGAAAACCCTTTACCTATCTACTTTTACTCACAAGAAGATCAAAAATGAAGAACAATCAAAAGTTAGATCACAGTTTGTGTCACGTATACTTTAAAAAAGAACTGAACCATTAGTTCTAAAAAAAATTAAATATCGGTTTAAAGGAAACTAGCTAAGAGGGTTTGTATTTAGAGAAAACATTAACATTAAGCTTTTTTCACAATAGTGTATTCTATCAACCAACACCTACTAGGTAGGTAATCTGTGGATAATTTTAGTAATAATATTAGTAAGTTAAGTAAGATAAGACTTAGTAAGATAAGTTTAGTAATCTGTGGATTACTAAACTAAAATTTCAATCTGGACGCCGAAATGAACTTGTAACTTTCATATGGTGAGTCCACCCCTGATTCAAGGTTTAAAACGTGAATAATTAATATTAATAATTAATTATTAATAAGTAATAATTTATTATACCATTATTATAATAATTATTAGCTTCTAAATAAAGTTTTATATATAAAAACCAAAACAAATAAAATATTTACCGTTACATATAGATTTAATATGATTTAATTAGTTTCACTAAGAAAGAAAAATGTCCTTGCAAAAAATGTACTTTCTTTAGAAAAGAAATTATTTTACCGTAATTATTACTTTTAAAATAGTGAGTAAATCAGATAAACTAATGAAATTAAATTATTAATATTTAAATTCACAATGCTTTTTTCCTTTTAAAATTTGAAGGTTAGTTAGTAATCTTATAGATGGCGCGTGCGTTTATCACTTTATAATAACAAATGACATGACATAACCAAGAAGTCAATATTTAAATAAAATTATTAATGAAGTACGTAAATTTTTGGTTTTGATTTAAAAAGCTATTTAGAACACATTCCTAATTAAATCTTAGTTTAGTAAATTCTCCAGTATTGAATGACATAGCAGGTAATTAAATGTTTTTATTATATTTGTTTATCTTAACATTTGTTTTGATTTTTACTAAATAGGACAAGTTCTTCCATACTTTTTTACTACATTGCTAAAATGATTACCCAACCGACTCCAGAACTGAGCGAATATAACATTCTTGAAAAAATTGGAGTAGGAAGTTTCTCCGTAGTATACAAAGCCGCAACAAAGGTATTCGACTTTCATTATATCTGTTTTGTTTTTATACCTACTTACAATTTTAGGATATTCCTGCTGAAGTGGTTGCTATTAAATGTATCGATAAACAGAAAAAGCGAAGTAATTTTGCAAATACTATAATAAAAGAAATAACGCTTCTGAAATTTGTTAATCATGACAACATTGTCAGATTAATTGATTTTTCGTACAATGATAAATACATTTTTATTATAACAGAATTTTGTAACCAAGGAGACCTTGCAGTATATATAAGAAGCCATGTTAAATTACAAGAACCTTTGGTAAAAACCATTATGCAGCAACTGGCAGCAGGTGTTAAATTTTTAAATGACCATTCCATATGCCACATGGATCTCAAACCACAAAATTTGTTGATCCATATCAAAAACACCTTCAAGTTGAAAATCGCCGATTTTGGGTAAGTTTTATTCAATAATTATGTTAGGCGAGTTGTTTATGGGTTCACTGCAATCTGCTGTAATAAGGGTAGAGCAAATCATAAGTTTATTGCGGTCAGCCTTTCTTGATGTAAAATTAACAAAATATTTTAATGGTTTTTCTCGAGTATCATTGATTACAGTCTGGACAATATAATATGAACACACCGATAGTTTATATGTAAAACAATAGAAACTGATTTTGGGGGTTTTAAAAGAAGTATCTATAAATGGTTTTTTTTTGATATTTAAATTATTAGTTTTACACAATATTTAATTCATTAATCTTTAATGAATCGATCGGGGTCCATGCGCACTTCCAAAAATAGATAAGCAAGATCTATATGGACCCCAGCCGGTCTGTTAGAAATTTGCTTTAAATAATGTGCAAAACTACTTGGGTTAAATCAGAAAAAGCTTTTCATAACTTATTCCTTTAAAACCCGTAAAAATAAGCTTCTATTATTTTAAATAAGTTGACGAATTAAATATTGGGTAAAACTACTATTTTAAATATCAAGAAGAAATCATTTATGGATACTTCTTTTAAAACCCGCAAAATTCAGTTTCTATTATTTTAAATATGAATTATCGGTGTGTTAATATTATTTTATCCAGATACTGTAAACTAGCTTAAAATTTATTATGGTAGACTGTAGACTTAAGGAATGGAGAGTGGGAATCGGTAGTGCTTCAAAAGTTATGATTCAAATTCATTGAAAATTTCTATGAATCCCCATCAAAACAAAATAATTTTATATATCAATAGGGGTGGAACCAAAAATGTAATTTTATCAAATTGAAAATCGAAAACTGGATGGTGGACAAAATTAAGCTCGACTTGCAAAAAATAATGCAGAGCCATCAATCAGTGATCGTACAGTTAAACTTTCAGGTTGTTTAATTTTGAATTTGTAGAATTTCATAAATTAAATAAATCTGGTACTATATTTTAGCAGATAAAGGTAATTTGATGATAAGACTACCCCAATTTTCATGTTGTATTAAAAGAAATGGACAAGAAAGATTCAACTACAAAATTTAAGGCTTTACAAGAATTTTCAAAATTAGTAAAATCATGTTAAGTTGAATCTGTGAAAACGGAGTTACCATATTGTTGACTAGCGACATCAAACAAACAGAAGCAACACACATTGCACATCACCAAGTGGTCATAAAAGTTGAGAAAATCTTAGCACCGTTCCTTAAACAATTTGCTGGAGTCTGATTTATTTCACAATAGATATGATATATACCCAACTAGTGCCAGTGCTGCAGTCAAATGATTTTGTTGATACCTACTTGATACCTACATCAGTTCCTTTCAATAAGCATCGAAGCTTTTAAATGCAAATATAATTTAGAATACTTTTGCATAATTAAGGATGAACGGTAGACATAGTTTCATTTCATTACAAACTTTTTAATAGTTTAAAGTAGTTTCGAATGAATTCATAATAAAATATTGTTGCCGTAATCCTAAAAATTTGTCGAGTTGTTCACAAACGAACCACTTTTTTGGATAACTCTCATTGTGTACAAATAGAATTCTTCATAGAAGTCATAAATGCAATATTTAATTATGAAATGAGGTTGTTTGAGTTTTCAGTGATCAATATTCTCAAAAAAAATAAGCATTGAAATTTTCAATATTTATAACAAAAAGGCTTTTGTTTATTGATTTACTTAAAGTGTAAGAGAAGACGCAGTTTAAGCTACCATTATCAAACGAAATAAATCCAGTATTAATATCAAGTAATCAACAGAAATCAAACTTCCTGTTTAAGAAATACGAAACAGATGCCAACCATTTCCATTATATGACGTTATTTTTAGCTCTTTTCTTTTTGAAAATTTAAATTTTTTGACTAACAGGTGGTTTATATTCGAGTGATACATTTTGTGAACCAGATGAATATCAAAATACTCATAAGAGTACGTTGTTGTACACTGGTTTATTCAGTGTATTCATTTGCAAAATGCAAGCGTAATTAGTGCACATTATCTAATTGTCATTATCTCATTATAACATGAAGAAATATAACTAGCCGATAACGTTTTGAACCAAATGGATAGCTGTATGAACAACAAAATTGTCAAACATTGTGAAAATGTCTTACAAAACCACCAATTATATAGAATTGCTTAAAAATCCAAACTAATTTTTAAAAAATTGTTTCAAAAGAGGATGCTGCACTAATTTGAAGATTTAAATTGAGGGGGAAGTCGAGACAAATTTTTGCACACAAGTTTTCCTTTTACAACATTTTCAAAAGATTTCCTCAGATTGTCTCAAGATTTCTTTTCGAAAAAGTAAAAAGAGGTTTCCTGATTTTTCTAAATTTCTTGGTTTAAATGTAATTTCAAATCCTGCAAAATTTTTAACTTTGTTAATACAATCGCTATCTTTACTTTATTAAATTGATGTATTACCAAACAAAGTTGACGAAGCATGAAATAATAAAATACGATTCAATGTATTGATTTTCAGATGTACATGCCTCCATTTACATTTAATATAAAAAATATGTTGTAATCAGAACCATTAAAATATAAAATTTTTTTGCTAAAATATGAAAATAAAAAAATATTTAATTAAAATAAAGTTAAGGTCTACTAGTAGACATTCTAACGTATACCCGGTATAAATTTTACAAACACAAAGTAAAAAAATTAGTATTTTATAATATATCAAATAAGAAATGTTTGTTATGAATTTATCCTATAATTTCTTACTTGCTATACTTATTTTATATTTACAGATTGGCACAAATATTGGACACAAAGAATCTAGAAACTTGCAGATCTTCGGGTACCATAAGTTACATGGCGCCTGAAAAATTACTATACCAAAAATTTGATTCGAGGATTGATTTATGGGCAATTGGAGTTATAATGTATGAATGCTTTGTGGGAAGACCACTGTATTCGCGAACCTTGTCGGGTAAAGACATTATAAACTCTATGGTTAGGCGGGAATCTTTCAATGTATGTTGAGCAATTGTTTCATTCTTTGATTATTTTTAATTTTCAAATTTTAGCTTGCAGGATCCGTCAAGATATCTCCACTTGCTAAAGATCTTTTATTTTCATTATTGAAATACGATCCCTCTGAAAGACTTGGTTTTGAAGGTTTCTTCAATCATGAATTTGTCGATTTAGCACACATACCAACTCCTGATAATTACTTAAAAACTGTCCAGCTGGTTGAGGAAGCTATTGCTTTAGATGAAGCAAAACAATATAGTGCTTCTTTACCCAAATATAAAGAAGCTATTAAATTCCTAGATGCCTTTATTAACATAGAAACCAGAGAAGTTGATAAATCTCTTTTAACTTCAAGACGCACTGAATATTATAATTGGACTCGTGTTTTGAATAAATTAATTAAGGGATCTGTAAGTTCCTCTGCAGAGACCACAACATCACAACCATTACCGAAACTAACTGGAAAGTTTTATGAACTGACAAAGGATAAGATTACTGATGCTAATGCATTGCAAGCTTTGGAATTGGGACGTGACGCTAACAACTGTCTTACCCAGGGAAATAAAGCATTAGCTTTCGAAAAATATACAGCAGCACTTGCTATTTTTATTCCTCTATTAAATCAGGAAGTATCAACCAAAAGGAAAGAAATTATACATAAACAGGTATTAAAGCAATTATTTTATTATGCTTCAGGTCTTTCAGAATTTCAAAAAGTGACTTTGAAGTATAAGTTGCTATGAAATTGCAGTATACATAGTAGGGAAAATCTGCTCACTTCTTTTGTTATTTTGGGTTTCAAAAAATGTGATATGGTTATATTTTCATCTAAATTACTCTATCGATAACTGCAAAATAAATTTAAAATTATTTTCTTTAAATCCAATTTAATGTAATAATAAAATAAATAAAAACAGCCAAACAAATATTTAGTTATCGAAAAGTAAAGTTGTATGTTACTATGAAACCAAAAATATTTACAAGCTTTCCCTACTTGTTATATAGCATGTGCATGTGCTGCATGTGAACATTAAATAAGTTTATTTTTTTTTAGATACAGAAATGGCTTCGGGTAGCTGAAGCGTTGAAACGCGAGGTGAGCTAAACTTCTTAGACAGATAAATTAATTTATTTTAAAGTATATAATTTGTTACTGCTTATATTATTTATTACGAACTGTAGACCAAATTCTTGAATAATTTAAATACAAATTATAAGTGCTACATGATTATTGGTTTTATTTATCATTTTTTTATACTTGACATAATCTTGGAAATTTTCAATTGTCGATAGTTTATTAAACTCGACATTGTAAAGGATACGTTATATTTGGTACTTTAAAGCTAAACTATTGATGTTAAAATGTTTGCATTTTATTTTCAAGTTATCATTTTATACAACTTTTATATTTTTGAATGGTAGTGAGGGGATAGAAGTAGATAGTGACTGATAGAAAATCGTGGAAAGTCATTGTTGATGATGTGAAGAAACACGTACACCTGTAAATATAGAATATTAACTAGGACAAATATGAGGACTGACCCACCTCAAAAATAGAATTTGTAAATTTCTAAGAAAACAGCTGTAGTTGAACAAAATTATGAAAAAATTTTAATACACATTGAGGTGGATTTAATAGCATTTTTAAATAATTGGACTTGATTTGGTAAAAGTGGTATCTATCGATAGAATCAGGCGTGGATTGCCCCTCTGTGAAACTGAGCCAAACAAAACCAAAGTACTTTAAAAAAATGATTTTATTTAGAACAAATTTTCTGAAAAATACAATGATCACTGGCGGCTTAAGGATCAGTTGTATAACAGAATATCAACCTCGGTTAAAGTTGATAGAACATAGGTGTATATTTGCAAGTCCGACTAGGGGGTGCAACTATGCGGCCGTTTATTGTTAAAATAAGCCATGTTGAGAAATTAGAATCCGGAGAGGATTATTTTGTGAAGCACCAACGTGACCCGAGGCAAGTATTCTTCAGGTGCCTAATTGGGATTTTCCAACCTGTTGACGCCGATTGAGTCAATATTCACAATCGAGAATTTTTTCCATCCGATTCAATAATTGCGATTATAAGAATCGCAAGTTATTGTCTCTTGAGTCCTGCTACCACTTTCGACGTACACCAAGTGCTAGTGTTCATTGTGTGCTGCGATTTTATGCAAGCATTTTTTTGTTTGGTTCATCAGCTGCCGAGTGATCTGTCCCCAACAGCGTCCAACGAGCATCTCAATCTTCAAACAGCTGGAATCGTCACGTCGTTCTTCGGATTCCTGAAGAATCGCAGCAGGGGTAGTGAACTACTATTGTCGTATAAAAAATCTTGTAAACTGATTAAGCGCTTGGTAAGTAAAATTTTGCTTTACTATTTCTTGTCGATTGAAATTATTCGCTGCGTGATTGATTTATATGTTTGGCTGCTGTATTCAAGAATTGTGCATTGGAGGTTGTTATTACTTGATCGTAAATTATTCATTTGAATCAATATACTGTTATTTCATTGCAGTTGTTTTATTCAGGGTGGAAGCAAATTCTTTCTTTCTTTCAGGATCCACGCTCTTTGCTTTTCCATTAATTAAGACCGCTTCACTGATTTTATTAAATCCTGGGGTACACCTATCCCAGATGTGGTGAGAATGATAGGTTCCAAATTTTTTGGATACTGTTATTTTTCATTATAAACTTTGACTTTGAATCACTCTGATTCTAGCCAGAGTTTAAATTTGAATTCCCAAATTTAAATTCATACTTCTTGAGACGACCGTTCTTAACAGGCCAGAATGGTTGGTCTTTTTCAATGCTTCGGTCACAATGCATTGTAAATAATATTTTCAGCTTTACATATCAACAGATGTGAAATTGTCACATCTACCACTCATAGAAAGCCGCCAATGCTGGTGATTCTGGATTTGATATCTAAGGCTCCATAAAACCTTAAATGGATTTGCTATTCTATGGAACCGTTTCTTAGCTTGAACGTCTATGGAAACTTTAGTGTTCCATGCACTTATTTTTAGGTTAAGTTTTCTTTTTGTTTGTTAAAATAAAAATCTAATTTTTTTTTAAGTTTACGTTTGTTTGGTGGCCTTATAACTTAAAAATGTGGAAGGGAATTTTGATTTGTTTGGGTAAAGGTATTTTATGTATTTTTAATTACTACATTTTGATAATTTTAGTATTAATGCAAGTAACAATTTCGGTGTCGACCAAGTATGATAAATTTACAGATGACAGCACAAATAATGGTAAATGTAATTTTCTATAAATTATATTAAAATCGCATTTGGAGATTTTCTTCATTTTTTTACCTTACAGCATCCACTGCCTCGAAAGATCGTGGAATCTCTGCATGGGCTTTAATCTTTCTAATTCTTTTATTTATTTTTATAATCGTATCCATATATTACACAGTGATGTTTTATCCTATTTTATGTAAGAAAGAACGAAAATACGACAGAATGGAATTGACTGTGGTCTGACTTGACTTACCGAATGAAATTAATTTGCTCATATACCTAGACTGATATTAATTTTGTAAAATTTTCAAATTTGTGATAATCGACTATAAAATAAAACAAACCTTTTATACAAAACAGTCTTATTTATTACAGAATTTCAGGTTCTTAGTAACTTACTAACACAGGAATAGAACATTCAACGTAACATACAAATCTAACATTAAATTTTACGAACTAGAATAGAAAAAGTAATACAAATTTACAAAATTAAAGTAATTACAATTCATCTTTTTCATCTAAATCTACATCCGATAAATCTAATTCTTCTTCGATGGGTAATTCGCCATCCTTGCCGTCCCAAGGACTGGTTTCCACAATTTTTGGTAATTCTGCACCTTTAACTGGAGCTGTATTTCCTCGTCCGTATGACAAATCCCTACAAAGTTTCCATTCAAGCTTCATATTGAAAATTATCAAAATTATCTTACCTCAGAAACTCATTAATTCCGTCTTTTGAGAATGCTCCTCGTAATAACGAGTATTTCATTTTTTTAGCATTTACGACTGCCATAGCGGGATAACCAAAACCTCCAATATCTAAAGCATTTTCTAATTCCAATTGAGCTCCAGCTTCACTCCAAGTCCATCTGCAAATTGAAAAGAAGAAAGGTCATAACTTAATTTAAATCGAAAGTGAAAAAAGATGGAGAATTCCAAGTTTTGAAAAATAATGATTAATTAAAAAAATTAGTATAAGATTGATTTGAAAACTCATTTTTTCATAGAATCACTGATTACTTATTGTTGATAATATTGTCTTAATCTTAGGTTTTTCGTGAACACAATTTTTCAAATTATAACTTTTTAATGCATAGCCGAACAAATAAAAATCAATTGAGAAATGGGGGAAAAGTGTATTAAATAAATAAAAGAAAGAAAACTCAATCAATCACCCGGTTTTTAATTTTACGATATTGATAAAGCAGTACTGTATTCAACTATCAGTGCAATGCTTGAATTTCTTTCAATCGATCTGATTTCTATGTTATGTATTTTAAATTGCATCAGGTTTTTGTATAAAGAAAACTTACCCCCAAAGCTTCTTCTTATATTTTTCACCCATATCTTTTAAGATCTTCAAATAACCATCCCTGCATTTGCTCTGACAATCCAAAATATGAGGTAAAACGGAAACAACGCACAGTGATTTTTGTTGACAGTCATTATCGAAAGATTGTGCATCCAAAATTTGAGTAATTTCAGGAGTTGGAACATTTTCTGCGACTTTATCCAATGCCCAATTGATTATGTCTTTAGCTGTACGTCCTCCATCATATTCTTCAACACTATCAGAAGTTTTGGGTCCAGCACCGAAATATTTAATAGTGGGATATCCACGAACTCCATATTGAGCAGCTTTGGAAGAATGAACAGTGGCATCTAATGCCCCCAATTTAACTTTACCTTTAAGTTCTGAAGCTGCTTCGGCCCAGTGAGGTTCTAAATTTTTGCAATGACCACACCAGGGTGCAAAGAACTCGATTAACCAAATATCGTTTGATTTTAACACCAATTTATCAAAATTATCATCGGTCAATTCGACAACATCCTTACTATCTCCTCCGGATTTCGATCCTCCAGATTTACCTCCCAACTTTTGGTTAACCTTGCTACGAGCAACACTTAAAGCTTCGTCTACTAATCCTTGAGCAGTTCGTTGTCCGTTGTAATCTGCAGGTTTATTTTTGTTGTCTCCAAATATCTTAATGGTTGGGAATCCACGAACTCCGTATCGTCCACCCAAGCTTTGATGTTCGTCAGCATTAACAGCACCAACTTTTATCACACCCTATTTTTAAGTTAACGATAATTTTTGAAACAAAAATATAACATATGGTTTTACCTTCAAAGCAGTAGCAGCTTTTTGATATTCGGGAACAAGTTGCTGGCAGTGTCCACACCAAGGGGCATAAAATTCGACAATCCAAATTTCGTCACTGTTGATCACCAACTTATCAAAATTTGAAGAATCCAATTCAACCACATTGGAACTCGGGGTGTACAAGCCTCCCCAGGAACTCGAAATTAAAATCGTAAAAACTAAAACCAAAGTCGTTAAACCCACGTATGAATTAAGTTTTACAGATAATTTACCTAGTAATGGAAACATTGTACTCTTATTCTGGCGGAGTTTAATTTACAAATGTAATGTAACATTAACCGGCTCGTTTATTATACGAAAACTTATACACCTACAATCACAAATTCGTGGTTAGATTTTATTGGACCAACACGACTTTGGAAGGGGAGTTCAAGTTGTTAAAGCTTGAACAACACCAAAAATGCGATAACTTCTCGGATGTCAAACGTCACTACATTAAATAAATCCTGAATAAAGCCACGTTGCTACGCCAACGCTCTTCTCGAAAGCAATAGGTCGTATCCAGTGGCGGAACATTACATTTTTCAGTAATTTTTGAAAAGAATTTTTATTAATTTGAAACAAATTAATTAATAAAAATTATTAATTCCACTAATGTGTAGTAATAATTATATTAATATATTTTTATCATTTATATATTATAGCTAAAAAAAGGCATTAAACAAAAAAGAAATTACGGCGCGGTTTTGAATCGAAAACGCAGACAATACGGTAAGTACTACGATAAAAGTGTAAATAGACAATTTGTAAAGAATTAAATTTCCTACAAAAATATGATTGATAGCATATATTTATCTTTTATGGTTTGGGCGTGAAAAGTATTCGAAGACTCACATTTTGACATTTTAGTAGTTATGCGTGGCTTTACATGCCATTCACGCCTAAACCATTAAAGATAAATATATGCTGTCGGTAACAGTTTTATAGAAAATTTAATTCTCTACAAATTATCTCTATATAATTTTGTTGTATTCTTTAACATTCTCATAGCATTTTCTATTTCAAGTTGCGCTACGTATGTTTCGGTGTTATAAAAAATGTTATTGTTACAAATTTTGATTAAATTACTTTTATAAATAAATAATTGTATGTATGAATTTTGGTGCACCTGAAAAGTAAAATAACAATTAATAAATTAAAACATGCCAAATATGAAATTAAAATAAAAAGTTTTAAGTGTGCGTCTTTTTAAAAACATCAGTTGACTTAAAACGTGGGGCTATTACTTAAATGCAAAATCTGTGTTTTTAAAAGCATCTTCACCAATCATCTAATCAAAATATTCCGTTAGCAGTAACTTTATTAAATCATATAAAAAATCGCACTACACATCTGCTTTAAATTCCCACTGCAAATTTTCGTACCCTTCTTCAATATGTTCCTCTAAAACTCAACGATAATCTTCACAATAACCGATAGAGATCTAAAAACCTGGTAAAACAGCGTAGATCCATTTCACGTTCCAAAGCAATCACTTAAATTTTCAGTAGTGCTTTGTAGATCAGCTTGATTATTTTTGAAAATTAAAGTTTAATGACTTTCTTTCTTTGGGCCCTTGTTCCATCGAGCACATGGAACACCGGTAGTTATGCCACTGTGATCACGAAGAGATTTAAAACATATGTTACTTTCTCTATACATTTTGACAAAATATACTCCAAAAAGAGTGAAATAAAATAAAAATTAAATATTTTTAAAAACCCCTGACTCTAAAAAAACCTTACCTTACTTAAAAACTATTGTTGCCTTTAAAAAGGAAAATATAATTTTTTTCTTCTTCACTCAACATCAAGTCTCAGACACTTAACTCGAAAAATTAACTTAGCCCCCTTCCAATACAAAATTTAAACATTAATTTTTAAGTTAGGGGAAACGAAGAATTTTTGATATGGAATGTATAAACAGATTTCATATAAGTGGAGCAAATCTGTTTCCCCTTACTTAAAAATTAAAGTTTAAATTTTGTAGAGGAGGGATGATAAGTTAATTTTTCAAGTTAAGTGTCTGATGGACGCTCCAGACTATCGCGAAAATCTCGCGAGAATCTCGGCGAGAATAGCATCGGAGAACAAGGCGAGAACAACGCGAGAACAAGGCGAGAAATGATTTTCTATCGTGTTACATCGAAAATTGGAAAACATCCACACTCACAAGGTTCTCAGTACTACAGTGCAGATTTTTTAAATAAATTTCTATAATTTTTTCTAAAACGATTAACAGTTCTTTAATTTTGTGATATGTCGAAAAGTTTAAATTTGGAATTTTTGGCCCCTTTAATGGATTAGTATCATCTAAAAGTATGATTTTTGAAATAAAGTCTATTTGTACGTACTCAAAAATTGTACTACACGTATCAGGATTTTCTGTTGCATTTACTGTCGTGCCAGTGATCATTTCCACTTCATTATTCCGATAATGTTCTTCTTGAAAGATAATATTGCCATTTTATTTCTTTTTATTTCGACTGTTCAAGCGTATTTTAGTTTGTATACACGCGCGCATATTGTGAGCGCACCGAAGTTTTAACCCGGCCTGCGCTACAAGACCAACGAGCAACGAGGTCAGTAATGTCACAGCGCTCGAATTATGTAAACGTACTAACTCCCGATCACACGTAAACAGTACTTTTTATTTCGACAATAAATATTTGTCAAAATCGCATCTTGAATGTTCGTAAGGCCTGGTGTGATTGAGTACAGTTTAAATTAAATATCTATTTCTTCAAATTATCTTCAAAATTATGTTCAAAAAACAGATAATTTTTTTGGTATAAAATCGACGTAAATACGTCAAACTTCAAGTTTTCATTATTTTATAATTGTGTTTTTACATTTTGTACTGTCACCAAGCAAGGAGTCCATAGCGCAAACCAAATGGACTTATAGACATCGTAGTCGTAGACACCTACTCCCAAATTCACTGATTTTTTCTCTCTATTTTTATAACCTCTATAATTTGCAATCAGAGAATCTTTGTTTTTTCTAAATTCATCGACGGGTATTTACATTATTGTGCTAATCCACACACAAGCATCATGATTTTTTTCGATTTATTTTTATAGCCTTTTATGTATGTTTTCCACAAAGCTGGTTCTGCTTGAAGGCAATCAATAAATGCCAATTTTTGTTCGTTTTCCAATTTACGCTCATTTTAATTCACAATTAATTATACTACTATTTAATCGGTGAGTCAGGCGCTACTGAAGAATGCGAATGTGCAGGTGTGGTAGTGTTATCGCGATCTTGACTCCTTTGTCTCGCATTAAAAAACCGACAACAAGTGGAGAACAAGGCGAGAACTTATGAGGAACACGAGAATCAGCTCCACTCGCTCTTTTCTCGTGTTGTCCTCGTTTTTTCACGATGTTCTCGCGAGATTCTCGCGAGAGTCTGGAGTGGCCTGCAAGGCGAGAAGCTAAAAATGAACACGAGAATCGGCTCCACACTCTCGTTTCTCGTGATGTTCTCACGTTCTCGTGCTGTTGTGTCTGGAGCGCCCATGAGACTTTATGTTGAGTGAAGAAGAAAAAAATTATTTTTTCCTTTTTAAAGGGAACAGTAGTTTTTAAGTAAGGTAAGGTTTTTTTACAGTCAAGGGTTTTTAAAATTTTTAATTTTAATTTTTCTTTTTATAAATACTATAACCACACACTACGCCACCATCACAATTTAATTTTAGGAAAGGCTTGTCCCAGTTTATATATCGCTGTCCCAGTGCAAGACTGCGATAACTCAAAATTTACCACTTTTGAGTTAATGGTAGGAAAATGCTCCTTTAAGTGGTACTTTCCAGTTCTATACTACATTATGTCAAATTCGCATTTGATAAAGCTGCAAGAGTGTTTAGTTTACTTTTGAATTTTAAAATATTACTGACCATTTCAGTGCAAGACTATTGCAACTCAAGATAGTTTAGTATGGTCTTGAAAAATTCTTTATGACCGGCATGGCTCCCGAGTGCAAGACAACATTATCTTAAATTAAATATTCTAATAATGTGATAGTTTTTTTATTAATAATAATTTGCATTATAAATCAACAAATGGAAGACAAATTTTTAATAAAAGTATGTTTATACTTTATTGTAACAAAATTAATACTTATATACAAAAACAAATTTTTTACGAATTGGGGGTAAAAAGTAGAAAATTATGTGACACCCAAAATTTAATTTGTTTATTTTAGGATTAAGAAATTAACAGAAATAAAGATTATTCACTTTTTTAAAACCAACAAAACTATCTTATACCAAAATTTAAAATCCGGGGGGGGGGGGGGGATTTAGGGAAGTGTCATGATAAGAAATTTTAAAATAATTCAAAACCAAAACTGGTACAAACGAAAATAAAGAAGGTACAAATGGGTACAAACAAGGTATAAACAATTTAGAATATTTTGGATCAAAAATTTGAAATGGGGGCTGATGAATTGCCCATTTTAGACATTTCAAAATATCTAAAAAATAAAATGGGTACAAGCGAAAATAAAGAACGTACAAATAGGTACAAACGATTTAGACTATTTTGAATCAAAAATTCGAAATGGGCGAAATGCCTATTTTAGATATTTCGAAAAATCCGAAAAACAACATGGGTACAAACAAAAATAAGGAAAGTACAAACGATTTAGACTATTTTGAATCCAAAATTCCAAATGGGGGGGCTGGTGAAATTCCCATTTTAGATATTTCGAAATATCTGAAAAGCGAAATAGGTACAAACGAAAATAGGGAAGGTACAAACGAGGTACAAATGATTTAGACTATTTTGGATCCAAAATTCGAAATGGGGGGGGGGGCGAAATGGCCATTTTAGATATTTTAAAATACCTGAAAAACAAAATTGGTAAAAACGAAAATAAGGAAGGTACACACGGGTACAAAACGAGGTGCAAACGATTTAGACTATTTTGGATCCAAAATTCGAAATGTTGAGGGGGGGGCTGGCGAAATGCATTTAAGTATTTCGAAATTAAAGAAAAAAGACTTAGTCGATTTATGCAAAGCTCATGTGATACCGCGCGTGCACTGGGACTTTTTTAAAATCATTTAGACCGAAGATGATGTGCAATAATAATAATTAATGAAATTATAATGAAAAATCAAAAGTTTTTATATATTTAGTATGTACAATAATTAATAAAAATAATAATTATAATTTAAAGTTTTCGTAGTATGTTTGCAAGCTTCGAATATACAACTAATCCAGTTCAAGGATGCTTCAACTAGAAATTAAGAGTAAAAGATCTATTATTTCACCAATTCTAAACTGCACTAACCCAAAAAATCGATCGTATTGATCATCGCCGTAAATAATTTTAGATTAACTTTATACTAATCGTTAGTAAAGTTGATCAAGTAGTAATAGAAAAAAAATTAGCGATGTTCAAGTAGTACCTAATTTATAATATCAATTTTCGACCGTTTTTTCTGTTTATCTCTTAATGCACAATTTTGAGTTGTAGCGGTCTTGCACTGGGACAGCGATATATTTGATAAGATTGCTTCTTTTTAGAAGTCTACAAAAAAGAACGATTAAATTTGTAGTTCAATAAAAATGTATTGAAATTCTGTTCTTTATTTTTAAAAATGGGCCCCTTTCCCCATAAAGCAAAATTTAAAATACTTGAAAATTAAACACCATTTTACTGGTGTTGCAAAATGGCAAGTGCAAAGTTTTTCAAAATATTCCGACTTATTTGGGGCAAGGGTCTAAATCGAAGTTCTTTTGATATATAGGCAAAGTATTTTATTTTTAGAGCTGTCACTCAGAAACGGTACAACAAAATAGAAAAATGTATATAAACAAAAAAGAAAGCAATGAAATTTTGCAACATAAAATCTTTAAAAAGTTTTGGTGTAAAATCAATTTTTATCTGACAAAAGAAGACTTCAAAATGTACAAGGGGGCCTTTTGAATGGTCGGGGAACATAAAGCCCTTGTCTAAATTCGCCTTTGTCTGCAGTAGTGTCTTGCACTCTTTTTTATTTTGGAGAAGGGACATCTGAGCAATTGAAGGAAATCTTACAAAATAGAAAAACCGAACATATGCAAAAAAAATCATAGAAAATCTGAAGAAATTATGGATTCAAATGAGTTTTTTTGTCATCAACTTTTTGGGAAAAAAAAATAACTATCATATTATCATATCAAATCATGTCAGTATAGTAATTCTTAAGTACGGCACTGGAAATATTAAATTAATCAGCAAAATGTGGCGTTCCGCTATCAAATTTTATAAAACTATACATTCGGCATTAAACATCAACGACAAAATCGTTCCTAATAATTTGAAGTAATTGTAAAATTTTGTTGTGTTAAAATAATGGATATTCATCTTTTTTTTTTAATATTAACGTGCATCAACTACTATGGTTACTAGCACCTGGCCACAACGTGTTGATGCACACCGGAAGGCCGAGCTAAGAAATTCTGTCAAGTCTGAGATTCGAACCCAGAATTTCCGCCCTGTAACTCAACCAGCGATCACACCAATCCACGACTGTGGTTAAATATTTTTTGTATTCTTTCTTACATGATTTTCTGAATAAAGATGTTACCAAAGACTGAACATTGAATTTTCATTTAACAATGCAACATGGTGCAACATGAAATGCCAGGACAACTTGATGTGAAATAGAACAACATTAGATTATGCAAAGCTAAATTAAGCAAAGTTAAATTATGCAACGTTTTATGCAACGCTTTTGAGTTCGTGATCGTTCTTTTGTTTTAACCAGTAGCCAATGAAATTGCAGAACGTTTTGTGAATAAGAGATTACAAACCTTTTCTTGGTGTTTATTTTTCTGAAAGTATGTAGGGGTTTGGCCGCCTAAGGCGATCAGGGTGGTGGGATCCCTCTAAAAATTCTATGAAATGGAAAATCTAAGATATGTAAAAAATGCCAAGATATCTTAGGAAATCTGGGAAAAATTCAATAAATTCTTAAACGAAAAAGCAAAAAATAAAGTTCATCTCGAGTATTTCTAAGATTATTTCTAAAATCTTCGGGAAAATCTCATATGTTTATTATGTACAAGGGAAGGAAAATCTGAAAAAATCCGGTGAAATTATAGAAAATATTAGGGAGTTTTAGAATCTTTGGAAATCCAAAGAACTGCAGATAACCCTAGGAAATTTAAGAAGTTTAAGAAAATTTAGAAGAAGAAGTAGTATCTCGGGAAATATAGAAAATTCAAAAAAAAAAAAATTTTTGGAAATTGAAAATTTGAAGAATTTATAGTAATAAAAGAAAGGAAATCTGATGTACAAGTGAAAAAAAATCTCCGAAAAAATTTTTTAATAAATCAGAGAATGTTTAGGAAATCCTAAAGATCTCAAGACATTTTACAATCTTAATAGGAATGTAAAAAGTCTATGAAAATAGAAAATTCAATAAAATCACGAAAAAAAAAGCTAGAGAATTGTAGGAAATTTCTAGATCTTAGGAACCCCTGCTGTAAAATTGGAAATTACATAAAATTTAGGTTATTCTAAAATATTTTAAGAAATCTAGAAAATCTTAGTACTTGTTCACAATGTACATAAGACATAAGAAATACATAAAACGTAAGAATTATAAATTCAAATAAGGCCTTAATCGAATATTGAATAATATTTGAATTGTTTTGTTGTATGAAGAAAAACATTCCACATAATGTAATTTAAGATTTTAATGTTATTTGGTCCTCTATTAAGCCTTTTTTATTGTATTTATATTTTTAAGTCTTATGTACGTCTTATGTCTTACGTACATTGTGAACAAGCACTTAGAAAAGCAAAGAAAATCTCATAAAATTAAAAAAAAAGCTCATTTATGGTTTTGTTAAGATTTTCTAATTTTCGTGCATATCTTATTTTGTAAGACTTCTGGAATTTCCTCAAATTTCCCTTCGCTGCTATACACAAAAGCAAATCCAAGGAAATATTAACCCACCAAAACAATTCTGAAAATTCTATGAAATGGAAAATTCGAGGAAATGAGGTAAATTCTAAGATAATCTTAAGAAATTTCCGAAAAATCCAATGAATCTTTAGAAATCGAAGGAAAACTCATAAAATTAAAAAAGCGAAAATTCAGTTATCTATAAATATTATCTACTATTTTTATGAATTCCTAGAATTTCCTTTTTTCTTTTCTTTTCCGCCTGATTTCCTTATAGTGTTTGTAAGGCGATTTCCTCTCGCTTTTCCACTCAGTAATAAACAAAAAGGAAATCTGGTATACAAGTGAAAGAAAATCTTCAAAAAATTTTTAATAAATCCCAAAAAATTTTAGGATATCTAAGAAAATTGAAAATTCAATATTTTCTCGGTAAAAAAACAAGACAATTGTAAGAAATTTCTAGATTTTAGCACCCTATATGTATGCAATGTAGCAAGTTCTAAGTTATTTTAGGAAAACTAGAAAAATCTTAGAAAATCTGAGGAAATCTCATAAAAGTGATAAAATAAATCAAAAGCTCTTTTAAAGTTTGCTTAGAAGATTTTCTAATTTTCTTCCATTTCCTATTTTGCAAGACTTCTGGGATTTCTTCAAATTTCCCCTTGTACACAAGAGCGGATCTAGGAAAAATTTATAGAGGGGTAATGACGCTGGAAAGAGGTCAATACATATTTTTTATAAAAATTAAAGTAAATTTCTTGAATTTTATTTGAAACTAGCAGGTACTAGCAGATACTGGTCTAAATTATTTATTATAATAATTAATTTTATTAAAGAAAAAATTGACGTAGAGAGGTGGGAATAGTGGCGTTAACCTTAGAACCCTTAGCTGAATATCCAGTTAAAATTTCAATCGTGCTTTCCGTTGGGGAAATATTGATGGGACGGACATACTATATACTGTTGTGTTACAAAATCAATTTTTTTATGAATTATAAATTTTGGAGTGGTAATTCTGATTGCTTTCATTTTTTTGTATTCCATTTTTGATTTTGTGAATATTTTAACTTTTATTTTTAAAATTGAATGTTGATTTTGTAAATAATTTATTTTAATTGTAAATAATTTGAATTTTGATTGTTCGCGCCAACAAATAGAAAATTGGTACGAAAAATTTTGATAAAGGGAGCTTTTTGCCAAGATGGCCGCCTAAAGCGGTTGAGGAGAAAGTCGTCTCCCGCATAATTTTGAGATTTTTGGTTTTGAGATTTAAATTATTTTGCGAATAAAACGTGTGATACTACTAAATTTTGGGCAAATTTTGGATTGGACATAAATTAGAGTATTTTGGGACAAACGATTCGTATCAAGAAATTTGATATTAATTGGAAATTTATAAATAGTCACATAAAGAAGTTGAAGAAATTAAAAATTAAAAATCTGTAGGACTTGTACCGTTACAACCGATATCATCACAGGTGCCGCGAGTTATCTTTCAATTTGATTTTCCTGTTTAATTTAAAATTTTAAAAACAATTTAATTTATGGATTTGGATATTTTGAAATTTACCAGATTTTTGATATTCGGACCTTTGAAAATTCAACTAATTTGGCATCGCAAAACGTAGAGCTACCCGATACTAAGTTAAACCCACTCCTGAGAGGTCTTGCTCCCGACTTGTTAAGCTGACTAGCTGGCAAATTAAGGCCGAAAAGGAAGGAAGGAGGACAATACATACCTACAAACTTTGAGTTTTATATATTACAAGAAGAAGAAGATTAAGAAATTCAAAGATATGCAGATAATCCTAGGAAATTTTAGGAAATTGAAAGAAATTTCAGAAAACTATTGGGAATAGAAAATTTGAAGAAATCTAGAAATTCAAGGAAATATTAATAAAACCGAAAATATTTCAGAAAATTCTAGAAAATGGGAATTTCGAGGAAATATGGAAAATTTCTTTATTGAAATATTTACTTTTTTATATAGTTGTTAATTCTTTTCAAAATAAAACGTAAAAAATAATCCTGTCTATAAATACCCCTTCATATGCTTGGTGACCCATTCCTACCAAACACAGGAGGAATGGGTCAAATATCCATCCTATGTAATAGCTATTTACAGTCGTGTTGCAGAAAGTTGAAGATTGCGGTTGAGTAAGCAATATATCAGAACGAGCGTTTAGCGAGTTCTGATAGCTTACGAAACCGCAATGGAACTTTCTGCACGAGTCACTGTATTTAGCTTTACGTTCAAGACAGGTCCTTTCCAAAAAAAACATAAATTATGCTTTAAAAAGTAACGTTTATATATAAAGGTTAATAGAAATGAGACGCGATATAACGGAAGTAAATAATACTCTTATCTATTAG
Organism: Cantharis rufa; assembly: GCA_947369205.1. Classification (NCBI taxonomy): domain Eukaryota; kingdom Metazoa; phylum Arthropoda; class Insecta; order Coleoptera; family Cantharidae; genus Cantharis; species Cantharis rufa. The sequence goes on along the minus strand of OX376309.1, from coordinate 15,990,742 downwards.
CTTGTCATGCAAAATGCACGTGCACTTCAGTAGACAGTGAAAACGCAGACAGAGTAGTAGTGCATTTTAAAGTGTTAGATTATAAAAACAATAAAAAACGTAAACAAGAAACAACCTTCGTCTTTTACTATTTATAATCTTGCAGGTGTGCCTTATCGCTTATCAACATCCGCCGTAGCCAGGAATTCACTATTCGAGTTAATTATAAGGGTATTGCATTTCTTTATTGTATGAGTGCGGAAAGTTAATAAGCGTGCGGAAAGTTAATAAGCGTGCGGAAAGTGCAAAAATTATGCTTATGTGCAAAACTTTTCCGAACACCGCTGCAAAGTATCATTTTCGAGAGATAAAAACTACCTGATATGCTATCCTTTCTATAGTCGTGTACGTAAAATTATTTACAACATATGTACTGTAAAAAAAAAAACATATTATTTGAGTATGCCAAATGAATAAGCAATCACTAGTATATGATTCGGCAGTTAAAGTGCTGTGTTAAAGAATTAAAATAAAATGTAAAAATTGACCCAAACCTACCCACTCTCCCCTATCATATATAAAGAAGGCAGTTGGGAAATAAAGAAAGAAAATAAAAGTAGGGATATAATAATGCAATTTTAAATAAAATATCAAATTATCTAACATTATTTATGAAACTCCAGTGGGTCACTTGAAATTATTAAATGAGTCACTCGGTAAGGCAAAGTCCAGGTCGGTATTAAAACAGAGTCGTAACGCACGACGAGAAACTTTCTTGTTGTCACTGATTGGAGTCGGAAATTTGAGCTCGTGCACCAACTGTTCCGCAGGGTCAAAGAGGGGAGTTGACGCTGTCACTCCGGTAATACGATGTCATGAGCCTTCATGCACATTTCCTTGAACTCAGGTAGCCACAGTGGCGTAGTCAAGGGGGGGGGGGCTTTCCCCCCCTTGACCATGAAAATTTTAAAAAAATTTGTCTGCGACGCCATTACAGGACTCGCTTTGCTCGTGCCCCCCCCCCCGAACTAAATTCTTGGTTACGCCACTGTAGCCAATCGACGTAAACGCCGACGCAGACGCGCTTGACCTAGTCGCCTTTACTCGAAGCGATTGATTCTCCTACGACTAAAGAACTCGACTTTGCAATTGCCTAACTGTGCTGTCACAATCATATTAAGGTAACGTAGTCGACTTAACATTGAACAAATGCTCTAATCTAAAGCCATCTTTCCGACGATCTACCAATCAAATGCGAGCTTTCTTTAACATTAACACTATTCTGACAAGGCAGTATCTTGACGCCTCTGTACAAAACTTTTTTTCATCAAATGCATAGGCAACTTTTCTGCCGCCCATTGGCGTTGGCATTGGTCATTACCAATAATGACCAATGACACAGATGCTTTAACAAATACTTAAATAAAATTGAAAAATTACCTAACTCCAACTGATTTTTTCGCGAGTAAGAAGACCAAGATAATTTTTGGTAACTAAAAACTAAGTCTAAAACTTGTTGGTAAGGCTATCAACGCTCAGAAGTCATCTACATCTCTAAATATCCCCTCAGAGATTTAACATGATCCTTCGAGTCGGATTAAAAAATTGGACATTAAATTTTAGTGCTTTTTCACCTTGCCAAAGCTTGTCCCAATCCTAAAGTTACATACACTTGGGAGGTCCCCCCCCCCCCAAAAGTGTTGTTTATATACAAAGCAGATCTTCTAAAAAAAAAGATTAACTACTTCCGTGTTGCTTGACTCAGAAAGGGGCAATTGCACCCATTGCTTCCCCCTAATCCACGCCTAATTTAAATTACTTTATTCAAATCTTTTAATTAAATTACTTTTAGCTGAGTACTCCATACACTCGTTATTAAGTCTATTATTTTATACTAGCTGGAAAGCCCGTCTACGGACGGGCATCTAGACCCGATTGGTTGTAAACTCGATTGATGTGCAACTGATCCCAGGGAGAGTTTAATATATTTTTGTGTTGGTAAAAAAATTCGACCAATCAGAGTGTTTTCTTTTCTCCAAAAAATGACACGCTGGAGCAGGAGCAGCAGCGTGCTGGGATTTTATGTATTAAGACTAGCTGGAAAGCCCGTCCACGGACGGGCCTCTAGACCCGATTGGTTGGAAACTCGATTGATGTGCAACTCGTCCCAGGGGGAGTACCGTCGTCGGTACTTTAATATTTTTTGGTTGATTAAAAATGACACGCTGGAGTAGCAGCAGCAGGAGCAGCAGCAGCGGGCTGGGATTTTATGTATTAAGATTTTTAAGAAGCAATTTTGTAAATGTAGAAAAAATAAGGGGTGGGGGTCATCGTGCTTTATAGTTTATAGTCTTTATAATTTATAGCCATAAACTATAAAGAATGGTTTTCTCTCGCTTTCATATAGCGGAAAAAAGTGACACTTGAGTTCACAAAAAATCCCAATAAATTATTAAAACGGTCCGTGAGAGAACCTAGCCATGTAAAAAAGGCCGTATTCATTATCATAAATCCGTATTTATATACATATAAAATAAAACCGTATTCATAAATCATACAAATATTTGTGAATAATTTGAACTACTTTTTTTCTTGCATAAAATACGACACTCACTGTATGTATTTATTAGTTCATTTAGCGAGCATATGGATTTTATGTTCGTAAATAGAAAATAGTTTGTATTTTTGTACTAACATATTTTTTATTATAAAAAATGTTTGTGATAAAAAAATACCAATGCATTGGTAAAACTCAAATTAAAATCAAATAATGGCTAAGTATTAAGTGATGGTATTTTTTAATAAAATTGTTTGGAATGGCGGTTGGAAATACAAGACACTTTCAAGATTCTTTGTTCAGGGAAATACATAAAAATAGTTGGTTGACTCACATTTCGTTGAAAGATTCGAGAAAGGTTTGTTTGATTCCCTTTAATTCCTATGATGCGATTTATTGTTTGTTTTAGAAGAAACAAAGATTTTGGACTGTGTTTTGTGTTCACGATGAGATGGATGCATACTTGGAGACTTATAGCGACAATAAATTGGTTATATTACACAAACCAATTAATTTTATAACCTTAAGCGAAACTAAATATGTTTCACCTACCATTTGTCCCCATGAACATGAATTTGAATTTGTGATAAACTTAAAAAATGAGTTAATAAGACTGGCAGCTTCAACTAGAGAACTGATGTTGGATTGGGTGGAAATGCTTAGAATAAAATTGCATCAACTGCAAATATTGAAGCCCAAGGAAAACTTGTATAGTAAATTACCTGAGTTGAAAAGCGCACCGCTACTTCCTACACGTGATCCTAACTCACCGTTACCACCACCTCCTTCAATACAGTTGACTTTGCCACCTGGAGTTGAACACGCTACTGGTTTGGAATTACCTGGTGGTAGCTCCACTTCTGCAGATTCAGGGTATTAATTTTATTTTTGTGGCTATTATACATTTAAAAAACATTGTTCTCATGTTTTTTGATTCGGTTAACATTGTTTAAACTTGGGCGCTTTCCCCCTTTTTAGGCTTCTATACATCGTATAGAAAGAAGCCTTATGTTCTGGCTCCGTGTCTGTCCGCATGTTTCAAATTTAAGAAAATTCTAGAAAGATTTATAGAAGCCTAAGAACTGTCGCAAAAGCGAGTTCCACCTTGTTTATTTAGGACATTTATACGTTTAATCAAAAACCATAACATAGTTGAGGTCAGGAAAGCTTGAGCATGAATCAATTCAGATTTCCCCAAATAACTCTGTTTTAAGTTTATATTTTATATATAATTTTATGCTGAACACTTGGTCCTATTTAGCATTCTTGACATCTATTACTATTTTTAAATTATTTAAACTGGAGTGCATTGTACTCGAGGTCACGGGAACTTTACTATAATACAATGAAAAATAATATTCATTGAATTTCAGGCAATGAACAAAAATTTTCTGTATTCATAAAAATATCTGTACAGTAAAATCCCGTTTTAACAGGCACCCTTGGGAATATAAATAAACCTTTTGACAGCTTTTCCTTATGAACAGGCGCTGTAAGAAATATACTGAAGATTGCAGCTTTTAAACGGTATTGTTTTGATTTTCAGAACAAATGCAAAAACTTATGGCTTTCAAGTTTTGTTTCAAAATTTAGAATAAAATTATTGATTGTGCAGAGCCGCATTTAGAATAATTTTCTTAAATTCAAAAATGTCTTACCGGATGGTTGCAATTTTGGATTTCTGTGATAATGCACACAATAAACTACATTTGATACGTACATATTATACACAATGAAATTAGAACTTGAAAATCTGTAAATAAGTCAGCATCAACTTATTATTGAGATATTTTTTATTATTATTATGCTGAGGTAATTACGATCAAGGTTCTAATAAATATGTTATGGTTTTCTTTCCATCCAGGGGTAAATATCTCGAAAAAATTTTGTACACCGGATTTAGAATTCCAACGATTTTCATGGAACTCCAGGAATATCCAAAAATGTACACGGAATTCTAGGTATTTCTAAAGATTTTCACCGAATTTCGAGAATTCTAGAGATTTGCTTGGAATTCTAAAAAATCTCAAAGAATTCTAAAAATTTCAAAGTAATACCAATGATTTTCAAAGGAAATCCAAAAAATTGTATACAAATTTTCGAAATATTTACCCCTTGGGGCTCTTACCATAAAAAGTGAAAAAGTAGACTTTATTTATGAAAGTTTTATAAAAGGAATTCAAACATGGATGAGTGAAATTTTCAAAAATGGTTTTCACAACTAGTATTACCTAATTTATCTAAAAGTAGCTATAATAAAAAAACCCGTTTTGGTTATTGAAATATTTAAAAAGTGCGATGTTAATTTGCCATCGGAAATGTAGAAAATAGTATACATATTGAGTGTAATCTAGTGCATGAGACTTTTAAATCCAAAATTAAACAATCCAAATTTAAATTAATTTTAAATAAAGTTTTATAATTTAATAAATGACTAAATAAATAGTTTTTCCGTGATACCTTTAATTTTTAACTACAAATATTATAACCAATTTATTTATAATTTTCCAATCAAATCTATCCAATTTCAAATCGATAAAGTTTATCCAAAAATTCAAATATCGAAATAATGTCAAAATTTTGCAACAAATCCAAATTTAAATAATCAAAAATCACTTACTCAAAAAACACAAATAAATATAGGAGACAAACTTCCTCTCAACACATTAACTAGTCCCACGAGAAAAATTCAAAATAACAAAATTATAAATATCAAACCAAATATTCCAAAATCAATGGGGATTTTGACAACCCGACATAATATATAACTCAGAAGTAAAGTTCATTTTTTTCACTTCAGAATTTTGACCTTTTTGTATAATATATTATTTCTTACATGCCTATTGCGTACATTGAATAAAAATTTTACTGCAATAAAAGTTTTTTAATTTTGCGCTAATCAGAAAGTAGGGAATTCGCGTTGAACCATACATTAGGGACTCTACGTGTTGTAGTTGCTTAGATGCTCTCCATTATCAACGATTTAAGTTTTAAATGTCTTCTTAAAAGGGGCGTTGGCAGATGCCAACTAATTTTGGGACAAGACTTTGAGGGATAGCCACTAATAAAATTCAAAAATATTCGCAATTAAAATTTATTTTAAAAACTGTAATAACATACATAATAAGAGATAAATAAAAAAAATAATAACATACTTGTTCAACGACAAATACTGTTACATGTAGGTACCAATGATTGAAAACCCATGTAGAAATCGTGGTTTGATCCCTATGTAAAATGCATGGAAAATTTTGATTTTTAAATGCCGTTTTCTCGAAAACTAATGGATAATCTGCAATAATTTTTTTTAAATGCTCAGAAAATTGTCCTCTATCCAATGGTCTATAGGAAAAAGTTAATTCGTGGTCTCATTTTCGTGATGGTTTTAATATAAAACTGCAAATTGCGCTAAATTTATGTCAATATGTTGGATATATTTTAATGTAATGAAGTAATTCAAATTTTTTTCTTGTTAAAAGTGATTTTGAGCATTTTCTTTGATAGAATTCATCCACCTTTGCAAAGGGGACTTTCTCTTCCTGAAAATGGGCCTTCAAGTGAAGAGACAATAACTTCAAATGTAAATAGCCGACAGACTGATGTATTTAATTTCGATTTAAGTTTGGCAACAACTTCTAATTCCAGTAATTCCATGGATGACCACTACGACCAAGTGTTTCAATTATCAGGTATAATCAAATATAGTTTTGTTAGTTTTGTTATTTTATAAAGTGTCCCATTTTAGATCGTTTAAATGGGCAAAGAGTGCAAAGATCAAACAGTTCGCCGAGAAGACTCCAACCACCACCTCAACCATGTAGAACGTTACGAGAACAACAAGTACTTGAATTAAAGAAGGAAATCAATCATCCTGCAGGAGTGAGATTACAAATTAGAAGAAAAGACTGTGTCAGTTCAATAGCTTTAGGAGATGCACTGGGAGCTGTTTGGTAAGTTGAAAAAATTCAGAAAACGGTTTTTTGTCATAGTAAAGTTTTGTTTATAGGGTGTGTGGTTGGAAACAAAAAGAACATCCAATGTTGTACAATTTTTTACATATCGGAGATCAGTTACTAACAATCGAAGGTAACGAAATAAGTAACGCCAATGATGCTCACAAAATTTTACGCTCGACAAGTTGCGGACTCTATGTAAGCACATAACATTAAATTGTTTGCTTTAGTACTTAATTTTAAATTTTTACAGGTTAATATGATAATAAAACGTGTACCATTTGGTCAGGTTTTTGTAATACGGCGAAATTTAGAAGGTCAATCGTTGGGAATAATTCAGGAAGGTAACACGGCTGTTATTCAATCCGTCGAACCTGGAAGTTTAGCTTCAAAACACGGTTTATCCTCAAGAGCACCTACGTGCGATGGCCTTTCCTTTACTAACTGGGTTTTAACTGAAATTAACGGGCGTCCATTAAATTTATTTTATAAAGAAAATCAAGTAAAAGATCGTTTAAACTCAGTTGGTCGTGATATTTCAATTTTAGTCCAACCTTTAGATCTAATTAAACAAATTAAGAAACAACTCAAAAATATTAGAAACTATAAAGAATATATTTTACAATAACGCTTAAATGTACATAAGAAGTCATTAATAAAATAATAACGTATTTCGAGTCATAAATTGATATTTTCTCTATTGGTTTTAAACAAAACTATTAATTATTATACAAACTAGATTTTTAAGTATTCAATATGTGCCAATGGTGGAGAGTGGTGAATGCCGCAAACTTCAAAATACTGAGTTTAATTCATAATTAGACATTGGATTATGTCTTATGATATCAGATTATGCACTAACAAAATGGCAAAATATGCTCTAAAAAAGAGGCAAAATATGCACTAGAAAAATGCTAATTATCAAGTTATATGCATATGCAATCCCCTTTTTACAATTGGCCTCACTTAAATATTCTAGACAGCAAATTTAATGAACTACATTTTTGTTTAGTTAAGTATTTTTTTAAATCAATTTATTTTACAGAAAAGTTGAAAATAATGAACAAAAGGTAGGTACAAAACCAAGCAATAAATTGACAATATTTTTGAAATTTATTTTTATTGAATAAAGTCACGTCGTGACTAGAAGTACATATTATTTGTATATCGGATCGTCAGGGTGAGACTGTTGAGATACATCGGTTTCCGATGTGTTTTTGCTTTGTGGTATTTCAGATTTCTTTACTCCACCATATACTGTTTAGTACCTGTATGGCTCTATGTCCCTGGTTTATTCTACTCACAATGTCATTCTCGCAGTTTGGGATTTTGTTAAAAGCCGATGTAAGGTACTTAAACTCTTCACAGTCTCTTATTTCGTCTACGTTTAGTTTTAGATTCTTATTCTTATTCCAACAGAAATAGCAATTATTATAATATCAACATTAAACTATTAAAGAAGATGAAAAAATTCGTCCATAACTGGCCATTTGACACATTTCCCCCCATTGGGGGGAGTTTCCTAAGAAATATTATTTTTAAATAACATATAAACATGAAATGATAATGATATAATTGGCTGGTCTTAAACCAACTTTAAAATTTTAAATTTAAGATTTAAAATTTCAATAATTTTTTTATGATTTGTCTATCGAAGTTAATTTATAATTTATTTAAAAATGTACAATACTTCGTTTAATATTTTCTTTTAATTAGTAAGACGACATGTTTCGAATATAGATATTCATCATCAGGAAGTCAAAATTAAAATATTATTTGAAAATTATTATAAATTTGAAAATTTCAAATTTAAAATATTTTGACTCCTGATGATGAATATCTATATTCGAAACATGTCGTCTTACTAATTAAAAGAAAATATTAAACGAAGTATTGTACATTTTTAAATAAATTAATAATTTTTTTCTTATTCGCGATTTACATTAAGAATACGCCACCCCGCGGAATAATTTCGAACTAAGCCAAAGCGTATGATTCAATTGCATTTTACGTGATTTTTTACTCAAAAACATTTGTTTATGCGTATTTATCAATCAATGTGGTGAATTATGTTTTAATTATTAAGTTGGGAAGTAATTTATTGATAATTAGTGTATATATAGTAGTGTTTTTGTATCAATTACTGCAATCTACTAAATAATCTTTTTAAAATACTAATACAGGGCATTTTCTGGTTCAGTACACATAATAAAGGTGAAAGATCACTAATTAACAAAACAAATGACAATAAATATAAGAACACTCTAAACTTTTTGTAAAATTTAACCATAAAAACATTGAAGTGTACGCTTTAATCCTACCATGTTGTTGGTGATAACAGCGCCCCCAACGTTAATGTAAATCGCCAATAGGGACCGAGCGTATTTGCAACTAGCGCCAGTAGTGGTGATAATTTGCATGATTGGTGTGATCATTTCAAATAGTGACATTGCATATTTGATTTTGTTTATAAATTATAAGTATATCACGTGTTTTTAACAATGGTAAACGTTAGTAGTGTTAATTGCTATGTTGTTGGGTGTGCAAATAGTTATTCAAACACCGAAAAATCTGTAAAATTCTGTTGGCTTTCCTTTCACGAACAGGTGCATTTCGCCAGCCTCCCCCATTTTGAATTTTGGATCCAAAATAGTCGAAATCGTTTGTACCTCGTCTGTACCTGTTTGTACCTTCCTTATTTTCGTTTGTACCCATTTTGTTTTTTAGATATTTTGAAATATCTAAAATGGGCATTTCCCCAGCACCCCCCATTTTGAATTTTGAATCAAAAATAGTCTAAATCGTTTGTACCTGTTTGTACCTTCCTTATTTTCGTTTGTACCAGTTTTGTTTTTGAAATATTTCAAATTTTCTAATAATGACATTCTGCTGTTTTTCAAAAACAGTCAGTTTTTTTTTTGATGATTTTGGTGTCAATCGTTAGAGCATCGTTAGAGCCTAACCCATGTATTCATAAAAATACTTAAAGAGTGTTTTAAACCTATTTTAACTAAAACGCTCATTAAAGTTAAACAACCAATGAAATCCTTACAATTAAGACAAATGAACGTTTGTGATTGGTGTTTTATGACGCCTGCATTTTAAAGGTATTTTAAAGATATTTTAACTTTCTAAAATTTTTATGAATGCGGGTGTAAATGAGCTTCCATTATTTTCGAGTAAGCCTCAAAGGTCGCGAAGTTATTCGCAAAAAACAACTGGGGGGGGGGGGGCTGTAGCCATGTTTAGCAATTTTTGTTCCCGTTTTGAATTTATGTATAAAATTGATGTCAATCGATAGAGCTTCCTTTGAGCCTGAATGAGCTTCAGTCAGCAAGATGTTAAGTTAATTTTTTACCAAGATATGGATAGTTGAAATTTTCGTCCAAACTCCGAGCAACATGCGTTAAATCTTAAGTTTTTTAAATCTCTTAATCTTTGATTTAAAATTTTTGTATTAACTTTTTTATGTAATAAATTTTCTTTATTAGCTTTTATCTATATAAATAAAATTTAATTTCAATTTTTACATTTACCTGTAAGTATATTATTACTTATTTTTTAAAAATATAAGAGTCGTGGAGGGGGGGGGAATTTAAGTTTTTTAAAATTACATCAGGTTACCTTATACAAGGGTATATATAAGGAATTGACAATTTATAGCTATTTTTGACTGTCTTACCACTTTAGGCGAATAAGATACTACTTCTAAACATTATTGTAAATTTTTTCTTCAAATAATAATTTTGCGCATTATATGAAACCAATTAAGAAGGCGTCTTTAGCCAAGTTAAACTGTAAGTTTTACGCCCCCCCCTCCCCAAGTTAGGTTTTTTCACCCCCCTGCTTAACCTGATGTAATTTAAAAAAAATTAAATTGTCGGATTATGTCGCCACAGTTTTTTTTACCACATCCGTACATAACTTTACCCCCCCCCCTCCCAGCACTTATATTTGTCAAACATAAATTACTTCAAATAAGCTCACAAGGGAGTCTCCATTAATCACGTAAGGACGATTTCATGTTTTGACTGCCTCCCAAATAAACGTACGTAAGCTTTTTCCAGCTTTCCAATCGATTGACATCAATTTTATACATAAATTCAAAACGGGAACAAAAATTGCTAAACATGGCTACAGCCCCCCCAGTTGTTTTTTGCGAATAACTTCGCGACCTTTGAGGCTCACTCGAAAATAATGGAAGCTGATTTAGGCTCTAACGATTGACACCAAAATCGTCAAAAAATTCGAAACTAGGGGGCCGCTGACATGTAACTTCATAGTAACTTCATATATACCCTGTGTTTTTGAAAAACAGTCAGAGGTAAGAAGTTGAAAATAATATAAATTTATTCGCCAACCCAAAATTAAATTTGTTTATTTTGGGATTAAGGGATTAAGTGAAAAAAGATTATTCTCTTATTTAAGCCCATTAAAACTATCTTATAACCAAAATTAAAAATTCGGGGGGGGGGGGGTTAGCAAAATGTTATTATTAGAAAATTTGAAATATTTCAAAGACAAAACTGGTACAAATGAAAATAAGGAAGGTACAAACGATTTAGACTATTTTGGATCAAAAATTCAAAATGGGGGGCTGGGGAAATGCCCATTTTAGATATTTTAATATATCTGAAAAACAAAATGGGTACAAACGAAAATAAGGAAGGTACAAACAGGTACAAACGAGGTACCTACAAACGATTTAGACTATTTTTGATTCAAAATTCAAAATGGGGGGTGCTGGGGAAATGCCCATTTTAGATATTTCGAAATATCTATAAAACAAAATGGGTACAAACGAAAATAAGGAAGGTACAAACGATTTAGACTATTTTGGATCCAAAATTCGAAATGGGAGGGGGGGCTGGCGAAATGCACCTTTTCACGAACGTTAATAACATGTCTCGATTCTACAAGTGCAACAGCTTTCTCATATGATGAACTGTTTTTTTTACTCCTGACTGTTCTTCAAAAACACAGGGATGCCAAATTAATATAATTGGCTAACTATTCGCGCTACCATATCGGCTGACTGGACAACGAAGCGGTTTAAAACATATATTCGGATTCGGAGTGAAATAAAATAAAAATTGAAAATTTAAAAAACTCCTGACTAAAATATATTCCAAAAATAAAAAATAATAATAAAAGCACCTTACTTTAAAAACTACTGTTCCCCTTAAAAAGAAAAAAATAATTTTTTCTTCTTCACTCAACGACATAAATTGTCGGACACTTAACTCAAAAAATTAATCCCCCCCCCCACTACAAAATTTAAACATTAATTTTGAAAGTCAGGGGAAACCTGCATAAACAGGTTTCGTACGTGGAACAAATCTCCGTTTCCCGTTTCAAAATTAATGTTTAAATTTTGTAGGGGGGGGGGGGGGAGGAGAATGATAAATTAATTTTTCGAGTTAAATGCCCGAGAATTTATGTTATTGAGTGAAGAAGAAAAAATTATTTTTTTCTTTTTAAATGGAACAGTAGTTTTAAAAATTAGGTGCTTTTATTATTAATTTTTATTTTTGTAATTTTTTTACGGTCAGGGTTTTTTAAATTTAAAATTTTTATTTTATAAATTTTTCATAATATCATAATCAATGGATTGAAACTTAAATGTAATAAGAACTTCCATATTGTTTATATTTTTATATTGAAATCTATTAATTTAAGGGTTGAAACAATGCATGTTTTATTATTCAAATATAGCAAATATAATATTATGTTGGTACAACATTATCTTAACTAGATTATACTAAACTCAGGACAGATGTAATAAAATAATCACAAAAATATACGAATAACAATATTTAACACATAACTCAAACCTCAAATTAGCTATGATCTTCACACCAATATTGTTCAAGGTGTCCGCCGCTAGGCGCCACTTTACGGTATTCGCTCGGTCCCTATACTAAACGTACACAAAAATATCTGAAAAAAATTCAAGACTCCATTTGACTAATAGTTTCAATTAAAAAAATTAGGAAACTCCTCCATTCCCAAATAACACGGAGCCGGGGTATTCACGCAAGTCATGCTCGCTACCAAAGCTCTCCTTTGCCTCCACGAAACCAAGTACACTTAAAACCATCTGGTTTCTTATAATCACGTGGAATCCGTACGGGTTCTAGGATGCTAGGAATGTTTGCAGTTGCAAGAGAACGTCGACTAATTATGATGTCTGAATAACCTGGTCCTTTTGAGCAGGAAAGCTCTTGATGACCGAACCGATCAACGAATGCTCAAAATAAAAAGTATTTTCATGGCACAAACTGACTTCAATTCTAAGACTTGTGCAAATCTCTAGAGAGTCTTTATCTGAGTAATAGCTAGGTGAGAAAAAAGATATGCCTTAAGTTAAGCATTGGGTTCCTTCTCGAAGACAGCTAGACGAGATGGGTAGATTTCATTTTACCTGAGAACCTGCGTCAGAATAAATGCATTTGAACAATTATTTACTTACGAAAATATTTTGCTTCAAACTTTCTTGAGCTGTTGTTTAGACTTTAACCCAATACCCGCCAATATCCCATTTTTGGGACGCAGGAATTTTTACAGGTATCAGTAATGTTACAGTCAAAATCATGTATCCAGAAGACTAGTGACCTGTATTAAATGTGTAAATATCGATATTCACCAACATTGAGCATTCAACCCTTTATAAGAAATTTTACCAAGCTGGGGATTTCACATAACGCGTTATTAAAATTTTGATGCATTTTTCTAATGGATTTCCATAATAAATAATTTTATTTGTTTCAGACTTCAGCTATAAATATACGAACACGATATACATTATATGCCTAAATATGTAATAAAAATGTTCAGATGAATGTGTAAAATTAATTAGTTTTTGCTTCTATTTTCAGCATATGTCCCAAAAATAGGACGGTTTTTTTCTCAAAATTTTTGAGAAATTTTTCAAACAAAACATTTTTCTTAATTCATAATAATCACTTTTCTGATGGAATTTTGAAAATTTTTCTCGCCTGTGAATTGCGGCGGGTATTGGGTTAAGAGATGGAAAAATTGGTTTTTGAAAATTTTGAAGCTTGATTTATTTGAAATTTTATCCACACGTTCAAATCACTAAACGAAGGCTTACTTGATAATTATATTTAAAAAAAGATGCTGTGTCTCTGTGGGTTTTGTAGAAATGTTCTTTAGTTTTTGAATTATACATTTTTGAAAATAAAGGTAAAACGGTTTAACGACCGATTCCCATAATGAGTACCTAATCTTTTTTATACAACTTGCTATAGTTTTGAAAATTATGTAGGTACTTTATTATCTGAATTAATTAACTATGATTTAACATTTTATTCTGATTTTTAAATTTATTTCAAAACACGTTATTAGCTACTATACGCATTTTCAAAAGTATAACCTGGTCCTTTCGAGCAGGAAAACTCTTGATGACCGAACCGATCAACGAATGCTCAAAATAATAATTAAAAATAAAATTAAAATTAAAAATAATAATAATTAATATCAGTAATTACTATATTTCTATTGCTTATTTTCATACAAAAAAATGGAAAACTGAAAAATAAATCGTTGTTATATTTTCAAAAATTCATAAAAAACCAAAGTGTATTCGACAAAAGTCCGAGACGGCATAATTTTCTTAATTCCTGGATCCACCAAAAAACTGGGATCTTGATTGCCGATAAACTAGATGTAATGAATTCTTGCAAGTCGATTTTTGATCTTAGATAGAAAATATGATGACAAAACTTTTATTTCTTCCATGTTTCATTAATGACTGATACCGTATAGTAGCCTTTATAGTTTTTGAGTTATAAATTTTTGAAAATATAAGGTAGCGGTTTAACTATATAATCGATATTCAAGGGAGGTAATTCGTTTGAAATTGATTGTGCAATGCTTGAAAAATATTCATTCAGCCTTTCATGTGAAGACATATCTTGTGAATTTATTCAAGTATATCGTGTCTGTATTACAATTATTAAGTGACGTTTCTCTATTTTTGTTCATTTATATCATCTCATTTCTCTAAATTTTCTATCCGGAATAGGGCATCGGAAGTTTTGTGAAATATTTCGTTTGAAAGATACAGGGTTTTGAAAAAAAGTCTCGAAATTTTCTACATTTTTTTACTTACGTTAATTCCTAACTCGAAAGATGTGGCTGAAGACAGAATCAGACTAAGAAATTCAAATAATACAGTGGACCAGACAAATAATTAAAAATATTTTTAAACTGTTTTTATATTACTAATTCGGCATTCATTTAATAAACCAAAACGCCTTCAACTTTTTAGATCATAATATAACATATTATATTTTAGAATCAAAAAAATTCGGAGGCTGAGAGGTAACAAAACCGCCTCCAAATTTTTAAAAATTTGTAACTCTTGCCAAACATTTTGTCACACTTTGAAATTAGTGTCAAGCGTTAGCTAAGCCCACACCATATAACATATATTTTAAAATCAAAAAAATTCGGAGGTTGAGGGGTAACAACACCGTCTCCAAATTTTTAACAATGTGTAACTCTTGCCAAACATTTTGTTACACTTTGAAATTAGTATCAAACTTTAGCTAAACCCACACCATAACATTTATTTTAGAATATCATAAAAATTCGGAACAAAACCGCCTCCAAATTTTGTCAAATATTCTGTATATTACACTGAATCATTATTTGTCTTTTATACCTTGACAAAGAGATATATTAAATAGGCTATAATGCCCTAGGGCGTATAAATCATAATACCCGCTTATTATGCCCTCTCATTCGCAATTATAAAATATAATTTTAAAAATGTACCATTTTATTGTTTACAATTTTATTTAAAATTAAAAGTACAACTTGCAAAAATGAAGATCCACTAATTGAACAATTAAAAATTTAAAAAAAATAATTAAATTTAGCAATCCTCAAATTCAAAATTTATAAAAATTTTAAATGTTGACAAATTCAAATGCAGTGAAATGTAAAACGTTGTATGCATCACAAGCATTACTCGATGTTTATGCTCTCGAGCAACTTAAAAACTCTCGGGCCTGGCGGCCCTCGCCCTTTTAAATTGGTTGCCCTCGACATAAACATCTTCATAATGCCCCAGATACATAAATAACTATTATATATGTTCATATAACCTTATATAACATATAATTAATTTTAAAATTCTACGAAGGGTATAACAAATTGATATTTATAAAAGTTTTTACCTAGATGTACCTGCCAACATTGACTGTCGTAATAATTATTAATAAAGAAATAGAAAATACCATTTAAATATAATTTTAGAACTAATCGCTTAAGTAACTAATCGTTATCACTATCGTCTTCAATGATAGTCACTAACGCGCATGAATCGATTAATGAAAACTTAAAAAATAATCTGATTTGCTTCTTCCCTCATAAGTATTTTCTAAATACGCCATTGTAATTAATAGATTTTTATTTTCTTTCCTTATTTAATATTCTTATATACTAAAATTATATTACCAGCCCCAAAAAAATTATCCGAAATCCGATATTTTAATGCTGGCTTTATTTGAAACTTTTCTCTACCTATTGTTTTGACATAATTGTGACTCTTTATTGCGATTTTGAAAAAGAAAAAGAAATTAAAAATTAATAGATAGTTTTATTATAAATATATAAAGTCAAAATAAGCGAATAGTAGATAGACTACAAGACATCTAGAGCACTTTTAATAAAATTTTAAATTTGGTTAATTAAAATTGCTATTTTCTTACTAATCTTCAATAATTACAATTAAAAAAATTTTATGTGGGAATAAAGTACGAGCTAGAATTTGAAACTCTTAGGGACTCTTAAGATCCAAAGCATTGCTTATCTATATTTAATAATACTATCAGCAATGAAACCAGAGTTAACTTGACCTTGTCAAAAGGTAGAAAGTAAAAACTTTCCTATACCTACGTAATTATATTTTATTATCTATGATATTTAATACATTATTTATTTACTTAATTCTAATTGTAATCAAAGAAAGTAACACCTATTTTTATCTTTGATCCAGCGTGTTCTGTGTTCCAAACTGCAATATTATCTTGCTGAAATGGTGCAAACATCTAAGAAGCTAATTTATATAAAGCCTGTTTGATTGTGACCTAAAATTTCCAAATTTTTATTGAATTATTGTATAAAAAGAATTAAATTTACTCACATCTACTATTAGACAATAATCAAAACCGATATCGATTTTCAGACCAATAACATTTTTCTACAGATTGTCCTATTTTCAATAATTGATCCACGGTGTAAATTTCATGGAAAATCAAAGCTGCTCTAATTGGGGCTAGTAGATTTTTTTTAATTATGTTAACTCGCTCTTGTTCACTTGGTAAGTAATCAAGTCTTTGAAGTAAGTGTTCCATGCACGATATATAATATATTAATTTTTCGTTTTCGTATTGGAAGCGATTACTGATGCACTTCCATATTTTTGCATCGTCACAAACTATCGAAAAGTTTCTGACAAGTTCAGATATCAAGTAGTCCCAATTGTGAAAAATATGTTTTCTTGATGTGTACCACAAAAGAGCATCATCTTTAAAAAAAGTTGAAGCCGCAGCGACAAGTTCATCTTTAGAAACGTTGTGCAATATTCGTAATGCCTCAATGACACTTTGGAAATCCTTAACGTTGGTGGTTCCGTTGTAGCAAATGCTCCAACTTTTCATGGTACTCAAGATTTCAGTTTGGGATGAATCTTCATTGGCGACTATCGATATATTATTATGTAGTTGCGAATATTTTGAGCAGACTTCCAATATTGGCTTATCCATGATACTTGTTGGAATATCGGTAGAATGCGCTGGAGTATTTTCAATCGACTTCTTTTCTGACGATTTAAAAGAGACTTTTGCCAATACATGATCTATATACTTTTGGTTTTTATAGACCAGAGTAACTTTTTCGATTTCATATGCATTCTCTATCATTTCTAGCGAAACTAAACATAACTGCTTCAAAAGATACAAATCTTTGTTTGAACTTTGGCCTTGCACACTCATTCTACGCAAACGATTTTCGACATGACATAATCTCGTTAAGATTTGTTTAAATTTAATATGCATATTCACCGAGTTCATGTTTTGGATTTCCGTATCTACCTGTTTGAGTTTTTCGGAACAAACAGAAAGTTCCTGGGAAAAATTAAGTTTAAAGAACTTTCCAGCTGGCAATTTTAATTCTTCTTCTTGTCTTAAGAGAAGTCTTAATATTTTACGCTTTTCAAGTAAAGTAGAATTCAGTGTCATACTGCGTATCCATAGTTCATATGATAATTCATCGTACGAGAGACTATTTACTTCCATTTGAAATGAGAACGTACTAAAATATTGAAATGGAAAATTGATTGGTTTTAAATGAGGAAAATGTGAATAAATAAATGTACATTGGCCAAAATGTAAAACATAACACCAAGTTTAAAGTGATTAAATAAATTACCAAAATACAATAATTGCATTCGTGAGCTGTTACTTTACTTCAACCGCAATCAAAATAGATATTTAACTGTAATTTTAAAAATATTAATGAAAGCAATTAAGAATTCATAATCGATAAACTTGAAGATATACATGTTTTCAATTTTGCAAAAATATTTGGAAACAAATTAATTAAAAATTTACCAGTAGAAATTTAACTTTGCTATACTTTGCACTTCACTTATTAATATTGAATTTAATTTTTTTTTGATAATAGTACTATAATCTAGACGGTGTTATCGCTACCTTCTAGTCGAAACAATTTTATTGCTCATGTGCAATGTAACATTTAAGCAGTAATTAATAAATATTTATCATTAGCAAAAATTTTCTTTTGATAACATTAAGGTATTTAAAAAACGTCAGGGTTTTCTTTCCTTGTTGCTTTTCATATCTTTATTTTTTGTTAATTATTATTTTAAAATTAATATAAAATGAGGATTTTACTATAGTACACGGGAGGGGGGGGGGTGAAAAACCTGACAAAAAACGTGGCAACTTTGCGACTGCCAATTCGGCGACTGGTCAACTCGGCGATTAAACAATGAATAACAAATAACTACTGTAAGTGATAAACTTTAAAGACGTGTCGAGGGACGTAGTAACAGGTAGTGCGAGTGGTGACAGGCACATGGCCCGCAAATGTCGCCCATGGTACTATTATACTAGTATAATATGTATTAGTATTATACTAGTATTATACTGTATAATAGTACCATGATGTCGCCAATAAGGAGAGGAAGCGCACCAGGGCCTGATTTTGATTTGCTACGCACCTATTCACGTCTTAAAGAAAAAATAAATGATTTTCAAAACTTTTAAAAACAAATTTGAACCAATGAGAATCAACAAAAACTTTGGGGATCTGTCAGTTAATTTACACCACGAATCGAGCTTTGACTTTTGCACTATTGGAAAGAGGACAATTTTCTAGGCATTTTATGTAATTACATTTTTGCGGATTATCCATTAATTTTCGAGAAAACGGCATTTGAAAATCAAAATTTTACATGCATTTTAGATAGGGATTTCACTAACACGAGTGTTCTATTGACGGTACGCGTGGATTAATATACTCTTACTGATAGACGTAGCACTTGTATTCAGTTGTCGACCACTGTTTTTAGGGTGGATTCTCGATTGCCTTGGTTGCGTTCGTCAAAACCGACGTTCCGCACCCTCGCGCTCGCTCTGAACCCTTCCACTCCGGGCGCTACGCGCCGTTTTGACAAACACTGACACGCTAAAAACATCCCCCTAGATAGCCTTTTTTTATTTTTTAAATTGTTGCATAATGTTGCGTAATATAATGAGTGCGGTTACAAGCAAGAGCTTCAACACGCACAGTGTGTAGTCGACAGAGTAACGATCGCATCTGACGGCTAACACTAAGACTATATCAGAACGCACGTACGGGCAATAGAACACTCAAGTGCGCAATTCTTGTGGAGAAATACATATAAAATTTTGATTTTCAAATGCCGTTTTCTCGAAAACTAATGGACAATCCGTAAAAATGTAATTACAAAAAATGCTTAGAAAATTGTCCTCTTTCCAATAGTGCAAAAAGTTGAAGTAAATTAACTGACAGTAACCAAACTTTATTGCCTGAACTGAAGTCGAAGATCATTTGCCGAAAGATCTTCAATCAATTTTGGAATGGTTTACATTCATACATACGGGCATTTATGTTAGACGCAGCCGGTTCGGTGTAGTAGTCCGGTTCTAAAATAGGCCGTACCTGAGATGACAACTCTATCTGCAACCTATCGAAAGCAGCTTCTAAATTGATGTTCTCGAGGAACAAATGCTAAACAAGTTACCATACAACATTAGCGATAATTATTAAATTTTTTAAATTTTAGTTTTAAAAATCTGTGTTCTTACAAAATAAAAAGAATTGTTTTGCGCCGAATCGTTTTTGCCCCGTAATGGGATACGGCTAATTATGTTCTAGGACATTTCGCTCCTGGACATTTCGCTACTTGATTTTGCTACTACATTTATCATTTTTTTGTTTTTTTTTGTGAATTATTTGAATTATTTTTAATATTTAATTTTTTTTTTCAATTTAGCTCGTTACTCAAACACGAGTACTTTTAGCAAAGTACTCGTATATTATATTCTTAATAATAAAGAATAAAAAGTAGAATAGAAATAGATAAAAAGTTAAATTTTTGGTTTAATACCAATTCAATTCAATTCAATTCAAATTTTATTTACATCAAATTTACATTGTACATTTATGTTTTAAATAAAATATAAAAATTTTATTATAAACCGTTAATATTTGGATTTTATTCAGAGCTCCTACCTAAGTTTATCTCCGACTAACGTTCATTTATATTATTAATTTTAAATAATTTATGTAATTTAAATGAGACTGCTTTCTTTACTTAATATTTCATTATTTTGAAGGAAAATCATAAAAACTTTCTTCAAATATTTAATTTTTACATGTAGTTAAAAATTTAATAATTAATAAATATATACGACAACAAAATAACCAAGAAAAAGATAAGAGACGAAAAAACAATAAATAAATAAAATTAACAAATTTATCGTTTCATTACCACAATATACTTTATATATATTAGGTACCCACATCCAATGATAACAAACAAATTGAATACCGGAGCTTTTTCTTTTTTCGGTGGCGTTACAAGGTTTATTACCTATAAGCTCAAAATTACATTTTCTCTTTTGAACACAATCACAAAGCTAGGTTTATCAAACCCGGGGGTATGGTATGGAATACCACTCAGCAAATTAGTGATTGTGTTCAAAAAAAGAAAATATGTTATTGAATTTCAAATCAGAAAACTTAAATTTTAGATTTTTAGAATCTGGTTTGAAACGCATAAGATCAATAACACTCTTTTTGCGCACAATTTTGACGTGAATACGTCTATAAAACCGGTAACACGTTCAAAAATTTAAAAAAATATGTAACGAAAAATGTGTGTTTGTACAAGAAGTATTCACTTCGTGTTTAAAAATTTAAAACAAATATGTAACGAAAAATGTGCGTGTGTACAAAAAGTACACCCTACATGTTTTTTTTTTCATCCCTACATGTTTAAAAATTTAAAACAAATATGTAAACAAAAAAAGTGCTGCTTACCATTTTCTGCTAAATTTTATAGAAATTTTATACAAAATTATACAATAACGATGGATAAAGTTTGGGCAAATTTTTTAGAAAATTTTCGTGTGAAAAATACAAAAAGTTAGACATCGTCTCAAATGGGCTTTATATAAAAATATTTCCGAATTGGCACACAAACTTATCGGATTATCTTCAGTTATAATTTTAAATTGGTAATCCTTTTCAATCATTTAATCAATTACAGACACAATTACAAAATAGTATTATGCAAACTCAGAAATAGAAATTTCACAAAATATTGGGGTGGCGATAATTTATTATTAAATCTAATAAACTCGTAAATATTAATTTAATAAAATTTATTATAAGTAAAAACAAGAAAAAAAGAAAATTTCATTAAAAAGTCCCCTTATTATTACGTCGTTTTTAAAAATTTCTATTTCTGCAGATTCTTCTTTAAATGTTTTTGCTGTCTCATTATTACAAATATCTTCTTCTAAGCATTTTAAGCATAATTTCACTTCTGCAGCTTCTTTTTTAAATTTTTTTGCTTCTTTAGCGGTCAATTTCTCTTCCGCCTTACGCTTATTACTTGCGTACAAGCAGTTTCCCCTGGTGCCCGCTTGTGCGTTAACCATACACAAATCACAAGGTGGAACGTTTGATGAAGTTGTCTTTCACTATGATCGTTCGCAACAGACCCAATTGGTATATGTGGCGATGAGTCGAGTGACATCTTTGCAAGGACTCTACATAACCAACCCTACAGACGATTTCAAGTTCCATCACGGCTATGGTAGTGTAACACCCACTACCAAAGAGATACGAAACGAGTACGCAAGAATGTCCAATCATCGTTTGCAAACTGTTACTGAACGGGTTAAACGGTTTATAGAAACAGCAGCAACTTCCTATGCCGATAATGATGGTATGGTTGAGATAATCGCGTGCAGTCTCAACACCCAGAGTTTGGTGGCACATTCTCGCGACATAACTTCTGACTCGTTGATCAGTGAATGCGATTACCTAATCTGCAGCGAAACGTGGATGGACGAGTCTCTGCCACCGGTGAACATTGAAGGTTTTCAATGCGAGGTTCACAATAATAACAAACGCTTGTCAATGGCAGACAAATCAATCAGCGTACCGTCTACGAAGCGCAAAGCCGGCGGAGTCTGCATCTACAAAAATATCCGAAGTTTAACTAATTGTAAAGTCATAACGAGAGTCGACAACAAAGTGCGTAACGACTGGGGAGGTGTGGGAGACATTTGCATAGTAAGCGTTGAGTTCAAAAACCAGTTCAAGTTCTTACTTGGTTCTATATATATTCATCCGGGTGTGTCGCAGTCGTCTCTTCAGTACTTTATGTCGATGATGCTCAACCAGTACTCGGACCCAATAAAGCAGCATATCAGAACCACGTGCTCCGACACCGAGACACCAATGATGCTATGCGGCGACTTCAACGTGGATGTGACGCAGAACAAGAACTTCTCAGAATTCATGAAACGAATTATTGACAACAATAGAGTTGTATTCGTTGCCTCAATGAGGAAGACCAGGGATACGCTAAGGGGTTCATTTCGGTTCATTTAGAAAATGTTTACTAATAATATATTGTATTAAAATTAATAATTATAATACTAAATAATAATTGTCAATATTCTGCAAAATCTTCATGTTTTCAAATCGATGTTATCCGATCGGTAGACCTGGGCAAAAGCGGGTATCCATGGACGACGTATTCACGTAAAACCTAACGGCTATGTCACCGAGCATAGCCTCGAAGCCTAGGCTTCCATTTTTTTGGTGTACTGGAGCGTATTTCATTCCCCCAGCCCCCCAGTTTGAAAAAACTAGCTTTGTGTGCACACCGTGTATATTGTCGTGTTTCAAAATTCAATTTTTTTGAATTTTGAATTTGAAGTTATAAATTTTGATTATTTTTATTTGTTTGAGTATATCCGATTTTTGCTTTTTTGAATATTTTAATTATTTTTATTTTTGAGAATTGAATTTTAATTTTGTAAAATAGTAAATACATATTTTAAATTGTGTGTGCGCGCCAACAAAATTGTAAGTTGGCACGAAAAATTAGATTAAGCAAGGGCTTTTCTTCCTTCAGGAAGCGGAACGAAGAATTTTTGTCTCCTACGTTTAATTAATATTTTAATAATATTTTGGAAATAAGAGAAAATAATTTGGACAATTGAAATTAAGAATAATTATTATTGGTAATTGATGGTGAAATTGGAAAAATTAAAGATTGAATTTGAAGCACATTTGAAGACAGCGTAAATGAAATTGATATCGTTCGCGTATAGTCAAGTTATCTTTAGATTGTGTTTTCATTTTAAATATCAAAAATTTTATTGTAAATGAATTTAAATAATTTGGATTATGGTTTAATAAACAATTTTTAAATAAATATTTGGAATATTTGGTAATTAGAAAATAACACTTCAATATACTGTGTGCGGTTATTGAAATTTCATTAGAAATTTTATTTTAATTCGGAAGTAATCTCTGATGCAATTTCCATGATTGCTACTGTTATATACGAAAAATATTTGGCAAAACAATTTTTTATTGCCAATCGGATACATGGTATTTTTTGTCAAGGTAAAATCACAAATAATTACCACTTAGAATTTTCTAGACCTCGATAATATGTTATTCTAATATTGTCTAAAATTCACCGTCATCATCACAATACACAATTTTTGAAAACCGATATTAAAATATAAAAATTCACCGCAAGTGAAACCTGTGTACCAAATTTCAGCTCTCTAAGACATCAGAAAGTTGGTTAAAAATGACTTCAAAAAAGTCCATGCATACGGACGACGGACAACACTTACGTCTGTTAAATCTTGCAACTTACGTCAAGTTAAATAAAACTTTTTATAAAGTGATAAATCTTCAACAGCGTCAAAATGTCGTCGAGTCGATAAATCGTACTTCTTCATATATTTTAATTTTCAAAAAACTTGTACTTCGGGAGTTATATTAAAAATATTAATTAATCGAAAAAATTCGTGTCAACTTGAGACTTTCAAATTGGCCGGTAAATAAAAATAAATTAAAAACAAGTTTATAAAAAAAAAAACTTTATGAAGACCAATGAAAATACATTCTTCTATGTGTGCTCTTGTTTGGAAATGGTTAGAGTACCTATAAGTTTTTTGTAACATAATTTTCTTTTCAAACTTTAAAGCTTTGGTGGTGCCTTTCATATTACATACTTCTCTATAAGTAAGAAAAATGCATAGTAGATGTCAATCTCAACGAAAGTTAGACCAACACGAATTTCCAACAGCCAAAGCTGCTATGAATGTGGGTCAAGATATCTTTTCAATTTTATCACAAACAATATAATACGTAAAGCACCACCAAAGCTTTAAAGTTTGAAAAGAAAATTATGTTACAAAAACTTATAGGTACTCTAACCATTTCCAAGCAAGAGCACACATAGAAGAATGTATTTTCATTGGTCTTCATAATATAAAGTTTTTTTTTATAAACTTGTTTTTAATTTATTTTTATTTTTTAATTTTAAATATATTACATTGGATTCCATTTTTCGAGCTATTAAAGAATAATTTCTTAATTTTAATACCTTTTTTCATAATAAGATGCTTTAAATAGCAAATGTGTTAGCCTGATACTTCAATAACTTGACACTTGAATTAAGTTTTTATTTCGTAGTGGATAGATCTGTTTCAAAATTTGCACAGAAACTGTGCTAATTTTGCGGTGAATGATCGGATCGGTTTCAAAATTTGATAGATTAAAATGTCTAGAGCTACAAGTCGACGTTTAACATTTCAGCTTGATTGGACGGCTAGAAGTTTGTTGAAAAGCAGCCGAAAGATTTTTACCTTCTATATAAATATATATATACCCGGGTAAGTTAATATAAAGCTTTTAAAAACCAAACAGTACCATCGCTATATTAAACTTAACAAATTGGGAAATAGGTTGGTGACCGTTTTATTTAATTTATTTTTAGCCCAATAGTTCTAACAACGTAGTTGTCTGGGCTTTTCAAAAATTAGGATCAAGTACCAAGGCAATTGCCTAGAGTACGGATCCAAATGGTAAAAAACATTACTTAAACTAGGGCATGACTATCAAATGCGAATTTTATTTATTTATGAGGTACTATATGAAGTAACTGAAAAAATTAAACCGGTGATATATACAGACAGCTTCATCTAGCGGTGCTTTTAAATAACTTCAAAACGCGATTATGTTCCTATGATGTAAGCAAAGTTTACGTGTTTACACATTTACAATCTTTCTGCAAAATTTATTAGAACATAGAGATAAAACTACCAGATCGTAGATAATGTTTGCGTCTTCTTTAGCATATTAATGCAGATTATGGTGAAATACTTTGTTTACATTGTGCGTTGTACTAATTATTTTAACTTGTTTTGTCTTCAAAGGTCTTTGCGTCAAAAAGTCTCCGCATTCTCTCTTTGCTTGAGTCTATTATTTCCTAACAAACCCAGCTGATCAATCACGTGTACAATAATTTATTATATATATAAAAAATTAAGATTAAATTTTGTTTTTGTAGTTTCAAATTGGTGAAAATCGACGAGCTGATAATTTTACTAGTAGATTTGTGGTAGGTAGTTATTTTTAATTATTTTTTACCCGATTTGCCCAACTGCGTCGCAGTAATCAGGTTTTCAAAAGTTATTAAACATTATTACATTGTATGTGACTACGAATAAGTTTAGTAATGTATGATGTAAAATTTATGACGACCTAAGTTAATTATGGAGAAAAAGTTAACTAGTTATATACAACACAGGCTCTATCTAGCAATGAGTAATTTAGTTATACTACATAGCGCAAAGTTGTGTTCCGTTAAGAAACGGTTAGATAATATTCTTATGTTAAAACTAATGTGTAGAAAGATATCTGATGAGTTTCATAAAGATAGGAATACAGAACTAATCTTTATATATAATTGGACGTTTGTAATTTATTATAAATAAACTATTGAGAATTTAAATTTGAAAAATGAATGAATCATAGCATCATACTTCCAAAAATAAGTTATCGCGCGTGTGGATTAATTAAGCATTTCACATACAGATTTCGCTGTGAAATAATTGTATAATTCCGCGTTGAACTAATTTTTGTAATTTGCTGGGATAGATCATTACTGCATAACTACCAAGTTGAGTTGTCATTTGAATCAGGCATTTTAAATATCCCCTTTTCGGTTTTCTAACATGATAAAGAAACTCCTGACAAGTTTAATAATAATATTGAATTTAATTTTCGTAAATATTCCACATCAGTAGCTAATTCAAATTTCCCGTTCTTTTATTTATTAACTATCGACAAGAAAATCTAATACATCTTTTCCAGAAACAACTTTTGCTACTTTTCTGTTGCAATACAGATGAAAATTTTTAATTTTTGGTAGTTTTGTTTTCTTGTTATCGCTGGCAGAACACAAAGGTGTTTGTGTTTGTGTTTGTTAATGTTCTGACTTAAGAGTATTGATAAAACTGATTTTCAAAGTTAAATTTGATATGAATTATAAATCTAAATGAAATTGTAAAAGTGATAAATCTATTAACAAAAAGTCGACGAGTCGATAAATCGTGTTTCTTCATATATTTTAATTTTCAAAATAACTTGTACGTCGGGAGTTATATTCCTGTCAACTTGAGACTGTCAAATTGACCGGTAGAAACCAAATAGTACCATTGCTTTGTTAAACTTAACAAATAGGGAAATAGGTTGGCTGGTGACCGTTTTATTTAATTTATTTTTAGCCCAATGTTTCTAACAACGTAGTTGTCTGGGCTTTTCAAAAATTAAGATCAAGTACCAAGGCAATTGCCTAGAGTACGGATCCAAATGGTAAAAAACATTACTTAAACTAGGGCATGACTATCAAATGCGAATTTTATTTATTTATGAGGTACTATATGAAGTAACTGAAAAAATTAAACCGGTGATATATACAGACAGCTTCATCTAGCGATGCTTTTAAAGAACTGCAAAACACGATTATGTTGCTGTGACGTAGCTAAGATTATGTTTTCTTGTTTAGACTTGGAGCAAGGGGGTGGAGTCGAATAGAAAAGTACTACTAGCGCTCGTAGTGGACAAATCGTTAAAAAAGTGTTGAATACATTTCCATATATTCAAATGCAATATTAATAAGAAACATGGTTTAAAAATTTTTCAAACACTGAAATACTTTAGAAAAATTTTCTATATATCATTGCATTTGAAATAATCGATTTATTCTTATATGATGAAGATTTACCTACAAAAAGTTCTGAAAAAACTACAAAAAAACATTGAAATCATAACCTCAAACTGTGCAAGAAAGATTTTCAGTTCGTTATTTTAAAGTGTTTATTTATGAACAGAACATAATACGTTTCGGGATTTCATGGTTACAGTTTGATATTAATTAATGATGAAGATTAAAGAAAACTTTAGTAAGTGTTGCAGGGGTCAATAGAAAAGTGTACGGAAAAATCTCGGAAACTCGGGCAATGAAAAATTGCCAATTCAAAATAGTCTTCTCATTTTTTTCATGAGAAAAAAAGTTGGAGATATCTTCGAGGGCCCTGGCTGTCATTTTTCATGTTCACCGAACGACTGCTGCTCGATATTTCAAAACAATTTTGAAAAGTTTACCAAAAAAATGCAAAAAATTAATTAGATGGTTATAAAAATTAATAAAGAAGCTGTACAAGCTGTGTGCCAATACGTCGGCCTAACTTAATTTGTCTCGTTCATTGTTTTCAAAATGTATCTGTCTATCTGTATACAAACATTAATTATTTACTATTCCACACTTAATTTTGCGCCACATGTCACTCTGCTCCAAGTCTAAAATTTATTAGAACATTAAAATTAAAAAGTATTACATATTAAGATCTATTTTGAAACCACCAGATCACAGATCCAGATCACCAGATCTTTGGGTGTTCTTTCACCTTTTATTGTGGTACCAGGTAATCGGATTTAAAAAATAATAGGAGATTAACAACTGTTTGAATAATGCTCCAGGACCATGACTATTTTTTTTTGTTTTTAGACATTTTTTACCCGAATTGTTAGATAATCCACATAATTTAATGTTTATGCTTGTAATTTACTTTCCAAACTACCTTAATTTTGTTAAAATATTTTTAAAATCTGGGCGAAAGTTAACGCACCCCTATATGAAACGAAGCTGAAATTTGTACTTATTATTTTGAATTTTTCTGCTTGATAGGAGAGACGTATTTTAAAATTTGGCACTCTGGACCCAAAAGGCTTGCCGCCCCATAGATTAATTTAAAAAAAACTAAAATTAATTTTTTAATTCATTCAGATTATATAAGACGCCCCAAGAAGAGCCCTTCCGCCCCGGGCCATGGCCCTTAGGTAAATACGTCTCTGCTTGATACGTCATCCTCATCAGTAAGAAATTTGTAGTAATTGGTTTTTGTTTTCTTATTATTATCGTCGTTATTATTAAGCTATTAGGTCTGTTCGTTTGCTTGCACTAACCTGAACCGAGCAAGTTAGTGCAAAGAAAAGTGTTCGTTTGCATGAAGTGAGCAAACTGCACATTGTTCGTTTGCTGTTCGGTTCACGTTCCGAACAAGAACTTGCTGCACTAGCTCTAGAGGAGGAGCAAGCAGCAGGCCCGGACTGGGACCTAAAACCGGCCCGGGCATTTTAGAGACTGTCGGCCCCCTACTTCCACAAAAACGCTACATGTACTCGTATACATACGTAAATACTGTCGTGTATTTCCCTACAGTTTGGTATTTTGGAGTGTGAAATGATTTTTTTATATGGTTTATGTTTGAATTTTGAATATTTGTTAAAACGAGGTTGGCAATATAGTAGTTGGTCTTTTTGTCAAAAAAGTTCGTTAATTTGTTAGAAAATTTGTAATTTGAATATTAAAAGTGATTTTTTTTTACAAGTTGTTTTGTTTGAAATTAAAAGTGAATGAGAAGATGAGGTGTAGAGTAAATTTGATAAATTTGATGGTTGTTGGAACGGCAGTACTAATTAATATTTTGGAAGATTATTAAAATTAGATAAAAGGAAAATTAATTAATAATTAATACAGCATATATTATTCCTGTCGGAATATTTGCTACCCCCGTAGGGATTTTACAAAGCCGTTTATTGGGGTGGCTTAGTCCCCACTTTCTTTACAATTCAATCCAATCTAATATCTGACTTGGTCTCATTTGTTGTTCTTCTCCATGTTCCTCTGTTCATTAATTTTATTTTCCAGTCTTCTATTCTCATCCTTTGTATGTCCTCCATTACCTGGTCCCACCAACGAATCTTAGGTCTCCCCCTAGTACGTGCCTCCATTGGTCTCCATTCTGCGACTTTTTTTGTAATTGTCTTTTCGTTGCTTCTTATCACGTGTCCAAGCCATTTTAATCTCATAGATTTTATTATTTTCACTATATCTTCATTTCCCATCTTTTGCATTATTTCAACGTTCATCATAGGTCTGCACTCCTGTTCATTTATCTTTTTTGGTCCCAATATCTTTCTCAATATTTTCCTTTCTAAAACTCGTAAATCTTCTTCTTCTCTCTTCGCTATACATAGAGTCTCTGCCGCATACGTAAGTACCGGTCTTATTAACGTTTTATATATTCTTATCTTAGTTGTTCTTGATAAGTTTCTATTGCTTAGTAATTGTTTGTTAGCATAGTATGCTTTGTTACCTAGTTGCGTTCTTCTTCTTATTTCTTTTTGTCTTTCATTTACTAATACTCCCAGATAATTAAACTCATCCACCTCTTCGTATAAATAGTCATCGATTTGTAATCCGTCTTTTGTATTTTCTTTCGGACATTTCATGTATTTGGTTTTATTTCTGTTGATTAATAATCCCATTGTTCTTGCTGTCTCTTCTATTTTTTTGCAGGTTGTAATTAATTTTCTTTTAGATCTTGATATGACTACTACGTCATCTGCGTATGCAATTATTTGCACTTCCTTAATGTCACAGAAATATCGATCACACTATATATAATTGAAATTATAATTAATAAACGAAATATCTTTGGATATCCGGTGTGATTGATGATTAAACAAAATCAAAAGTAGAGCAGCTGGAACGCTGATCGAACACGATGACTAAGAAGAAAAAAAGTACAAGAATCGATAAAGAACCAATAAAGGTAATTAATTTGATAATGAAGATTGAGGGGGAGAAATATGATATATGGGGGCGAGAGCACGGAAGCGGGAGTTTCCCGGTAATTACGGTTTGAACAGTGTTGCCGCCGTGATCTATGCCCGTTTGCATCATGATCTCCCACCTATGTGTTTTAGGGTAAGTCATATTGTAAACCTGTATATAATTTTATTTGATTGAATATATGTGTTAAACTTTTATGGTGTATTAAATCTGAGCTACCCCGTAAACCCCCCACGAAATATTCGTGACAATGATTGTTCCTTCAGTTTTAATCTCTCTTGTTATTTTTTCGAGAATCAGATTAAACAATGTTGATGACATTGCATCTCCCTGTCTCACCCCGCTATTTATTGTGAAGTCATTGGTTTCTCCGTTTGAAGTTCTTATGCAGGCTGTGGTTTCTTCCAGAGTTATTCTTGTTAGTCTTGTAAGTTTATTCGGAATATTAAAACTTTTCATGGTTTCTATTAGTTTGTTTCTTTTTATTTTGTCAAACGCCTGTCTGAAATCTATAAACATCATATACATATTTATGTTGTATTCATAGCTTTTTTCTATTATTTGTTTTAACATATATATAGCATCCACTGTCGATCTTCCCTCTGTAAACCCATACTGATATTCTCCAATTATTTCCTTTGTATAACCTTTCAATCTTTTATTTATCAGCATCGATAATACTTTATATGCGGAGTTCAGTAGGGTGATTCCCCTATAGTTCTCGCACTTTTCCCCATCCCCCTTCTTTTTTATAGTAATTATTATTCCTTCTTTCCATTGTTTGGGCATACTTTCTTTTACCCATACCTGCTTTATGATTTTAAATATTCTTTCGTGTAACACTTCTCCCCCGTACTTCAGCAATTCCGCATTCAAACCATCTCTACCTGGAGACTTTCCATTTTTGAGTCTATTTATTATTTCTATTACTTCCTCGTAAGTTGGTTCATCTACTTGTTGGTCTTCTTCATTTATTACTTCATGCCGTTCACCCTCTTCCACAGTCAGGAGTTTTTGAAAG
Organism: Cantharis rufa; assembly: GCA_947369205.1. Lineage (NCBI taxonomy): Eukaryota > Metazoa > Arthropoda > Insecta > Coleoptera > Cantharidae > Cantharis > Cantharis rufa. The sequence continues at coordinate 15,959,405 of OX376309.1, read as the reverse complement.
TGTTCCACCCATATCTGTTTTACTTTATCTATGTCGTCTTCCAATTTTCCTTCACTGTTCTTCATTCCTCTTGTTTTTACTTTATGTCCTGTTTTGTGTCGCTTTAATTTTTCGTAGAATTGACGATTGTTGTTTTGTTTGCTATCTTTCTCTATTTCTTCCATAATTTCATTTATCCATAGGTTTTGTTTTCTTTTATATATTTTACTAGCCTCCTTTCTGATTTCCTTGTAGTTTTCTTTTCGTTTCTTTTCCCACTTTAGCATTGAAATCGCCTACAATCATTAACATATCTGTTTTGGCAATCGTATCGCACAATTCCTCTAAATCATTGTAAAATTTTTCTTTTTCTACTTCGTTGCTATCTTCTGTAGGGGCATAAGCGCTGATAATTGACATGTTTATGGGTTTCTTTTTAATTCTGATATATGCCAGTCTTCCATTCACAGGTTTAAACTGTACTACGTCATTATACAATCTGTTTGTTACCATAAACCCTGTGCCATTGTAACATGACAAAATGCACTTTGTCATTTACATTTCTTTTACGAGCTTCCCGACTGAAACGCCACTGTGTTTTTTTATTGTTTGTAGTTGGTATCTCGTCGAAGTTACCTATAGGAACGCCATTGCGCGTAGATTTCTTGAATGATTTGCGTGCAATCGTTCGAGTTCATTTTTAATTTCGTTATGTATGTGTTATAATTTAGTTTTGCCGTTTAGCGGGTAAATATAATTTTTCCGACTGGTTGATTTGTGTTAACAAATTATTTTTAGCACCCAGATTACGGGTTAATACATTTTAAATTATAATTATTCGTTATTGGAAATATAAATATGGTCGTCGCAGATGTCATGTTATCATATGTGGAAATCTTTTCTGTATTCAACATTTGTTGTTAAATTTGCGATGGCTTAAGTTTTGAATAACCATCTGTTGGAAGATGTGAAGTGGATGAAATAAGTAGTAGCAATTTCCCGAAGAATGATTAGCTTTATTATTTTGGTTTCGATGCCGATGGTTGGATTTTTGTAAGATTTGTAAGAGGCTTTTCCTTATAAATTCGTTTGCGCCTAAGGATTGAGATTATTGTGAAATTGAAAAGTCAGACTTCGTGGACTTTGGTTGTTGCGTGTACGTTCGATCCTGGACACGGAATTATGTTTTGTTGGGATGCGAGACTTCGACTTTCAGCAGATGTTTGATTTATGAAGATGCGACAGTAGAAATTAATTTGAATTTGCAGTCACACTTTCTCGATTGATGAGTTTTGAAATGGCAGGCATGTTGATTTTTTAATAAGTATTTGTGTTATCTATTTTGTAGATCTTATACCTGGATGGTGGACCAACGTAATGATGAAGTAAGGATATTGAATTCGAAGGAGATACACTTGCCTAGTCGTGAAATTGGTAACATTGCATTCAGGGTAAGTCTCTTAGAGATGCATTTACTTATTTATTAATGATGCTGTATGCCAGGTTCTATTTTGATATCAGTAATAGCCGAGATAATGAATTCCGGTGTGCAATTTAATTTCTGCTAGAGCATAACTTCGTTTTGTTGATTTATCCTCCTCAAGGATGATCAATTGTATTTTTGCTACTTAACTGTATTTACCCCTCAGGTGGATGTCAGTATTTTACCTTGCATTTTTTTATTTTATTTTGTTTTCTGTTATTATAATCTTCAATTAAATAGCAGCTTATCTTGATCATTATGTGTACGTTTTATGTAAGAGTAGTGAATTAATTAAACATTGTCGCCCACATCTTTCTTTCTATTTGTGTTTCTACGATAAGACGACTCTTCGTTTCTTCAGGTTTTATTAGTATTGACTGGCGTCCACTTAACATCAAGTTTTTCATTTAGCTGATAAAATATCTGAGTACATAGTTGCGAATCCACGAGGTTTTTCGAAACACCCCGCTTCTCGAGAACTGCGTTTTAAGTAACACAGCTAGCTAACACGTGTAATTACATCTACGGTTAAGCAAGTGGCATTGTGGCAATAATTTGAGAGCAATTGTTGGTACACCATTCATTCCCTGTTGCTCTTCTTCAGAGTATAACATTACATATCCAGACTTGGCAATTTCTCCTTGGCCTTTCCATCTAATTTCTTGTAGTGCAGCTACATCTATTTCATACCTTGTTAGTTCGTTGGCAATCTCATTTATTTTTCCCGCTCTTAAGAGAGTTCTAATATTCCATGAAGCTACTCAAATTATTATTTTTTTTCTTTTTTTTCTTTTTGTCTGTATTTTTCTTTTTTCCTTTATTTTCTGCATTGTTGTCGTTTCTGTTCCAACATTTTCTTTTGGAGCAACTAGTTGGAACGTTCCAGTTGCCCCTTCCTCCTCTTCTGCTAGTTTTTTGATGGTTGTGATGGGTGTCTAGCCAGCTCCAGATTATTCATAGATTTGTTCCATATGTATGTTTTATCTTGTTTGTACATTCTCTTTTGTACATTAAATTTTGGGTCCTCGTGGAACCGATGATTTCCGCGCGTCAGACTGGAAAATCGGAAAATGTATTTTGTCGGACAATTCAATAATGAGATTCCATACATTTTTATTAAACAATCCTGAAAAAATCAGTTGGTTATCGAAAAATTTTTCGAAGTTGAAATTTTTACATGTTTCTGTTGGTAGAACCCTTATGCCCGTTTTCACCAACAATTCCTAACGTTAAGAATTCCCTAACTTTGAGATAAGAAACTCTTATGTCAAATTTGGTTTTCACCAAGCGCTAAAAGTTCCTAAAGAGCATTAAGAAATCCCTAACCTTAGGTATCCGATTTACCGACCCCTAACGTGTTAGGGATTCCTTAGCGGTTGTATTACAGGTATAAATTAGTGTTTATTCTTATTTTTCTCTCGGAAGGCTATTGTTAGATTTTTGGATTGTTTAGAGAGATTTGAAAATGAAAATTTTAATGTGGAATTTGTCGTAAGATTTAAAATTAAGGTTTTAAAATTAATAGTAGGATCTCTAGAGTTTATTAATGATAAATAAATATATTATTCATAAATGTGCATATTATTTATGACAATTATTTTGGGTATTATTATTTTAAAAATCAATCAGTATCGCCTATAAATCAATTATTACTGGCATTACGGTTTTATGCTACCGGAATAAATATGTGGTTTTCCAAATGTGTTAGCAACAATTGGTTGTACACACATTAAATTGCAATTTCCAGGTAACTACTTATATTCATTTTGATACAAAATGTTTGTTTGACTGAAGCAAATTTAGTTGATCCAAACAAAATATTCTGTTATATATACGCAACTAAAGTATTTGTTAACCCTAATAAAAATTTTGTTTGAGGTTTTTTAGTTGCCTAAAAGAAAAATTTTATTTAATTTGATTTTATTTTGATTTAAAATAAATGTTTTATTTGAAGTAATAAACAATTATTAAATTTAAACAGAACAAATTTTGAAAAAATTATTTTTTTGAAATAACAAATTCAGTTTGTTTGATAGAAATAATTTTGTTTAAATCGAAACAAAATTTCTTTCTATTGAATAAAATTATTCAAACAAAATTATTTATTAAATTCAAACAAAACGTTTTTACTGTGTATAAATTCAAATATGACATTTACAACCCGTATTAGTTCATTTGTCCGCTGTAAAGAATACCTAGCAAGGGAGCTGCTCGTTAAGAAATTCTTATGTTGGTGAAATGCAAATTTTCCTAAGTATTATTTTAGGGAATACCTAGCGTAAAGAATTCTTTGCTAGGGAATTCTTAAATAAATGTTGGTGAAAACGGGCATTAGTGTCAAATGATAAGATTCTTTAAAAATCGTACACATTTTAAATATCTTATTGCAGCCTTAAATATTGACGATAAGCATAACGGAAGGAAATCCGCTCTCTATTTATGACAATTATTTTGGGTATTATTATTTTAGAAATCAATCAGTATCGCCCATAAATCAATTATTACTGGCATTACGGTTTTATGCTACCGGAATAAATATGTGGTTTTCCAAATGTGTTAGCAACAATTGGTTGTACACACATTAAATTGCAATCTCCAGGTAACTACTTATATTCATTTTGATACAAAATGTTTGTTTGACTGAAGCAAATTTAGTTGATCTAAACAAAATATTCTGTTATATATACGCAACTAAAGTATTTGTTTAACCCTAATAAAATTTTTGTTTGAGGTTTTTTAGTTGCCTAAAAGAAAAATTTTATTTAATTTGATTTTATTTTGATTTAAAATAAATGTTTTATTTAAAGTAATAAACAATTATTAAATTTAAACAGAACAAATTTAAACAATTTGTTTGATCTAAACAAATTTTGAAAAAAATATTTTTTTGAAATAACAAATTCAGTTTGTTTGATAGAAATAATTTTGTTTATCGAAACAAAATTTCTTTGTATTGAATAAAATTATTCAAACAAAATTATTTATTAAATTCAAACAAAACGTTTTTACTGTGTATACATTCAAATATGACATTTACAACCCGTATTAGTTCATTTGTCCGCTGTAAAGAATACCTAGCAAGGGAGCTGCTCGTTAAGAAATTCTTATGTTGGTGAAATGCAAATTTTCCTAAGTATTATTTTAGGGAATACCTAGCGTAAAGAATTCTTTGCTAGGGAATTCTTAAATAAATGTTGGTGAAAACGGGCATTAAGGTTCCAAAATTTTTGTCGGACAATTTTGTTCTCGCACGTTTCCTGAATTTTTCTTACAACTATATTTTATAAGAGTACAGTATCTATAAATTTTTTATACAATAAGAAATTGACAACTTTCGAAAAAATGGCAGAGGAAACGCCGCGATTCCGAAAATTTTCATAGAAGAAATGATGGTAGACTAGGTGTAATTAAACCATACAAGAAGTTATAAGCGGTTATGTATGAGTTGTACTTTATGTCGGCGGGCACCCGGACTATAGGTACATATAACGGCTTTATAGTTGAATCCGAGTTTGAGAATGAACCAAAAATTTTTTTCAACGCTGTATCTTTAGACCACCAACGTGTTTCTCCAATAGTTGAGAGTCTTTTACTATTTCCGTGTTCTTTAGTTTGTTCCCAGATATTCATACGTTGGTAGGATTCACGAAAAAATACTGCAACATCATTTAATAAGCTAAAGAATGATGCACTTTCAATTACAGCTTTAGTAGTATCTCCTAAAACTAAATTTAAGACATGCGCATAACACCAGACATGAATTTGCCCAGGGGACTCTTTGGAAAGCCATGCAGAAAATCCCTTATATTGACCTTGCATATTTGCATCCCCGTCCGTTGAATTACCAATGCATTTTGTTATGTCTATATTGCAAGACTTTAAAACTGAATTCACTAAGGAAAACATAACTTTTCCGGTTGAAGATTTACACTCTACAACAGCGAGAAGTCTTTCATATACACAACCGTCTGTCACATATCGTACAATAATAGAGCATTGATCTTTGCATGAAATGTCCTGTGTCGTGTCCACTTGTAAAGAAAACATACCAGCTGCTTGTACTTCCATACTAATATTCCGGGTTATAAGTTGTCCGATTGCTTGAATAATTTTATTAATGATGGATTTAGAAAGAAACGTTAACAAAGATCCTCTGCCTTTGCCCTTTCGAGACTCTTGAAGTGTTTTACTGTTCTCAATACAATCTTTCAAATGGTCTTTCAAATTAATATCATATTTGCTAAGAAGAACAACTAGTTCCAAAAAGTTTCCATGATCTACAGACATGTCTTCCAGACTATAGGCAGCTTCTAGCTTATCGCCTCTATAACTTAATCCTCGTTTTCCAATAAATTTAACAATATCTATTATTCGCTGCAACATTTCTCTTCTTTTTCGTACTTGTGCTCGGTGTAAATACATTTGATTATAAAATAGTAAATTATCAAGATTTGCATTGTTGTTTCTTAAAAAATAAGCTTCTGCACAAACATGGTGCGTTTCAGTTTTCTCATGTTCCTCGACTCTGACATGAACATGCCTTCTATCTTTCATGCCTCGTATAAAAGGAGATGAATAGGTATCAGAAGTCGAAGAAAACGCTATACAAACTGAACAAAACAAAGCATTCTGTTTTTCGCTATGTCAGCCACTTCCGATTAGAACCATCTTTCTGATACATAGCTTTTTTTAACACAAGATCACTGATGTCTTGCTTCGGATGGTACTTAAAAAATAAATCCAGTTGATCTTTCTCAGGATGTTCAAAATAATTAAACGAAGGAATTGAATTGTTATCTTGCTCAGTTTCTAGGTCGGTTGTAGCAAGATCAGAGGCTTCAGCATGGTGTGTCATAATGTGCCCTTGATTAATTTCTGATTTCTGATTATCTAACTGTTCAATACATACTAGTTCTTGATCTTGATATTGTCACATCCAAAAAAATTACTAATTAATCAAATAAAAATGTCACTCTACATAAATATAATTCAATGGTAATAATATACATATAGACGCTTACTAATAAATTTATGTAGACTAGAAAAGGCATAAATTGATATTGATAAAGAAGAGAAAAAAACTAAAAAGTTTTTATAAGCCTTCAGTCGAGATGACCTATCATATTAGATAAGGTACTACCTTTCAAATATCCAGCCACTGTTTTTATTGACGCCAAACAAGTAGCACCAACTTTTGTTTCAAGTTGCAAAAGCAGATTGTTTGACAAAAACATGGACCGCGCCACCTAGGTTGAGACTCGAGTTTCGATCTTACTCTAATGAGATGGATCTCCTCAGTCAACCGCTGATGGACGCAGTACCAAGATCTGCCAAAGTCTCCACTCTAATTTGCAATGCTTAAAACTTCAAGCAGCGACTAAACATTTAGCGCCATCAGCGGTTGACTGAGGAGATCCATCTCATTAGAGTAAGATCGAAACTCGAGTCTCAACCTAGGTGGCGCGGTCCATGTTTTTGTCAAACAATCTGCTTTTGCAACTTGAAACAAAAGTTGGTGCTACTTGTTTGGCGTCAATAAAAACAGTGGCTGGATATTTGAAAGGTAGTACCTTATCTAATATGATAGGTCATCTCGACTGAAGGCTTATAAAAACTTTTTAGTTTTTTTCTCTTCTTTATCATCATAGAGCAGTCGATAAAATGTTAAAATTTGGTTTTCCAAATTTTAATATATTTTTGTTTATAAATTGATATTTCCTGTTGAGCAAAGGGTTTATTACACGAAAATTGGAAAAAAGGAAATGACTTGCATTGGAATAAAGTGCAAATACTTTGAACTTAACTTAAGTTCAAAAAGTTCATGTAAAAATGGTAGTGGGGAGGTTGGAGCAATTAATCAATAATGGATGGACAATGAAAAAGAATTAATTAGTCTTACGGGGAATCTAAAAGTGACAACTAGTTACTAAAGATGAAGTGCCTTGCTCCAGCGTCCCCAATCCAGATCTTCCTGGTTGGAAGGTAAGTCCCATTTATTGGGTACTTAATAATTTTACTAAATAACTTTACTTGATGACTTGTTATCGAATATTTTTAATTGGGCTTATGAATAAATTTAATATTAACTTAATTACTGGGTTTTTAATTAAATATGTTGAACGCGTCGGTTAAATCCTGGAACCTCTAAGTATGCCAAGCGAGCGAACCCCAGGAGGTCGCATTCAAATAATAACCTCCTAAAAAACTCTTGCGACATTATGAACTATTAGTAACTCTAACTTCAGTTACCGCCACGGTTCTCGCCACTCCATTAGATGTAGACCAATGTGGACATGCAAAAACATTTGTCAATTTAACACATTTTTGGGCACTAAGTTTCCAAAAGTTTTCGTTTCTTTAGCCTAAGTTTTTCTGCTCCTCCTTTGCGCTTTCTTTTGTAATCCATTACTCAGTTCACCAAACACAAGCCCAGTAGTGTTTGTGAAAATTTAAATTTAATTTAATAGCCGCCCGGAGCGTAGGTTAAATTTGCTGCTTTTATTTAGGAATTTAAATCCAAAAATGGCTAAAAAAAAATTACAGAAATTCTAAAAATCTTTTTGACAAGAATAAATTTATTATTGTTTAGTGTTATGGGCGCTCCAGACTCTCGCGAGAACAGCACGAGAACGCGAGAACATCACGAGAAACGAGAGTGTGGAGCCGATTCTCGTGTTCATTTTTAGCTTCTCGCCTTGCAGGCCACTCCAGACTCTCGCGAGATTCTCGCGATAGTCTGGAGCGCCCATAATATAATATATCATTTTTATTTTTAAATTATGCAATATCTGGTGTTAACTCTAATTGATTAAAAATTAATGTAAATTTAATTTATTTCTAAAAACATAAACATAAAATGACTTTCTGTGAAATAATGAATATGTCGTCGTTTAAATATGTTAACTAGCTAACTCCATTTGACACAATTTTACAGAAGAGCATTAAAAACAGTCCATAAAAATCATCACTTAAAATAAATGAAAATTCATGTTATTATGATAGAAATGAACAAATGCGCTTTTTAGAAAACAAAACAACCATAATTTATATTACGTCATTAGAATTTTATTGACTGTTTTAATTCCCTTCTTTAAAATTATGCCAAATGGAGTTAGCTAGTTAACATATTTCAACGACGATGTTAACTTTAGTTCAATATTACTCCAAAGTTTACTTGTGTAGCTAAAATTGACTTTACGTAACTTTTCTATTTCTTGAGTAGATAACTTTATTTATAAACCAAAATATTTAAAAAATAATGGCATAATAGACTGTTGTGTTTTGAATATTTTGTTTTATACATAAAGTTGTAAAATAAAAATGAGATATATAAATATAAAAAAACACAAAATGTAAAATAATTATGAAGTTTTACGTAAAAAAAGTTGATTTTGGCTAAATGATGAACGCATAAGAAAGCATGCGTGTCCAAAAGCACTGAATGTTAAAAAAAATTAATCAAGCATTTAAACTTAATAAGACAAGGAGGGATATCTGATAAAAATATTTAAAAAATTTAAGATATTAGCAACATTCACTAAGCTATTATTTGATTTACCCTATACCTATTCACAGATATACAAATTAAAAATACTTACCAACTAAAATTTATAAAAAAACACGGACACACACAAGCAAATAATAATAAATTATTTAAACAAGTTTAGCATCGAATCGAAAATGCACTCACAAAAAACTGAACTGACTTGCAAGCAAAATGAAAAAAATTACATATACTCAGGTGTGTTTATCCAACATCCCGGATTTTTTTAATTGGTGTATACCATGGGTATACCAAACCCGCAGATTCTAATCAATTTTTAAAAAGTTTTGTGGAGGATATTATTATTTTAATAAATGGAGGTTTAGTTTATGAGGGTGTGAAGTTGAAAGTTTATTTGCATTCCTTAACAGCAGATGCGCCAGCAAAGTCTTATGTCACCAAAACAAAAGGTCACACAGGATATTTTAGCTGTACGAAATGCGAACAGGAAGGAAACTATGCAAACGGTCGAATGAGTTTTCCGTTGACGTCTTCGCGAAAAAGAACACATACATCTTTTCTCGCTCAAGAAAATTCTGAGTACCATGTAGGCACCTCTATTCTTCTTCAAATTCCTGGATTTGATATCATTTCTGACATACCCCTCGACTATATGCATTTAGTGTGCATTGGAGTTGTAAAAAAAATTATTAATTTGTGGATAAGAACGGGTTCCTCAAATGTGCGTTTGTCGGCTGCAAAAATTAATTAAATTTCAAAAAGGTTACTTGACATAAAACCCTTTATTCCTAAAGAATTTGCTAGAAAACCTCAAGAAATTAGTAATGATAGTAACTGGAAAGCTACCGAAACCGAACTGCGGCAATTTCTTTTGTATACAAGTGTTGTAGTATTGTTTAAAATGTTACCACCCAGCATATATAATCACTTTATGACGCTACATGTAGCTATCAGAATTTTTTGTACAGAAGAGAATAAAGATGTAAACAAGCTCCAATATGCTCAAAACTTAATTCAACATTTTATCGAGTCATTTATTGTCATATATGGATCCCAATTTCAATTTGTGTCGCACAATGTCCATGGTTTAATCCATCTTAAAGATGACGTGGAACGTTTTGGTCATCTTGACTGTTTCAGTGCATTCCCATTTGAAAATTTTATGAAAACTCTAAAATCATTTATAAGTAAACCAGAAAAACCTCTCCAACAAATACATAGACGCTATACATAAATGCAGCAAGTATCGAATTTGAATGAAAACACTGATGAGGTAGATCATACCTCCAAGAAGGCATATCATGCAGACGGCCCGTTGATTCCTAATCTCAGTTGTGATCATCAATTACATTATATGCAAATTATAAATTATTGTTGACCTTTATTAAAATTAAAATTATTAGATTTTTGTTGAGGTTTAGGTCTTTATTTTAACAATCTTAGTTGTCCAACGTTTCGAGTCGTTACTGACTCATTTTCAAGGCTACAAAATAAACTATTAATAATATATTAAATTTAAAATTTTTAAAAATATTTTACCTAAAATGACAAATTATGTCAAATTGTTAACAAGCAACATAAATAATTGACAATATAGCCATCATAAATAAAACACTTTTTAAAAATTTTTTACAAATAAATAATTTAACCAAAAAGAATGTCTTATGTTATACGTTTCATTAAATTAAGAATATGTTTATACCCTCCATGAAAATAAAGAACATCTCTTTTGTCATTCATTGTTTTGTCATTTAAATGAATATTGATGGCCTCTTTAATTTTTCGTTTTTTGTCTATTTTCTCCCTAGCCAGTATTGTGATATCTTCACGTTTTATGGAATGAGAGTTCTCTGTCATGTGTTTGCATAAGGCAGTATAGGTGTTTTCGTCTTCTTCTCGTAAGAAAACGCGAGCTTTCTTAACATCTCTAATATGTTCCTTTATGCGAACACCTAACTTTCTCGAACTCTCACCTACGTAAACAGAATCACAATCCTTGCAAGGGATAAGATAGACTAACCCGCTTTCATCATCTATGGGGGTCGGATCTTTAATTTTGGAGAAGAATTTAAAATTTTTATTAGGGCATTTTAGACCAAATTTAATGTTGCAGATAGGTTTAAATATAGAAATTAATTTGTCAGAAAGGCCTTTAATATAAGTTAAGCTATGGAAAATTGGAATTGAAGGGGGATCTAATATTGATGAAGTAGTTATAGTATTTTTTACAGAGTTAATATTTTTTGTCTTTAAAAATGAATTTATAAATGAATTTATAATGAAATTTGGAAAGTTATTAGCCGAAAGGATCAAATTTATAGTGGTGTAATTTTCGGAATGAAATTTCGGATGAGAAAGGGAGACTACTTTATTTATAAAATTTTTTGCTACATTGAAAATTTGATGTTTAGGATGACTGGAGAAAAAATTTAATAAACGTCCTGAATATGTTGGTTTGTGATACCAGGAAGTAATAAGTTTACTCTCAAAGGTATCTCTATAAATTCGGATGTCAAGAAAAGGTAGACTTCTATTAACTTCTATTTCCATTGTGAATTGAAGATCTTTATGGAAGTTGTTAAAATGATCAAGGATGTATGGGAGACAGTCTTTATCAATAATGAAAAAAAGGTCGTCTACGTATTTTTTAATTAGTCGAATACCATTAAAGTGATTAGCATTAAAGGAAGAAATTCTATCATCAAGCAGAATGTTCATACAGATATTAGCTAAATCAACTGATATGCTTCCACCCATAGGAACACCCTTCTTTTGATGGTAGGATTTTCCATTTGCTATAAAATAGTTGTTGTAAGTAATTAGTCTGAGTGCTTGAATTAAAGTATCGTCAGGTATGTTAGTCTGAGTATGTAATTGGGAAATGTTGTTTTCGATATGTGCGATGACCAAGTCTACAGGAACGTTAGTGAATAAAGAAGAAACATCAAGAGAAATAAGTATGTCATTAGGATTTGGAACGAAATTGGATAGAAGATTTTTCATTTCGAGTAACGACTCGAAACGTTGGACAACTAAGATTGTTAAAATAAAGACCTAAACCTCAACAAAAATCTAATAATTTTAATTATATGCAAATTTTGAAATGGTTTTTTTCGACAAAGACGCCAGATAATTGTTGTATGATAAATAAATCGATTATACAAATACATAATATTGCATTCTGTAATAAAAATAGTGTGTATGTAATAGTGGGAAAAAAATACTTGACAGTGAAAGATATCTACGATAAACCGTGTCCATCATCTTATATTTCATGTTTTTACGTAGATGATTTATGTGATACATTTGAAATATGGCCTACATCTCAAATCACTGCAAAATGTATGTGTTTACCTTATGCCGATGGTTTCGCAGTATTTCCAATGTTGCACAAATAATATATTTTCAATCAATGTACCTATACAAAATATAGTAATACGTAAGTTGTTAATTTAATTTTGTTTTTTATAAAAATTGTTTCTAGATTGCAATTGCCACATTTTAATGGGTAAACACTGGTGCGTTGTGGAGTTTACGGACGGAGTTCAAATTGTCCCCCAAATTTGGATAGAAGGAGATAAATGTTACTGGCCCACAAATTTTAACAAAAGTTCAAATTCCCAAAAATTGTATGAAAAGGCAGTGAGGGAATACAAAAAACCGGAATCGACATGGCCTTTGCACACCCTCAGAATTTTAGGGGTTTATGGTAAATTAAAATTATAACAATCGAAGGTTAAATAACCAACTTTTACACTATATTATTTTTAGATTCGTACGACTTGGCTCTGCCCAAGTTAAAACTTGCTGAGGTTCAGTCAGACCTGAATACAGATAGTGAAGAAATGTCGAAGAAAAATCGTTCTTCACGAAAAAGGATTCCTCTGTCAAGCGACGAAGAAGAGGAGTTCGAGGAGGAGTTGTCGGGAATTAGACCTTTTCCTAAAATACCTGAAGATAATAACCAACATCTTGAAAAAAAAAAACTTCATGGTCATGTTGAGAATCCATCATTACAATCACCAAGTACATCAAATAATGGTACAGCTGTTCAACCTACCGTAGAATGTTGTGCACATTGCCGCAATTTTGACAAAGGTAGCCATCAGTATAATAATTTGTTTTGTCCATATATATTTGCTAAGTTTTATGTTATTTCAGAATACAAAATGAAAACACAAAAAGATATAAAGGAGATAAAAGCCCAGGTAAAACTTATTTTGGACGCGCTGAAAAACCTAAACCAGAGACCAGGGGTCTTAATTTTAGGTTTTAAGATGGCGTCAGGTGAAGACGACGTGTCTGAAAGCGAAAGCGTAAAAAGCGATATAAATAGTGTTTTCATGGGTCAACAATACAAGTGCTGTGTCAAGCAACCTTGCAAAACATTGGTGTGCATTAATTGTGAAGGAGCATTTCACAAGGCATGTGCTAACAAGAAAAAACTAAAAATAATCAGCACAACAAGATTAGTGTGCTGCGATTCACAAGATCCTCAGTTAGATCAAACCAACAATCCTCAACAAGAAAATCAAATTTTACGGGTAAGGTTGGAATTATTAAACGAATTACTAACCGAATCCAAAGAAAAAAATGAAATTCTCAAGGAAAACAATAGGTTATTAAAACAGCGCATCGACTCCCTCGAAAACAACGCAAGCGCCAAACCTACATATAGTAATATTGTTACCAACAGTAATACACAAAAACAACAAGAAAATAAATCTATTAACGTAAACAAACATATCAATGATGAAGAAATCAAATATAGGTCAAGAAACGAAAACACCGATGCAACCAAAATTCAAGGAACAGACCACATTGAACATCGACCCAAATTTCAAAACAAAACCAACCAGGAAAGTAATGAATACAATGAACAAGATGGCTATGAAATAGTAAACAATAAAAGAAAAAAGATATATAAAAAACGACTAGGCACTGGAACAATATCACAACAAATACAACAAACGGGATTTTCAAGACCGGAACGTAAGGTATGGCTAAACATTTATAGAGTAAACCAACATGTCACCACCAATATGATCGAAGATCACATAAAACAACAACCCAAGTTTGAAAACGAATTAATTCAAGTAAAGGAATTAACTACAAAACCAGGTCAACTTAAAAGTTTTGTCATAACAGCACCACTCACACGAAAAGATGAAATGTACGAACCTTCTTTCTGGCCCCCTAATGTGGGAATAAGAAGATTCAACTTTAAAATATATGAAAAAAACAACCAAGGTGCAACTTTTTTATAAATGAAGTACCTACAATAAATGAACAAACAAAAATTACAACACAATCAATTACAAAATCAGTTAAAAGTACAGACATAACAAGTGATAAGAAAAACAAAATAATTGTGATACACCAAAATGTAAGATCACTAGGCAATGCAATAGAACGAATCGAACAAGGAATAATGGAACTGAAAACCAGATGTCACGTAATTTGTATAACAGAACACTGGCAATCAAGTGAACAACTAGAAAATATGGCAATAAAAAATTATAAACTCCTAACAAGCTATTGCAGAACACAAGGTACACACGGAGGCGCAGCAGTTTATATAAGCAAGGATATCGAAGGTAAACAGTTGAAAAAACTAAATAAATTTTCTATCAGTAACGAATTCGAATGTGCAGCAGGTGAGGTACTACTTGAGGAAACCCCAACTATAATAATATCTATTTACAGACCACCAAACGGAAACTTACAAAGTTTTTTTGAAAAATTAGAACAACTATTATCGAAAATCGAGAAAAACAAAAACATAATAATAACAGGAGATTTTAATATTGAACTAAAAGAAGAAAACAAAACCAAATCAAAACTGCTAAGCCTAATGATGTCATACAATCTTTATGCTAAAATAAATGAACACACGAGAGAAGTAGAAAATAGTAAAAGTTGTATAGACAACATCTTTACAAATATATACAACTCCAATGGTAGTGTTTTCAATATGCACATCTCAGACCACAAAGCCCAGAAAATCATTTTTGAAGTAACACAAAAAGAAAGAATAACAAGACAATACCGAAGATTTTTTACTCCAAGCGCTAAATCCAACTTCTTAGAAAACCTAAAGAAGGAAAACTGGGAACCGATATATCTAATAGACAGAAAAAAGATCGACGATCAATGGAATGCCTTTATGAAAGTATTTTTGGGAAATTTCTATGAATGTTTTCCAGTGAAACTAGTAACAACCAAAAAACGTAAGGTGTTTAGGAAAAACAACCCTGAATTAAATGAATGCAAAAACAAACTAGACACGCTATATGTTTTAACTCGACATAATGAACAATTTAAACAGTCATACAAAGAAACAAAAATACAATACGATAAGCTACTATTAAATAACAAAAGAATAAACTACGAAAACATAATAAATAAATCAGATAACAAAAACAAATCAATGTGGGCAATATGCAATGAAATTCAAGGAAAAACAAGAACAAAGACAGATTGTCACATTACCGGAGACCTAAAAGATATAGCCGACAACTTCAGTAAACTGTATGAAGAAGCTGTAGATAAATTAATTAAAAACCAAATAAATATACCCATACAGTACGACAAAATAAAAGAAAACAATAAATCACTATATCTAAAACCTACCACACCCGAAGAAATTCGAAACGCCGCAAAGTCACTACAGAATAAACACAGTAGTGGGGAAGATGAAATACCCACAAGCCTGGTAAAATTATGCATATCAGAAATAGAAATCGTTCTGTCATATATAATCAACAACTCCTTCAAACAAGGATTATTCCCAAACCAGTTAAAATTATCTTTAATAAAACCACTGCTTAAAGGCGGCAATCCACAAGATATAAACAACTACAGACCAATAAGCCTATTACCTAGCTTTTCAAAAATTTTTGAGAGAATCATATGTAACAGAATAATTAACTTTCTTAATAGCGAATCTGATATCTTCACCAAAACACAACATGGATACTTAAAAGGAAGATCGACCCAAACAGCAATTTTTCAATTCACCCAAAACATTCTAAACTTTATTGAAAAAGACCTACTGGTACTGGGAATGTTCCTTGACCTCTCAAAGGCATATGACTCATTAAAATTGGAATACCTAATGGACAAACTAAATCTATACGGCATACGAGGCAACGCAGGAAAATTATTTAAATCTTACCTTTCGAACAGAAGACAACAAGTCATTGTCACAAGAAATAACCAAAGTGAAAAATCAAAAATAACAACAAGCAGCACAGGCGTACCACAAGGAAGTATACTAAGTGCAATCCTATTTATTATATACATTAACGATCTCAACTACATAATCAACAACAAAGATGAGTATATAACTAATTACGCCGATGATACCAACCTAGTAGTAGGCGCTAAAAACAAGCCAGAGTTAATTAATAAAAGCAAAGAACTATACAACAAAGCAAAAACATGGTTAAATCAAAACAAACTGACACTCAACGAAAGTAAAATAAATATGGTCATTTTTAGCACAAACAGATCGAAAAAAGAAAAACCAGAAGTTATCAACATCGAAAGACATGAATACAAAATAGAAAGTTACACCAAATTCTTAGGACTACACATTGACAATTTCCTAAATTGGAACACACACATAGAGAATGTATCGCAAAAACTAAATAAAACCTGTTTTGCAATAAGAATCACAACAAAATATATGAATGTAAAAACATTAAAAACTTTATACTACGCTAATATTGAATCCACCATGAGATATGGTTTAATATTTTGGGGCAGTAGCACAAATATCGAAAGAATCTTCACAATCCAGAAGCGAGTCCTTAGAATAATATTCAACATGAGGTACAGAGACTCATGCAGAGGAATCTTCAAAAAAAATAACATTTTAACAATAAGCGGACTATATTTGTACGAATGTCTTTTATACGTACACAAAAACAAATCACAATTCGAACTAAACAACACCAACTTCACGTATAAAACAAGAACACTTCATTTGAATTACCCAATACACAGGCTATGCCTAACGGAGAAAAATCCAGCATATATGTGCATAAGGATTTATAACAAGTTACCGGACACAATAAAAATCATCAAAAGCCTCAAACAATATAAACACAAAGTGAGAGATCTACTAATGGAGTTAGAACCGTACGACATAAACGAATACTTAGACACAAGAAATTAAAATAACAAATCCCGACGTAATTTCTTTTAAATGTTATTTGTCTTACAATGTAACTTTATCTGAAATAAAGATTGTTTATTATTATTATTATTATTATTATTAATTGATGCAAGTTAGCATTATCAAGCCACCAATGCAGAGGAGTATGAGGGAAAACTTCCAATAAAAAGTGAAGCCGATGTTGACACGTGGGAAATACTTCTAAGTTCACAGGATGAGAAAAAGAAACTGGTGGGTAATAGATTCTAAATTTCTGCAGTAATGTTAAATTTATATTATTTACAGATAACATTTCTTGCACGAATTGGAGGGAATGAGATTTCTAGCATAGTTAAGAACATGTTAAGAAAACTATTCGCTGACTCTGTCGCCTGTTTGTACAACTGGGAGGGAAAGAAGTAAAAAAAAATGTTTTCTAGTTTGATTTTATCGGATTGTATTAAAAGTATGTAACGTTTAATAGATATACCTACATCTGATTTAAGTAATCTGCTTGTAGTTTTTGCTGCCACTTATGTGTTTTATTTATCATTGCAGAAGCAGCAACACTTAGTCCAAATGGATCTAATAATAAAACCTTTACCGAACAAGATATAATAACGGTAATAAAAAATTGGCTAAGGCATGCTTTAGCTAGATTAAACAACAAAAAGTAAGTGTTAAATTTATTAAACATTTTGTTTTGTTTTTTCTTGTTAAATTAAGTACACTCTATTAATTTTCGTAATCTAAAAATAATACAAATATATTATGCACTATGTATAAATTTCTTTATTTGCTCTTTTAGTATTTATAACGGTCAAAGATTAATTTAACTCCTTTAAATATGTATATATTTAAAAGATATATATCTTTAATAATCTTATTTTTTACAGAAAGAACAAGGAAAACGTCGAGGACGATGAAATGTTATAAGTATATAAACATTCTATATATATATAAACATATTATGTTAAAAGTTAATAAAGTTTTATCACTGCAATCTATTTTTATTTATTCCAAACCTATTATATTAAGACATCCACTGGATATCCTATATCATATCTACTGGATATCATATAGATATCCAAATGTCCGCCCTATATCCAGGACATTGTGGATATCCATGCGATATTATGTATGGATATACATAGGATATAGCTATGGATATACATAGGATATAGCTATGGATATCCTATGTATATCTACAATGTATATCTACAAAGAGCGGACATTTGGATATCTATAAGATATCCAGCGGATATCCAGTGGTTATATTGAATGTCCACAGTGGATATCCATTGTATAGCTAATAGATATTGTGTGCTGTCTGGGGAGTGTCAGAAAACGTTAAAACAAGTTTTGAATGCCTTTAGTGTTGAAATTGCACCAAAAATTAATTGCACGATGGAACGTTATAAATTTCATAATATTATTCAAAAACCTGGTCAATCAATAGATTCATTTGTAACTGAATTGAAAGCTCAAGCTAAATTTTGTGATTTTAAATGTTCAAACAAGGAAGTCAATGTAGAATATCAAGAAGAAATGATTAAAGATCGTTTGTTATTGGGAGTGCTCGATAAACTGGTACAACAGAAGTTACTTCAAGATGATGGTACTTTAGATGAAGCGATATCGTATTGTAAAACTGTGGAAAGAAGTCAAAAGCAATCGGCTCTATTAAATCCAGAAAGTACGGTGGATGCAGTTGTAACAAGGAAGAGAGAACCACAACTGAAGGAATGCAGTAGATGTTTGTATAAACACGAATTTTTGAGGTGCCCTGCGTTTAATAAGACTTGTGCTGTGTGTCAAAGGAAGGGACATTTTGCAAAAGCCTGCAGATTAAAAAGAGAAGTAAAAAATTTAGAAACGGAAGAAGACCAGGAACGGGAAGATTTCACTATGTATGTAAATACAATATACAGCCATAAAAATAGGTCATGGTCCGTACCCATATGTATCGAAGGAACACTTACGGCTTACTTCAAGGTTGATACTGGTGCCGAGACAAGTGTATTGCCGTTGAATGTGTTCAAAAAACTGGATGAAGAAATTAAGAAGAGAATGAAACCAACTTGTGTGACCCTAATAAGTTATGGGAATTTTAGATTGAAGACTCTAGGCGAGCTGAAGGTTTGTTGTACGTATAAAAATATAACTAAAATTTTGTCATTAATTGTTGCTGATACACACTCTGATCCAATCTTAAGTTTAAAAGATTCGGAAGATCTAAATTTAATAAAGTGTAATATAGATTATGTAGCTAGTTTGAATTCACTATCTAAAGAAGATATTCATAAAAAGTATGCCGAAGTATTTCAACACCCCATTTGGAAGATACAAATTTAATCGTCTCCCATTTGGAGTTTCTTCTTCTCCAGAATTGTTTCAAAAGAAAAATTATGAAATTTTTGGCGATATTGAAAATGTTAGTATCTATTTTGATGATATAATTATATCTGGAAAAAATGAAGAAGAGCACGATATTGCTCTAAAAGCGGTACTTGAAAGAGCTCTAGCCAATGGAATCAAGTTCAACATCAAGAAATTTCAATATAAACTAAAAGAAGTTGTATTCATGGGGCAAAGAATTTCTGCAAGTGGAGTCAAGCCAGATAAGAAGAATATAGAAGCTATTGAGGCTGTTGAACATCCAACAACAAAACCAAAATTACTTCGAGTGTTAGGTATGCTCAAATTCTTTTCAAAATTCATTCCAAACTTATCCAAATGCACAGCGAATTTACGAGAATTAACAAAGAAAAACGTACCGTTTAATTATACAAGTGTTCACGAAGAATAACTCAACAACTTAAAATCAATCCTCGTCAGTGCACCGGTACTAAAAATATTTGATCCAAATCTTGATGTTGTTATTCAATGCGACGCATCAAGTGAAGGAATGGGATGTTGCCTTTTACAACAAGAACAACCAGTAGCTTTTGCTTCGAGATCACTGTCGCAAGCAGAAAGAAGGTATGCACAAATTGAGAAAGAATTGTTGGCAATCGTATTTGCATTTGAAAAATTTCACCAATTTGTATATGGCAAAAACGTATTAGTGCAAACCGATCATAGTCCGCTAGTACCTATTTTTAAAAAATGTCTCGATAAGGTTACAGCACGATTACAGCGAATGTTGTTTAGATTGTCTAAATATACGATGACGGTAACATATTTACCAGGTTCGCAAATGTATGTGGCAGACACACTATCCAGATCATTTATGAAGGAGCACGTACCAGATGATTCCGAAATGGAATATATTGTGCATGCACTTTCAAACAACATTCCAATGTCCAATCACAAAAAGGTGATATTTGGGCAAGAGGTGGAAAAAGACCAAGTGCTTAATGAAGTTAGGCGATTTTGTCAAACAGAATGGCCAAAAACTCGTAACCATGTTCAAGGTTATTATGTATTTGACTAACTACTTGATCAATCTTTATTCACTAACATACAAGCTACTACAACAACTGACTGACCCAGTCCATCAGGCGGTCCATTGTCCGATACCAATTCCATTGGTAGCCTTACCACCGAAATAATTTCTTTTAAGGCTATTATTACTTCCTTCGCTGATGTTCCTTTGTTTCAAAACTTAACTTCGATCCATTTAGATTTACTATCTACCCATATTAGAAAATTATAGTTGAACTTGTGAAACAAATCAATATGAACTCGTTGGAAGTTATTAATTGCACTTGGCCATGAATGTAAAGGTGCATCCGATCTATTATTTTGAGTTTCTTGACACCTACCACATAATGCAATAAATGTTTCGATATCCTCATTCATCCCTGGCCACCAACAGTACGAACGCATCAACATTTTCGTTCTTACCACCCCAATGTGTTGGTCATGAAATGACTCTAGTACCAGCCGACGTATTCCTTCTGGTATGACCACCTTGTTGCACCAAATAAGACAATTTGACTCTACCGATAGCTCTTGTCGCTTTGTGAAATATGGTTTGAATTTTTCATTCTTGATTGATGTTGGCCAACCCTTCCATGTGAATTCTAATACCTTTGCTATAACTTCATCTGTTGTAGATGCCGCTGCTACATCAATGTGACTAAGTGGAGCACTTTCCACTGTATTAAATGAATATAAGGCTTCTGTGACATTAGTGTTGTCCTTTGTTGGTAGTCTAGATAAGGCATCCGCATTTCCAATACTTTTTCCTTTTTTAGGCTTCTATACAACGTATAGGAAGAAGCCTTATGATCTAGCTCCGTGTCCGTCTGTCCGTCTGTCCGTCTGTCCGTCTGTCCGCATAATTCAAAACCAATCAGAACGCACGTTCTTAAAACAATTTTACTTCATATAGAATATTTTTAGATTGGTATTAATTATTCAGATTATTTACATATATATTTTTTAATCCGATATTCTTATTTTGTATTTTTAGAGTAGGTATTTTACGTGTTTCTAATACGGTATTCGGTACGTGTTTCGGGTATTTTAATATTTCATTATGAATTGTGTTTTATTTGTGGTTTGTAAATTGCAAATATTTACCTATAAAGGTCGAAATAAAAAAAAAATATTAAAATGTTAGCGTTTTCCTTATATAGTAAAAAAATCTACCTAATTAAAAGATTAACGCATTAAAAATTGGAATAAAATAAAGCCCAAATAATTTAACCTACCGAAAAAGTAGATGTATAGAAGCCTAAGAACTGTCGCAAAAGCGAGTTCCACCTTGTTTATATTCGATGTTGTACATGTATCCTGATAGAATAATTGCCCACCTTTGAAGGCGATTTGCAGATATTACCGGTATTCTTGACTTGTTCCCGAAAATGTACTGTAACGGTTGATGATCTGTTACTAAATTAAATTGACGTCCGAACACAAACTTATGGAATTTCTTCACTGCGAACATTATTGCCAAAGCTTCTCGTTCGATTTGGGAGTAACCTTTTTCTGCGTTTGATAGTGTTGAAGAAGCAAACATTATCGGTTTATCTAGCCCATTAACTCGATGACTTAACACTGCTCCCACACCGTATGAACTAGCATCACACGTTACGATTAGTGGTAGTTCAGGATCATAATGTACCAATATTTTATCAGATACTAACAATTCTTTACTTTCCTTAAAGCTTTTACAACATTCCTCCGATCATACAAACGGCACTTCTTTCTTGCACAAGTCATATAATGGTTTTAGTTTAGATGACAACATTGGTATAAACTGTCCGTAGTAATTCAACAGCCCCAAATAGGATTTTACTTGCATTACGTTGTTTGGGTTTGGGGTGTTTTTAATCGCCTGCAACTTATCTTCGCATGGACTTATGCCTGATTCTTGTATTACGTGCCCTAGAAACTGTATTGTCGTTTTGAAAAACTCGCATTTCTTCCTATTAACTTTAATATTGTATTTTTGCAATCGTTGCAGCACTTTGGTGACGTTCTTGTGACAATCTTCTAGCGACTTCCCCGAAATAAGTATATCATCTAAATAGCACTTAGTGTTTCGCAATCCCGCTAGTACGGATTCCATAAACGCTTGAAACATACCTGGGGCCGTCTTAATTCCATATGTTAATTAGTTAATTAGAGTAGTTCTTTTGACGAATCATCGACTTCCAATTGTTGGTATGCCCCCTTTAAATCCAATACGGTAAAGACTTTGCTTCCACTGAGTGATGCGTAAATATCTGCAGGAATCGGTAACGAACAGCAACTGGTTTCTAAATTTGGGTTTAACGTTCGTTTGAAATCTACGCATATTCTAACTTCCTGGTTATCTTTCTTTGGTACGACCACTATGGGACTTGCCCAGTTACTATGTTCTACTTTAACTAGGATTTTAGCCTGGATTAAACGATTCAGTTCTTCTTCAACTCTCGCTTTTAGCGCGTACGGCATCTCATACGCCCTGTGAAATACTGGTTTTACGTTTTCTTTGAGACTAATGCTGGCTGTGAACCCCTTGATCGGAAGTTCCATGTTTTCATCAAAAACGCTAGGGAAAGCCTTCATTAATTCTCTGCTCAACAATTCATCATTTTTGTTAACGACGATTTGACTAATTCTTTCTGCTTCCGTAATGTGTTCCCTCAACTTTTTCTGCCACCCCGGTTTTATGACGGATAACCAATTTCTTCCTAATAAAGGCGAAAATTTATTCTCGCAATCAATCAGAACTAACGGCAAATCTTTGTACCAATTATCATTGATACATACGTTAACGCTTGCTTCTCCTATGATCTTAACCATATCACCTGTGACCACTCGAAGTTTAAATTGAACTGGCTTAATTTCACATAACTTTCGTAGTTCCTTAAAATCTTGTATATGTAGTACTGTCCGGCATGCCCCCGTATCGACTTCAAACTCGTATTTGAAGTTTTCTATACACAAATTGATCATTACTGACGTCTCGCTACGAGCCTTACCTAAGTGTTTTAAATATGACAGAAGTTCTTCCTGTTCTTCACCGACATTTGCCACGTACCTTGTATTTTTGCATACATATTTTGTGTGCCCTTTCTTCTTACAAATAAAACATTCCCAATCTATGGCCGGACACTTTGTTGGGTCGTGTTTTCTACCACAACGAAAACAACTTTTATTTGACGATGCCCATTGTGACTTTGGTTTACCTTGATTGTCTCTGTGGCTTTGTCTTTTGTTTAATTGATTGACTTGAATTTCACCGCAAATCATTTGTCTTTGATTCTCTGTTGCTTCATCGTTAATCGCGATTTGGCATGCCCTGTTGAACGTTAAGTCTTCCGTTTCCCCAAATAACTTCTTTTGTGTATCTGTATTAACAATGCCACACACTAACCGGTCTCGTAGAGCTTGATCTAAAAATGTTCCGAATTTGCACTCTCTTGCCAATTCCTTTAACGCTGAGATAAATGATTCTATTTTCTCGCTTCCATCTTGCTTTCGATTATAGAAATTAAACCGCTTTACGAATATACTTGTCACCAACTTATATTTTTCTTTTAAAACATATACTAACGCCTGGTATGTTTTTCCTTCCGTACGCTCAGGGTATAATTCATTTTTCAACACTTTATAACTTTTTGCACCTATACACGCCAATAGGTACGCTGCTTGCACATTTTCTTTGATCTGATTGGCTATGAAATAAAATCGTAATCTTTCTTCCCATGATTCGAAATCTTCAATTTCTTCATTAAATTCCTGGATTTTAGCCATTTATTCTGTTAGGTACGCTCCGTTTCCCGTCGCCAATATTATGTATTTGACTAACTACTTGATAAATCTTTATTCACTAACATACAAGCTACTACAACAACTGACTGACCCGGTCCATCTGCTGCATGAACTGGGGGTATACAAATAATTCAATATCATTAAGTTGGTACTTAACGGTACTTAACTAATGGTCTTCAGTTAGGTACACAGGACCGGCCTGCGGCCTGATCGCAGTGGACCCCCCTAATCTAATAAACCATACATTACGAAGGTGAGCTCAGGCATTACTACACGTTGAAGAAGGACAACATATACTTGTCGAATGGTCTGTTGTTTCTTGGGGATCGTGTAATAGTACCAAAATCGTTACGAGAAGAAATGCTAAATTTGATCCACGAGTCACACTTTGGTATAGTGAAAACGAAGTTACGAGCTCGACAAATACTGTATTGGCTGCATATGTCACAAGAAATTGAGGAGTTGCGGGCCTTTTCTTCAAAATTTCTATCACATCTCTGTGATGTAATATTGCTTGACCAAATTCCTATGCAAGTTCAACCAAGGTTACAGATTACTAAACTAGATGAATTATTATAATATTAATAAAAATGAGCAAAGTGTACAACATAGTGTACCAACAATTGCTCTCAAATTATTGCCACAATGCCACTTGCTTAACCGTAGATGTAATTACACGTGTTAGCTAGCTGTGTTACTTAAAACGCAGTTCTCGAGAAGCGGGGTGTTTCGAAAAACCTCGTGGATTCGCAACTATGTACTCAGATATTTTATCAGCTAAATGAAAAACTTGATGTTAAGTGGACGCCAGTCAATACTAATAAAACCTGAAGAAACAAAGGGTCGTCTTATCGTAGAAACACAAATAGAAAGAAAGATGTTGGCGACAATGTTTAATTAATCTACTACTCTTACATAAAACGTACACATAATGATCAAGATAAGCTGCTATTTAATTGAAGATTATAATAACAGAAAACAAAATAAAATATAAAAGGCAAGGTAAAATACTGACATCCACCTGAGGGGTAAATTCAGTTAAGTAGCAAAAATACAATTGATCATCCCTGAAGAGGATAAATCAACAAAACGAAGTTATGCTCTAGCAGAAACTAATTGCACACCGGAATTCATTATCTCGGTTATAATTGATATTAAAAATAGAACCTGGCATACAGCATCATTAATAAATAAGTGAATGCATCTCTAAGAGACTTACCCTGAATGCAATGCTACCAATTTCACGACTAGGCAAGTGTCTCTCCTTCGAATTCAATATCCTTACTTCATCATTACGTTGGTCCATCATCCAGGTATAAAATCTACAAATAGAGCACACAAAATACTTACTATAAAATCAACATGTTTGCCATTTCAAAACTCATCAATAGAGAAAGTGTGACTGCAAATTCAAATTAATTTCTACTGTCGCATCTTCATAAACCAAACATCTGCTGAAAGTCGAAGTCTCGCATCCCAACAAAACATAATTCCGTGTCCAGGATCGAACGTACACGCAACAACCAAAGTCCACGAAGTCTGACTCTTCAATTTCACAATAATCTCGATCCTTAGGCGCAAACGAATTCATAAGGAAAAGCCTCTTACGAATTTTACAAAAAAATCTAACCATCGGCATCGAAACCAAAATAATAAAGCTAATCATTCCTCGGGAAATTTCTACCACTTAATTCATCCACTTCAAATCCTCCAACAGATGGTTATTCAAAACTTAAGCCATCGCAACATTAACAACAAATGTCGAATACAGAAAAGATTTCCAATCTTGATACCATGACCAGGTGCGACGACCATATTTATATTTCCAATAACGAATAATTATAATTAAAATGAATTAACCCGTAACCTGGGTGCTAAAAATAATTTGTTAACACAAATTAACTAGTCAGAAAAATTATATTTACCCGCTAAACGGCAAAACTAAATTATAACACATACATGACAAAATTAAAAATGAACTCGAACGACCACACGCAAATCCTTCAAGAAATCTACGCGCAATGGCGTTCCTCAGGGCCGTGGCGTGGCACGGATCAAAGAAGCGACTGCTCCAGGGCGCCATGTAAAGGGCGCCAAACGCCAAATTAAAAAAAAAATTTTTTTAATTTACTAGCGCATTTATGATACATAACTGACAGAAAAATACCGAAGTCCAAATATTTTAGGGGCGTGGGGCGCGCAGAGGAATTCACTAGGCGCGTATCAATAGTCCTACTTATTTTGCGGTGGGCGGCATGGCTTTTCTCAGAATCTCAGACTGCTTTGCTTTCCCTCCCCCTCCCGTCTTCAATCTACCCCGCGGGCGCCGAGACGACAGTCCTGACTAGCGACATATCCTTATCACAAATCTGGCTCGTTAGTAGTTTTGTTTTGATTGAGAGGGCCTGCCTTTCTTTAAACTTTCAGCAGGCGCACCACATTTATTTTATTATAAATAGTATGTTTGAATTTAAATAAAGTACGGATTAGAAAAGGCGGATCAGGATTGGACACAGTTAAAATCTGACGGTTGGTATGACTGCACGAAGGGTCATATACCTTGAGCTCAGAGATTAGAGAGGCAATTAAGTAAAGTAGTCCTAGTGGTCGTGGCCTCTCTATACCGTAAGTAAATTAGTGGCCTCTCTATACCGTAAGTAAATTAGTCTAAGTTTTGTAGTTTTATTTGGAATTTGTGGTAAAACATAACCATGTCGCCACCCAAGCAAAAAAAGTCTGGGTGTGAATACAGGAAACTGAAGAAAGCAAAGGAAAGGGAAAAGAAAAGGCAAAGTGGGGCATTGCTAAAATTGCTCAAATTGGCGTCGGCGTCAACGGAAACGGAGGATGATGGTGTGACCAATAGTGAAGCAGATTTCTGTTCTGAACTATTATTGGATTCTGCCGACGATGATTCGGAATCGGAACAATTATTACTAGGATCAGAACCACCACAATCTTTGAACATCAGTTGCACAGAACAAGCAGGACCAAGTCGACCTAGGCTTGATTCTGAATTCCTCTGTGATGTCTTGGTTGTAGCTCAAACACCAGAATCGGATACAGATGATAGTGACAAAGTTGTGGAACCCCCTCAAAAAAAAAGTAAAATTCAAATTTCAAACGATCCAGGCACGTGGACGGCAACTATCTTAGATGATATGAAACTCTTTTTAATTAAAAAGGGACCTGAGCAAGTGACTGACATGAATTTCCCAAAAAACCAAGCAGGTCGTCAGTTTTCGCCATCTATGTACTACCGTACTCTACGAAACGGTGAAAAGTATAAAAGACCTTGGCTAATGTATTCGGTTTCAAAAGACTGTGTATTTTGCTTCGCATGTCTTCTATTCTCTAAAGTTAGAACTACTTGGGCGACAAATGGGCATTCAGATTGGGCACACTTAGGGCGCGATCTAAAAACTCACGAAGTTTCTGGCAGACATTTTTCCAATGTAAAAGCGTGGACGGAATTAAATAGTAGACTTCAAAATGAAAACACTATAGATGCAGAACTTCAAAAGACAATCAATGCCGAAGCTCGAAAGTGGCAAGAAATTTTAAAAATAATTATCGCTGTCATACAATTTCTTGCTGTCCAATCCGTACCTCTACGCGGATCAAGTGTACAGTAGAAATAACGGTAATTTTCTGAAGTTGATAGAACTTTTGGCTAAATTTGACAAACCTACGGAAGTGCACATCCAAAATGTTGCAAATAAACAAACTGCACTTCACTACTTCAGCAATGACATCCAAAACGAAATAATTTCTCTTCTTTCCAAAAACATTAAAAATCACATCATTAATTTGTTGAAAGAATGCAAGTATTATTCAATTATATTGGATTTTACGCCGGATAAAAGTCATGTTGAACAAATGTCTCTAACTGTACGATTTATAACGCGCTGTGGTGATGAATTTGAAATCAAAGAACATTTTTTGGGCTTTATACCTGTAGTGGACACATCAGGAAAAGGATTAACGGATGTAATTTTGAAAGAACTGAACGATCTTGAAATTCCAATAAGTGATATGAGGGGTCAAGGATACGACAACGGTTCCAACATGAAGGGTAAGAATGCTGGAGTCCAAAACAGAATTAAACAAATCAATTCTCGTGCGACTTTTATACCTTGCGCTTGTCATTCTTTGAACCTCGTTGTTAACGATGCTGCGTCTGCATTGGGAGAGACTGTCAATTTTTTTAATTTAATCCAACAATTATATGTGTTCTTTTCAAAGTCGACTAGTCGCTGGGATGTCCTACAGAAGCACATAAAACAATTAACATTGAAGTCCGTATGTGAAACACGGTGGGAAAGTCGAATCGCTGCCATTAAGCCACTCAGATTTCAACTCGGTGATGTGTACGATGTCTTAGTTGAAATTCATTTAGATAAGAATCGTGACAGTTTCACACAAGCTGAAGCTAAGGGTTTGGTAAAACAAATTTCTTGCTTTAAATTTTTTTGCAGTTTAATAGTTTGGTATGATGTTCTTTCAAAAGTAACAAAACTGATGCAGAGCCCAAAATTGAACTTATCCGAATGCACCATTTTGCTGAAAAATATTTTGACTTTTTTCAGGGATTATCGTTCAGATAACCAATTTCAAAAGGTAATTGACGAAGCAAAAGATCTAGCGGAAACCTTAGAAATTGATCCCAAATTTCCTGACGTAGGATCAATACGGATTCGTCGTAAAAAGAAAACATTTTCATATGAGTCGGAAGATCAACCTGTTGATGGCCCACAACAAAATTTCAAGATTTTCTTTTTCAATTTTATTATTGATGTTGCGATCAACTCAATAGAAGAAAGGTTTCATCAACTCAAAGAACATAGTGATCAGTTCCAGTTTCTGTACCAAATTCATGATCTAAAAGACCAGAACAAAAGTAAAGTACTGAAATTTTGTATTGATTTACAAATGTATTTGACAGATGGTAAGGACGCCGATATTGATGGTACGGAACTAGCAGAAGAGATAATTAATTTTACAACTTTGGTAGATTCAAAAATGCAGCTTCTACAAATTTTAAATTTTTGTTATAAAAATAGTTTGGTCGAGAGTTTTCCCAATTTGTTTATAGCGCTGCGAATTTTGTTAACTTTGCCGGTCACTGTCGCTTCAGGTGAGCGAAGTTTTTCCAAATTGAAAATTATAAAGAATTACTTGCGCACAAGTATGACACAAGACAGACTGGTGAATTTGTCAGTTATTTCGATTGAAAGCGAGATTGCTGACTCACTTAATTACGACAATTTAATCAAACAGTTTTCAGAGTTGAAAGCCAGAAGAATTAATTTTATTGTGCGTTAATATACATGTAAAACACATGAAAATAAATAGATGCCTATAACTTTTTCCTTGTTTTATTACCTACTTATCGCTGTTTTTCTTTTAAGTCAAGAATAAGTTAACAAGTTTAATAATAGCTGAATAGATCATTGATTCTAAAAAAAGATAAATACAATGTTTGTAAAATAAAAATTTGGTAGGTACACTGGTGGCCGATAGAATGGAAAACACCTATCAAAACTTGTCAATTCTATAATTGTAATTACGACCGTATGAAAAGGATTTAAGAAAAAAATATAAAAAATTGAAAAAAATGTAAGCACAATGGGTTTTTGTATTATTAACATTATTAATATTACCAGAAAAAAAATTTGGCTGTGGCGCTCTTTTGCTCGCATTTTTTCATAGCTCATTGGGGCGCCAAATTGCATATTTGCTCCAGGTGCCTCAATACCACGCCACGGCCCTGGCGTTCCTATTGATAACTCCGTAGTTACCAACTCCAAACAATAAAAAAACACAGTGGCGTTTCAGTCGGGAAGCTTGTAAAAGAAATGTAACTGACAAAATGCATTTTGTCATGTTACAATAGGACATGCAAATTATACCATTATTAAAAGAAAAGAGTTAAATTCGTGGTCCCATTTACAAATTTCTGTTTGATTGGGTAAGACAATTGTATAATTTACATGTTCACCATTAATTAGCATATTTTTGTTCTGAAGAGGCCCACAATTAAAGTTGGTCGAAACGTCGACCTATTGAACAAGTTGTTTTATTTAAAACCCCTGTCGAATAATTCCGAAAACCAATTGTATTTATTACAAAATACGAACGAAAATAACAGTATAGGTAATCTATTTTATTCCAAATGGATTCGCGTCAGGCCTTAGCTTTACTAATTGCATATAAAATTGTAAAAAAACGGAAAGCTAAAATTAAGCGACTAAATTTTGTCGCAAATTCCTCAATTTTTCTTTTGCGATTTCTAAAATTTGTGCTTTACATTCCATAAGAACTCTTGTTCTTCGTAAAGATTCGTAAGGAATTTAAAAAAAGTGATGCCATACCTCTGCTTACCCCCTCACTTCAACCACTGCAGCTTTTCCAACAATGACGGAAGACTTGAGACTTTAACGAGAGCATGAACATGTGGTACTTGTGATAGTACGTACAGTGCACCGTCCGTTAACTCATATAGGACCACCTGTATACCTCTGAAGTTAGCTATGAAATGCGCACCCACGCGCAGAGATGGCGTTGTACCAGTTTTTGCCTAACGTCATGATACGTGTTGTCGTTGTCTAACCACACTTATAACTTCCATTTTGTTTCATTCTTATGTAAACATAACACGTGTTTTAAACGATTGGAAATATTTTCAAAGCATTAAACTATAAATTGTAATTATTATTGCAAAATTGTGTATTTTATATTGGTATTTACATATTGGTACAGGTATAAAGTATTTTTTATTTTGTTTCACGCTATCCTTAAAATTTTAAGGATTGATTGTATTAAACATAATGGGTCGACATAGTTTTTGCGTTCCCATATGTTTTAGGTCTTCAAGGATTTTGCATCGCTTCCCGAATCCTGACGTCGATATAGACAGGTTTAAGTTATGGGTCGCATTGTCTGGAAATAAAGAAATCGCAACATCGGAACCCCGTCAAGTAATATAATTGGAGAAGAATATGCCATCATCATTTTAAAGAATGTTTCATCTTGAGCAACAACAATTTACGATCTGATGCTGTCCCAACTGAATTTTTGTTAAGTTAATATTACGTTTTATTTTACTGTTATTTAATTGTAAAATAATGTTTAATTTTAGTTCGTATTGTCAGGGAGTAAGAAGATATCGAAATGGGTCAAGAAGAGGATGAAACTGAAATTTGGCGAAGTTAGAATGATGCCTAAATTAACTGATTATCATGTTGTTCCAAACCTGATTAAAAAATGAAAGTTTCTTCTTGCACCCAGGTCTTCAGCAGTGCGGTATCTCTTGCTATTGTCATGGCTACATCAGGTATGTGTATTAAGTGAGCTTATTTTTGA
Organism: Cantharis rufa; assembly: GCA_947369205.1. Taxonomy (NCBI): domain Eukaryota; kingdom Metazoa; phylum Arthropoda; class Insecta; order Coleoptera; family Cantharidae; genus Cantharis; species Cantharis rufa. The sequence continues at coordinate 15,927,701 of OX376309.1, read as the reverse complement.
GAAAAGTTTTACATAATTTATTATTTTATTTAGGAACGACCTATGAGTGTAATGGTGAAACGTTAAAGTTGAAACCAGAAGCAAAACAAACTGCAAAAGTGATCGGCTTCTTCGACAAATTGTTTGACAGCGTTAATGGTCATGTCGAAGTTGAAGTTCTAGGCAAAAATTTGCGAACCTGCGTCACCGACAAATCTCATCATGTTAAATTTTGGAAGAGAGCTATTAAAATTTTTAGACGATGATATATATTGAAAAAGATGACAATGACGATACAGATGATACAAACAGGAATGAGAGGCCCAAAAGGAAGTTCACGCCACCAACCATAAGAAATTGGATTACTACGCTACAAGTAATTTATAAAATAATTCTAATATAAATAATTAATGTTTCATATCTTGCAATTTTCAAGACTTTATTGACATTTACTCAAACATGAATGTTTTTGGTTTCAAGAGCATGTTTCCTAGGACGTTCAGCCAGGATTCTTTGGAAAATTTTTTGGGCAAGTAAGACGGATGGGAATAAGATTTACAAATCCAACAGTAGCAGCATTTACTCCATTTTACAAGAGTTTGTTGGTAAATAACTACAGCAACGGTCATTCAGAAGGTAGTAATTGTGAAAATGATGAAGGAGATATTTTAGTTTCATTGAAGAAATTTGTGCAGCAGGTAATTACTTACAGATGACATAAGAATTGTGTACCCATGTGTACCCATCCGCGCCTATGCAAAGTTTATAATTATCTACAATAGTAGTAACACTATATTTTTATTGTGCTTTATGCCTAGAAAGGTTAGATCTATCTGATTTTTAGTTAAAAATTACAAGTATTTTCAGTTATTATAAAAATTAAATTTATAATTTCAACTAGGATGTCTCATGATGAGTCTATTGGACCAAGTCACGGATCTTTTCGAAAATCAAGATTGCGGAAAATGAAGTAAGATAAATAATAATTATTGCAATTACAAATTGTTTAAATGATGCAGTTACTCGCAAAAGAACTCGGACCTCCTAATGTTTAGTTTGCAATAATTAGCCACGGAATTTTTCTATTTCTTAAATTTCAATAATTAAATTAATATAGTCATAACAGTGAAAATTCAATTTTCAGATATAATTAACTTTTATAATTTTTAGCACATGTAAACAAAAGCATAATAAGTATTTGATAAATTACTAAAGGCCAATTTCATAATAAAGGTTAACAAGGCATTAAAATTTAAAAGGCGACTTAAGACAAAACAGAACAATAAAAATTATCAGTTTTGTTCTAAGTCTCTTTTTAAATTTTAATGCCCTGCTAACTTTTATTATGAAATTGGCTCTAAACACTGTAAATTTAATTGCTTTAGTTTAATTTTCTTTTTATTACTGCAATTCCTATCTAATTTCATATAAAACCTAACATATAGAGGTACCCGGGTACCTATACCGTCATTAAAGAGTGAAATAATTTTGGACGCCATTTTCTCATAGAAAGATGTATAATAATAATCAAAATAATATAACAAAATATAGTATAAAACAAGCTCAGAAATGTTACGAAATTTCCAAACTCCACGACATTGAACACAAAAAATATGAATGCTTCAAACTGCAAAAGGTACCCGGGTACCCATCCAGTCACATAAAGGTTAAAAAGTCAGATTACGAACAATTTTTCAACACCCTTGGGGATATATTTATAGCAGGAGGCGATTATAACGCTAAACATCCGATGTGAGGATCCAGACTAACAACAACAAAAGGCAGAGAATTGCACAGAACAGTGCAAACCAACAATTTTAAAACTCTGTCCACTGGTGAACCGACTTACTGGTCATCTGACTCAGGCAAAATACCAGATGCCATCGACTTTTGTGTTACTAAAGGAGTTGATACAAAAAAGATCACAACGGAATCATGCTTGGATCTTTCATCAGACCACTCGCCTGTAATTGTCAGTATACTTACGCAATTAACAAAAACGGAAAAAAAACCTTCACTTTTTAGTAAACAAACTAATTGGGAAGATTTTCGAACAGAACTTGACATACTAATTACTCTTGAAAGACCCTTAAAGAACTAAAGCGAGTTAGATAAGGCTGTCAATGTACTTACCACTAGTATACAACTAAAGATAGCGACTATTCTCCATAGAAAGCTACACGAAAATTAAAAAGACCACAACAACAAATTCCACCCATCAGAGACGAAAATAATAATTGGGCCAGAAGCGACAAAGAAAAGGCCGAAACATTTGCAAAACATCTGGCTAATATATTCCAACCAAATTTATCTACGACGTCAACTGAAGAAGAAAACAAAATTGGGGAATATCTTGAAGCTCCCTTTCAGATGGACCTCCCAATTCAAAATTTAAAAATAAAGGATGTCAAAAGAATTATTAAAAAACTAGACCCAACGAAAGCACCGGGGTTTGATTTAATTACTGGAAGAGTGCTTCAAGAAATCTCACATAAATGCCTCAAAGCTGTCACCCAGATATTCAACGCTATATTAAGAATCAACAAATTTCCCAACCTGTAGAAAATAGCCCAAATTGTAATGATTCCAAAACCAGGCAAGAAAGGTGATGAAGTCAAATCATACAGACCGATTAGTCTACTTCCCTTACTATCTAAAGTATTTGAAAAGCTATTACTTGAACGACTGAAACCTATAATGGAACAGCGAAAAATAATATCTAATCACCAGTTTGGTTTCCGTAACTCGCATGGAACGATAGAGCAGGTCCATCGAGTGGTTAAAAAAATCAACGAAGACTTTGAAAACAAGCGGTTCTGCTCAGCAGCTTTTCTTGACATAAGCCAAGCGTTTGACAAGGTATGGCATCAAGGACTATTCTACAAGATGAAAAAAACTTTACTATACCAGTTTTACCTTAATCTTAAATCATATCTGAGTAATAGACACCTTTTAGTTAAATACGGAAATGAGTACACCGACCTGCCTAGTTCCCATCAACGCACGAGTATCCCAAGGAAGCGTCTTGAGACCAGTTTTGTATCTATTGTACACACATGACTTGCCAACAACAAAGTCTACAACAGTTGCCACTTTTGCCAACATGGCACCGCCAACATGGCTTCGCATATCGATCCCGTAACTGCTTCCAGGAACCTTCAAATCAACCTATTAGCAATTGAAAACTGGCTAAAGAAATGGCGTATTAAAGCCAACGAAGATAAGTCAGTCCATGTGACCTTTACCCTGAGAAAAGACACTTGTCCACCCGTTGAACTTAATAATGGTCAAATACCACAGGCAGAGGATGCTAAATACCTGGGGATGCATCTTGATAGAAGACTAACATGGCGTAAGCATATATTTACTAAACTAAAGCAGCTAGGGTTAAAACTGAGACAACTGTACTGGATAATTGGCAGAAGGTCCCAACTATCAATAGAAAACAAATTGCTAATATATAAGACTATACTCAAGCCAATCTGGACCTATGGTATACAACTATGGGGTTCTGTAGCTAACTCGAACTTAGAAATACTACAAAGGTTCCAAAACAAGGTGTTACGCACAATTGTAGACGCGTCAAGGTATGTACCTAACATTATCATTCAAAAAGACATACCATTACCTTCCATCACAGAAGAGATCTACAAATATAGCGTGAAATATCGCGAAAGGCTCCTTAATCATCCAAATGCATTGGCAACGGAACTGTTCAATAACGAAGACAACGAATTGCGTAGATTGAGTAGATTCACATCTGCAGATTTAACAGAAAGATTTAATACATAAATTAATTAAATTTTGTATATTTTCTATATAAATTTCTAAATTTTATAAATTATGGAGATTGCTTGCTGAAGCGATACTCTACATGTTATTTGCATTTATCATATAAAAAGCTTATTGTTTGTAAACAGATTGCTTGTATTGGAGTTCAATAAAAAAAAAAAATTTAACAAGCGGCTCGCCGAGTTTCAAAAATTTTAACAACCGGCTTGCGCGAGCCGGACCGAGCCGGCTCCAGCCCACCCCTGGCGGTGATTTAATAAATGATTTTGCTGCGCTTAAGTGCAGACGAGTTTTGTAACACATTGTAAAACATTTATTAATAAACAAAACCTAAAACCGTTTTAAATGTTTTATTTAAATGTCCAATCATCCCTGAAACCTCGGAAAATATTATAAACTAGCAGCTTTTACTTAGTTAACATTAACCAATTTTCTGAATCAATTAAAAATGGGCAATAAAGTAAATTCATTAATTATATTATGTATCTAGTCTATATGATGGATGCTGAGAAAGGGGCGGCACATAGCCTGGGGCCTAGAGCGGCTAGGACTGCAAATCCGCCACTGACTGCCATGTTTATATCTTCTAGATTTAAGTTTGAGTTTCAACTCATAAATTAGTTTGTTAATTTTTACAATACTTCTGAGCTGTTCCAATTTCCCTATAAAGTACACAGCAGGCTACTTTGTCATTTGCATCAATCCATCAGATGACAATATTTTCACTAACAATAAGAACACTAACAACTTATCATACACGACTTATCCCACAAAATACAACGTGAAAAGAAAATCGCGACCAAGTGGTATGCTCTTTTTGCATACAAGAGATTCTCCTTAAATGGTAAAATGAAACTGCCGAGTGTTGGAAACATCATGAAGATTACAAATATCGCAATTATAAGCAACATTTACAACTAGAGTCTTATTAGATATTTAATATTGTTGTTGTAAATAATAATACATCTGTAATTACTATAAGTAGTTCTAAATTGTTACAACTACGCTTATTTTAAATAATAACGCTTCTTTTGTATATAATAAATGTTTCAAATAAATATATAGTAGTAATATTTAATAAAAATAGAGGTATAAAAAATAAATTTACAACTATTAAAACGTATGATTACTAATGTTAAGTAGTAATAATAAATTGAAAGAACAACTACACATTAGTAATTAATTTTACTTTAATTTTCTCAGTGTAATAGTTCTAAAATAGTTAATAAATTTTGCGTTAAATCCTGCCCTTGTATTGCTTTTCTTTATAGCGCACAGTGGGACCAAAGCTCGGAAAAGGGCCAAAAATACATTTTTGTAAAATTAACAGTTAAGCTGCAATGTTCTGTATATCTTTAGAGGAAACATCAGTGCACCTTTTTCTAGAATTTCAAGTGGATTAAAAAACATTTCAGCTTGCTAGAGCGATGTAAACATCACCTTCCATTAATCGCTAATTTGAGTGGCATTTTGCACCGCGCGACAGCAATTTTTAATGAGTTATTGTGCTGATTTCAGCTTAGGGTTCAAATTGGTATTTATAGAAAAGATGTCTTGAAGTATGTACTTTCGAATAAAAAAAATTCTAAGACAATACAATGCTGCAATAATTAAATACATCGCTTCATTCCGAGAGCTGCTCAATAGAAAATCTCAGGCAATTCTCCAACTTTGTGTAGACTTACAAAAAATCGACCACAAGAGTCCGCTTTGAAAAAATATGCAAAAAATACGTTAGACATTTCTTAAATATATTCTGTGAAGCTTGTAACCCTGTTTAACCCCGTTTTTAAGTAATTCACAGATTCAACACACTAATATAAAATCACTTCGACTGTACAACCAACGATTTTACCTGGAACGACCTATCAGTTTTTACTTTTCTAGAGATTAGATTTGTAATATTCTTGCTGCTTTAAAATTTAATAAAATTCAAAACCAAACATCATTTACCTGCTGTTTAAGGATAAGTACATGTAGATAGGAATTCGAGTACACGGATAAATAGATAATTTAAGATTTGCCATCTTTTAATGCGGTTTTCAGGTGAAATATTAGAATAAAAAGATTATACTAAGTATAATTTGTAAGTGGCGTTATTGCTGATAGGATGTTGTCAATAACGCCAATTTGAATCTTTTTTAAAAAAGGTCCTACAAGTTCAAATGCAATATAATTTTTAACAGTATTTTTTCTGTGCATTTGCAAATGACTACTTAAGAGACTACCGTAATTGGTTTTTTCCTAAGTGCTTCTAGTTTTCACCAAAAAATTCATAAAGCTTAACATGGCGTTATTACCTTCACTTACCTTATTGCAAAAGTTGCCTAGAAGTGTTATCTTTCATCCTTCTGATAAAATCAAAATATCATTGTTGGTAAATATTTTTAAATTTTTTTATTATATTTACCCAACCTTAGGTTATGCAACATTGAGACAATTTCTGCACAACATCCCGGATGTGCTGGCTGTGAGTATTAAAAATATTTGATGTTTTTATAGTTATTGATTTAATTAATAAAGAAACCAATTCTCTCCTAATGCCAAAGCTAAAATAAGGGATTATCGGGTTGAATAGGAAGCAATCAAACTACAACTACTTGAACGTCGACGTTTCGGAAATTTAATACATTTCCATCTTCAGGACTGAAAATGGAGACAGGCCAAAATTACACAAGAATTGATGCAAGGTACAATCTAACTTACCGATATCAAATAAGAATGAAAAACAGTTTGAATTTTTAGTTGCTAATGCAAGCGATGGCATGATGCAAGGCCGTATTTAAGGGGGGGGGGTTAGGGGTTACAACCTCCCCGAAATTATTTATCAATAATGGGATAACCCTAATGTGACATTTTTAAAAATCGATAATCTGTTTTTTGCTTTAAAAAATTGTTCAACATCTCTCTCAACATTTCAACCCAATATTCGTAGTATTTTTTTGGTTATAGGTCTGGTCAGGACGTTAACCATAAATCTTTCAATTGTCGGCAACATTTACATCTGTTGTATTTGTAAAATCTTTATTTATAGGTACATAAAGGGTTTTCCAATAAGAGGTTTCATTTTGAATAACCCGCTATTTTTGCAGCTGTCATTTTTGAAGCTATCATCTTTTGACATTTAACAAGTATAAAACCTACGCCATTATTAAAATTTTCAACAAGACAGCGCTACCTGCCACACAAGCAACGAAACCATCGCAATTTTGCAAGAAAAGTTTCCTGACCGTGTTATTTCTCGAAGAGGTGATCACAATTGGCCACCGAGATCTTGTGATCTCTTCTTGTAACACCTTTAGACTTTTTTCTTTGGGACCACGTGAAGGAAAAGATCTATGCCAATGCTCCACAATCGATTCAAGAACTTATCCTGGTGGAAATATTTCTCTGAAAACTCTGAATTAGACTTTTGCAGAGTTTCTTAGAGTTTGTAAGCTTCTGCAGACTTTGTTTTACATTTTCAGAGAAATATTTCCACAAGGGTAAAGATGGAATTCGTGAAGTTATCGAGGACACACAGCCGCAAATGTGCGAATTGGTCATGAAAATTATATGGTGCTGCAAGCGTAGCAGTGGCGGCCATTTGACTGATTCGTTTTCCATTGTTAATGGCATACCTTCCTCTTTACAATAAAATAAACATTCATTGATTTCTCTTAAAAAATACTCGTTTTTTTTAAATATCAAAATAAAACCTCTTATTGGGAAACCCTTTATAATTGCGGTTTGTTAATGGTCAGTTTTCAGTCAGTTTTCTATTTTCTATGCCCTAGTAAACATCTATTTGTGCTAAACTTTTATTTTTTAATATTTTTAAATTATTTTAAAATGCGGAGTAAAAGATAACTTGAAACGTCGACTGAAAGTTTAAGGTTTTGTTTTATTTAAGCCAAGAGTCTACATTCCCGATAAGTTGTATTTATTTTCATATTTGTTTTTTTATTGTAGTTAGTTTTTTTTTATTTTTTAAATACATAATATGTATCTAGTGTACTTTATACTTTAATTTTTTATTCTGAATTTTAGTTTTCTTTGTAGTTTAATAAATTAGCTACTTATTTTTTTAATTTTTTAAACCCCCCCCGAAAATCTAGTCTAAATACGGCCCTGGCTATTTTAGTCATATTTTGAATAATAATGTCATTATAATACTAGGTACATATGCGGTAATTTACCTAATCATGAATAAGTGTAAAGTAAGTAAAATCATTAATCATTATGAGATCAGCAGCAGATGATTTTTAAGTAGATGTAGCTACAAAGGAACACCACAACATACATATTTATCCGCCAAAATCCTTCAATATTATGACATCAAAATTAATTAATGATAATTGAACTTCTAAGCAACGAAAAATTTATAAACCTTCCTAAAATAAAATTTATGAACTTAAATAATGCCACATTTAAAATAACATGTGAATTATTGGTTATCATTATCGTTTATAAGCACGTGGAAATAGCAATATGAAAACGTTCAGTTTTATTTATTAATTCGAATGTCAAGTTTAAATTATTTTGTAAAAAAAAACAAGTGAATTTTCAAAGTGACATTAAAGGTATTATGAAACTAATATATCATTTACAAAACTGTATATTTAACTTCAAGTTATCTTAGATATTTTATAATACAACTAATATGGACGCGATAATAGTTGATGAAGAAATGGAATGTCCAATTTGTCTGGAAATTTTTTCAAAACTAATATACTTATGTTCGTTGGGTCACAATATATGTGGCAATTGCAAATTGAGCATTTCAACCTGTCCAATTTGCAGGTCGAAAATGACGAATATAAGAAATCTTACAGTAGAAGCTATAATATGTACTACAATCAAAAAATCGCCTTCTAAGCCGCTAATTAAATGTCCTTTTGAGTCTAATTGCCTGGAAATGTTGACTGAAGATGTGCAAAAATTATTGGATCATATAAAACTTGTACACAAGGGTAATCTTCTAAAAGTTACGAATCCTATTAAAATTAAATCAAGGGTATTAAACACGGAAATACGTAAGTACTTCCATTACAAAGATAACATTTTTATTATGTATATTAAAGTCAATAACGGGGAAGGCACTATATCTTTTGCCATGAAAACGTTTTGGAAAAAACAAAAACTTGATTTAAAATTTCATATAGATTACATTACTACCATTAGACATAAAAAATTCAGTTCCAACATTACAAGTATTTCTAGCAGCGATGATGTATTTTCAGTAGCTAGATTAACAGTTAATAAGCAGGATTTTATTAAAGATGGATGGTTGACTGCCTATTGTAAAATTATATAATTACCTATTAACTATATTGAATCTGTTAACTTACGTATTTTTTTTAATCCTATGACAATTTTGTTATTTTGTTCTTCAGGAGATTTTAGATGTATATGTAAGATAAATCTAGATTTTATTATTATTTGTGTGTTAAATTTGTATACTGGTCTATTTAATTCTAATGTGCAAAATTTGCTGTAAATGCATGGTTAAATTTTAAATAAATAAAATTTCTGACTTTGTGTTTTGTTATTAAAGTTTTTCTCGTATCTGGAGGTACTGGCATCCCTCGATAACTTGCTCTTCAACTTTTTGTAAAAATCATAAAACAGTAACACTAATCCTGCACTAGGTTGGTTGATGAAAGATTTGGTTGATTGTTGATTTTTGAGTTAAATTTTTTTTAAATTGCATAAATTTAAATTAAAAGCCAAGGTCTTGAATAGCGAGTAATACTGTGTTAGTTGATTACCCAAGTTGGAATCTTGTCTTGAGGTATTCTAGTGTTTTATGAATTTGCATAATTATGTAATTACTTATTTTACTATATTATGCATTCAATGTACTTGTCCGAAGATTAAACTTACGATTATGGCATGGAAATTTAAGATCAACTTCTATTCTCATTCTACCATTTATCTCACTTTTATTTTATTCCCAAAACAATTTAATTTTTATTATATTAGTTTTCATTATTTTTTTTAGAAACTTTTAAATACTTCGTACTTCCTTCAATGCTGCCTTTATTCATTTTATTTAATATATAAATTATAAATATTGTTTTTAAAACTAATATGTAACTATATAAAAGTATTTTAATTTAAGGAGAATTTAAATTTTTTTTCTCGTTTAGTATATATTCAGAAACTGAACTCAATTTTACTGTTTTTTTTTTTTTTGAGGTTGACAGTTTCCAAATTTTTGATTTAATACCTTCGATTTAGTATAAAAGGTTGAAGTCAGAAATTAAAAAAAATTATTTCTGGAGAAAAACTATTTGTAAAAATTGGGGAAAATTGCCCAGAAAAAAGGAGGCAACTATATTACCTCCTATTTTCAAGGTAAATTCGCATACCAGGAGTAATTTTATAAGAGTGAATTTACCTTGAAAATAGTGGAACAAAACAAAAGTCGACAATTTTTAAGGTAAATTCACCCTTATAAACCGGGTAATTTTCACAAGAATGTTGTAAATGATATTTACTAATAACTTAGTAAATTTCCCCTAATAAATGGAGGCAACATTATTACCACCATTTTTCAGGGTAAATTTACCCTATTTTCAGGGTAATATTACATTGTTTTAGAGTAAAAAATGAAATTACCTTAATTTTAGGGTAAACTTACTATTTTTAACAGGGCAATTTTCAGATCTAAAATTAATTTTGCTCTTTTTAAGTGGTTAAAATTCCTTTTTAAGTGGTTAAAATTCCACCGGTAAAATTACCCCAATTTTTTAGAGTGTGGTTAAAATATGATGATTCGTTAAAAATCATTGGCGAATTTGAGCGACCTAGAGGGATGTTTTCAGCGAGTCAGCGTTCGTCAAAACGGCGCGTAGCGCCCGGAGCGGAGGGGACCGGAGCGAAGCGTCGGTTTTGATGAACGCAACCAAGGCAATCGAGATTCTAACCTAAAAACGAGTTCTGCGTTTATTTTTTAAATTATTGCATAATGTTGCGTAATACACCCGGTGTACACCCGGCTATGTCACAATCGCGTCTGCCTGCCAACACTAAGACTATATCAGAACGCACGCACCGTCAATAGAACTACATATCTACATTTTGGTTAATTTTTGACATTTTGCAATCTAGGCTAACTACGCTCCTGCTTACGGCAGGGCTAATTTTTAATTTAATTTAAATTTTTGTTAATGATATCTACGTTTAGGTTAATTTTTGGGATTTTGGAATCTAGGCTAACTACGGCCCTGCTTACGGCAGGGCTAATTTTTGGTTTTACTTAAATTTTTGTTTATAGTTAAGCAATAATCCTAACAAATTTTGGGATTACGACAGGTGCGGCTTACGCACCTCGACCTGCTAATGGTAAACTGCACTCCAAATTCGTGCAGTTTACGGATTAAAATTTCTCTGTTTTGCTCGGAGTGCGGGCAATTTCACTTTCCACCGATGGTCAAGGGTTCCTATAATCCCATATGCATATTCCACCGCTGCCGTGGGCAGGTAGACTGGTCATAAATTCAATCTTTTAATTGTTAAGTCTATAAGTCTATAAGCCGTTCTAAATCAGACCAGTTCTAAATATCGCAGATGCAATTGAGGTGGAACAAAATTATTTTTAGTACCCATTACAATATATTTACTATATAAACAAAATAACAAACATCGAAATACAATATAAATTATAAGAATACGAATAAACAACACCTACAGAAATTATGGCAGCGCTTCGAGAAATCTACGGTAAGCGCGGAAATATATTATTTGTGCGTAACGACTTCAAATTTTACAAGCAGGCAGAATTGCAAGATGGGCGGGTTAAGTGGCGATATTCCAACAAAATATGTTCAGCTAATATCTATACCATAGGAAGCGGAGAACAGAGGAAAATTGAGAGTGAAAATCCGCAACATAGCCACGAAGGAGATGTGCAAAAAATTAAACGGCAATCGGTTGCCGGTGTTGCCAAAAGAAAAGCTGTTGAAGATTTTTCGAAAAGACCATTGGACATTCTTGAAAACGCCATCGCTACCACTAAAGTTGATCGAGTGGACATTACTTACCAGGATGCTAAATCAATTGCTACAAGTATTTATAATGCGAGGCGAAAAGAACTACCACCTTTACCAACTTTAATGTTGGACGTTCATTCCACGTTAGATTCCATTGTCGTTGAAACAGAGAATAATGAAAATTTTTTTCCAAGTTCTTTAAGCAGCTGTTTACAATTCATGGTTACGCGAATGGACATTATATAGCACTGGCGTTTTGTCTTTTAAAAGACAAATCTCAGGAAACTTACCGGCATTGCCTCCAATCATTAATAGATATTTGTGCTCAAAATCAATTACTTTTTCAACCGAAAACGGTTACTGTTGACTTTGAATTGGCTGTTCATGCTAGCCTTAAACATATCTGGCAAGATGTGGAACTAATTGGATGTCGGTTTCATTTAAGCCAAGCCTGGTATAGAAAAATTCAGAAACTAGGTTTGGTTACAGAATACAAAGACCAGACTTCCCAAATTGGCCAATGGTTGCGCTACATGTTTGGGTATTTAAATCCAAATGAAATTGATGCCGCTTATAGCGAAGATTTAATATCGATACTGCCTAACGATACAAGGCTAGATCAGTTTTCCGATTATATATTTCGAACCTATATCGATGCCAATTCGATATTTCCGCCTCAGCTCTGGGCATCACAATCAGCAAGTATGTGCCGTACGACGAATGCTTGCGAATCTTTTCATAATCTATTTAATTCAAAATTTTATAGCACCCATCCATCGCTATATTTATTTTTAGACAAATTGAAAGGGATGCAAATTTACACTTATATCAAGATTAATAGTATCGAGCTACCTAACGCGGACAATAGCGATACCATCAGAAAACAACAAAGTTGGCAACACTATATTACCTCGTACTCTACTAACGCAATGAGTAGATTAGAGTTTTTGAAAAACATTTCCCATCATTTTACTCATATTAATGATCATTAATAATAATATTTGCCCCCCCCCCTCTCTCAAAAACCCTATTTTTTGTTACATTTTTGATTTTTTTTTTAATAAAAATTTTAATTAATACCTATTGCATAATTTTGTAGAATGTATATAGATCGGCGTTAAAAAAGTACATTTTTTTAATACCAACGATCCGTCCGCAGGTTACTGTTAGAAAATTTATATTTTTAATTAGTTTAATCTTTGGCAAAACAGAATTTGACAAAGACAACCATGGCAACCTGCACGGATCCACCATAAAAAATAATTCTGCAGTTTTTAAAATTAAATGCCAAACAGTAAGCTTTTAACTTATTAAATCGCCCCATTGTACTCCTACTAATTCTCTATAAGCTGACCCCGATCTTCATCGGTGGAATATGCTAGTGCTCTACGTTGACCATTTTGGGGTAGGGGATTAACTTTCAACCATCGGTGGAAAGTGGTGTCGTCCCGGAGTGCAGTTTACCATTTTGTTTTACCGTTACTTTAAGTCGTTCGTGCAGTTTACCGTCACCCGTATCTAGTGCATTTAAATCTGTATTTGACCATTTAAGAATACCAAAGGAATAAGCTATGACCGGTACTGCCCATGTATTAATTGCTAACATCAAATTTCTAGCATTTAGTTTAGATTTTAAAAGTAATTTCAATTTAGCAATATATTTTTCTTTAAATTCTTTTTTGAGTAAAGTGTGATCCAAAACAAAATATTGTGTCAATCCCAAATATTTATAAAATTTATGAGGAAGTAATTGTGGAATTTCGTTTAATACTTCAATGTTTACGATTGGAGTACCCTTGAAAACGTCAATTTTTGCACATTTTTCAAAACCGAATTCCATGCAAATATCGGCACTATACACTTTAGTAATCTCGATTAAGTTATTAAGTTGATCGGCGTTTCTAGAATACAGTTTTAAATCATCCATGTATAGAGCAAATGAGTAATGGTGCAATTATTTCTAAAATTGAGTTTAAAACCTGCAGTTGAATCATTTAGTAATGAAAAGAGTGGATTCATAGCTAAGCAGAACCATAGTGGACTCAAAGAACCGCCTTGAAAAATGCCTCGTTTGATTTTAATCGGATCCATCCTAGTTCCATCGTTCATAATGTGGGTATTCCATTTCGACATCATCAAAGATAACACTTTTATAAATTTAGTGTCTATTTTGTAAATTTTTAAGATTTCTAGAAGCCAATTATGAGGAACAGAATCATATGCTTTTTTGTAATCGATGTAACACATATGCAGGTTTCTATTATTATTTTTTGCTACTCTGGTAATTACTGAGTCAACTATAAGTAATTCCAGACATCCTTGCGATTTTTTTTACAACCATTTTGTTCAATAACCAAGATTTTGTTTGTACTACAATGACTTTCAATTTTGGATGCTAAAACATAAGTAAAAATTTTATATATAGTTGGTAAGCAGGTAATTGGTCTGTAATTTTTTGGTTCTAGAGGATCTCCATTTTTAAAAAGCATATATGTTATTTCAGTACACAAAAAATCTGGAACAATTGAGAGATCATTTAAAGCTTCGTTAATCCAAAAAAGTAGTGGCACATGAATAGATTTAAAAGCTTTCAGCCAATAGTTTTGGATACCATCTATTCCTGGTGATTTCCAATTAGAAGAATTTTTTATGGTGTCGGTTAGTTCTTCTAATGTTATTAGATTACTTTCTTGTCATTCAAATGTAGTTGAATCATCCTTAAATTTATTCAACCAAGATGCATCAGGTTTATACTTATAATTTTGAGACCAAATATTTGACCAAAATTTTAACATATCATATTTCTGCGGAAAGTTCTGCGATTTAGGTGTAGAATCTAAATGTCGAAAAAAATTTTTGGCGTTTTCTGAATATAGTTTATTTTCAAATTTTCTCTTAGTGCAATTACTGTACCGTTTTAACCGGTGAGCCGTAACTTTCAATTTTTGCTTTAAATAGTCCAATTTATCATTAAGTATATTTTCAAAATTTGTAATCTGTTCGTTTAAATTATATTTATTGAAAATGTCACTAATTTTTCTTTGTTTCACATTATTGGAATTATTTTTTATTGCAGTTAGAATCCCAATATCTTTTCTTAAATTAATAATTTTTTGTTAAGACGAATTTTCCATATAGGTTCCTTGTGTGTATGTATATTATGTGTATGTGTATTATTATTATTATAGTTTTTTTATTAGACTCTCACATATTTGTGGTGTTACAGTTGGGTGGGGGAACAATACCAACCACCTAACAAATAAATTAATGTACATAATTTTTTTTTAATTTACATAAATAATTTTGAAAATGGTTTAGTAATAAGAGTATAAAATTAGTTAATGTTGATTTAAAAATTTTCTAACTATACGACAAGTTGCCAAAACAGTTGCTTTTTTTATATTTTCAAATAATTTTGATGTTAAATCTAAACTTAATAAATGTCTCTGCATATTGCACGATACTACACCAGTAGCAGATATTACTATTGGCACAATTTTGACCTTTTTGAGACTCCATACAGCCGTCATTTCCATTGCCAAATCCTCATATTTACGTATTTTTTCTTTTTCGGTGGATAATACGTTTTTAGACAGGGGCACTGCAACATCAATAAGAATTGCAGATTTGTCATCTTTATTTATAATAACAATGTCAGGCCTATTGTGATTGATATGTCGATCTGTTAAAATTGATCTGTCCCAGTAAAGGGTTGTATGATTGTTTTCCAAAACAGGTTCCGGCATGTATTTATAATAAATTAATAAGGGTTAACATTGACCAATAAGCTAAATTTAAGTGCGATCTGTTGATGTAGAATCTTACATACTAAATTATGCCTATAAAGATATTCAGTGGGCGCTAGTTCTGAACAACCAGCTATGACGTGTTCGATAGTCTCGTTCGGTAGTTTGCATTTACGGCATATATCGACAACTTCAGGCTTCTTCATTATATATTTCGCATAATATCTGGTGGCAATTACGCTATCTTGAATTGCACACATGAAACCTTCCGTTTCTGAATGCAATTTTCCTTGTTTAATCCATAATATTGATTTCTCTTTTTCAATGCCAACAGAATCCAAAATTGTAGCATGTTTACCATGCAAAACTTTATTTTTCCAATTTATTTCCAAATTTGAATTTTGTTCACAATTTAATTTTCTATTTTTAAGATCAAGTCCCGTAAAATGTTTGTCAAAATTGACTATACTTTTAATGAAAGGGTTGGTTAACGAATAAAAATATTCACGCAATAATTCAGTTTGCGCTTTACACAGATTAAATAGATTTAATAATCCCCG
The DNA here is from genome assembly GCA_947369205.1 of Cantharis rufa. NCBI lineage: Eukaryota > Metazoa > Arthropoda > Insecta > Coleoptera > Cantharidae > Cantharis > Cantharis rufa. The sequence goes on along the minus strand of OX376309.1, from coordinate 15,911,648 downwards.
ACCTCCTTTTTTTCTTTTTATGTATAAACGTTCTACAGCAGATTTAGGGTGTAGATATCTGTATTTGAACAAAAATTTTCTAGTTAAAGTATCCAGTGCATTCAATGTAACACCCTCGCCCTGGATTGTAAGTCCTGCGATTCCTTTTCGATAGCTGCCACCAGTCAATTTTTTTATCATCAAGAAATTAACAAAACTTGTATGGTAACATGGAAACTTACGGATGCGTGGGAACCAAACCAACAGAAATTCAATCTTTGCACAAAATAATAAGCCTAGATTTTTGATTTAATATTTATTAAACAATATAGAAAAAAATTAAGTTTGAATATTACAAAGAGCTACAAGTTAATTATTATTCATGTGATAAAAGTTTAAGTAAAAAAAAATAGTTACGTTGATTTCAACAATGACATAAAGCACAGTAAAGATGAACAATAAATTTATGTTGATCAAAATAAGACAAAATTTACGTTGACCTATAATTCGTTAAGCACGACTCGTTAACCTATCTATTTCGAAGATACAAAATTATACATACAAAAAAAATACATTTAATTCAACAATTTTAATCTTACCTTAGAGAAGAAGAAGTTGTTTCACAAGAGAAAATGATTTTAACACTAAAAAAAAGAGTGAATGAGATTTTTACGCAAATTATCTCGAAATTTAACACACGTCTTAGTGGTTAGCAAAATGAATGAAAAAAAATGACGACCGGTAAAAAAAAAATGAAAACCAGCGCGGTGGTTAGCAAGATGAATGGCGGAAAACTCAAGACTGGCGATTTTGCCTTAGAGTCATGTATTTATGTAAAAATCTCACCCCATTTTTGAAAACGGTTTTTGGTATGTTCGTCTCTCTTTATTACATTTAAAATCTATGTTCTAGTCCTTGTATATTTTGAGTTTTAAACATTTATGGTATATATATTAGTACAAGAGCCAGATGGTTTTCTTTTAGATAACAATAAGTTAAACAAGAGGGTTGAAGTGTCCCGTTTTGCAACTGCTTTATGGTATGTTTTTCTTTCTAGGACTCGTTACGTTAACAATTTACTTTTGTTTTACGAAATTTAATTAATTATTCTGATGAAACTATCTATTGGTTTTCAATAAACGTTATATAATTTATGTTAATTAATTCTGGCGTTATCATGTATTTAATTTGACTTTAATAGTACTTATTTTACCGAAGTTATTTTCCTTAAGGGTCAAAATTGATAATTATTTCTATACTCCAAAAATGATACTGTTTAAGTTTAAAATGTATACATCCGTTTGCCTCGTGCAACCCTTAAATATTTATTTGTCTGGGATGATTTCCAGACCTTCCACAATGTTATATTAAAAAAAAAGGTACTGTACTTTTGTGTTATAAATAAAATATACGAGGTTAATTTCAATTCTTACCAACTAAATTATTATTACTATTTTAAAATATTTGATTAAAATATTGAGGGTGGTTTGTTACATCAAATCTGTATTCGACCATTTAAGAGTACCGAAAGAATAGGTTATGATCGGTATTGCCCATATATTAATTGCCGATATTAAGTTTTTAGCTGTGAGTTTAGACTTGAGGAGTAATTTTAACTTAGTAATATATTTTTGCCGAAATTCATTTTTTAGTAAAGTGTCGTTCAAAACAAAATTTTGTTGCATTCCCAAATATTTATAAAATTTATTTGGCAGTAATTGGGGAATTTTGTCCAGAATTTCATTATTTGCAATTGGAGTACCATTTACAACGTTAATTTTTGCACATTTTTCAAAACCAAATTCCATTTTATCGCGACTAAACAATTTAGTAATTTCTATTAAGTTCTGAAGTTGATCGGTACTTCTAGAATATAATTTCAAATCGTCCATATAAAGCAAATGAGTTATGACATCGTTATTTCGGAAATTGAGTTTAAATCCTGCCGCGGAATCCTTGCAGTGATTTTCAATTTTTGTCGCTAAAATGGATGTATAAATTTTGTAAATAGTTGGCAAGCAGGTAATAGGTCTATAATTTTTAGGTTCGAGTGGGTCTCCGTCTTTAAAGAGCATATATGTAACACCGGTACATAGAAAATCCCCAAGTAACATTTTTACCTGTCAATTGCCTGGCAATATCCAAAGTTAGCTTACAGGCACCTGGCAGGTAGCCTATTTGCCTGGGCCTGTAAATTGCCTGGGACAGCTACCCAGCAGGTACCTGTTTAAAGCTTATTTAGAAACGCTGCCAGAGACCTGTCACAGGTGTCTGTCAGGCACCTGTAAAAAGTGTCTGCCAGGGATCGGTGATAGGTGACTACCAGGGACCTGTGAAGGATATTTGCCAGGGATCTCACTGGGTGTTTGAATAAGGTACCTAACTTTAGGAAAAATTTTACGGATAGCTCAAAATATTGCGTAAATATTATAGCGATATCCACGCATAAAAAATTATAATTATATTTTATTTTAATAATTATTATAATTTAATTATTTTTAAGAAATTAGTTTTTTGAAATTTAGAAATGCATTTTCAACCAATAGAAAATGTAAAATTTGTACTATAGTGCAAATATAAATACACAAATATAAATTTTAAATACCAATCAAAAGAATCAGATATAGAAATTTAAATCACATTTTAACAACTAGCTTTGGTGGCTTAGCGGTAGAAGTTTAGGTTTCAAATTGGAGACAGTCAACAGTCGTTGGTTCGAACCCCAGGTAAGTCAAAAAAAAATTCACAATATTTAAATTTAGTTTCGCAGATAGTGAATGTTGATACGTCAAAAAATGAAGGTAATTATACAGGGTAATGTAAATATAATAAAGTAATAGCACCATAACTTAAATAAAAGATCAAAAAAAAGTAATATACGATACTCTAGTATAATATAATATGAAATCCTAGATTTGTAGCTAAAATGTTAAATACAATTGATTTATAAAATATATAAATAGATATTTTTTTATGCGTGGAAATCACTAAAACTTTTAAAAAATATTTTGAGCAATTAGTAACATTTTTTCAAAACTTTATCTTTTTAACACCTTGCACAGGTACCTGCCAGCCACCTTTCATAGGTGCCTGGCAGGGACCTGTCAAAACCCTGTGACAAGTCCCTGCCAGCTTTTTTACAGGCCTGTCAAAGGCTTGTACCAGGCTGAATACAGGGGCCTAATTGCCTTATAAGGCCACTGTAATAAGCTTGTAACAGGCCTGGTACATGTACAGGTCCCTGTGAAATTTTCGCTGCCAGGTACTTGCCAGGCATTTCCCAGGCTGAAAATGTTACTTGGGTCTGGTATAATTGATGGTTCATTTAACGCTTTGTTAAACCAAAAAAGTAATGGTAAATGAGTCGATTTAAATGTTTTCAACCAATAGTTTTGAATGCCATCCAATCCTGGTGATTTCCAATTAGAAGAACGCTTTATTGCAGCGCTAAGTTCTTCTAAAGTTATAAGATCACCTTCTTTCCATTCAAATGCTGCGGAATCATCATTTAATTTTTTTATCCAAAATGCATTCTGGTTATAATTGTACTTTTGAGACCAAACATCTGACCAAAATTGTGACATATTATGACTCTGCGGAAACTTTTGTGTTTTAGGTAGAGGTTCTAAACGCCTAAAAAATTTCTTAGGATTTTCTAAATAAAGTTTATTTTCAAATTTTCTTATGGTGCAATTACTGTATCGTTTCAACCTGTGAGCTGTAACTTTTAATTTTTGTTTTAAATAATCTAATTTATCGTTAAATATTATTTCGAAATTGGCATCTTGACTGTTTAACTTATATTTATTATAAATGTCACTTATTTTTCTAGGTGTCACATTTTCAGAATTACTTTTAATAGCTGTTAAAATTCCAATATCTTTTCTTAATTTTATGATTTTCTTATTGAGACGCACTTTCCAAAAAGGTTCAAAAGACGATTTATTTTTAGTATTGCCACATATTAAATGTTGTTCATTTTTCTCGATTATTACTGTCGCAGCACAGTACAATGCCAAATGAATATGGTAGATTGATATTTGATTTTCTAAATATACATTAATTATTTTGTCCAAAATATCGAAAATACCTTTCATTTTATGATAGTTTGTAAACTTTAAATTTGGAATTTTAGGTCTACTTAAAGGATTAGTGTCATCGAATAACTGAATTTTTGATATAAAATCTTCCTGTATTTGATGATAAAGCTCATCATTACCTGTCTCGTCTACCTGAACTTGATTTACTTCTTCACTTGGTGTTAATTCCTCGTTAGTTGGTATTTCTTCATTAAAATGTTGACGCTGATAGATGGCGTTTCCAACTTCTTTACGTATTTCAGCAATTTCAGATTCGCTGAGATATTTTTTTTTACAATTACATTTTTCCTGTCTACAACATTTTGTTCTGATAGTAGTAATTCAGGAAATTTTGTTGTAACTGCCAAGTGAAATTTTCTTCTCCATCCAGGCAATGGACTTTCGTTGCATTCATTAATTTGTAAAAACGTACGCATTATTTCCATATTCATTAATTTTGTCCATTTTATGCGTTTCTTTATTCCACAAGCGATCCTCTCATGTTGGATCAATGATCCTGAGGATAAGCTTATTGTATTATGTGCAGTCACATGAGCCGGGACTGGTAGGTTTTGATTATCCGTTTTGCTGGTTAATTCTAGTGACAGTGGGCAAGTGGAATTAACCAACATGTTTAATGGATTTTTAATTACTGTCGCCGACGCCGTACCGTTACCTATTTTTGTAAAGAGTTGGGGTTTTACCCAACAGGTAGATTATTCTCAATATATTGTTAACGTCTGCCCAAAGAAACCCTTTGGTCGACAGTTGCATTAGATCAGCCTTGGTAACAAGAACTCAACCATATAATTGTAAATATGTTAATGTAATTTTGTTAGTGTTATGTTTTTCTCAAAATAAATGTTACCAAAAGACAATTTTTATATTACGCCAAGAAGCAAGCAACATATTTTGGTGACCCCGACGTGATAGTTCATGCAACAGAAGTTAGTGGTGTGTATCAACAGTATTTTGATTACACACGTGGTCGTATTTGATTAGCTCATTACCACGCTTAATCGAACTCCATCAACTCTGCATCTATCTGGTGACCCCATTAAGAAACGTTCAACAAAACCACATTAACCAAATTTCATACACGTGGTGACGTCCTCGTGGTTAAATTCAAGACAGGTCCGTATTCAGGAACAACCAAGACGTGCAAGCTGTATCCAGTTCCAAGTTCCATTACGCAATTTGCTGGTAAGTGCATTCCTTTATTATCCTGCCAATATCTCCTATTTGATTTTTAAAATTACTACTTGTGTTAATAGACGTTTTCTTTTGCCTTGGACATTTAATACAACTCAATTTTTATACACATTAATTGTATATCATTTTGCTATTTATTATTTCATTTTAATTACTTTGTTATTTAATTCACATATTCAATTATGGCCACTCTTGCCGAATTAAGAACAAAACGAGGAAGTATCAAAGCACGTCTTACTAAATTTCACCATTATTTAGCTAATTTAAAGGAAATTAATGAAATTGCCCTATTACAATTAGAAATTCGCCTATCAAAAATTGTACCGCTATTCGATGAATTCAATGAAATTCAAATTAATATAGAACTGCTTGATAAAGAAAGCACTACTCATGATGACGAGCGTGACGCATTTGAAAATTCTTACTTTGAGGTAGTCGCTCATTCAAACAAGTTAATTCGCGACACCAACAAAAAACCAGAAACCGCGAGGTCTTGCCCTACGGGAGTTTTACATGACTCGGAAAATTCTCAATTTAAGAAAAATGTACGTTTGCCGGTTCTAGAATTAAAATCATTTAATGGCGCTTACGAAAATTGGGTGTCGTTTTACGACACATTTAGGTCATTAATTCATGACGATCCTGATCTACCCGATGTTCAAAAATTTCATTATTTGAAATCATCACTGAAAGGAGATGCGCTCCGACTAATCGATTCACTACCAGTGACTACCATTAATTACACCACCGCCTGGCGGTTGTTACGCGATCGGTACGACAGTAAACAGTTAATAATTAATCATCACGTGAAGGCACTTCTCAGCACTCCTACGTTATCAAAGGAATCGCTAATCGGGTTGCGCCAACTGCTTACCAACACCTCAACAAATTTAAGCGCGCTTAAAGCCTTAGATCAACCTGTAGATCAGTGGTCAACGCTATTGGTACATATAATCTCCCAAAAACTTGATTCTGTAACATTTCGCGACTGGAAAGGTGCAAGTGAATGCAACCCTGACATACCCACAATGGCGGAATTAACAGAATTCTTAGAAACGCGTTGCAGAACGCTAGAAAGGTGCAGTCAAAATAAACAAATCTTGGTGGAGTCGCGCTCATTTCCTAAACGTGAAAGGATAATCGGTGCGATTCTGATTTGACATAACAACCTTGTTATCATAACCATTTGGTTATTTTGTAACAATATGGTTATTTCAGCCGTTTTGTTATTCTGATTGAGCAGGTATAACCATGCGGGTGTGGTTTGTCAACCATTTATTGTTATAATTCATGGTTATGATAACAACTGCATTTCAGTGCTTGTTAAGCTCATTTTGACCATTGTTATACGTTCGTGAAAGACTATTTGAATTATTTTTAATTAGTAAATGTTATTTCATATACACACGCGCTTAGAGAATTTAGCGACAAACAAATAGATTTCACTATTAACTTTACCAACTTTATAATTATTGTTATGAAATTTTTTTAAATAAATCGATCCGATATTGGTGATATAAATCACCAATCAATTGGTGTTAATTTTCACTTAAATTTTGAAAATGTTGAAGATCAGTAAGTAAAATTTAATAATTAAAAAATTAATAACGTTTATAATAACTGGAGTCCGGATAAAAAAGCGTAAAAATTTCAAAATAAGGTGCTTAAACATACATCAACATCAAATATTACCAAAAGAGGCATCAATTTAATAAAAAAAAAACATTAATTCAATTAAAACAAACACCAATTTTATTAATAAAAGGATTAATTTAATTTTTAAAACAATTTATTTTTAAAAATTGTTCGAAATGTTCTGGAGTAAAATGCATCTTTTCAATAAAAGATTTTTGTAAGCTGAAAAGTTTCTTTCAACGTTGACAATTCAAGTTTTGCACCTTAGTGATAGGTGCAAAACTTGAATTTTTCTATCAAGCAAGGGATCGATTTTTAAATTTAACGTAGTTTTTCCAGGTATAGTTTTGATTATATTGTTCAATATTTTTAAACCGTTATTTTCTTCTAAAACCTTATTCAATTTTTTTTAAATAAAAATAGATAGCATAGAAATTCAACAAACGCATACAAAAGCATAATAATTCAAAAACAATACAAAACCCTAAAAAAGCAAAAAGAACTTATAAAACTATGTGCCAAATAGATCATTTTTTGACAAATCGCTCTTTAATAAATAAAACACAAACATTTAAAAAAATTAAATTTAAATCTAACCTAAAATTTAATTTTGAAATCACAACAGCTGATGGATTCATCTGTAATATTTGTACATTTGTACTATTTTTACGTAACATTTGAACTATTTCTAACAAGGTTTGGCTATGCTTAAATTATAACCATCATGACTATACGTGTCTAAACAGAATACCAATTTTCGGTAACATTGTTACGGCGATGGTTATAACTTAGGATAACAATCTAGTCATAACAATATGGTTACATAACCATGTTCAAATCAGAATCGCACCGAATATCCAATCTTGCTACCTCTAGCACTTCTTGTACTAGCTGCGGTTCGAATCATTCAATTAGTAGTTGCAGTGCATTTATAGACTTACCTATTCAGGACCGGATTCTACGTGCCCGAGAACTGCGTCTTTGCATTAATTGCCTCCAGAAGGGGCATTCCAACAGGATTTGCAAGTCATCTAGATGCAAAAAATGCCGCAAATCGCACAATACACTGCTTCATCTAGACATTAATAACGTTCAAGCACCCCCCCTCTCACCTATTGTCTCGAACATTTCTAAACCCGCACCTGCATCCAATTCAGAAACAAATCAAGGTTCAACAATAGTTTCTCACACCGTCTGTGGCCTCTCCACCCATTGCATACTCTCTACCGTGATAATCAATGTAAGAGACAACAAAGGCACACTTATTGAAGTCAGAGCACTTTTAGACTCTGGTTCTGAATCAAGCTTTATCTCGGAAGGTTTGTGCGCGAAACTGAACGTACCGAAGTCAAAGGTGTCCATTTCCGTAACCGGAATAAATCAGATAGAATCCAAAATTTCGTATAAAACCGTAGTCAACGTTTGTTCGCGAATTAATGCCTTCAATACAGATCTTAATTGCTTTACTGTACCTCGAGTGACCGGCAACATTCCGTCAGTTACTTTCGACCGTTCTCTATTAAATATTCCTAGCGATATAAAATTAGCAGACCCCACCTTTCACATATCAAACAATATTGACCTTCTCATTGGTGCGGATCTCTTTTGGAATGTTTTATGTACCGGTCAAATCAGGTTAGGCAGAAACAAACCAATTCTCCACAAAACTCTCTTTGGTTGGGTACTAGCTGGACCCATGTCTTTCGTACCACCGATAATTTCTGCATCAATTAAATGTAACTTTACCATGAAAACTTCTATAGAGGATCAGCTCGCTAAATTTTGGGAAGTTGAAGAACTACAAACAGTTCAACCTTTATCAATCACTGAGAAATTATGCGAAGACAACTTTGTCAAAACTACAATTCGAGATACTAACGGTCGTTTTACAGTTACCATACCTTTCAATCAATCGATTTCGCGTTTAGGTGAATCTCGCCAATCTGCACTAAATCGCTTTTTGTCATTGGAGCGCAAATTAGAGAAAAATCGTGATCTCAAACTCCAATACGTTTCCTTTATGAAAGAATATGAAGACCTCGGCCACATGAAAAAAATTGACGAACGCAATCCCATCAAAGGGACTTGCTATTATTTTCCACATCATGCCGTTATTAAAGATACTAGCCTGAGTACGCGACTAAGGGTAGTTTTTGATGGTTCAGCACCTACTTCTACAGGTCTATCCATCAACGATGCACAGTTAGTTGGTCCAACCATTCAAGATGACTTATTAGCAATTATTCTTAGGTTTAGAAAACATCCTTTCGTTCTCGTCGCGGATATTGCAAAAATGTATCGTCAAATTCTAATAAACCCCAACCAACGATCTCTGCAAAGAATCTTATGGCGCGATAACCCCACAGCTCAAATTTCATGCTATGAGCTGTCCACCGTTACTTATGGCACTTCATCGGCTCCATTTTTAGCTATAAGGTGTCTGCACCAAGTCGCCCAGGACAACATTGCCGCTTATCCTGTCGCGTCAGCAATAATTTTAAAGGATTTTTACGTAGACGACCTTCTCACTGGAGCCAACTCCATCGAAGAGCTTCAGCTTATCAAATCAAAGCTTATTCATATTTTGAGCGCTGCCTGTTTTCAATTACGTAAATGGCGTTCAAATAGTCCAGAGTTAGTTGGAGCAGTCGAGAATAACTCGGAGCTACTGCAAATTGGTGATTTCGATGCAAAGGCATTAGGTCTTTGGTGGAACTCATCGACAGATATTTTTAAATTTTCTATTGAAACGCGCCATCCAAATCAATCGATAACGAAACGAATGATTCTATCGACTACGGCTCAAATCTTTGATCCACTGGGTATTCTTGGACCAGTAACTGTAATAGCCAAATCGATCCTACAAAAACTTTGGTCATTAAAAATAGACTGGGATGAATCATTACCATCCGACCTTCACACAAAGTGGATTCAATTTCGAAATGGTTTGCAATCTTTGAATAATTTAATAATTCCACGGCACGTCATGTGCAAAAATCCGATAAAAATTCAACTCCACGGTTTCTCAGATGCATCAGAGATGGCATATGGCGCTTGCATTTATATCCGAACCATGGATGCCAACGGCGACGTTCACGTTTCTCTTTTATGCGCAAAATCTAGAGTCGCACCTTTGAAAAATTTAAATATTCCACGCCTTGAATTATGTGGTGCTTTTCTTCTTGCCAGCCTCTTTAATAAGGTAGTTAAGTCATTAAACATGACATTTCATTCAGTTTACTTCTGGACCGATTCAACCATCGTTTTAGGGTGGTTAAATAAATCTTCGAATATATGGAAAACCTTTGTCGCAAATCGGGTAGCACAAATTCAAACCTTAACCAAAATCGATGATTGGCACCACGTTCGCAGTAGCGATAACCCAGCCGATTTGATTTCACGGGGTGTTTATCCACAAGAGCTGCTTTCGTCTTCGTTATGGTGGAGCGGTCCAAGTTGGTTATTGGAGAATCCTGAACTTTGGCCGGCATTAGACAGTAATTTAATACGCAATAACGACCTTCCGGAATTTAAATTGACATCTCCAAATGTATTATCCATACAAATCTCGGGATTTGATCTGTTCGAACGCTATTCTTCTCTCGGTAAGTTGCAAAGAGTTACTGCGTACTGTCTAAGGTTCAAAAATAATTGTTTGAATAAAGATACGCGTCTACGAGGTTCTCTTACAACAAACGAACTAAACAATTCGCTAAACACTTTGATAAAATTATGTCAGACGCACACTTTTATGGATGAACAAAACCATCTAATAACAGGAAAACCGTTGCGTACCAATAGTAGACTGCTAACGTTGCACCCCTTTATTGATGCGCTAGGTCTCATGCGCGTAGGTGGACGGCTCCTACATTCAAACTTCGATGTGAATAAAAAACATCCCATTGTGTTGCCGGCAAAACATCCTTTTACTTTATTAATAGTGCGACATGAGCATATACGTCTGCTCCATGCTGGCCCACAGGCCTTGCTAGCATCTTTGCGAGAACGATTCTGGCCACTTTCCGGACCTTCTCTATGTAAAAAAATTGTAAATAAATGCATCCACTGTTTTCGTGTAAGGCCTACTAATTCGGAACCTATTATGGGTGATTTACCAAAATCGCGGATCACACCTACGCGGCCATTTTTAGTTTGCGGTGTTGACTACGCAGGTCCGTACACAGTTAAAGATCGGAAGAACCGAGGATGCAAAACTTCTAAGGCTTACCTCTGTATATTCGTTTGCTTCTCTACTAAAGCTGTTCACATAGAACTAGCTCCGGACCTGAGCACAGACTCATTTTTGAATGTTTTCAAACGTTTCACGGCTCGACGCGGTTATTGTACAGACATCTATTCGGATAACGGGACAAATTTTGTAGGAGCGAATAATGCCTTAAGCGAGTTAGTTCACAAATTACAAAATGATCAATTTCGAAACGATCTATTAAATTATGTAACTGAAAAGGCTATATGTTGGCACTTCATACCAGCTAGATCTCCCACTTTTGGAGGTCTATGGGAAGCTGCAGTAAAATCCGCCAAAAATCATCTCAAGCGAGTTATAGGAGACACGATCCTAACCTTTGAACAACTTTATACGGTATTAACACAAGTAGAATCATGTCTTAATTCTCGTCCTCTAACCCCACTATCCAGTGATCCATCCGATTTTAACGTCTTAACTCCTGGTCATTTCCTTATCGGGCAACCTCTTCTTGCACTACCTCAAATGGATTTGCAAGAAATCCCTGCAAATAGGCTGTCCAATTATCAGCATTTGCAACAAATGGTACAACATTTTTGGAAGCGTTGGTCCACGGAATACCTATGTCAGCTGCAACAGCGGTCAAAACGAACACGTCAGAACATACAAATTGACGTGGGTATGTTAGTTCTACTGAAGGAAGACAATCTCCCTCCCCTGAAATGGATCATGGGGCGCATCACCGAACTTCATCCCGGCAAAGATGGTGTAATCCGCGTTGTGAGCGTACAAACTCCAGGTTCCACAGTGCGACGTGCCGTGTCCAAAGTGTGCGTGTTACCCATAGACAATTAGTGAAACCGTGCAACTTTAATAGTGCTTGTATTTTAAAAGGCATTCCTTTCAAAGCGGGCGGTATGTTTAATGGATTTTTAATTACTGTCGCCGACGCCGTACCGTTACCTATTTTTGTAAAGAGTTGGGGTTTTACCCAACAGGTAGATTATTCTCAATATATTGTTAACGTCTGCCCAAAGAAACCCTTTGGTCGACAGTTGCATTAGATCAGCCTTGGTAACAAGAACTCAACCATATAATTGTAAATATGTTAATGTAATTTTGTTAGTGTTATGTTTTTCTCAAAATAAATGTTACCAAAAGACAATTTTTATATTACGCCAAGAAGCAAGCAACACAACACTTCCTCACTATCCCGATTTGTATTGCGCATCGGGATATTTGCGCAACCAATTATTCTTGCGCTTCTTTCCATTTCAATAATTACAATCGATTACCCATTTAAGCATAAATTATGGTAATTTTGTTAAAAAAAAGGTAATATTCTGGAAACTTTTTAAAAAGCGTCAAGTTTGACATTTAACTATTATTATTATTATTTATTTATTTTGGTTCTCACGTACAGTGGTAATAAGTACATATGAGATGGGGGATTTAGCTCCAACCATCTTATGCTTTACAATATGTTTCATTAGCTTACATTATACATATACATTTTTCTCATATTATATTATATTAACTAATTTTGAATAATTATTATAAAAGTTATTTATATCTATTACAAATTAAAATTTTTAATTATGGTTAGTTGCATTTTAAATTTTGAAAATATAAAATTTTTACAACAAATTATAAGTACATTTTTTAGTTTTGAATATTTAAAAATTTTCGTACGATGAGACATGTTTCTAAAATAATTGCTTTTTGCATTACACTAAATAATTTTAAAGATAGGTTTAAACGGGACAAGTGGGTTTTAAATTTGTGAGATACCACACCAGTAGAAGATATAACAATATGTACAAAAGCGATTTTTTTCAGGTGCCAAACAGACATCATCTCCATTATCAGTGCCTCATATTTTCTAATTTTTTCTAATTCAGTAGCCAAAATATTCTTCGATAGAGTCACTGCAACATCGATCATAATAGCCTCTTTGTCTTTCTTATTTACTAAAATAATATCGGGTCTATTACGACATACTGCCCGGTCTGTCACGATTATTCTGTCCCAATATAAGACAGACAAATCGTCCTCAAGGACGGGTTCCGGGGAGTACTTATAGTAAGGATCAACATTAATTAATAAACCCATTGTTACAGCCAACTGCTGATGTAATATTTTACAAATTTGGTTGTGCCGGTGAAGATAATCAGTAGGTGCCAAAACAACCTGCAATAATATGATCTATTGTTTCGTTTGGCAACCTACATTTTCGGCAATAAATCTGTGACATCAAGTTTCATTATAAATTTTTTGTAATTATTGGTAGCTGTAACACCATCCTGTATAGCACACATGAATCCTTCCGTTTCGGGTACATTATGCCTTTTTTAAGCCAATCTACTGACATCTTTTTGTCTATTCTTTCGGAATCCAAAATTGTCGGGTGTTTACCGTGGAGTATTTTATTTTTCCAATTAACTGCAAATTCTAAATTTATTTCACAATTTAAATTTTGATTTTTAAAGTTGAGACCGGTAAAATTATTATCTAAATTAATTACATCCAAAATAAACGGGGAGTTACAAGAATAAAAATAATCACGTAATAATTTAGTTTGAGATTTACAAGAATTAAACAAGTTTATTAACCCACGACCCCCTTCTTTTCTTTTTAATTATAATCTTTCTACCGCTGATTTTGGATGTAAGCATCTGTATTTATAAAGTACCTTTCTAGTTACGGTGTCTAGGGCATTTAAATCTGTATTTGACCATTTTAGTATTCCGAAAGAATATGACAATATCGGCACCGCCCAAATGTTGATGGCCGATATTATTATTATTATTATTATTATTATTATTATTTAACTGTCTTCTCGTACCGGTTCAGATACTATTATACACGTCATCATGCACGTCATCTACGTACCGTTTCCAGATTTTTACGTGTTTTACTGTTTGTGAGTCAGACTCCAGGATTTGTTTCTCCAACCATCCCATGTAAAAATTCGCCAGGAATGGTGACAACGGGTTTCCCATTGCCAGTTCATCTTCTTGGTTGTAGTAAACAGGATTGAACTGGAAGATGGCCGTCTAGCACAACCTTCAAGATTATTTCAAGGATCTCCAGCTTCTGCATTGGTTGCAAACTTGATTTTGCCAGTTGCAGTTGAACGTGTCCAATTATTTAGATTTTTGGAAAGCTGGTAAATAAATCTTTGACGTCGAACGATACCATTATATCCCGCCTGTTTATCTTTAATCTGCCTAGCTCTTTTATTAGTGTTCTTGAGTTTAAAATAGAGTGCTTCGCTATGAATTCTGGAACCTCCCTCAATTCCCTGATTCTACGTTTATCAAACATTGGGACACTTGCGGGATATGCCGATATCAATTATTCTGTACATGCTTTGATTTTGATACTATTGTTTTTGAAAATTATATGTAAACCGAAAGTTTTATTTATTGTGAACATGGTGGAGTTTACCGCCGAAACTAGTTAATAAAGTTAAAAGAAAATTGAGTGGTTTGTTACGGTTACGAATTTAATTTTAAATTTTCTTTAAATTCCCGCGCCCTTCTCTAACTATCGACACGCTCCAACCTTTATAATGCAGAATGCATCGAGTGCTTTACTCAAGGCCGGGAGATAAGCTTGACCTTTTTGGGTAAGCAAGTCTATGCCTGGACATTCCAGAGCGAACAATTTAGGAGAGGGTAGGACGACTTTTAGTTTTGGGAGTTGTTTGGGAGGCATTCTAGCCGTGCACGTTGATTGAAACGTTCGAGCGAGCGAATATTTCCGCCGAATAATTTGATTACCGATTCATGCGTATCGTATTGTGAATTACCGTAATTGTGGCTTATTTCCGATTTTTGGTGTAGATCACGTGAGTGATTACCGCGCTGCGTAAAGTGATTACGCAATTCCGTTTTTTTTGTTTGTGACTACCTTGGTAGTATAATAAATCCAAGAAGTGATTTAACCCTGGTACCAGTACAAGCATTTCTTATTGTGGTGACGTGCTAAATTACCGTCATCGTTACCGCAGTGACGTCATAACTTTGATGACGAATATTTGTAAGGACGCTTACGTCCATTTTATTTGAATGAGCATCTGCTATACGACGACTGTGCGCAGGGTCGAAAATCCCGCGCTTTTGCAACATTCCGCTTCCAGGTTTAATTATTTACCGTCTGCCGTTCGAGGAATTACTTCAGTTACTCGCTTTTGCTGTGTCTCGAATTCAACTGACTAATGTGAGTAATTCTTAATTATTAAAGTGCATCGAAATCGTTACCTTATCGCAAATTTAGGCCGCTGTCTTCGACAGCATCAACCCTCCAGATTGTTGGAGTGGCCAAAACTGTATTTTTTGTGTATTTGTTTAGCATTAATTTCATGCATGCCGAGGTCGACCCTTTTATTTAGCTTAAGAAATCTACGTTGTATGACAACATATTTTCCGATTATTATACGTACCGTTACAAACCCTCACTGACAGTTTTCTTGTGTACTTCTTTTTCAGGGTAATTTTGTAAGGATTCGAGCTACAAGCAATAAGCAATTAACAACCTGGGTTGCTCTCGAAGATGCCCCAGCTGCCGCGATTTTACTAGTACGACCCTGGAGGTCCGACTACGCTACGCCGGGCCACGTAATCTATGTTAAGCTACCGTATCAGGTTAGATTATTTACCTTTTGTTTAATAAGATGAAATACCACCACATCAGTACTGCAACCATTGAAGGGAGCTACCAGTTTGTTCACAGGTGAACCAGTGAAATTCCTTTCGTAACTTAAAAATCAATTATATTAGGGATCTTGTTTGTATCTGTAGGTTATTAGGAGGGCTTTCCAGTGGAAAGGACTCCTAGGCTTTGTTTATACAAAACCTTACATTTCACCAGTTCTCGTCTTTTAGTTGTTGTTAGGCTGAAAGCTTGAGTGCTTAGCACTGTAGCTTCCACCAGCAAGAAATCTACTACCCAGAGTGGCAAAGAATTCCTTGTATGTGTTTCTCTTTAATTGCGCGTCTTGGAGGACTATATATTGCTGATATGGCTAATGGTCATCTTGTGGGTTCTATGATATAATCTTCGTTGGTGGTAGAAGACTAAGCGAGAACGCCGAACAATAAACGATAAACAATAAACAATAAACGATAAACAATATTTAGTAACAAATTAACAACATTTATTTGGATAGGTAAATATTACACGACTGCTCACAATTACGATTGAGGTACGAATGTATTGCTGTATATAATAACAAATCTTGGGTTACCAGGGAACACACATTTGGCCTACTCTATATTAGGACTACTCATTACGTCTCGAACTACTGGCAAGTTGTCGAACTAATATGGTAGTGCCAATTTGATTCGAATTAAGATGGACGCTACAATCTCATATCTTCAACCAAAATTATTGTTGTTGGTATGTATTCTGTTCGGTATTTTAGTAATTCATGGTGTTGGAATTCCGCTCCAACCAACATTGTTTGGATGCTTTGTATCATAAATGGTATAGTTCTAAATCCCTATAAATAGCTGCGGTTTGTGAAGTGTGTTTCCGAAATTAACATTATATCAATATCGTGTTCCTTCAAGAAAGATTTCATTTCCAGTCCATGATTAGTAAGACCGTCAGTGTTCTACAGAGCTATTTTTAGGTGTGGGATCAATTAATTTAATTTACTAAACAGTGATTCTGGGTTCAAATCCCGGACTCGGCAGAATTTCTTAGTGGATCGAAATACTTATATATTTCCTTAACAACTCAATGAAAAACGGGGTACTAAGCTAAAGCTGAAACTAAGCTAAAGCTAAAACTGAGCTAAAGTGAACCTTGAACCACTACCCGTGTAGCAATAATAATAATAATGCGTTGAGCCATCGCCTCCACCAACTTCTCTAGCCAATAAATTCTATCTTCTGCTTTATTAGTTGACAAATCCGTGATGTTAATTTTTGGATTTTTGCGTTTGTTTCATTTTCTCGGTTATTAAAACGTATAACATACCTTCGGTAACATTCCTTGCAATCTTGCAAAGATAAGAATATTTGTAGCATTCCTCGCAGGGGCTGGGGTATTTAAAATCTGTTGGTGGTGGGTTCCGGTTCTACGAACATTAAGATGTTCGTTGTTCGCATATTGGGTTTATTGGGGTTCTTTGTAAGCCTTGCAACTTTTATAGTAGGCAGAGTGATTTTGGACGCTCCGGGCCGTTTTGACAAACGCTATACTCGCTAAAAATATATCTCTATACACCGGTCTTACACTGAAAAAAAAAGTGCCCTCATAGTGATGAAAATGTTCATCATATTGATGAAAAAATCATCAAAATCCAGCCGATGATCGTATTCATCTATATGATGAACAAGTGTTCATCAATTGTTCATCTTTTTTTGTATAATTAATTTTATGAATGTATTCTTCAATATGATGAACGAGTTCATGAAATATATTTGAAACCATACTACTTAAACCAACATACTTTGCCGAGTATACTCGGCAAAGTATCTCTCCGATGGTCAGAATGAAATTTTTACTCTTGGGATCTTGGCATCTTGGGTTAGCAGTCGACACACTTAAGCGCCAAGTCATAACTGTCTTCATCGTTATATTAATAGATATTAATTATCCTCAAATACTTCCACCCATTGAATCTGCTCATGCTTTTGACGATCAGTGAACCGCTTTAAATATTTTTACATTTGTTAGAAAATTTAGGTTACCTATATGCTATTAAAACTCAGTTGTGGATACGAAATCTTCAGTTTATTTAGAGCTTTAATATCATAAATTAATTCAACTGTATACTTTAATCATCTCAAAATGCATTATTAAAAAAATTATTTTCGTTGTAATGCAAAAATGATAGCAATGACAATGACGTCCTATAATTATCAAGTTTCTTATCGTTGAAATGTATAACTGCTAATACATATTATTTCATTTTATCTGTCAATTAACAAAAGACGAGAAACCATAAAATAAAATCAAGTTTGATTAATTTATAAAACTGTTCTAATTTCAGAAGAAGTGACATAACTTTCAAATATGTCAATATTACTAAAATGCTTCTACTATAAACTTTCTTCAAAAGAAATTAATTCTTTACTGTAGGAACTAAATTACTATAAAAATTTAAGGACATGTTAGGAATACAAAATTAATTTCGTAAACTTGAATAATTAAGGATGAGCGGCAGACACGTGTTTCTAGGTTATAAGCCGTCATCGGTATCGCGTAAACGATTAGAGAGAGTACCAAATATGTTACTTGTAATTAATTCATCAACAGTTTACGTTTGCAAACAATAAAAAAAACAATTTTGGTCGATTTTCTTTATTATTGTTATTGTCTAAGAGACTGAGTACAGTTTTCAAAAATTTTGCAAATATGCTTTTAATACTGATTAATACCGTACTACAGTTCCAGTAAATATTATTAACATTTAAAAGTTACTAAAGATAAAAACTAAAAAATCATTCAAAATGTAAAAAAATAAAACAACTAAAACCAAATTATTCAGCAATCTATGATGAATCAATCATAAAAAATCAAGTTAGTGTTTGAAATCCACATTAGTTTTAGGAAATCTAGATGTTCATTACAGTGCAAAATATTTAAATTTTAAAATAAATGAAAAATGCAAATTTTTGTATATATTACGGTCAATGATGACAACTCAGCCATTCACGTCAATAGCTATTAACTGGACATTGACGTTAATGTCCGGCTAATGACGTCACTGACCGTGCATTTTAAGCGATGTTGACATTTAAAATTTTATTGCGTCATCAAAATGATGAAACTACTCTTTTCTAAATGTGCGTTTTGAGCCAGCAAACAAATTTGCAATTCGATATGCCATGGATCACTCTCATGCCAGAATAAAAATGATTAATTTAAAAAATGTAAATTAATTATTTTTAAAATTTTTGTTAATTTTTATTATTTTTGTTAATAAATGATTATAATACATTAGAATACAATGCATGCAACACACGTAAATGTCACTTGCCAGTTGACTGTTTAATTCAAATCGCCAATTTGCTGTCCCTTAGTATTTATTCTATAAATCATCATTGTCCAATCCTTCTTGGCTAATAACGTCATTGACCGGACAAAGATGTAAATATTACAGATGAAAATATTTACATCATTGTCCACCGCTAACTGGCAATCACGTCAATGGCCGGCCAATGACGTTAATGGCCAACATAAATGGGCATTGACGTCATGGTCCGGCCATTGACGTCAACGCTCGATTTACATCATTGACAGTAACATATCAACAGATTTTTAGTTTTTTTTAAATCTTACACTATGTTTACTAATTTACATACCTACTACTAATATTACTTGGCTGATGGCTACTTATTAATTTAGTAAGATAATCAGAAAAAAATATATAACCAAATATAGCCTTCTTAAGAAGTAAATAGAAAGAAATATCCTTTGCTGTTGTTAGAACTCCTCCTGTAAAAAAGATTATATCATTAAAATAGTTTTCAAATTAAAATGTCTTTGAATAATTGAATAAAAAACTTACAAATTAGTCAAATTACAAGCGAATAAATATAAATCACGCAATTGAAAAGTAAAGTTTGTACTATAAACTAATTTTTTTTTATATATCAAGTTAAATTTTAAAACTTTAAAAATTTATTTTACGTCATCCAACCAAAAATAATAATTTAAAATTATTGTTGACCTTTTATTTGTATTTTATTAATTAAAAAATGGCAGGTCTACTTAATAGTATATTATAGGCCAAGGTTGTGAAGACTATCATTATAGCCATAGCGCCAAGATTATATTCCGAGGTGCGAAGCACCGAGGGATATAAGGCGCGTAGGTTATAATGGTCTTCACAACCGTGGTTTATATACGATTTTTTCCACTACTAGATTTATTAGCATTTTTTTTAAACTTTTTAATAAAAAATTTTTAAATTTAAAATATTTATGTCAAATGACAGTTTTGTTTATTTGACTTATTACTTGAATTCGTAATAACTCAATAACGGCGCTAGATATCAAAAAACTGAGCAAAAAATCTCACCCCCTTCAACTCGTACTACATCCCCTGGTAAATTATCGATAGGAATGCATATGCAAAATTTCAAATCGATCGCGCGCAAAAAAATTTACTTATAAACGTCTAATACGTATTAAAAGTCTTTAGAAGGCGCGATCGTGGTTTCTCAAATTAACAAGGAGTGGCGCTTTCGCTTCTGTCATAATTAATTCGAGTTTTTTAAAAATATTTAAAATGAAATTAATCTATATTAAAAAAGCGTTTTGAATCGTTTAAATGCAATTAAATACCATCTCCTGGTCATACAAAATCATTTTTTATAAAAATTTGTCTTATAAATAGTTGTTAAACTGTAGAAAAATAACAATATGTTCATTATTAACCACTGGTGTATAATGAAAAATTTATTAACTACTAGTCTAAAATAGTCTTAAAAATAAAAACCTAAGTTATAATTAGAGAGCGGATAAAAAGGCATTAAAAAAGCCAAAAAAGGCGCCTAAAAAAGCACAAAAAACTTGAAAAAAAAGCTCTAAACAAACAAAAAATAATTAAAAAGGCACAAAAATTTTTTTTAATGTAGTACACTTAAAAATTGTTTTATTTATAATTAAATAACAGAAAAATATTTTAAGTCTTTAAACAATAAGTGCTACACTGCTTCCTGGAAACAGTTAACTACTAAATGCTGCTCTAAATTTCTTTGATATATTCTTCTACAAGGGGTTTCACTTTCAGCATTATTGCTTGGCAGCGGCGTATTCAGAGGGGGGTGCTCCCCCCATCCCGAAATTTTCTAACTTTCTATTAAGCGTTTGACCTTAAAAATTTGAAAAATTTTCGTCTGCGACGCTATTACAAGACTCGCTTCGCTCATGGGAGGTCCCCCACTAAACTCCTAACTAAAAACTAAAATACTTCTAACCCCGAACTAAATTCCTCGCTACGCCACTGTTGCTTGGCACTTGTTTACAAATTTTTTTTTCTACAAATAGTAGACAAATCAGTAGTCAAACAATCAAAATTTGATAAATTTTATTCTTGCTTTCACCAATTTGGATTTTAAACTGATTTTAGTACCAAAATGCATTGATTTTTTTGCAATTACAAATTTTTATGCTTAGGTTGGTACCATATAAATACTTCAAATTTCAAAATTCAATTCAGGTAAAGAATTCAAATTCTGTTTAGAGGCGTTTCGGGCAGTAAAAATTGCTTTTTGCAAAAAAAAAAAGCTAAAATAAGCTTTAAATAAGCATAAAAATTGAAAATAAGCACAAAATGCTGAAAAAGGCAAAAAAGGCATAAAAAACTTAGTGTCAAACGATAAAATTCTTTATAAATCGTTCACATTTTAAATATCTTATTGCTGCCTTAAATATTGACGATAAGCATAATGGAAGGAAATCCGCTCTCTAGTTATAATGCTAGTCTATATTACTAGTAGTGGAAAAACAATTTTATTGTCCGACGTTTCGAGTTTTTGTTAACTCATTTTCTATTAGCTATTGGAAAAATTAAGAATTTTTAGAAAATTAAAATTTATTAAAAAAGATAATTTAAATTTTTAATTTTTTTAATAGTTATATAATACAATTATAATCATCTATTTTAGCCTTGAAAATGAGTTAACAAAAACTCGAAACGCCGTACAATAAAATTGTATAAATAGACCTGAAACTCAACAATTTTTTGATTAATAAAATAAAAATAATAAAACTAACCGGAACTTCATAGTTGTCATCTTTTGGAATCGTAGGTGATTTTGGTTTCTGAGACTTATTTTTGCCTATAACAAAAAATAAATATTATTATTTTTATTCAAAATAAAAAATTTTAATCGGTAGATATACATCAAGTGAAAATTTGATTAAAAATTTATTACACTCGCTGGTTTATCAAAGATTGATAAAAAGTCCACAAAAATTGGTCAAAAATATGCTTTAATGCGGAATATTCCTATAATATTTACATTTTGGTACGATTTTAGGCATATTTTTGTGTTCTAAATATCGTGTTTGAAAAGTCCAAAGAGCCCGAGGAGACTACGCCAGAGAACAGGCAACAAAGTAAATATGCTCAAAAATGGTTTTTTATGATTTTCTCGGTTCCTTTGATTTTAAGACCAAAATATTTTTATTCAAAAAGGAAGATACGATAATTGCAATTAAATACTTTTTCTGCAATATTGCTTTCCAACAACAAAAATAAATCCGGATTGATTTCGATGTTGAAAGAAAAGTTAGAGGCAAATAAAATCACTGTAAATGTGCTCAAGATCAGGGATGCACAAACAGCGGCCCGCCGTCGATGTGCGTGCGGCCCGCGAGCGAATGAATAGAAATGGCAAAAAATAAAAACTAAACTCAATTTATCAAAAATAAATGTTTTTTAAAATTTTATAAATTATTTTTATTTACAGCGACCCGCCTTTAGCTCATAATCTGCCCGAGTGCTCAAGATGATGTTGATGTTTTGATTATTGAAACAGCACTAGAAGAATCACATAAAAATACCACAGTCGTTGGAGAAGATGTAGATCTTCTTATTATTCTAACTGCTCCTACACCCATCAAGAAAGAAATTGTTTTTCTTAAACTAGGCAAAGGAAAAGTCGAATAGAAAATTTATTCTTCACGAACCTAGGCTCAACATGGCAATAATATTCGAACTAAACAGTATTACTCGCAAGATAAAATATTCTTTTATGGAAAAGGAATATAAATTGAAAGGGTTGGTTCATTTTAAACCACCAGTGGTAGATGATTTGACTTCTCCGTTGGCCACTATTATGCACTTTGTTTGCGAAACCAGCAAGTCTGGGTGTGCAATTAGATGATTGTAATGATGCTCGCAATACAGCACCGTCAGAAAAAAAAACTACTAATTTTTTTTTAATAAATGCATCTATTATATCGTTAGTATTTAAATTGTTGTTAAATATTTAAACAAATTTTGCCCCACTAAAGGTTTTACTTTTTTCGCGAAACCGTTGGTGTTAAAAATTCGCGAATGTTGTCCAAAATGAGTCCATATAATTAGTCCATAATTACAGTTTACTTAATTTAAAAAAGTCATTTTTTCGAGGTGGGGGTACTATCTTGACGTCAACTCAGCACCCCCATCAAAGATTTAAGTTTATTCGCAAAACCGTTGGTGTCTAAATTTCGCGAATGTTGTCCAAAATTAGTCCATAATTATAGTATAATTTTTTTTTTAAATGGTGGGGGTGCTAACTTGACGTGAGTCTCGAACCAGGGATCTCTGCTTAGTAGTCGACGCACTTAGACTTAGGCATCAGTCTGTAACCATTCTCAGTTTTTTTTAAATATATTAAATATTTAAATGAAGTAAAAAAAAACAAAATTAAGCTTTTCAAAGGTTTTTTGAAATTTGTTAAATTATATAAATTCAAAAATTAAACTGCCCAAAATTGGTGCAAGGTAAAATAAAAAATCAATTTAATTATAAGAGACTGAAAATACGAGCGATTATTCACACATACCTATAACATTCAGGGCAAAATTTAAACGTTATCTCTTTTGACTGATTGTTATTAAAGAATGTATAACAATATTATTTATCGTATCTACGCAAATACACAAAATATTCCCTAGTTGAAATAAAAATTATAATAAGTTTTGATTTTTTTAATTCGCCAATTAGGAAACATTTTTCGAAAAACGAATAAATTACGATATAAAATTTAAAAATCGGTTATGTAGACATCACATAACTTTCCACATTTTTACATTTTATTTTTTATAAACTTTTAAACGTCAAATATTTTTTTACACATATTGTATGTGTCTTCCGAATCGTCGACATTAAAACTAAACATTAAAATTGAACAAAACAGTAAAAAAAGTGGTGGTCTAAAAGTAATTGACAGTTGAACTTTTTTTTCTGTTTATCATTTTCACAATTTTCAACGGATTTTTACCATTTTCAGCTGGCCTTTAAGTTTAGTTATAATGTGCGTTTACCAAATTTCATGACATTTGGTTACGCGGTTCAACCTGTATGATTGATACTATTTCTTTTCGTACCCCAACCACACACACCCTCACACATACAGACGAACATTCCACTAAAATTCGTCAAAATTTTATCAGGGTACGATAAGAAACATTTTAATACCAAAGTTTCGATTTTTGAGTGGATCGCAATACTTTCCTTATACATACTTAGGGAGCGTTCATAAACTACGTGGTTTGGCCAAGGGGGGGAGGGGTTAAGTAGGAAGCTACGCAGGGCTACGTGAGGGTACGGGGGGATTATAGTCAAGCTACGTAGTTTTCTTCATTTATTATGAAAGCAATTTTCAGAATATAAGCGACAACATAATATGGATATTTATTTCCGTATTTGGATTTTTTTTATTTATATTTTATATAGGTGCGCTATTTGTTTTAAAAACAAATATCGGTGTTATTCAGTTTTTATACCAAATAATTTTTAAATAGTTTTGTTAACAGAAAACATAACATGTCTTCTGGACTTTATAGGAAAAAAAACTACGTTCCATCTAGGGGGGGGGGTAAGGTTATCATGGTAAAAGCTACGTTAAGCTACATGATGGGAGGGAGGGGTTCTAAAGAGGTCAAAATCAAACTACGTGGTTTATGAACGCTCCCTTACGTATATTATGTGGGTGAAAAGTAAAATAAAAGATGTATTATTATATCGTTACGCCATTTTCCTCCCCACAAAGTTGATCTGGTTATTTTACAAATTTAAGATGGTTCAAGTCAAAAGTAATAACTTTAATTTTTGTGACATGGATTGTTAAAAATGCCAATGTCACTTATTTTAGATTTAATGGCCCTGTACATATATGAATTTAGATATTAGCCTACTGATACTAGAATTTAGATACTAGCCTAACCACGACACACATGACATTGGTATTTTTACCAATAAAAAATATCCAAAGTACAGCGGTTATAAGATAGGTATAGTATTTCCAAGACGTAACATTGCACTTTTTAATAATTAGCCATAATATTTTGATTTGTTTGTGCTAATTGATTGTATGTTGAAAAGTTAAAAATTAATAACAAAACTTTGTAATTATGATTTTAATATTGAAATCATCAAACTTGCAAAAAAAATATTTAAACTAAATTGAAACAATTGAAAAGAAGTAATAAATTTAAAAAAATGAAACTAATTGTTTAACTTACGTTTGCATTTTTGCTTACGTACACGTTTCTTGTGTTTTTTTGCTTTTTTATAAATGGATCCAGATGTGCCTGCTTCAGCCAAATTGCACTGTTGTTTCATCATACTCAAATTTTTTCCAGAAATAACTTTAGGTGATGAATAAGAGTTTGTTACTTGCTCCTTTTTAACTTCATTTTTCTCCAAATCATTATTTATGTTGGGTAAATATCCCGAAGTTACTTCTTTTGGCACAGCATTATGAAACTCGACATCGGGACCAATATAATCTACTGTTTTAACTGTACCTCCATATTCTGCTGAAGTATTATCGATAGTTTGATCTTCAATTTTCATATGAGCCTCATCATTGTGAGTTTTGTCCATATTCTTATCTTCATTTTTAGTAGCCTCATCACCAATAATAGGCATACTGTGGAGATCTTCACTAGGCGAGCTTGAAGATTTTTGGGTTTCCATTCTCGTTTTCTTCAAATTAATTAATTTGCCAACATTGATTTGCAAAGTGTTAAACTTGGCAGGTTTTGCTAATCTTTGTTGTTTTACATTAATTAAACTTTGTTCCCACTATATTATTCCCCACCAATAATATTTCGATTCTATCTTGTCGATTTAATTCGCAAATTGCAGCTGAAGGTAGCTCTACATATTAGGGTACTGTTATTTTGCCTATCTTTTATTTAATAAAGTTGTCGGTTCAAATGGTACGCTTGCGTATTCTAAACCAATTTTAATTGGTAAGTTTAATTGGATAGCAAGATATTGCGATGTTGATGATAGGGTATTAATATTTTAATCAAATATTTGTTGCTTTATATTTAATATGCAGAGGCAATCATATTTCTAATATCTAGGGAAAAAAGGGTATTTTTAAAGAATAACCAAAATATAAAGTACTAGCTGTGGATACCCGGCTTCGCACGTTGAAGTGGAACTAATTTTATTATAATCCATTAGATATCATTGCATAATAATCAGTGGTACCCGGTTTTATAGAACTCTCCCCTACGTCAAAATGACCATTAGATAGTGTACCGAAAAAGCAAAATATTTTAGTGGGATTGTGATTATTACCAAATACTTCGTCTAGTTCACTACTGTGGTATTAGTAATCAGTTTGATCTTTGCCAAAGCGATTACGATTAAAATTCAATTCAATTAAAAAACTCAAAAATGTAAAAAACATAACGATTGAAGCGATTAGGCCAATGTGGGCCTGCAGGAGAATGATCGGAAAATCTTGGGGACTAAAATCAAAAGTGGTTCTTTGACTCTACACCAAAGTTTTGATATATATACCCACAGCAACATATGCATCTCTTATGTGGTGGCACAAAGCCAGGAAAATGAGTAGTACTAGAGTACTACTATACTAAACAAGTTTCAAAGACTTGCCTGGAGCCACCGCAGCCATGGAGGCGCTTCCTCCACTACATTTCGTAGTGGCACTATTGGCGGCTTACAGGCTAACAATAAATGATCGTGAAGGGGTGGCCTCTATATTCAATTCTATCAAGAGCAACAACATGGTATGCATGCAATCTGATAGAACCAGCATTTGTAAAGAACTTCCAAAAATCTTTCAGGGTTCTCATACCTGAGAACGAAGAAGGTACCATGCAGGAGCTGGGCGCTCGGTTAGATACCATCTGGTACACGGATGGATCTAAAACGGAAGTTAGCACTCGAGCACAAATCAGTGGACGTAAAACAGGAGATGCGTTCAGCATAAACCTGGGCAGCCACGCTACTTTCGTTGTCTTCCAGGCAAAAATAACGGCTATCACAGCCAGTGCAAAGGAAATGATACGGAGGGCTTATGCAAATAAGTGTAACTGTATCATGACCGATAGCCAGGCAACACTAAGGGTCTTGGAAAAAGTGGAAACACAATCCAAAGTTGTAAGTCACTACCTCGACGTGCTAGTGGCACTGGCACGACAGAGCAGCTTAACGTCGAGGTTACTGCCTGGACACGCTGAAATAAAAGGCAACAAAAAAGCAGATGCCCTCGCTAAAGCAGCTGCAAAACAACACCTAGTAGGACCAAAACCAACTTACGGGATAGCTTATTTGACCGCAAATGGGGCCAGGGACGTGCCCAGCCAACTTTTTTGAGGGGGGAGCAATCTTCAATTTTCCAACTGAATAAATAAAAATTGCCAACTTTTTCAAGGTTTTTTTTTGTCAAAAAGACTAGCAAAAATCCTCTAATTATTCAAGAAATGTTAAATTCATTGACAAATTTTATTTTCAAAAGTGCGGTTTACCGTTACCGTTAGGGAAAACCTTATCTTGCCCTCTAGCAAATATTTTTATGGATTATTTTTTGAATTTTTTATTTTTATATTAAAAGTGCCGTCATTAAAAACTTTTTTATTACTTTAATTGACTTGGGTTGATAAAATTTATTCAACTTATTTTTGGTTTAGCAGCTTTTGCCAACTTGGCCAACTATTAAATGATTTTGCCAACTCCTTAAAATATTGGAGGAGGAGGCTCCCCCCCATCCCCCCCCTGTACTCGTCCCTGAAGGGGGCAAAAGAATCGTGGATGTTTATTAATGGGCCTTCCAACGACAAAAGAAAACACGAATTCTCAAGCCGAGTAGATCACAGCTGAGGAAGACAGTAGGACTACTCACAGGATACACTGGTGGAAATATTTCTCTGAAAAAGGAAAGTCTGCAGAAGTCTTACAAACTCTGTAAAAGTCTAATTCGGAGTTTTCAGAGAAATATTTGCACCAGTACACTGCTGTCTAAATAGACACCTCAAGATTATTGAGGTTGTAGAGCAGTGGTTCTCAAATGTATTCCTCTGGCGGCACCCTACAGTCATTAAAAAAATTCACGGCACCCCTATCATTCGCTTTTTTGAAATTAAAATTTCTCATATAAAATTTTTTTGTTGCGAAAAATTTCGTGGCACCCCTGCAGAGCTGGGAAAGTTACTTTTGAAAAGTAACTAGTTACAAGTTACTCGATTAATATACCTTTAGTTACTTAATAAGACAGTTACTTTTGAAGTAAGTAACTTAGTTACTTGAAACAAGTTACTTATGTAGTTACATTACATTACCCAAACTCTTTTACAATTTTTAATAGTACAACTACAAATAATACAATTAACTTAACAATTAAATTAAAAATTAACAATTTTGATTAAATACGGTAACAGTATAGTGTAAAAAATATTACAATTTATTGGCTTTCAACAAAACTAAGTTTTTAAAATTCTTGTCTGACAACGCATGCCGTCTAGGCGAATTGATGAACGTCGCCCCTTCCTTTCCTTTTAAAAATAATTAAACCTTGGAAATCTTAATGTCAATTTACAATTTATTTAAGTTACTGTAAAAGTAACTTAGTTATTTTTAAAATAACTTAATTAATAGAAAGTAACTTAGTTCCAAAAAAGCAACTAAGTTACTTATAAAAATAACTTAGTTACAGTTACATTAAAAAAATAACTATAAATCAGTTACTTACAGTTACTTGCAATATTAAAGTAACTAAGTTCCTAGAAGTAACTAAGTTACTGAAAGTAACTTTTCTGCTCAGTTACTTCCCAGCTCTGCACCCCTGTGGGAGACTCGCGGCACCCTCTTTGAAAAACACTGTTGTAAAGAATCCCACATGTAGAAATTTGAAGAGGAAGAAATTCCACACCACATACTATGTGTGTATGTCCAGCCCTAGCGTCAGTCCACGAAACTACGACACCTCGGCTGTTTACATCCGAGAAAATTACCTGAGCATACCCATCAGCTGTATACTCAATTTAGCGTAGGGGGCAGGAGGGGGGCAATGTCCCGGGCGGCACGTCTGGGGGGCGGCAGGGAACGGCCGTGCTGATGATGGATAGATGGCGCGAAATAGTTAAAAATAAAAGAATTGATAATAAAAGGTTGGTAAATTGCGGTAACGACTATTGGATCTTCCATGTCAAACCAACTAGTCACTCAAATTGACCATCACAGATTTCTTTGAAACTCTGGTTAATTATACTCTTTAATATCCTGAATTCAAATATAATTTTTTTTTATTCTAGCTCTTATAATTTTTGAGTTATTTAATTTTAAAAATCGCAAAAACGACATTTGTTTTGTTTGCGCTCAACGATACAAAATGTTCTAACTTCTGTTCTATAAGTCCTACATAGTTGTGTAATAACTCATTTTAAAGAGTATTTAAAGGGCTTTAATTTGATGTGAATCTTAACTATTTTCTAACAAAAATGAAAATTTTGGAAAACCTCAAAAAATGTTTTTGACATTTTTTTTGAGTTAGTGTTTTTTGAAAATTGTAATAATAAAATATATTTTTTATAATGACGACTTGGTGAATACTTTATAAAAATTTCAGAGTGGGATCATGATGGGATCGTGGTCTTTTGGGTTTCATCAATCATGGGTTTTTGCGATTTTTAAAATTAAATAACTCAAAAACTATAAGAGTTAGAATTAAAAAAATTTATATTTGAACTCGGGATGTTAAAGAGTAAGTATAATTAACCAAAGTTTCAAAGAAATCTATGATGATGAATTTGAAAACTATTTATTTTTGGTAGATTTCATATGGAATGACCCTATTTCATATATATGTTACCGACAATTTGCGAAATCCGGCAATTTGCAAAATGCCTAGGTAATCTGCAAACCGACTAAGTCGTCAGCTAATATGCAAATTCACTAGTACTTTAGGAAATCTGCAAAATGGCTACGGTGTTTCAGGCAATTTGCAAATTGTCTATATTGTTAGTTAATGTGCTAAAAAGCGATATTTTAAATAGATAATTTTAAAAGAACCATTTATTAAAACATAGCTCGTTGAACATTTTACAATTTTAATTTTATTTTTTTTATTTTTTATTTAATTACATTTTATTTTACAATAAAAACTATAAACCTATAAACATTAGGTTACTTATTTTTACATGGATTAGAAAAGTGACAGCGACTATTACACATTATTCCATTTTTCAGGCATTTGCATGATTTATTTATGCACTTCTTTGTACAATTACATTTCAACATTCCCTGACCACCTGTAGAAGCAGCAGTTGCCACTGCCACCCGAAGACTAATTTCGTCTGCAGGTACATCTTCTGCATGTATAAAGTTTTGTGTCACCGGTTCAAATTCATTTCGACTGTAGCATTTCTGAAGGAGCACCGACGTAATTCGCCAATTCAAACAATTAGAAATGTAAGACAAAAACGTATTACAGAATATGGTACATCAAACCAAAACATACAAGTAAGTACAAGAAACCGTTTTCAGCCAATTAATGTAGATGAAGAAGAAATTGAAACAAGTGAGCCTAAAACAAGGAAACCACCCCCAATATTTGTACCGGGTGTCCAGGATATAAAACCACTGCAAGATATACTCAATCGGGTCGCCAAAGGTGGCTTTAGCTTGAAAATTGGGGGAGACAACACAAAAATTCAACCCGAAAAATCAGAAAACTACACGGCAATCTTGAACGCACTGAAAACAGCAAATGTTGAAAATCACACGTTCCAACTCAAAGATAAAAGATCGTTCCGAGTAGTTATAAAAGGAATTCATTTCTCAACAAAAATAGAAGACATTTCTCAAGAAATCGAAGCCCAGGGGCATAAAGTGAGCAGAATTTCAAATATGTTACATAAAGTTACAAAAACACCCCTTTCAATGCACCACGTCGAATTGCTTCCTCACGAAAACAATAAAAACATTTACAGAATCAACCGATTACTGAGTACAGTTGTTACGGTTGAGCCACCCCACCAGAAGCGGGAAGTGGTGCAGTGCCAAAAATGCCAACGGTACGGACACACGAAGACTTACTGCAGCCGTAAACCCAGATGTGTGAAATGTGCACAAGATCACCTCTCGAAGGACTGCAAAAAGAACATAAACGTAAAACCAACATGCGTACTATGCGAAGAAGAACACCCTGCCAACTACAAAGGGTGTTGGGTCTACAAAGAGATTCGAGATAGAAAATTTCCCTCCCTAAGACCAAAACAATTGTACCCATCGTTACCAACTACCTCTTTACTTAATTCAGAACAATTGTACCCATCATTGCCAACAAATTCTTTATCTGCTCCGAAACAATTATACCCATCATTGCCATCAACCTCTTTAACTAATCCGGAACAATTATACCCATCATTACCAACTGCCCCGTTACCTAAACCACCCCTACAACAAACAAGAGTGTTCCACCAAAGAAAATCACACACAGCTGCTGCAAGTGGCCAAAGTCAAACACAGGCAGAATGTAGCCAACAAACAACCCATCAGCCGGTGACATTCAACAACACAAGCCAAATGGAAATGATGAACAAACTAATGGATAGAATGGACCAGTTGCTGTCTATCCTATTACAATTACTGTCGAAACTGCCATAATGCTATACCAAATAAAAATAGCATTATGGAATGCCAATGGCTTGTCCAACCATGGGCAAGAGTTACAAAAAATTATTCAACTACAAAAAATTGATATCGTTTTGATTTCAGAAACCCACTTCACAAAAAGTAGCCATTTTAAAATGCCAAACTACACAACTTACCACACAAATCATCCAGATGGCACCGCCCATGGAGGTTCTGCAATAATAGTCAGGAATAAAATAAAACACCACGAATTGCCCAAATTCCAACGCGAAAATACGCAAGCATCAAGTATTGTGATTGAAGACTTAAACGGTCCAATAACGTTGTCGTCTATATATTGTCCACCTAAGCATAAAATTAAAAAAGACGATTTTCTGGAACTAATCAACACCCTTGGTCATAGATTCTTGATGGGCGGAGACTTTAATGCTAAGCACCAACACTGGGGTTCAAGAACAACAAATCCTCGTGGTAGGGAACTTATGAAGGCGATCGAGTTTAAGGGCCTAGGCTGGCTCTCGACAGGTGAGCCAACATACTGGCCTACAGACAGAGAAAAGATACCGGATCTCCTAGACTTTTGCGTTACAAAAGGTATCACGCCAAACTATCTGCGGGCAGACTCTTGTCTAGATTTATCATCTGATCACTCGCCGATTATAGTCACTTACAGTTCCAAAATCCTGACTAGGGAAAAACCACCTTCACTGCACAATAAATACACTGACTGGGAGCTGTTCAAGTCAATAATTACAGAAAAAATCAATTTAAAATTCCCACTAAAATCCGAATATGACATCTTCATGGCAGTGGAGCATCTAGTGAAGACAATACAAGGGGCCGCATGGAATTCAACTCCCGAAAAAGAGTTTGATAAAAAAGAGTCCTGTCCAGATCACATAAAAAAGGAAATAATCAATAAGCGCAAAATTCGTGGAATATGGCAGAATACAAGACATCCGAGCGATAAGAGGAACCTAAATCGTGCCAACAAAAAACTCAAAAATAAATTACAAGAATTAAAAAACTCATCGTTACAAATTTACCTTGAAAATCTAACACCAACTGAAGCGACGGATTATTCTTTGTGGAAGGCCACCAAAAGACTTGGGAAAGCAATCCCATTTTTTCCCCCAATTAGAAAACCCGATGGAAATTGGGCGAGATCAGACGAGGAAAAGGCGAGTGTGTTTGCAAAACACCTTGAAAGTGTTTTTAGGCCCTTCCCTTCAGAAATACCTGAAAAGGAAAACAAACAACTAGAAGAACTTATAAGAACACCCCCTAAGTCAACAATTCCTATCAAACCTTTTACAGTGAAGGAAGTGAAGAAAATAATCCAAACAAGTTTAAATCCCAATAAATTATCCGGGGTACGACCTTATTACTGGTAGAATTCTGAAAGAATTACCTGAGCAAGGATTAAAGGCCATCACTTATATCTACAACGCTATGCTTAGATTAAATACTTTTCCAGCCCAATGGAAGAGTGCTCAAATCATCCTTGTCCCTAAACCTGGTAAACCTCCCCACGACGTCTCATCGTACAGACCCATAAGTCTATTGCCAGTGTTGTCGAAAGTATTTGAAAGACTTTTACTACAGAGAATCCAACCAGAGTTAGACAAAAACAAAATAATACCCCAACATCAATTTGGTTTCAGAAAACAGCACTCCACAATAGAGCAGGTGCACAGATTAGTTGACGTCATTAAGAGAAGCTTTGAGGAGGGACGCTATTGTTCGGCGGCATTTATTGATATATCCCAAGCCTTTGATAAAGTTTGGCACAATGGACTGCTCACAAAAATCAAAAGGACGTTACCTAACTTTTACCTGTTCATGAGGTCATACCTTGACGAAAGAATGTTCCAAGTGAAGTATCGCGATACTTATTCAAAATTCCATCCAATGGCTTCAGGCGTGCCCCAAGGTAGCATATTGGGACCATTACTATATCTAATCTATACGTCGGATCTTCCAACAACAAAATTCACAACCACAGCTACATTTGCGGACGATACTGGTATTATGGCTACGCACGTAAACCCTACCCAGGCCACACAGGACCTACAAGTGCACTTAAACGAGATACAAAAATGGTTAAAGAAATGGAGAATCAAAGCCAACGAGTCAAAATCGGTACATGTTACTTTCACGACAAGAAAAGGAAACTGTCCTCCTGTAATCTTGAACGGCCGTCCCTTACCTCAGTCGGACGAAGTAAAATACCTAGGTATACACTTGGATAGACGTCTCACATTTAAAAAACATATTTGGACTAAAAGAAAGCAGCTCGGGCATAAATTTAGAGAAATGTTCTGGCTACTGGGCCGCAAATCAAAACTTACGCTTGAAAATAAGCTACTGCTATATAAAGTTATCATGAAACCAATATGGACTTATGGCATCCAACTATGGGGAACGGCAAGCAATTCAAACCTGGAAATATTGCAGAGATTCCAATCAAAGATACTA
Organism: Cantharis rufa; assembly: GCA_947369205.1. NCBI lineage: Eukaryota > Metazoa > Arthropoda > Insecta > Coleoptera > Cantharidae > Cantharis > Cantharis rufa. The sequence goes on along the minus strand of OX376309.1, from coordinate 15,877,466 downwards.
CGCACAATCACAAACGCACACTGGTATGTTCCAAATACAGTTATCCATAAGGACCTCAAAGTAAAATCTGTGAAAGAGGAAATAAAATCCTGGAGCGAGAAATACCAGACCAAGTTGAGTCAACATCCAAACCAACTGGCCGTCACCCTCATTGAGGACCCAACACAAATTCGAAGATTAAAGAAATACCATCCCTTGGATCTTACCAGAAGATTCGATAACAAAAATCAATAATGGAATATAGTTGTAATGGAGAAGTCATGCCAATGGACATGTAACTTCTATGACATTAAAGTTAAATCATTTACTGAATGTTTGTAAAAAAACAGATTGTAAATACATAGGATGTCAAATAAAAAAAAAAAAAAATTTCTGAAGAACTCCTGCTCTAGTGCCAATTTTATAAAATCCCTCTTCTTCGCCAAGAACTACACCTAACATATTCCTTGGATCTGTTCGATCTGTTCTGTTATACATGCAGAAGATGTACCTGCAGACGAAATTAGTCTTCGGGTGGCAGTGGCAACTGCTTCTTCTACAGGTGGTCAGGGAATGTTGAAATGTAATTGTACAAAGAAGTGCATAAATAAATCATGCAAATGCCTGAAAAATGGAATAATGTGTAATAGTCGCTGTCAATAGTTCTAATCCATGTAAAAATAAGTAACCTAATGTTTATAGGTTTATAGTTTTTATTGTAAAATAAAATGTAATTAAATAAAAAATAAAATTAAAATTGTAAAATGTTCAACGAGCTATGTTTTAATAAATGGTTCTTTTAAAACTATCTATTTAAATTATCGCTTTTTACATTGCCTAGTCAATGTGAGTTTGTTACATACTCAAAAAGCACATTAACTAACAATATAGACAATTTGCAAATTGCCTGAAACACCGTAGCCATTTTGCAGATTTCCTAAAGTACTAGTGAATTTGCATATTAGCTGACGACTTAGTCGGTTTGCAGATTACCTAGGCATTTTGCAAATTGCCGGATTTCGCAAATTGTCGGTAACATATATATAAAGAATTTAATAATATGGTTACTGTCAGACTTTCATCACCACTCGCTGGGCTTTGATTTTCTTTCTATTAGAAAGAGGACAATTTTCTGAGCATTTTGAGACCGCACTTCGATGCGGATTATCCAGTAGTTTTTGAGAAAACGGCATTTGAAAATCAAAATTTTACATGCATTTTACATAGGGAATTGATCCGCTCCCGAGTTCTATTGACGGTGCGTGCATTCTGATATAGTCTTAGTGTTGGCAGTCAGTCGCGATTGTGACCCGGTCGGGTGCATATCGAGCGTTGCTTACGAGTTTCACCCCTTTCGAGTTGCACCTTTGGCGTGGTTGGGCTACCTAGAGGGATGTTTTTAGCTACCCTCCGCTCCGGTCCCCTCCGCTCCGGGCGTTACGCGCCGTTTTGACGAACGCAACCAAGGCACTCGAGATTCTAACCTAAAAACGAGTTCTGCGTTTATTTTTTAAATTATTGCATAATGTTGCGTAATACACCCGATGTACACCCGGGTGTGTCACAATCGCGTCTGCCTGCCAACACTAAGACTATATCAGAACGCACGCACCGTCAATAGAACTTTTATGTTAATAAATTTCCCTATCTAAAATGCATGTAAAATTTTGATTTTCAAAAGCCGTTTTCTCGAAAACTAATGGATAATCCGCATTTTTGCTTTTTTTATTATACACAGAAAATTGTCCTCTTTCCTATAGTGTAGGTGTCGAGGCTCAATTCTTGGTGATGAAAGTCTGACAGTTCCCGAACTTGGCATTTCTAGTTAACCTCCAAGACAAATTAAGAAGAGACACATTTTTGGCGATAGAAGTGCAGACGCCTGTTTATCGCCCGAAGATGATTTAGGGCAAAAAAATAATTTCTTCATTAGATAGAGTAACTGCTGAAATTCAAGATAGATTCCAGCAGCTTCAGAAATTGGTAAAAAAATATGCCTTCCTAAGGTCTTCGATATTGATATTTATTAAAAAAAAAACTTTTTTTGCAAAAATTGGGGGGGGGGGGCAAATTTAAGGTTTGCCCGGTGTATCATAAATCCACGCTACGCCACTGCGCGGGGTGCAATAACAATAACCCTAGAGCTTCAGTGCAAATAGGCATGGAACCACAACCCCATTCAGTAATAATAATAATCGTAACTAAGGAAATTATTTATCACGCTCACGAGAAAAAATATTTCTACCCGAACAGATAACATATACAATAGTTTTATGTACTGACCCAGTAAACACAAAACTCCATGGGATGTTATGCGACTTCCTATTTTGATCCCACGTATAACATCTTTTTGTGCCATCTATTAGTTGTTGCATAGCGGTTAATCGCATAACGTCATATCTAAAACTTCTAGGAGATGTTTATGAGATATGTTAGTAGTATTAGTAGAAGTTCTATGTGACATCTTATACTGCTCCTTAAAAGTCGGACATAAGAGTAGACAGGGACGTCCCAGAGAAGTTAACAGGCACTAGATCAGAACATCACACTTCTCGACGGGTAAACTATGTTACATATCTATAACAGGTTTGTGTTTACTGGGGAAGAATATGCTGTAACCTGCTCAATATATTCCACTTCCCAAGATTTCGTGAATAACTTACAAAGGTCACAAAAAGCATATGTTTAAAAGATTATCGAGGCTCCAGCTACGGTAAAAGTTTCAACACCAATTTCACCCAAAAATGTAGGTTCAAGGTGGTTAGCATTATTTTGTCCTAAATCAAAATAAGTGAATTACAAGTTGTTCGCTTTTTAAATGTTTTGGTTTGGATTTTTACGATTTATTTTTGAGTATTGTGAATGTTTTACAATTTTAACCAAGTTTGACGATTTGCCTTGAAGATGAGGGTAACTTCCCGAAACTAGTCGGCACTAATTATTATACATTGATATAACACACTATAATAGTGCAAGGCAGTTTTATTTAATTGAAAAAGTGTTCCACCAACCCTCAATAAAATAACTTTGTGGCAAAAAGCTTATTCAAGTTCAAACATTTGACATCAATTTCACCCAAAAATATGACGTTGGAAAAGAGCATAAATATGTATTGCTTTCCCCAAAGGTTTGGTTTTCAGATGCTGAAACGATGAAAATAAAAGCTGATTGAAACTCAAACAATGCAGTTTTAACCTGACACCTATCTTAAACTTGGAAGAGAACCACTGTGTGTGTCTATAGCCTCATTTTCAAAGATAAAACATAATGTAAAGCTTTGGATGGGTTTATAAAAGAATAATCTATCTAAATAATAGATCAAGCCACACACATTTGTTGATTTATTATTTCCAGATACAGCCTCGACCAAAAGTAAGGAGCCACCCAGAATACGGTATCTGTTGAAAATATTGACAAAAAAACTACCTAGAATTATGTTAATTCGTCTTAATGAAACATTGCAACAAGCACAATTATGAAATAGTATGCAATTTTTATTTGCAGGTAAATTTTAAAAGATTTACATCTAATTCTATTATCAGTAATATTTTTAGCCGAAAGGAAAACTACTTAAAATTAATTTTTTTAAATTTTTAGTTGTTTTAGAAATGTAAAAATTTTAAATTTTGTTTAGGACATGTAACATACATTTTTAAATTTTTAATAGAGTTTGTGCCCAATAGAAATAGAACCGTCAATCATAATAGTTGGTAACATTATTTTTAAAAGGTAAAAGTAATCATTTCTATGAATGCATACCTAAATAAGCGAGAGAGTTGCATTGCCGCTTAAACTACAAGGGTTCAAGGTATGCAAAGAACCACCCATATAGTCAACCGATTCATTAGTCGCTAATATGAGATGAAAAGATGTTTAAAATTAATATGGTCAACTGTTTTTAAAAAGATAAAACATACGAAGTGTTTACATCATCATTGGCGTAAAATCAGATTTTAGTCTTTAAAATCAGATATTTGTCAATTTAGATAATTTTAATCTTCGCTGTCAGAACTAAATATTAATTCACTTTCGGAAAAATCTGAATCAAAATTTATAATTAAATCATCTATGTGCACATTCAGGATATATTCATTTTCTATAAATTTAGCTTAAATTTTTTTACTTTATCACATGCAGATTTTGTAACACCTATACAAATAAAAAATGTAAAACAATTTTGACCACCTGTAGTTTTAAAAAAAAATTCAAAATTAAAACAATTTGTAACATATTGCAAGAAAGCAACTGTGCGCTACTGAATGATTTAGCATTCTTTAATTGCTTGGAGATATCTTGAAGGCATAGTCTACGTTGATTGATGGTTCTATTGCTATTTGGCACAAACTCTAGTGGCTCCTTACTTTTGGCTAAGGCTGTATTTTGTAATAATACAAATGGCTTTTTTTACGTGTAGTCTCTCTCACTCTCTCTCATACGTATGTATGTTGAAAAAACCAATTAAAAATGAAATGGAAAACATCAATCAAATGCTAGCCACTGTTGGGAAAAATAAATCTCGATTCTGACTACTACCCCATTGAACTACAAGCAAAAAAAAACTAGTTAGAGAACAAATTTAACTGCATTTATTATAAAATGTTTATCAAAAAGTACAAAAAGTATATGTAACAAGTATGAATCTTCTAAAACAAAAAGTTATTTGTTAAGATTTACCAACACCATCCTTCAATAGCAACTTTTTCAAAAAATTTTTCAAACACTGATTTTGACAAAAACCCACCTGCAAAGATTTCGTAAAATCTAGGGATAAATTGGATTTCTAAAAAGATTATATAATCCAAATAAGGAATCTTGTTCCTAAAAATAAAAAATGTGGATTATAAAAATTAAAAAGAAACATTCTTACTTTTCCAGCTCTTGTATCAGCAGTGGACTTTGTGGAACTGATATAACCAATATGGATCTTATAACATCAAGCAAATCAAGCTGATTTTGAATAACATTCAATGAAATTTGTGGTAAGCTCATTATTTGAAGGATGTCACGAATATCAACATAGAATTGATTGTTAATGCGGTACAAATATATTGCATGTCCATTAAAAACTAAAAACAAAATAAAATTTAAACCTTGTACATTTAGTTCACATAGACAGTTTACCTGACTTTCCAATAAGTTTCCCATTAGTAATTTCATTTATACCTATTTTATTTATGAATTTCATATTTGACATGGTATGGTAAGTAAAATTGTATAACTCCAATAATTTCTCAGTCGTGAGAAAATTAAGCACCACAGTAACGAAATTTTGTAAATAAGTAGAAGATATTAACATAATTTCTTCTTTTATTTTATTGAAAATTGATTCCCACAGGGTATCCATTATAGAAATCTCACGTAATAAATATTGAATATAATATAGAGGAGCTATATTTTTATTGCGTATATTCATAAATATTAAAAATTCTAATTGTTGTTTCAAATTGTTCTTGACAAAATTAGAATCATGGACAGTATCTACAGATGGTACATATACTGCTGGTAAAGATGGGACTTGAATTATCAAATTATTTCTGTGGGATTCCTCATCAGATGGTATATGTATCGGTAAGTTATTTGCAATTATCATTTTCTTAAAGTAATGTGGAAAAATATAGTCGTATTCTAAACCTGATTGTAAAAGTTTGTATGTCTCTTCTGCAGTGGGAACAATCCCTTGTTCAATTTCATTGAAAGTGGGATACAGGTAAATATGCTTTATACATGGAACAGCATCCACAGCTAATTGTTGTTGTTTCTAAAAAAAAACTATATATACAGCAAATGTTACATTGATTTTATTATTAGATGGAAAACAATGCTTCTCCAAAAAAATAACATAAAGCCCACATCACACAACGCTTGTTTTTCTGATTGATTGCATCCTTGTTTCTTTGCTGGGTTCCTAGCAGCTTGGTTCTAGATGGCTTCTGTGCGTTGTCTGCTTCAAACGCACTTTATGGTTTCAATGCGCACGCAGGTAGTGACAGTAATTAAATAAACTCAACTAAATATACAATTTTATCATGATACAATAAACTTGCAATTTCATGTATGCAATTTTATATCTAACCATAAATAAAAATACAATCTTCAATATATCACAGATATCTATCACGGAAACAAGCAAGCAGGCCAGCAGTGATGTCATTTTCCATCAAGCAATCCATCAGCAAAACAAGCGTTGTGTGATGTGGGCTTACTAGTAGAGGGCACGAGGTCCGCATTTTTGTAAATTTTGCCACTTATCGTGCTGAAAGATCAGCCCTCGAATAACAATTCCCCGAAGCTGTTCGACCAGATGGCCAGAAATTTTCGAGAAAATCGACATTGAAATATTGCTTAAGGTTTATGAAGACTAGATGTAAAGCAAATGTCAATAGGCGCTTCGTGGCGTTAAGGTTAGCAAGCGATCCCATAAATGGTGGGTCCCTGGTTCGGTTCTCACTTTTGCCAACCTTTTTTTTTTAATTTTTTTTTCAATACGCATATCAACGTCATTTACGTGTAAAATTGATCAAAGTTATGCTTGTTGACTAACAAGATTTATGATAAATTAAATGTTGGTACAAAAATTAAGAACGTAGGGTAGGGTATTAATGTATCGTTTATTTTAGTAATAATTTCCAAACATAACACAAAAACTTACATTAATAATTATACGTACAAAATATAGTAACTTTTCACTCCACGGCCGGGGTTTCGCAGGAGCCCGGATGATATTCGTCGTCAAAGCAAGGGAAACAAAATGTTACGCGGCACCTTGAACACTGCACAAATGACGCATTATTGCAGGAACATTTTTTTTCAAATTGTCTATGAAAAAACACTTCGTTTACATTTACAAAAACGTCTCTATCCTCACACAGCAAAGAACTAAATTAAACTGAAAGAATTTTTCACAAAAATATTAAGGGAATGTATTATACTACATAAAGTTCACACCAAAATAGTACATAAAAAACTAATTTATGGGTTTACAATGCGTCACTCTAATTTATTACCAAAGTGTTATTTTTAAGCTAAAGCTGCCGATCGTCATAAAATTTAGAGTAGTTTAAAATTTTTACCATATTTATATAAATACCTATTTTATTTATTTCATTTAAATATTATTATTTTGCTTAAAAGTGACATTAATTAATAATAAATAGTAATTAATTAAATGGCAGCAGACTTACACAGTACTGTAAATGACGTGATATGCATTTAAAAAAAATTAAAATGAAAAAAAAAAGGTTGCCAAAGGTGGGAATCGAACCGCGGACCCATCGTTTACAAGACTTCTTCCTAACGTCAACGCCATAAACCGTCTGTTAACATTTGCGTTACATCTTGTGTTCATAAATCACATAGCAATATTTCAAAGTCGATTTTTGTCGATTTTGGTCGAACGGCTTTGGGGAATTGTTATTCGAGGGCTCTTTCAGCACGATAAGTGGCAAAATTTAAAAAAATGCGGACCTCGTGCCCTCTACTAGTTAAATCAAAGAGAGAAGTTTCCAAAAAAGGTCAAAACTTTTGTTTAAGGTAAAATATTAAATCTGTATTATTACATTATATAATTTCCTACACAAATTTTGCATAGAAAGAAATCTGAGCAGAAATTGTTTAATGTAAGACAGCCATTAGGCTTAAAATATTAGGTTACAATCTAGAGTTTGTGCCAAATAGAAATAGAACCGTCAATCAACGTAGGCTATGGCTCCAAGATATCTCCAACCAATTAAAGAATGCTAAATCATTCAGTAGCGCACCATGGCTTTCTTGCAATATGTTAGAACTATTTTAGTTTTACATTTTTTTTCAAAACTACAAGTGGAAAAACTGTTTCACATTTCTTATTTGTATAGATGTTGCAAAATCTGTATATGATCAAGTCAATGAAAAAAAATGAAAAATGAATTTCCTGGATGTGCACATAGACGATTTAATTATAAATTTTGATTCAGATTCTTCCGATAGTGAATTAATATCTAGTTCTGACAGCGAAGATTAAAATTATCAAATTATATAAATAAACAAATGTCTTATAAATACGCGGCAAGATTAAAATCAAATTTTAAAATAAGTAAAATAATTTTATTTTACTATGCCAATGATGTTTAAATACTTCATATGTATTATCTTTTTAAAAACAGTTAACCATATTAATTTTAAACATCTTTCCATCTCATATCAGCAACTAATGAATCAATTGACTATATGGGTGGTTCTTTGCATACCTTGAACCCTTGTATTTTAAGCGGCAATGCAACTCTCTCGCTTATTTATGTATGCATTCCTAGAAATGCCTATTCTCACCTTTTAAAAATAATGTTACCAACTATTACGATTGACGGTTCTATTTCTATTTGGCACAAACTCAAAGTTTATTTTTTTATTTTTTTTATTCATTTATTCAAGACTACTATTTCACGAATGTGTAAATCACATTGACAATGATTTTATAAAATTTAAACTAGCTAGCGACACTCCCAAGAAAAGGTAAAAATTAGTTAGTTTTCTTCCTTGGAAGTGCCGATATGTGTGAGTAAATTTGCAATTCTTACCCAACCCAAAAAAAATTAATTACCTGTAGATCAAAAATTGCAAGTTTTCTTTTTACAAGTAATTCATTGATGCAAATTTGTTTCTCTTTGTCCACCAAAATGACGGCAACTTCTTGTAACTAAAATATTTTTAAATCATATGAAGTTAGCTTATTCATAAAACAACATTTGAGGTACTAGTCACAACAGATGTTCTATATACATTGCTTATAGGCTACATATATACGTTCAGTCATTCAAAAAATTTACAATCGCAAAAGAAAGTATTACTATCTACTCACAAGGAAAGCTTCCTTGGTGTCTCACCACTTTAGATATGTGGTAAATTTATAACGTAAAATAGGATACAAAATCGAATTTTTCAATAAAACCAACGCCAAAATACATCATTTTATAACTAATAATACATATAATTTTTTCGCAGCAACCACTTAATATCTTCAGGGGTAAACCATGCTTCAAAATTTTAACTCGCATAAAGCATTCTTTAAAAAAAGAGAAAACTGTTGGGTGTTTTTCCCTAAAAATAATAATTCCTTTCTTAACTTTGCCATGTGTCACTATTTTTGAATATTCAAAAATTCAATTTTTCATCCTATTTTTGGAAAGCAACTATACCCCCTAAAGCCGCCTATCAGCAGCTAAAAAAAATTAGAAGTTTTATATGTATTTTTCAATCCTCGATCGCAAATCCAAATCGGTGAGGACACCAAGGAAGAAGAAGGCCTAAAAAGCTAGCATTAACCGTTTCGCCATTTGTACTCACTCCTATTTTTTTTATTAAATAAATTTAATATTGATAAACACTCAACCGCAAACATATTACAATATAAATTATAAAATATAAAAAACTAAATGCTAACCTCATTTGATATTTTCACAATCGTAGCTACCAGGTATTTTTCGGAAACTAAATTAAAAAATTCTTCAAATGACTCTTCAGACCATAAAGTATTGATATACTGTGGTTGAATTCTACCTAACCTTGCTCTAATTGCTTGCCGAGGCAATTCAGAAAATATCTTATTCAAGAATAACAATTTTGTTTTATAAACAGTCGATAAAGTTCCATAATCAATAAAAAAGACCTACAATATTGTAAAACAATAAAAATACAAAAAAACATATTAGTTACTAACTTTTACGTAAGGCTTTGTATGCAGAATCTTTACCACTATCCCTCGATAATATTGGTCATTATATGTGACAACACAATACAAACCACATTTTACCAAATGTACGGGAATCTTGTGATTGGTAGCATATTCTTTATACCACAACCTTAAAATTCAAAAATAGTTCAATTCCTAACACAATGTGATAAATAAAAACTCACTGCATGTTATCGTGCATTTCCTGAAATTTTCCGATTTCTGTTTGTAAAGTTATCCAAAACTTGGAGAGATCGTAAACATCAGTAACAAACACTTCAATCGCATCACCCATTTTCTTATCCTCTGGAATAAACTGGCGTGGAATAACATCATGTAATTTCATCACATTTGGAGGGTAATCAACATTATTGCAAATATTCTCCTAAAATCAATAAAACAATATTATTTGAAATTCAATCAGGTTTTATTTATAGCAAAGAAAAAATAAAAATAAACCAAAAAATTCGACTACGGTGAAAAATGTTATACTACAAAGGCTTTATACTTCAGGTAATTAAAAAATTAAATAAATGTAAGTATAAATTAACTAAATAATAAAAAAACACAAAGAGTAAATATCTCAAAATTTTGTATACAGGGTGGCTCAACTTTGATGCCTTTATGGGGAAATCGACAACTATAGGAGATATCGAAAAATGGATAGGGCATCCTCGATCGCTTGTTTAGAGAAAAGCTCAACCCCAAAACTGGAATTAGGTATCTTTTTTTGATTTCAAGTTAGAGCCAAATGTTTGATTATTAGACTTTTCGATAAATGTCGATATTTCGATTACTTTTGAAGTTTACAAAAGTGTTAGCACTTTCTTAAGACACTTTTTTAAGGGCAACAAAATGGGGTAAAGAGATTTCAAATATCTAAGTTAGTTTCCGAGTTATAATGTAAAGTTGTTTTTTTAAATACATAGAAACCATAGTTGAATATGATATTTTTGAATTGCGTTTTCTATTCTCTTTTCTATTGTATGGTTGATATGGGATGATGTGGGGTCCATTATTTCGGTTCCCATTTTATGAAAATATATTATAAAAACAAAGAGTAACAAAAAATTAAATATGATAATAACATTTTTCTTTTTTATAAGAGAAGCTTCTTAAAAAACGCACAGTAGAATCCACTTAATGTGATCCCTTTGGGCCAAGAACATTTTGATAACATTAACCGACTGATAACAATAAGCAAATTTTAGAAAAAAACGTATTTTAGAAACGGAAAATTAAAGAATCTTAATTTACAGTGATTTTCGATAATTTCCACCTCCTGTTTTACCAAGAAATCTTTCGCTTTTTCGTCAACATCGTAAGAAAAGCAAGAATAAACTAAACTTATAAATTAAAATGCATAAAGCAAAGACCTTTTTTTAAATAGAAACACCCCATGAAACGGGAAACTTCATTAGTTTTTGTATAGAAATTGAAATGAGTGACGTGTTCTGTAAAAATATATAAAATTTCAATGACAAATCAGAAAAAGATACTTAGAAAAAGAGATTATTGTGTTGGAAATTCCTTGAAAGTGATGATAATAAGAGGCTTTTTGATCACATTATCCGGTGGTTTTTGTATGTAAATTAATTAAAGCAGCCGGTTCCCAGTCAAAATGATCACAATAACCGACTGATAACATTATCCATGATCATATTAAGCGGATTCTACTGTATTACATTCTAAGTAATTATGGTACATTGTCTCACCTTAATACTACTCTCCCCTACATTACATAAATTCTGCTCTTTATTGAGGACATTTTAATCAATAAAATTTAGACATATAAGTCAATATTCAAAATAGAAAACGAATAATTTCTTCAATTTGAAGCAGCCGAACATACTCCTTGTGAACACCTCACATAATATAAATTTTTATTTAAAATAGAAAACACAATTAAGTAAGAGCGACAGACACACACTGCTTCATCGACTATCAAGCCATCATACCACGTATGTGTTTCTGACTATTAGTCGTCATCAGTGCCGCACACTTTGTTGAAAAACACTTAATTGTGTGCACTAAAATAGCTGTGGTCTGAAGAACATGCCGGACTTCTAATGAGTCAGAAACACATACGTGGTATGATGGCTTGATAGTCGATGAAGCAGTGTGTGTCTGTCACTCTTACTTAATTGTGTTTTCTTTTTTAAATGTTAAATTTATACTGGCAAGATTGCGATAACCTTTTATCTTCAATAAATTTTTATGAAAATATGGTTTTGCAAAAATCAATTAAAAAAATGTAAAAATAATAATCAACAACCAACTACAAGAGCTATAAGAGAAGATGAGCATTATTTAGATCCTTTATTTAGTCAACCTATCTTATAAAAAATCGAAAGAGGTGTCGTGGGACACTCGGTTGGAACGAAGTCCTTACGCTATATTATTTTCATAATTTAAAATCATTTTTTCGATCATATATCGAAAAGAGGTGAGTATACCTTTTTATCGGAAAACATAAAATCGTGGCCTTACAAGAAAAAGGCACTAAGTCAAAAATGATAGTTTTGAGCAATCTGTATTTTAAAGTTTGCATTTGCGTTTATGCTTTGAGATATGACTTACTGCGTTCTTGCAGTATAGGAAAATCATTAAAATTGAGATCTATAATGCACTAAAAAAAAATAAGTAAAATTTTGACTAAAGTGCCTTTTTCTTGTAAGCCCACGAAATTATCTATTATATCAAATAATATAAAAATGACAAAATGTCAACTAAGGATTTCGAAAAATATGTATATACGAAAAATAGTATATTACTGGCCGAGCATTGAAACGTTTATTGGGAAACATAAAATTCTCTATTATATCAAATATAAAATATATTGTTTAAATCACATATCACAGATAAAACGAATTAAAACAATGTCATTAGAGCAACCCTCTATAGGTAAATGTAATAAGTGCTTGAATCATAAATAAATCGTATGGAAATCGTGGTTCGAACCTCACGTCGGACATTTTTTTTTATAATACAAATGATTTGACATGCAGAATTCAGATTTTTCAGATATAAACAAAACAATAAACCAATATGGCGGCCACTGGGTATAAAAATGTGTGATGATTTCTGCCGTTTTGGTCCTACCGTAAAAGTTCATAAACCGCGTTAAGGAACTTCGTTCCAATAAAAAATAAAATCCCAGTTATACGTAACCCTTGATTATAAAAACAGAACTTCCAAACAATACTACAAGACTTTCTGTGCTTGTATTGTATGTAAAATATTTACAAATAGTTCAATTCCCCTCGAAGTAAGCCAGAGTAAAATTGAAAAATATATAAAAGAAGCACAGGAAGTAAGATTGTGTAAAAACTATTAACCTCATAAATATTTTCCGAAAGTAACTTGATTGGAGACTGTAGTACTGCTGTTGAATTTAGAATAAGTTTTGCATATGTGGTAACATACTTGACTACAGCATCATCTTTATGAAAAAGCTTTACTTCATCATTAATCGAGAGACATAAAAATATATCCTTCAAATCGATGCACATTTCAAGTAAACTATCATAGTTATAACTACGATAATCCAATACTTCAGTAAAGTAATTCCTAAAAACCTGCAATTTTAAAAATAACAAAACAAGTGTTTATTTACTTACTGATAAGCATTAGGCAAACTGGTATACCGCAAACCTTTATCAAAATAACCAATTAAGATCCTAAGATTACTTTGCATGGCTACCGGGATTCGACAATTATTATTAGTTACATCTTGGCTTCCACTTGGTGTCGATATTTGCTTATTGTTTTCATTTCTCAATAAACCATTCCAAATTTTAAATTTTTGTTTCATTTGGGACCAACTAATGCTATCACATTGTGAATCACTGGAATCTGATGAACTTGAATCATCTCCACTTTGTCTTGATCTCCCCACTTTTACAATTGCCATACAACCTTTTCCTATAATCTAAAAAAAGTACATCCATTAAAACAGAAAGCAAAAATTGTCAGTACAACAAATTAAGAACCCATAGAGTTAAAAATTATAACAAGCTGTTCAGTCAGCTACTGCTACAGTAAGCTACAAAATCTTCAAATAACATGCTTTTATTGAAATTAAAAAATTAGTAACAAAATGCAAGTGAGCGAACTTTTCCATAAAAACCATATACCGGAAAACAAGATTAAATTCAATCAGCTATGTGTCTAACCTGGATTCTAAAAAAGAATGTGTCCAACCTCTCACAGAGGTACTTCATAATAGGTACTAGTTAGGTAATAAGTAATAAAGAAATTGCGGAGTTGTTTGCAAAACACTTTACCAATGTATTTACTCTGTACAACAAAAAACATCGCCGAAAGCTTATTAAATAAATATGTATGATTGCTTCAATGTGGAAGTTTTCTACGATGTTGAGATCTTATTGTCGTAATAAATCTTTTCAAGTACTCCTTGCAGTTGGAATCGTTATTTGACCCAAAAAAATGGAACCTCGCTAGATGTTTCCTCATTAATTCATCTCAGGTTGTCGCAGTCTGACATGCACTACATTTGAAACGCTCGGTAAATCACATTAATTTTTGTTTCAATATCAAACGTCACCTAAAAGAAATTTTTGGGAAGTAAAAAGCGCAGCTGTTTTCATAAGCTGGCTCCATAACATTCAATTAATCGCCTGTATGTTGGAATGTTGGAATTTTTTTCAGAATCAAATTGGTGTATACATTTTAAGTAGGGGAGAGTTGTTCAAAATGAGAATGATGAGTCATATGAGGACATTCGATTTCTCGCTGATTTTCCATCTTTTCTAATTCATGTCGTAGTCAATTCAAATGAGAGTACCAAAGTGTCATAGTAAAAACTTGCTATTGTATGATGACCTTTAAGTTGATAAACATTAATTTTCATAACTTTATCATTATCATCATCATCGTCATGATCATCATGTTCTAGGTCGCAAATATCTATGAAGCATCAAAAAAAACTTATATTTTCAGTCGTAAAACTAGGACACCAGGAAGTCTGATTATAGCACTGGTCCAAGATGAGCATGGCTGAAGCACTTCGAGCAATTTATGTTTTTTTAAGTTTTATTAATAAAGTATTAGAGTTTCATTTTTTGAAAGATTGTTTTTGGTTGAAATAAGCAAAAATGTTTGACCTGGATTTTACATAGCTTCTTACGAATACTACATTTTATCTAAACGTTATTTGCTTATTTTCAATAAACGATTATTCTCCACAGCCAAATACTTTCTTAAAATTGAAAACCATATTTTCGAATAGTCTAAGTCTTACATTTAGACTTTACTTGAGGTTTTTTTTATAATTTTATATAAAATTTTATGTTGTAAACCTAAACATTTTTGTCTCCCCATTTTAAACAACTCGGCCCTATCTTACATATTGAAGTTACACATAAAATTCATCATAAGATTCATTAAATAATAAAAAATTATTATTTATAAGGTAGATTACTTCAAATATTGTATACCAATTTTATAATTTTTAAAAGTTTTACTTACATGTATATTAGGAATCTTTATAAGTAATTTTTCCAGTGACTTGCAACCAAAATCCGAAAAAGAAATTCTTTCTCCATATGTCTTGAAATAACTAATATCCAAGTCAAGAACGGTTATTATTTTTGGATACGATACCAACGTGGTAAAGATCCTAGTTTTAATTTCTTCCTACAAAAATATCTCGAATTATAAATTTATCATTTCAAAAATATTAGTCGATGTTATAAAATTATATTAGGTACAAAACTGAAACTAGAAAGCAACTGCAAGTTTCAAGATTCAGAAAATACACCCAAATACTATCGATGGTTACTTGACTCTGCCGAGCAACAGATTAGAAAACAAACTTTGTTAATCTCAATTAAACAAATATTGGATTTTATATTATTTGTGGATCGTATCTTGTATTCTACAATGCTGAATAAAGATCCTAAAATTCCAAAAAACAAATACAGTCTTGCTCGTTCGCCTGTGAAACTGAGTCGGCAAGGTATTTCAACTAAAACTAACAGGGTATATAAAATCTGGCCTCAAAAAAATGTTAAAATTATTAAACAGCTATAAAATTGAAGATTGTAAGCATAAGAATTTTCACTGACCACTTGGTTTCCATGCCATTACTATACTGAATGATCAATAAGTCTATAAAAAGTTGGTTTATCTACTTAAAAAGTAAAATTCCAATACATTATAGAGCCAAGTTTGGGTTATCGCTTGGTTTTGCAGAATTGAAAAGAAAAGAGTAAAATATGTATCCAAATATTTTCCTAAATAATAATTATAATTAATTATCTACTACATAATAGGAATTCTTATCGACCTCTTACAGAAGGACATTATTTAATAAATATTAAACCCATATTCCTGTAGGTTACGCCACTGCACATAGAATTAATACAAAAATTGTGGCTCACATACAACCTCTTTCAGGCAACACAAAACGGTTAATTTTCAAAAATTTGAATTATATTATTACGAATTTTCCTGTGTTTGACAAGCGTTTGTCCGTCATCCGGTTACCACTAGCAAATAAATTGTACCCCGTAAATAAGTTTAAAACAAATGATTTTATTCAAAATTATGAAATTAAGGTAAGATTTTTGAAGTAATGTGATTAGAGGTTATCGATAAATAACTTGCGATAAAAATAGTTAGGCAATATTTACCAATGTTAACATATTTATAATAATCACTAATCAATTGTATTCAAACTTTATAATTTGCCAAGTTTGGATTTTAAACTCTATTCACCATCACGTCAAGTACAACTCGCGAATAACGAATAACCTACCGCCACTGCCATGACTGCCTTAGTCATGGGACTCACGCGGTTAGATGGCGTTGTTACCAGTTTTATTTTTATTACCGTATTTTGTCCTTTTATTTTAGCTTTTGTCTCTTGGTTTATTAAATATTAAATGATGTTTAGCAGCAGCACGGCTAGAAGTGAACTGCTGGCAACTCTGTCCACTAAAACATGACATAAACAAACAAACATAAAAATAATGTTTTATTTTTTAATAAA
Organism: Cantharis rufa; assembly: GCA_947369205.1. NCBI lineage: Eukaryota > Metazoa > Arthropoda > Insecta > Coleoptera > Cantharidae > Cantharis > Cantharis rufa. The sequence continues at coordinate 15,860,769 of OX376309.1, read as the reverse complement.
ATTTTGTTTGTATATACTTTAGCTTGTATTAATAACGTTAGATTAGTGGGGAATATTGGACACCAGGTGAAATGAAACAATGATATCGATCTACGTTTCGAAGCTTTTATGTCTTCTTCCTCAGGATCTAAAATACACATTCACATACAATAAACAAGTAGCGCCGACAATAATTACACATACCAATAAAGTAGTTTCAAACCATTAAAATATACAAGATCTCCTATTTCAGGAGAGAGCATTAAAAGAATATTTAAAAGAACCACAATCCTCAACAATAAATCTCAATAAAAACAATTAGATTAAGTCGCTAATTACTCTGTCAAATATTTAAAACCACGCATACAAACTACAAACGTGTGATAAAATTAATTTTAAATTTAAAATCACCTGCCGATAATTTTTGCCGTTTTATTATATAAATAATAGCTTGTATTTTTTTTAATTTCTGGAAGTTGCCAAAAGTTTTACCATTGACGCACATGAACGGATTAAAGAGATTTCGGAAAATATTTAGTCTGCCCCTCCCCCAAAAGCATTTTCTAAATACGCCACTGGTAAATGTAATCTGATTCAAAAATCTGTAATAAACCTAATGCTCTATTTAATTTTAAAGAAAAAATGCGTAACAACCTATAAATGTATATATTAGCCAAATCCGGGGCCGACAAATATTATTTCCCGGGCCGCTAAAATGTTGCCTATCCGCCCCTGCCTGCACACACGTATTGTCAACAGATTTCACCGACTTTCATATAAAAAATTGGCTATGTAAACATCGCATAACTTTCCCCATTTATTTCGTAAAAATGCAAAAAGAATGAGGTAATGTCGTTTGTTTGAACATTTCATTTATGTCAAACAAATTGAATAAAACAGTAAAAAAAACACTTGAATTGTTTTCATTTTGTTTATCATTTCCGTAATTTTCAACCGATATTCACCAATTTTAGCTGGCCTCTAAGTTTAGTTACGATGCACGTTTCCTTTAACATACGTTAATACGTATTGGGGAAAGTAAAAATCAACAGAAACCTAAAAATTTGCTTCTTTGTTACAATTCTTTTTGTTTATCTTGGATTTACCTAATATGTTTATTAGGTTTTATTCTCATTTAATTCTCCAAAAAAATAACCAGTAAGGCTCTCTCGATTGATATGGAACTCGACTGATGTGCAACTTGCTTGGTTGGAAACTCGATTGATGTAAAACTCGATAAGTTGGGAACTCGATTGATGTACAACTCAATTGGTTTGGAAATCCATTGATATACAACTCAATTGATATGTAACTCGATTAGTTGGGAATTCGATTGATCCCTGATCTGATCTGATTGATCTGACAGTTCTGCTAGATTTGCCAACTTTTGTTCACCTCATGTAAATGAGCTTTCTGCTTTAGCTTTTACACTTCTTATATAATACTATTGGATTCGTGCAATGCAAGTTATTTGTGACAACTGATGGTTTTGGGAAGTCTTCGGTGGATTTCTCAACTTTTGCCAATTGTCCAACATATTGAGAAGAAGCTCCTTCTTCCACAAATTTTTCTCAATAAAAAAGTGAATTTTTATAATTGTTACGAAACAATAATGGTTAATCATGTATGATAATGGCTCATCGCAATAAGTCACTTGCATATGTGATAACCTTGGTACTTCTTAATGCAAAACTGCTGACTTGCCTTGTAGTTTTTTCTGGAAAAATTAAATTTTCTACGAAAAGGTCCTCGAAAGCATAACGTATTTATCTTTATTCAAAGTTTCAAAAATATGTTTTTAGCCCTTAACTCAAAATTCTTACTAATAAGACTATTCTACTAACTAGTATTCTATATTTACCTACTATATAAGTAAGCAGCTTCAGCTTGAAGTATATGTTAATGGTTAATGATGACAATTTGGCCATTAAAGCCAATGACCATTCATTTTTGGCAATGTTATACTTTTTAAAATTTTTATATGTGGTTTTTACTTCAATACAGAATGGCCGATAATGAAATTACTATGATGGTTACGGTTATTTAGTTAATTACGGTTTCTTTTATTTCATCAGAAAGTAACATTATATTAAATGTGCCTTTGTAATTAGGATTAGTTATTAAGGGATTGTTACCTCCCTAAAAATTTATCTATAAATATTAATAAAGATGTAATTTCTTTATAAAAAAAAAAAATTAAAGCGACTGAGTTGAACATAATAGAAATATAACACATTTCAGAACATAACAGCCAGTTGTCTGTTAAATACAAATCGCTATTTTGCTGTTCCTTATAGTATTTATTATAAGCAGTATCATACCGAGGGGGGGCGGGGGGGAGGGTCCGCCCCGAGCGCACACTTTTTAGGGGCGCTATTTTTCCATTTTCAGAAAAAATTGTTTTTTTTTCTAAATTTTGATAGTGTAGTTGACGAATTTGCGCAAATGAAGGCGAGAAAAATAAACTTCTTGTAAGATCATAATGAAATAAAAAAAAACATACCGTTGATCTTTTTTCTTTTAAAGCTTTTTTGACAACTTGCAAAACAAAAAATTGTTCCCATGGGGGGGGGGCGCCAAATTTAGAGACCACCCCGGGCGCCAAAACCCCTCGCTACGCCGCTGATTCTATGATATCATCAGTGTTCAATCTTTTTTGGTCAATAACATCATTGACCTGCCAAAGACGGTAATATTACAATCAAATGAAAATATTTACATCATTGCCCACCCTTAACGGGCAATCACGTCAATGGCAGGATGTGGACGATAATGGCCAGCATAAATATGGGCATTGACGTCATTGTCCGGCTATTGACGTCAACGCCTGATTTATATCATTAATCGTAACACACAGGGTGTCCCAGAACTCAACGTTATCTCTTGCAGGAACGATAGAGCAGCTCATGACTGACCAGAAAATCAAAAATTATCTTAGTAAAATATCGTTTTAATTTTGTTTTAAATTTTCAATTATTGTAATAATTTCACAAAATTAATTTTTATGAATCAGGCAAAAAAATTTTTTTTTCTAAAATTATGGCACTGATAGTTTTATTTTAATCTGTGATCAATAGCAGGGCTATTCAGGGTTGCGTACCTAAAGTTATAATCTTAAAATATGGAATTTCGTACATGTGGCACTCTAAAAACTGATTTAAAGTGTCGATTTTCACAAAATTCATAAAAGTGTTATTATCTTGAAGCTAACGATATTTTACCAAGGTCATTTTTGACTTTCTGGTCAGTCATGAGCTGGCCTACCAGCCTCCAAGGGATAACGTTTAGATCTGGGACACCCTGTATAGTACAGTGACTCATATTGAAATCCGGATGCTCCTATATTAACAATGCAAATTGCCGGTTTTGAAGCCGTTTTTTGGCATATAAAAATCTGTTTTACAGAAAAACTTATTAGCCGCTTTTTATTACAAATTTCATTGCCTTCAATTTTATTTAAATACAGTTTAGTTTGTCGCGCTGTTTCTGACTGACAGCGGCTTAAACAATACTCGGTATCGGTAAAATACGAAAAATATTGTCATCTCGGAAACGGTACGGCCAAATAGAAAAATGTATATGAACAAAACTGTAGAAAATAAAATTTACAAGAAAAAATGCATATTTATTTTTTTATTTTATGGCACCATTTCCTAGATATAGATGACAATATATTTCGTATTTTACCGAGTCTTGTTTAAGCCGCTGTGAGTCAGAAACGGCGTGACAAAATAAAAAAATGTATATAAATAAAATTGAAGACAATGACATTTGCAACAAAAAATGTTTAAAAAGTTTTGCTGTAAAATTGATTTTTATATGCCAAAAAACGGCTTCAAAAACGTCAATTTGCATTGTTAATATCAGGAGCGTCCGGATTTTATTATGAGTCACTATATATATAGAATACTATTTAGTGAAATTTTTTTAATTTTTTAATATTTAACAATAATCTTGGAGTTTATGTTTATTGAGCAATAAGCAAAATCTCTAAGTTAGACAATTGAATGACAAAGTAAATTGTTTAAATGAAATTTTACAAAATGGAGAAAATAGAATAGTAGTGTCCGCAGTTATAAGATTATACCAAACTTCAAGGGCTCTCTGCTTTGGTCTATAATATTAAAAATAAATATTAAATTAACATTAGCTTACTTCTAGGGACTGGAGATACTAAAGTGCCGCCCGTGTTCTGCGGCGGCACTCAAAAAATAATTGATATATACATATTATATTATATTTTTAATGTTGTTAAATTTATTTTTATATTTTTATTTATTATTATTATGAAGGTTGAACTGAAATCCCTTTTAACCGGGGGCCTTATGCGTTGCACCCACCGCACTCTGTAGAAAAAGTAAGGCGACTACAACCATTTAGCGGGATTGTCGCGTCTCGGAAAATTTTTTTGAGCAATTTTAGGACTTTGCAAAAACAATAATGTTTTAAAAATTTACCTACATTACATTAGGTTTAAAATTTGAAAATAAATTTTAATTTGGAAAGCTCTCCAAATTTTATCAATGCAAACTTCTATACCTAAAGAAAAAATAAAAGTTAATGTAAAACGGAAATGCAAAGCAGTCCATTACTTGAAATTAATATCAAATAATAGATAACGTCAAATATTTATAATTTGCACTTTTTGTACTTTGTACCTACCTTCACTTTAGCGGGTGAATTTGAGCATCCCGTAGTATCGTCAAGTATAATACATATTATATGGAGATACCAAAATTACATTCAGAATACATTTTTTGTGAAAATATGCTTTCATTTTATTTTATTTATTTATTTACAAATTTGATCATTTTGGCTCAATAATGGACATATTATAATTCTGCTTCGGCAAATTTTAACATTAGTGTATTTATTTATTCTTTCGCGATATCTTTCTTATATTGTGATAACATTTTTATATGCGACAAATTTGCAACCAGTGATAATATTGTATTTCTTCTTTATCTTATGGATATACATTTTGTTTATAAAATCACATGACGGTAAAAATTCTTTAAATACGGGAAGAGAAATAATGCAGATAATTCGTAAATTGACCAAGAAGCAACAAAAGATTAAATAATTGAATGCAATCTACATGGTGGAATATTAGAACTATTTTTATTAAAAATTCCACAGATAAACATTTTATTTTAAACAATAGGTTCTTTCTCAAAATTCAAATATTAGTGTCGACGTACATATTTACTCGCAAGAGTATGGTAAATGTAATTGAAACTCAGGTCCATGCAAGCGCACCCAGACCATTGAAAAACTATTTCTCGATCTGGATTCTAATTAGAAATATTACATAAGGAATTCTAGGACCGCTGCATTAACCCCCCCGCCCCCTAGTAAACATACCGGTTGCAAGTGGGAGTATGAACCTAGTGCAATTGATGCTCTCCTGAAGTTCTAACAAAAATATTAGCTTTGGCCAAAAATTTTTATCGGCTTAGTTTTTCCCAAGGGCCATTAAATATTTAGAGTTAAAAAAGTGGCAATTTAAAAAAGATCTGAATGTCTAACCAAATGTTTCTTAGACGTTTTCCCCGAAGTGGGAAGTTTAATTTAAATTCAGGTGGAACTAATTTTTCTGCAACCCCCGAAATATTTGTAGCGAGACCCCCACTTTGAGAATCACAGGTCTAACCTAAAAACATTTGCAATCTTTTTTCACGCTTTGGATTTTTACCAAGATCTGCATATGCGCGAGTAATGAATCAAGACAAGCGGGAACCAGACAGGCAGTTGTTGGCTACCGTTGGTTAAACACTTACATTAATTTGATTGACATCTTAAATTTTCTACAACCAAAATTTTGACCCGTTGGGTGAGTTTTAATTTTATATTTTAAACCTACTGTATATATGCAGTTAAAAATTTTCTACGTGGGAATTTATTGCGAGTTTATCTCATTAAAACATTTTGAAACTTAAAACCAAATCTGTTATCATAATTTAACAAACGGCGAGTAAAACAACAAAACAATTGAATGTAATATTTTGATACGGTACTATTGGCTACTACATTTTTGGGATAACCTTACAAGAAGGTACTTCTTTCATACTATACTTTGACAGTTTCACGGAAGTGTACCAGCATATCTTTTCAGTTGGTTTAGATTGGTTTTTTAATAAGTTTATCTTATTTCAGATAACCAGATAATTTCTAAAATGAAATGTTACGAGCTTCCGGACGGCGAGAACCCGCCCGAAAATGAAGATGATCTACAATTGTTGGTGAGTAGCGATCAATTAATATCAAAATTAATTAACCAAACTTTTTTGAAACTTGGTGCACAATTTAATTTGTTTTTATAATTACAGCTTGCTTCTGAACCTGATAGTGATACGGAAGCATGCAGCACTGATGATGAGTTATCGGAGAACGATAAAAGTAGTTCAGATGAAGAATCTGAAGAGGAAAAAAGTGGAAGTGGCATTGAGCTTTATTTAAGCAAACCTGGAACATCATATTGGGGTAGCAATAATGTTAACTCTAATGATATTGGCTATAATTGGAATTCATTTCCTCGTATTGATCTACCACCTACTCACTGGAGTCCACCTCCAGCTAACTTGGGTATGGATTATTCTCTTCATGATTACTCGAATCAGTATACACCAACTCATGTTCACTGGGATCAGGATTCTCCTCTTCGTGACCGCTCAAGTCAGGATGCACCACCTGGTAATTCCTGGAATCAAAATTTGTATCCTCTTGAGCGTTTGAGAAGACTTGCATCGTTGCGTGATCCCTTGGATCAGCATTCTCTTCCACGTGATTTATCAAATGCGTATGCACCATCTTGTGGTTACTTGGATCAAGATTATTTTCCTCCTGAGCAATTTAGCAGACCTGTACCATTTCGTGTTCCCTTGGATCAAGATTCTCCTCCTCGTGATCACTGGAGTCACTTGGTTCAGGATACTCCTCCACATGATCACTACAGCTACAATGCACCACCTCGTGTTCACTTGAGTCAAGATTCTCCTCCTCGTAATCACTTGAATGAACCAGCGTTCACCTTTCCGAGGCCTTTATTCCATGACATGATTTATAACAGGGATGAATTTCTGGCTAGTCAAAATAATGAGAACAACCGCAGAAATTTCGTTGCCGCTTCCAATATTTACCAGTCTTACTTGGATATAGCAGAAGAGGCAGATAACGAACGACTTGCTGCAAATGCATCGAACTTTTTGAACAGTTTGGACTAATAAATCAAATTGTTAATTCCTTTGTAATGCATAAACAGTTAAATTGTTATTTCTTTAATTTTTGTGTAAATAAAAATTTAACTTTCTGTTTTCTTTTATTGTGGCTAAATGATTAAAATTTCAAATAGTTGATCTTGCTATAAAATACATACTATTTCAGAAGGGAGCTCTGATCAGACCTGAAGACTAAGTTGGTTCTGCAATAAATTCTATAGCTAGAGGAGCTTTCCAGTAAGCATAAATAGTTCACATGAAGCAGCACACATTGCAATCCTTTTTAATAAAATAATAATTAATTCTCAAAAAAAAAGAAAATTGGTAGAGTCCATACCACAGATTCAGCCTAGAGGTCTACAGACAGGGCCGATTTATCTATTAGGCAAGAAAAGCAGCAGCTGCCTAGGGCGGCTGTCTTTTAGGGGCGGCAAAAATACTAATTAATTTTTAAAAAAATGTAACATAAATTGAAACTTGATTGTAAGTTGTACTTAGGTATTTAAAAATCATATTACATTATGTAGAAAACATAAACAATTTCCAAGTGCCGCATAGTAATGCAAGAAAGTAAAGAATAAAAATAAACGAAGAACAAAAAAACTGTGTACTGTTTAAGTAAATAAATTTGTTCTCAGAGTTTATACTTATTTTGCTAATAAATATTATGCTGTTATAATAAGTTCAAATTTTAATTTTAAGGGGGTGGCAAAAAAAATATGCCTAGGGTACTCACATGCCTCAACGCGGCCCTGTCTACAGATCTTAAATACGGTCTTGCAGGGAGTGTATTTAAGAATTTGAAATTTTTTGAAAAGTGAACTAATCACTATGATGTGACGTACAAGCTCGACAGATTCCTAGTTAAAGGTACCACACCAGATAAAGCAAAATTTGCAATATTTAAGACTATTCACTTGTCAAATGCGGCTGGTGAACTAGTGCCAGATGCCTGGCCTTTCCACTATATTTCATGTTTACCTTTCTTTTGGTCAATACCAACTTTGCAGAATTTTTTGTTGCTTGCTTGCCAATGTTGAGAAAATACCTAAAATATTTATTGGAAAATCATCAACGTATATTGATCGTTAGCTTCATCAAGTCTCTTCAAAACTGTGATGATTTCAGACAGACTTTGATTTCATCAATCATACTGGAGTGTTGTGTTGACTGTTTCAAATCCATGCTAATGAATCATCAGAATTTCATTTCAGAATGAAGCTTTAGCTTTCAGCAGCACTTTGGCAAATCCATTTCTTTTATTGATATTGCTAAATGGGTGTTCTCATTATGAACACTCTCATTCTTTCAGAGTTCTCAATTCTCATTCTCTCAGACTTATCCCCTAAGAACTAATAAAGATAAAAGAATAAAGATAAGATATAACACTGAAGAACCCTAGATAATAAAAAGTATTCAACAAAAAATCAAAAATAATAACTTAATTGTTACAAAAGCAGATAAGGGAAACACTATAGTAGTGTTAACCAGAGAAGACTACATTACTAAAGTAGAAGATTTCATGACGCAGCAAGATTACAAAAGACATAAAAATAACAAAATGAGTAGATTTGTAAAAGAAGTTATAAGATTTCATAACGAAACAAAACAGAGTATGAACTAAAAAAATAATAATAAAAAAAAATAATTGACAGAGTAGTCAATGTATGAACTAATAAAACTACATAAAGAAAATCAACCTATCAGACACATGCTGTTCTTCTATTGACTAACCAGTTTATAACATCTGCAAAGGGCTCAACACAACACTTCCTGAAATTATCAAGAAAACAAAAAAGAAATCATTGAAATTTTAGAAAACATTAACCTAAATGAAGAAGAAAGTATGGTATCTTTTATTCATTTTATGAAAGTACTGGACTAGCCGTGGGAAACCCTAAGCTGCATTAATGGCAGATATATAGAGGTACATGAACCAATATGAAACAGATATGCTCAAAGAATCTAACAAATTTACAAATAAAATTATAATTTGGAAGAAATATGTAGATGATATCTTTTGTTTGTCGAAAGGTTCCAAAAACGAAATCGAAGAATTTTTAAAATATCTACGCAATAGGACACCATATATACAGTCTACTGTTGAAATTGAAGATGAAAACGGTATCCCCAATAATTAGAAGGTTATCGGGACGATAAGATCATAAGATCCGATATTGAAAACCTACCAACACCGGCTTAGCAATTCAAAATTCATCAAACCATACAATAAAGCACAAAATAGCAGCATTTAAATCATAATATGATTTATGACAACTACTGCAATGAACAACTAAAATCGAAATAAGGAAATCAAAACAATTAATTGATCGCAGAAAATAACGGATATAACACCAATATAATTGACCAACTGATTAGAAAATACAAAAAACAAGAAAATAATACCATTAATGAAACTAATTAAACATAATATTATAATATACTCTCATAATATTTAGGACCAACAGATAAAATTAAAAGAATCCTAAACAAATACAGAATCACAACAACAACAAAAAGTAAATAAAGACAAAATTAATTAAATGGATGAAAACGGAGTATATACAATTAATTCGGAGGATGTAATTCAAAATATATTGGTCAAACGGGAATGAACTTAAAAGTTAGACTAAAAGAACACCAAAATAAAAATAAATTTTCAGCAGTTTCTCAACATTTATTAGAAACAGGCCATCATATAACTGAAAGTCAGAGCCGGAACTAGGGTATGATGTGCCCGTGGCGACTTTGAAACTTGCGCCCCTACCAGGTCGTCTGGGGATAACCCCCAGTATGTAGCGCCGCAGGAAAATTTTTTTGAAATTTTCAAGATCAAGCGCTCTATTGCAAAGTTAAAAAATCGCGATACAGAAATATTTTCTCAAAAAGATAGGTATAATCATTGAGTAAAGGAATTATGTAAAGAGACGCAGCCCGTATATGTTTTAACGCGATAGGAAAGGATCGTGAGATTGAGTAGTTTTAGGACATGGGACGGAAGGGGAATACAGATGAAAAAGAATATACTGTTGGTTGGCGCAATGGTTGGAGTGAGAGAGACGTAGGACCTTGAGTACTTGAAAACAACTCGCAATTCTCCCATATGGCTGCATCTCTTCACATAATTCCCTTACTCAATGGTATAATGAAGAAAATTTATTTAAAAAATACAGTGGAACCTCTATTTTTCGACTTGCCAAAAGCTTGCAGTGATAGCTAAACTATTGATATGTACAAAATTCAAAATATTTTGGCTGTGATTCGCTTCACCCCACCTGATTCACTTCACCCCATTTTACGGTACTACTTAACTTGATCATTATTTTCCGAATTTTATTAATTGAAAAATTGTTAATTTACAATTAAAATAAAACAGCAATACGAAATAAATTGTTTTCATTTATTTGTCAAAAAATCGCGTAGGCCAAATTCTCATATTTTGTTTAATTAATTTAGAATTGACAGTACTGATTGCAGTTTATTATTGAGAATTATTACTAAGAACCGCTAATCCAAAAATGCCATGTTATGAGGGAAAACCTGATTCTGGCAGTAAGAGTGGTATTAAGCGGGTAAATATAAAAGAAAATAACTTATTTCTATTTATTTCGATAATATTTATTCTATTATTTGATTTAGAAGCCAACGCCAACCCCGATTTATACGGTTTCGGACGACAGTTCGGACATTAGTACTTCCGACGACAGTTTGCTCGGAATAGAACGTCATACCAATTTTCGATATCCGGTATTAATTGCTGAAGACGTTGCTCCACCAGACAGTGAGGATGGTATTGTGCTGTATTTGCACGATATAAGCTATATGCGTGAAGCCGTAAAGCAAGCTGAAAAGGAAGAGGAGGTATAACTTCCAGTTACGTAAATGAACTAACATCATTAATATGACATTTTCCGTTTTCAGAATGCAAGCACCATTGAAAGTTCTGATGTAATTCCCGAAACTTCATCTAATTCCAGTTTCCAAGTACCACCCACCGTTTCCCTAATGAATCTAATGGAGAACGATAGTGGTGATGGCAGCAACGCTTCCCTAAGCTTAAGAGCAGCAGCTGCAGTAAGTTTTGCAGCTGATAATGGTGAAACCTCTAGATCCAGTTCCCGTTAACTTAATAACAGCGAGTAAGGTTACCACATTATTATTGTAAACCTTACGAAGTTATATTCCAATTGCCAAATTATGATACTATTGTTAAAGTTTTAATTTGAAATTCAATAAAGATTTTTTTTGGTAATTTTGTTTTAATAAAACAAAAAAAGATGAAGAAAGAACCCTGGGGTGAAGAAGGAAAGGAGATTTTTATTATCCCTAAAAATAACAGAATTTTGTTTGGGTTTCGGTTTTAAGAAAAGGGAGAAAATATTAGTAAAATTGTTAAGGAAAATGATTAAAACAAATAATGATTTGGTCATGAGTGCTTTAGGTCAAATAGAAAATACTTTTTGGCTCTGGAGCCCTGAAACAAAATTTTATTAGTTATGTAATAAAAGAAAAACTTTTCCTCAACGAAACTGTGGAGGGAAGTTACAAATTTCTTTCTCGGATATTCCATGGATGTGATAGATGTAGTTCAAAACTTTTGAACTTGTTTAAAATTTACGCCATGTTTGACTCCAAAAACTGGTTCGAAATTTCCAAATATACGTATAAAAGCCTGTTAAAAAGATACCATTTACGTACAAAATAATTAAATGTAAACTTTGTAAATAAATAGCTCTTTTTGCCATGCTCTTTATTCATTCTTTCTACGATAAATATTAAAAAACACAATTTTTGCTGTAGCCAAATGAAGAAATATAATAACTGAGCTGGTTGGTGATGGCAATGTGGCCGTGTAGGTATAAAACTGGAAAGCCAAAAATTTGATTTTCGTGTGTAAATACTTTCCTTGGTCCTTTTTTCTCTTATTTTAGGATTAGATTTTGATATTTCTAACTGCATATTAAAACGTCTACTTTTGGCATTCCTGGTTAGGCAAGTTCTAATAATTTATTCTGGAAAGCAGCTATTATTGCATAAAAAACGAGTTCATCATATAAAGTTTTGTCATACATATACCATACAGGTCATTGTAGATAAGATGCAAATCTGCTGAGAGATGTTCACTGCCCAGAACTCTCGTTTGAAGACATTTCTGCCCCAGCGAATAATTTAATATCTACTGAATACTTCATTACAATTGCGATAAAATCGTGATTTTAGATTTTAAGTAGAAGAGCAATGGCAGAGTCGATCACTTTTCAAACCATCCAACCAGAAAACAGACTTAATAATATTGGTAAACCAAGTGTTTCTGATTTTGATCATGTCAGGCAAGTAGGCTTTCATGCTTTACTGATTCATATGCTCCGTTGCAACACCGACACATAGGATTATCTATCTGAAGACTGATATTATATTCAAGTATTTTGAAGGGTAAGTTTTATTTTATTTTATTTTGAGTTTTCTTCTTCTTCTTCTAGTGCCTATCCGTTTTGGATGTTGCCTATCATGGCAATGCATACTTTGTCTGTCGCAGCTCTAAAAAGACCCACTGTTGTATTATACCATGTTCTCAGGTTCTTCAGCCATGATATCCTTCTTCTTCCCAGTTCTCTCTTTCCTTCTACCTTTCCCTGCAGGATTAATTTTGCGAGTCTTTATGTTTAGGAGTAACTCTTTCTTGTTCATTCTTTCCAGCACAGCTTGCTTAGTGACATGGTCCGTTCATGGTATCCTCAGAATACGTCGGTACAACCACATTTCATAAATATGCTTCTAGATGTTTGAGGGAAGCTTCTGTCAAAGTCCAAGACTCAACCTCGTACAGCAACACCGGGAAGACGTAGCACCTCAGTGATCTTATCTTCGTTCTTAGTGATAAATCGTGACATCTAAACAAATCTTGACATTTTCAAGAATGCGGCTATGGACTTCTCTATTCGTGACTTAATAGGTCTGTTCGTTTGCTTGCACTAACTTGAACCGAGCAAGCAAAAAACCAATCAACAAACGCTTTTATTGCCTGTTGCCTGAACAGACCTAATCTCAATTGAGTGATCCCACTCCTCATTGATTGTTGTTCTCAGGTATGTATATACCTTTCTACTCTCTGTATTGGTTGCATATTTACTGTAAGTTGGTCTTAGTTATTCTCTTTTGATATTATCATATATTTTGTTTTTGTTAAGTTTAGTGATAGCCCGTATCGCTGACTAGCTTCCGCTAGTCTTCTCACTAGTTCCTGGAGATTCTCTATATCATTTGCTATCATTACCGTGTCATCAGCATATCTTATTGATATAAATAATGTTATTTATATATACCATATTTATGTCCATCTGTTGCGGGACTTCCCGTAAAACACGACCAACTCGATCTACGCAGACGGCAAAAACCAAGTCATCAAAATTTTCGTTCCAAAATAAAATTGTTGGCGCGAACAACTATTCAAATATTTACAAACCACAAACAAATATTTACAACATATTAATTTTAAATTTAAAAAAAAAACAATAAAAATAAAAATTCAAATTCAATAATAAAATATCAAACTAAAAAAATGATTTTGATACTTATCTATACTTAGATAATGATATGATCGAACTTAAACTACTACTCGCATGAACAGATTTACGATATTCTGCTCTACCGCTGTGTTAGAAGTTAAAGCATCACGGTAATCTAAGGACATAATTAGGCAATGTTTATGAAGAGGATAAATAAGACTGGGGTGGGGATAAATAAATATATTGCTTTGGTAACAATTTAGATATATTTTTCAAATTTTAACAAAATTTAGTGTATTTTGTTGATTATAACCAGAACCAGATTATAAGGGTAGCCCCCTTAGAGACTTTCAAATTTCTAGGGGCCTCAAAAAAAAATTGAAGCAACAAAATTTAAATCGCCAAAGTTGTAGCTCAGATTAAAATAAATTAATTAAAATTAATCTTAATTATGTTAAAAAATCGACAAAACAGGTTATAATATGAATGGAAAACAATTTTAACAAATTTAATTTTATTGTGACGTCGTCAGTCTTGCCTTCTCATGTAACCAGGTTATATCAATCAGAAAGATTATTTTCAAAATTATTTATTATTATATTAAAAATAAATTTAGAAGAAGTGTTCACAAACACGTTTAAGTCCGCTAACTTTAATGAGCATCGAAAGCGATCTACTTCGACAATAAAATATTGATTATTTTATTACTGAATTTGTGCAACTTAAAGTAAAAAAAAAATTTTTTTGTATACGTTATTGTATATGTTACGGTCAATGATGACAACTCGGCCATTAACGTCAATGGCCGGACAATGACGTTAATACCCTGCTTAACTTAACGCACTGACCGTGCGTTTTAGGCGATGTTGACATTTAAAATTTGGGCAATGAGTGGGCAATGATGAAACAACTCATTTATAAATGTGCGTAAATGTCACTTGCCAGTTGACTGTTTAATTCAAATCGCCAATTTGCTGTTCTTTATAGTATTTATTTTATAAATCATCATTGTCCAATCCGTTTTGGTCAATAACGTCATTGAGCGGCCAAAGACGTAAATATTGCAATCAGATGATAAAATTTACATCATTGTCCACCCTAACGGGCAATCACACAATGGCCAGCCAATGACGTTAATGGCCAACATAAATGGGCATTAACGTCATTGTCCGGCCATTGACGTCAACGCCCGATTTACATCGTTGACCGTAACATATTGTTTAAAATGTATAAAACCTGTGTTTTATAAAAAAAACTAGAATAAACTATCTATAATAATTATTATCCTTACAAAAATTTGAAATTTTGGAAAAAGTTGACTTTGAAAAATCAAAAATTTTTGCCTGCGACGCATTTTGTTAAAATATACAATGTCTGAGGCCTCAAAAAAAGTTATCTCCGGGTTTCGCATATCCTTAATCTGGCTCTGCCTCTTTGCTCCCCTTGTAAGCGCTTTTGCAATACAGAATGTTAATTCTGGATCCCGGACGTAATATAATATATTTTGAAATGTTTGATTGCCCCATGGAGAGAAAGAATTTACTTTTGTTATGATGTTACTCATTAGTTACCCCCTCATCGTGGATACACCACTGTATCGTCTTCAAAAGATTTCCAGAATAAAATTTTATGAAGCTTTTAAATTTTGCAAATTTTTTGGCTTCAGTAATTAGAAAGTTTTGTTTCAGTTATTAAATATTAAACCCGCCACTGAAGATTTTTCAATAATTATGTTGAACTATAATCCGCTAGACGGCTCTCGTATAAATATCAACATTTGGCGTTTACGTGTTAATAAAATATTCAACGAAATTAGTTTAAACTACCGGAAAATGATAACTTACAACGATTGTGTACGTGTAATAACTTTACAAATTAAATTTTGTAATGGTGCTAATTAATATTCTGATATATTTATATAATTAGAAATCATGAAAGTGAGGTTAGTTTAAAATTTGTTATTTAAATTCTTCGCAAAAATTTTAAATGGTTCTTTCGTTAATAGATATGGATCCAAAAATTCAAAAAATCGGCACATTAAGACATAGAAATAGAATTACAAAATCATTAAAAATGACTCCTAAATCAACAAAGGGTATCGAGAATGAAATGGTAAATATTTATATTTCTATTTTTCTTCTGATATTTATAGAACGTCCTTCTTATAAAGGTTGCACTTCTATAAGAATCAATTAACTATTTGTTGAGGATATGATGAGATTCGAATTTAAAAACCATTGCATCTATTTTTAATCAAACAATGTTTTACTCAGTAATTTTTTGCAAAGCCACCCACAATATTTTATATCATTCGCAGCGTTAATGTTGTCAATAAAAATAAGGTAAATTTCTATTTCACAAAATAGTTGATAAATTTCTTTCATTTTATTATACAAATGTGAGCAATATTTGGGGTAGGGTACAAGTAAAACATACTTTCTTATCGCAAAATTCCAAGGGAACTGTAATTATTAATTCAAGAGTGCTAATTAGGCCACATGGAGGCATACACATAAAGGTAGACTGGGACTTCTTTATTTTGCCTTTTTGTGGAAATATAAATTAACTGGAGGAAATAGTTTTCAATAAACTTCGAGAATTTATTTATTAATCATAAATTATCAGATAAAGTAGAAACAGAATATCTTTTGTAGTTTAAAAATTAAATTAGATAGATAATGTTATCTTCGATTTCCAATCTGCAGACTTTTTTGCTATTAATAATCATTTGTTGAATATTGACATAATTAAAATACGCTTTTCGTATGCTTCCAGTCTTCTTTAAGCCAATTGTAAATTATTAGAATGCAGAAGATAGGTTTCTGATTTATGTTTTGTCTATCGTTTATTGAATAAAAAATTGATTGAAATCTCTATTATCTCAAATGCAACTAAATATTTTTTCCTATCCGACTAGAAACTCAAGGTTGCTATGAATTAATTTCCATTTCTCAAACTATAGGTTAAATAGTTGACTAGTCAACACTTTGAATGATCAGGACCATTTTAACCTGTATTCACCTATCTTACGACAAATTTTTGATTGTAATGTGAAACTTGTGTGTTAAAATATAAAATATAATAATTCAGATATACTACAAAAAATTAAGTTGGCATCACATTCTAATAATAACAAACAAAATATGAATTTTTTTAAGAGCTTTCGTTTGATATACCACAAAAGGTAGTTTAGGGTGAAGGGGTGCGGTGGGTGGACTAAATAAATAAACAAAAATATTAGCAATCTGTTTTCCAAAAATATGAAAGAAATTATCTAATCAAACTTGTTTCTTGTTTTTCCAAATTAAATTTAAATATTGGTTTATTAATAAGTTTAAAAATTACAAAAATAAAGTAAAGATATTTTACTGCAAATTGTAGATTGTCTAGCGTTAAGTAAATTTCCAAACCACTGATTGCTTTATCTATTTCGCTAAGATTGTTTTCTTATTAATGACAACAATTTAATGTTCATCAAATTTTTCAACATTTTATAAGTGTCAAAACTGTAAGTTTATTTTACTATCAAATTCAAGTTATCAGTTCAAATGCACATGTACATAACTTTATTGTACAGATATAGGGTTTCCAACTTTATTTTTATTTAGTTCGAGTTCTTTTCCTTTGAGTACGTAGATAGTTTCAGATAGACAAATTTATGGTAGTTTTGGAAACACCTGGCTGTTAAAAAGCTTTTTAACAGAATTGAAAGACGTAATTGTAATTCTTGGTTTGTATTGATATTGCGCTTTCTAATTTAGTAGTGTGAACTATTGATAATATTTTAAACTGTAACGGCTGCTTGTAAAACTCTCATGGGGTTTGCATACATGTTATAATAAAGTAGTGCCATAGCCAGGTTTTGTTTTCAGAGGGAGCACTTTTTAATTTTTCAATACAAATTTTATTTTGATGATTTTTTTAGCTTCTAAAACTACTACTAAAACCCCTGCCTATGATGGGGTATGGGGGGGGGTATGATGAATTTCATTTTGAATGTTCTATTCTTTTGGTGGTGCATTTCAGAGTCGACAAACTTTCCTGTTTTTTTATAATTAAAATGCATTATTGGTAGTTAGTTTAATCTACAATTAAAATTTTAACTCATCTTTGTGAAACTGGTCAAAACTTTACTAAAGTAATAGCCAGTGGCATTTGGTACAAATCACTATTAACTTTTAAATAAATAATTATTATTATAGCCAATTTGGAATTTATTTTTCAAGACTGTTACTGAGTCACTGGTACTTCAGACCCCTCGGTTTCAAAGTCTCAAGGTTTGGGTACATAATTTTTTTTTCACAATATTTACATACCGGGTGCTGAATGAGTTAGCCGAACATAGGAATTTAACACGTAATAACTTATTTATGCAAATTCCTGCTTCCCTAATTATTTTAGAGAAAAAAGACACAAAAACAATGCAAAAATATAAACTACAAATGATAAGAGCATTAGATTTCATCTAGCTTTTACTTAGGGTGAAAAGTGGCTTTTGAAATTGTTACAAATTTTATTTATGTAAATTTTCAAGGTAATTATTTTTGATAGGTAATAAAAAGCAATTGCACGTTGTTTACAGTTTTGCACTTCATTAAATTTTAATTTCATAAAATGGAAGCAAAGTACAGAATTAGTGGAAAAAAATAATTTTTAAAACCATACTACTTGGGAAACAGTATACATGGTACGAGATCTCTTTGCTGGTGTATATCCAGAAAAACCAATCACTACTCTTTTGACAATTCAAAATGTAATTGTTAATCAAAATCAATATGGATCTGTATGTAAGCCATCATGCATGGACCTGCAGAATTAAAAGATTAAATTTAGAAGAAATCAATATTGGTGAAGCTGCAGGTATGGATACTGAAACAAATGTAATTGCTGTCATAGTGAATAATCCTTGTATCAGTACAAGAAAAATTGGTGCGGAGTTAAATATTCATCATTAATAATTTATGCATAATAGAAATTAAATTGAATTTATTTCATGGCCAGTCTGATAAATGAAACAATTTCAAAAGCATTTTTTGGCCCCTTTAAGTAAAAACTAGATGAAATCTAATACTCTTATTATTCGTAGTTTATATTTCTGCATTATTTTTGTGTCTTTCATTTTTTCTTTAAAATAATATTAGGGGAAACAGGAATTTGCATAAGTAAGTTTTTACATGTTAAATTCTCCTATATTCGGCTAACTCATTCAACACTCAGTATATGTTGCGGTAATATGCAGCAAGGGGTTTAGGAGATTGGAATAACCCTCTAGTATCTCATTAATTATGTTAAAGATACTCTTGATGATGCTAGGAATGAAGTAGTAATTGCTAAGTTAAGTCACTTAAGAATATTGTCCAGCCCACTCCTTTATTTCCAGAACGTTTCAAAATTGATTCGGGAATTCACAAATTCTAATTTTCATTTTACGCTTTATTCAAATGACAAAATCATTTTCTTGTTTTATAATATATATAAAAAATCAAAATAAAAATAATATTCCTATCTTAATTTACATAACTTGAATGCTCTTTATTTAATTGATTACTTGCTTAGTGTTATCTGTAACCCTTGACTCCCAAGTGTAAATAATTAATTAGGCAACAATTTGTTTTTAGTATATAACAAATGTATTGAGCTTATTGATGCTACTCACACTTGGTATTACATATTATCATTTTTACATTATTAAAGAACGAATTAATTATATATCATTCAGTTATTGTAATCAATATTGAATAGTCTATATTCTTGTACTCTATAATGTGAACTTTTGCAAATAATAATAAAATAAAAATGACAAAAATGGAGTCTTCTATATCAGTAATATTTTTCACACCAAAAAACTTTTATGATGAAAACCAGGAAATTCTATTCTTTTTGGGTTATCCAAGATTCACAAAAAAGCTACACTTCGAGTCCATTATCGATTATGGATTAGTCCAGATTATGAATGTAAGGGTTCCATTTGAATCCCAGTTGTTTCAGTCAAAAATTACTTGTGCGGTGATTTGGATTCCACGTTAAGCTGTATGTCCTAAAATTTATCTTAAGCATCCAAAGCGTTGGTGAGATTTCTACACAACAGAAAATGTATAGAACATTTGATAATCGCTGAAAGAAATAGAAGTATTTTAGTACGAAAAATATTGCCAATATGTGGTAGCCAACCAGGGTGTAAAATGGTAACAAATTTGAACTGCGTAACACTGACCGCTAGAGCAACATATTGTATATTTATATGATTAAGCTTATATACATATGAAATCCTTGAATCTCATTACCTCCTTGTCAGATACCACTATCACTAACAACATGACCGTGCATGTATTATACTTCTGTAAGTATACTTTTGGTCATGGACACGTTTCAGGCTTGAAATAATAAAAATTTTGAAAATGCTGGAAATTTCACTTACTATACCTGAGTTACTAGTTTGAAATTTTTTTTCTTTTTCTTGATTTCCTTCTTTTTTAATTCTTAGGTAATAGTTTTCCACCTTCTCTAAAACCCACTTAAGTTATGGTAGCACGATAAATATACAAAGCCAGTTTTCTGACGATAATTTTTTTTCTTTTTGAGATACGATGAAAATAGAAACATACAAATTTAAAGCTAATAAAATTCTCTACCAGAAATATTCTGGGGCCATATTTTCAGAGCTATATGGTTAGTTTCAGAGAAACTAGCATGGCACTTGAACCCCTAACTTTAAGGAGAGCAGCCACATGAGTAATCAATATATTAATTAATAAAATATCTCGTAAACTAATTGTCTTTGTTAGCCTTTGTGTGTTTTTCATCATTTAAATTTCAAAATTCGACCTCTTCGCATGTTCATTGTAAAGTTAACTCATAAAACTTTTAATAAAACACCAGTTGCCGGTTCAATCTTCACGGTTTTATAATTTTTTTAATGCAAAAACGTTTGACTACGATGAAAATCAAATGGTAAAAAAAGCTTGCCGTTATTTTATTTTTCAGTGTCATCTTTACACATTTAGACTACATTTTGGAGTTAGAACAATTTTTGTTGCCAATATAATTTTATATTACAGGCAAAACTCTCTAAATCGAATTCTCATAATGCATTAAAATGTATTTGAATTAGAGGGAGTTCGAGTTAGAGAGTAGGAAAAATAATAAAAATGTTTATAAACTATAAAAAACACGTATAATATGAAAAAAAAGTTTATTTTCTTACATGACAAAAATAAATACTTAAATATTTTGTAGTTAGACATGTGAATTAAAAACCGTGGGTTTAAAGAAATGCTGACTCTTGATACCTACATCATACGCCGAGTCGCACTCATTCAAATGAAATTCGATTTATAGAGTGGCAAATTACATGTAAATTGAGATCAAATCAAAATCATTTGATTTAAAGAGAATTCGAATTGAAAAATTCGATTTAGAGAATAATTTTAACACACAAAACCCTATTTGGTTGAAGGTACCAAATAAATAATTTGATTTAGAGAATATTTCGAATTAAAGAGAGTTCGATTTCGATCGAATTAGAGAGTTTTGACTGTAATTATATTATATTAATAAGTAAAATATAATTTTTCAAAGTTTTTGCTATAAAGAATTTATTCTATTCTCTGCTTGTTGTCAATTCTCAAACTCTAAATATGTGGTAAATAATAGCATCACATTACTATTACGGGTTAAAATTTTAGATTTTTATCTGGTCCTCAACCAATATTGAGCATTAATAAAAAGAATTAACGGTAAATGAAATAAAATTTCGAAAACCTATTGTCGACCGTAAAAACTAAAAATAAGAAATATAAATAGTTGAGATAGAGGTCGTAATTATCTACAAAGTAGATACATTTCAAAATACAGATTCGTAGTGGCCGACCTCTATCTCAACTATTTATATTTCTTATTATTAATAAAAAATGTTATTTTGTTAAATTTCCAAACTTGGAGAATTTTAAGAAAAAAGGGGGTATAAATCTGAGGGTTGATATTTAATACAACTAGGTCTAATCTCTATAAAAAAAGAATATTAACTTGTAGACACTTCTACAAAAACTTTTGCTTAAATATGTCATTCTTTTACAAGAAGTAAACATTTAGGGTAGACCTTCACCCTTCAGAAATATATTTAGGTGAAAATGGGTAAGGATCAATTTAGTAGCCCATTTATTTGTAAACAATTTTTTTACCTCACATTGATAGGTTAAATAGGAGATATGAATTTTCAGTTTCGGGAAGCTTTTGAAATTCAAGAATGCTGCACTTTGCTAAACAAATATGGCAACCACATGAAAACAAAATACAGTAAAATTAAGTAAGGGTGATTTTGAACTACCAATATGTTAAACTAATTATACACAAAAAATATATTCTAATCTACTATATTTAATTTTTAGGAAGACATCGAAATGAGTGATATGGATTCATGCTTACTGCTTCCTAAAGAAAATGTAATGTTTTCTGTAAAAGAGGAAACTATTTGGGCTACTTCAATCCAAATGTTTATTCCATTTTTATTAGCTGGCTTTGGTATGGTAGCGGCTAGCTTATTATTGGATTTAGTACAACATTGGCCAGTATATCAAAACGTGTCTGAAGTATACATACTCGTACCTGCATTACTTGGACTCAAGGGAAACTTAGAAATGACATTGGCATCACGTTTGTCAACTTATTCTAATTTAGGTAAAATGGATACTTATCAACAACAGTGGAGTATTACTGTCGGCAATCTAGCACTTATTCAATGCCAAGCACTTGTAGTTGGTTTTCTTGCTTCTTTGGCTGCTGTAATTTTGGGATGGGTTCCAGATGGTAAATTTCAAATGGAACATGGTCTATTATTATGTGCTAGCAGTGTGGTAACAGCTTCTGCTGCCAGTTTCATCTTAGGATTAATTATGGTTGCTGTTATATTGTTATCGAGACGATTTAATATAAATCCTGATAATGTTGCAACTCCTATAGCTGCAAGTCTTGGAGATCTTACTACGTTGGCTTGGCTTTCTTGGTTAGCATCTTTATTTTATAGCACTTTAGACAGTAAGCCTTGGTTATCTATCATTATTATTGTCATAGCTCTACTCTTGATACCACTGTGGGCTTGGTTGGCAAGTCGCAACAAATACACTGAACAAGTACTTTCTACTGGTTGGACACCTGTCATTTCTGCAATGTTGATAAGCAGTGTAGGTGGTTTAATTTTGGATTTTACAGTATCTCAGTATAAAGGTGTCGCTGTTTTTCAATTAGTTGTAAATGGAGTAGGTGGAAATTTAGTCGCCGTCCAAGCTAGTCGTATATCTACTGAACTTCACTCTAGAGCTATTTTAGGGGAACTCCCTAAGGGCATGAAAGTATGTTTGAGTCCTTGTGCCGTATTTTGTGATAATAGTAAAAGTAATCACGTTGTGACTGCTAGAATGTTAATGCTAATGGTAATACCAGGTCACTTAATATTTTCTTATACAATTAGTTACTTACAAGCGGGGCACACTTCTTTTACTCCCATTTTTATGTTAGTTTACTTAATAGCAGCCATCCTTCAAGTATTCTTATTGCTATACATAGCACAAGTGATGGTCGTATGGATGTGGCAATCTCATATTGATCCTGATAATTCCGCCATTCCGTACTTAACTGCCTTAGGCGATTTGTTAGGCACATTTTTGTTAGGAGTTGCGTTTCAGTTTTTGTTTTTGATCGGCGATCGTGACAGCGACGTTGGTGACTAAAGTTTTTATTAAATGCGTTCTTTTTACGGCCATACATTAAATGTTAGTTTATATTGTAGTCACCAAAATTATTTGTAAATACTTAAGTAAATATTTAAAAAATTGTTAAAAGGTGCTATTTTATATATATTATAAATAAATTGTTAAAAATGCAGTTGTGTTTACGTACAAAATTAGTATTAACAATCGGACCTTGCTCACATTTTTAGCTAATCTTCTACTCTCACTTTTAATTAATTTAATTTATACGCTCAATTTATAATTTTATTATAATAAAATTCTAGTTTTTATTTATATTAGTTTATAATTTATAAATAATTATCATATTTAACTATAAATATAAAGGTTCTCACATTTATATTAATGCGTTCATTTTAATCATTTTTGCATAAGTAATGAATGTGTAATGGACATTGTGTTTCTGGTTTATTAACTATCCTTAGTACTACATACACATTATTAACTCTTAATTATGCAATGTTGCACTCGGTAGTTGCAGTTTTCATATATATATATAGATACAATATTTCGGTGAATGCATCAATATAAATGCGAGAACTTGATGATGCGATTCTCTAGTCGTTCTTGCCAGTAAAAATTTTGTTTAATTTCTTGTACCAGATATTGACAATGACTTTTTTTATTTTAAATTCATAAATGCATTGTTAAATGCTAAAGAAGTTCCTAAAAATTCTAAATAAATTTCTTTCGTTTAAATAAATTTAATAAAATAAATCCCTCACCAAAACAAAACTCTGGTCCAAAAATTCTCCAACTCTACCTTTCTGGGGGGTTTAACACCCCTATTTATATCAGTAGTTGTGTGGAATACCATTTAAGGTGAAACGATTAATATTGTAATTTAGATAGAATTATTTTGACCCAACATTTCTACTTGTCGCCTCTGTATATTATACGTACCAGTGGTAACAATAAAAAGCCCTCGGTGCACAGGTGGAAGGCCTCATAGTAAGGTGATTTTTAGAAGAAGAACTGCATGAGAGATACAAACATTTGTTTTGAAAAAACCAATTTGCAAATTTTGCACAATGAAGTTGAAAATTTTACCGTGTAAAGAAGGATGAAAAAGAGCTTACTGTAAAAAATTTGTGACTGACACTCGAAAGGAATATATTCAAATATAACGACAAAAATTTTTTTATTTGTTGTTTTAAACAGGGTGGTTAAAAGCTTACAAAAAATTACTTTTTAACGCCTAATTATCGGCTAACGACTCGATAATTCTTACCAAAAAATTTATTGTTAAAAAATATTCAGTAGAATAGTTACAATAAAATAAATACTGAAAAACACATTTTTTGAATTATGTCGTAACTCTTTGGGTTTAAAAGCTGAAATTTTTAGGAAAAACAATTTTTTTTTAAATTGATTTAGCCCAAATTTTTGATGAGACTAATTATGGATTATTAATAAATTACAATTGGAAATTTAAAGATTGAGATTCGGATATTTTGAAAATTATAACACGACTACAAAAAAATTTTCGTTCTTTGTCCTAAAGTTTATTTTATGATTTTTCGGTTAATTATGCACAAAAACGAAAAGAAAATACATTTTTTTGCTATAAAGTTTGCTTTTGTGATAGTTATAGCGTTATGGTAATAATACTCATTTTTGAATTTTTGTATCAATTTGTTGTTAATTTGAAGTTAAGTTGAAATTTTGTATTTGAGACTCTTATAGCATCTAGTTGTGCACCTCCTATTTTTGGTTGCAATTGTTCTGGCAAAAAGGGCACATATCAAACAATACATGACGCGCACGAATGGATTAACGAGATTCTAAATACAGTTGGAATTGGTTATTAAGAAAAGTATTAACATTTTATTTGTAAATTATTTTGATAGTAAAATTTACTAAAAACAATAAACATATTTATTTCAATGGTTTCATCTTCAATTAAAAATTAAAACCACAAATTTTGAAAAATATCGTTTAATCGGTCTCCTCAATACAAAAGCAAACTTTTTTATATCACATATTTTTTCGTCTAAATACGACCCATAATATCGAAATTTTATGCTTTAAAGTGAGCATTATTTATCCTTATTTGTATAAAATGATAATTGCTGTATTTTTATACTATAAAAGATTTTTTAAATACCCAGACGAACAATTTATAATAAATTAAAACAAAAACACCTCCTAAAGCCTGGATATCCGCCAGTGTTTACGAAAGAAGAAAAAGCGTCATTTGTATACAAATCGATGCATATGTGGGACACATGGTTCAAAAGGAGCTCGCTACAGCAACACGTCTTCAGGGTGGTTTGAAGCTCTCACCTTTTCTGACTGGTTTACATAATTGCTGCTGCCTAGAAAGTGTAAGGTAAAAGCGTAGTAATAGGCGACAACTTATCATCGCACATCAACGTACAAATTTTAGAGTTGTGTAAAAAACATGCGACATTGCCTTTGTATGTCTGCCGCCCAACAGTACACATCTTACCCAGCTCCTGGATGTGGCTTTTTTTGGTCCAGCGAAAAATGCTTGGCGACGCATCTTATCTGATTGGAAAGAAACACGCACATGTCGAAACAGCAATGTTTTCCTCATCTTTTGAAAAAACTTTTGGATGCATTAAGAGAAAAATCATCAGACAACTTGAAAACTGGATTTAAAAAATGCGGAATATATCCTTGCGATATAACTCCACTTTTAGAAACACGTTCGTCTAAAATTGAAAACTCTTTTGTTGAATACCTCGAAAACAAGAGAACTCAACTTACTACCATCAAACCGAAAAAAAAGACGCATTCAAATTGCAGCTGGCAAGAGTATTGCACATGAAGATTTGGAACAACCTCTAACAAGTGGTTCTAATAATATTTTCAACGAGGAACAGCATATCCCTCATGTAAGACGTCGTCCAATTTCAGATGCTATATCGTTACAAGACTCGGACACACTGATGATTTTTTTGATCTCAAAAAAAGAAAATGAATTTTCAAAGAAATTGGAATCCAATTCTTTCGGCCATGATATGCAGGTTGTAGGCGACTTGAAGGAACTTCAGAGAAAGTTGGGTGAATATGTAATATTTTCGTACGAAAAGCAACTGTATCCTGGACAAATAACAGAAGTAAAGGATAATGGGGCAGTTATTAATGCTATGAAAAAATCCTTGAAAACGTGGAAATGGCCACAAAAGAAAGACGAACTCTTTTATCCTTGGAAAGATGTTATCGGCGGAATTGATCCCTCCAAGTAAATATCAAAACATGGATTATTTTCGGTACCGCAATTGGACAAGTTATGGTGGCAGTAAATTGTCTAAAAAATTGTTTGTATTTTTATGTTAATTTATATTTTTTAAGCATTGTCCTCGTCCCTCTCTTTACAAAATGTATTTTCGTTTTTCTTTAAATAAATTAGAATAATAAAGCAAATTACGTGTTTTTACAATACCTATTATCTGAATTTTATCCGTGTAAATTAATAACACGCATTCTAGTGGTGCAATATTTCACTGTGCAGGAGCATATGTTGCCCAATTGTGTTTTACTGCATTCAAACGAAAACAATTTTTGGTGGTGCAAAGTATACCCAGCCTATGGGATACTTTTTTTTATAATGATCACCGGGGGGTCTGGGGAGTATGGAACCCCCCGGAGAGAGGGGGGTTTGGGGGTCCTCCCCCGGAAAGTTTTGTAAAATTATACTTGCAAAGTCGTCATTTTAAGCACTTTGACGAAGAAAAAGTTTAATCTCTTACATTCTGAAAAAGGGTGTTTAAGTGCTTAACTTCCATTTCGGGATAGTATAATTATCAACTTAGACTCGCCTTATGTGATCTATACTTTTCCCGCTTTCATTCCAGCGAAGTCGTCAACAATCTCATCAAAATTTTCTTTATCTCGTAAGCTGAGCACTTATCCACCGCAAAAAATTCAGCGGACTAATTTTTTCATGTAATGTATTATATTAAATGTTATTTTACCAAATTTCAGCTTTTGCGGTATCAGTTTACTCACCGCATATTTTTCACTTGTTTACCTGGAAAGCTGAAGCATAATCCCGCACTCTATAATCAGCTGATTATGTTTTTTGATTAGTCTTCAACATTATTAACATGTTGACAAAATCTCAGGTTTTGTTATATTAGTTTCTTTTGGTTATTATTTTACATGTGTGGGTGGCTACCGCATCTATTCCCCGCGCAATCAGGCAAGCTGATGGTCTATTCCGTTATGTGGAATGCCAGATAAAGCGTACAAAAAAAATTCAGCTTTTGCGATATCAGTCGCAAAAAAAGTCGCTGGCTCCCAGACTATTATAAAGTGGCGCAAAGTATACTCACTTTACGGTATATAAATATAAAGGGTTTACCAATACGATGTTTGTTTTTAAATTTTAAAGGAAACATACTTTACTGCCATTTATGAATGAAAAATAATATCCTTCAAATGTCCACCATGACCACGCTTACAGACATCGATTCTTTCGTCAAAATTTTCAATCACATTTTGGCATAATTGAGGCTCTATCTTAGGGAGCGTTCATAAACTACGTGGTTTGGCCAAGGGGGGGGAGGGGTTAGGTAGAAAGCTACGTGAGGGTACGGGGAGATTATAGTCAAGCTACGTAGTTTTCTTCATTTATTATGAAAGCAATTTTCAGAATATAAGCGACAACATAATATGGATATTTATTTCCGTATTTGGATTTTTTTTATTTATATTTTTTATAGGTGCGCTATTTGTTTTAAAAACAAATATCGCTGTTATTCATTTTTTATACCAGATAATTTTTAAATAGTTTTGTTAACAGAAAACATAGCATGTCTTCTGGACTTTATAGGAAAAAAAACTACGTTCCATCTAGGGGGGGGGGGGGTAAGGTTATCATGGTAAAAGCTACGTTAAGCTACATGATGGGAGGGAGGGGTTCTAAAGAGGTCAAAATCAAACTACGTGGTTTATGAACGCTCCCTTACCAATGATACGTTCTGAACTACCCTAAATGAGTTCCAAATATGCTTTGATTTTCAAAAAAAAATTTTTTAAATTCAATTGATAAATAGGGTGGTTCTCTGGGGGTACAAATGAAAATAACAGAATCAAGTTATGAAATTTTCGATATTTGGAGAATTTGACCTACAAATTCATGGAAAAATAATAAAAAAATTATTATCAATGAATTGGGGTTATTTTCGAAGGGTTGAAATCAAGATAGCTTAATAAAATTCTAAAACTTGGAATTCGCTTTAAATATAACTATAAATTTACAGAAAATAATTAAAAAAATTGTAGTTTAATTATCTGAACTTTTTTGTAGATTTTTATTTCTATATTTTGTAGAAAATGTGTATCAAAGTAGCCTGAAATTCAAACTTTGTTAAACAAATCGTTTTAAGTGGTTGGGTGACAGACAGGTATTTTAAAATAAAAAAATAAATAATTTTACTGGTTTATTTTGTCATTACAAATTATTTTATAATAAATATCCATATTGTACATATGGTACATCCATATTATACTACATTTTATCTATATTGTACAGAAACATGCAAATCCTCCGAACTGTCTAGACTGTAGAACTTCGCCCAATTGAAAAGATTTGGGCACAAATTAAACTAAAACTTAAAAAAATACAAAAATGGCAAAGCACAGATATACATAGTTTCAATGAACAATGCAAAAAAAGCTGCCGATTCAATAACAGTTACTATTATACAAAACCTCATGAAAAGAGTTAAACGGAAGGCCCGAAAATTTTATGACCCATTATAAAAATTTTTATTTTAGTAGTATGATGTTATGAAATGTAAATAAAAATATTGTTTTAAAAAAACATTAATTCGGTTTCATTAATAAAGTGACCCTTTTTTTCTGGGACAGTCTTTACAACAAGCAAAAGAAAAAAAATCATTAAAATTAAATGTGAATATTCGGGAGAAGTTTTTCGATTTAGAATGTTAAAAGAAGGTTTAGGGTATAATATTATATTTTGATTGTTTAGTACAAATGTGTAAAACACCTTTGAAATCACTATTTTCGTAAAAATCTTATAAAAAAATTTTTTTTACTTTAAATAAAAGGCATTAATTTGGCAAATGAACACTTAAAAACGACTTTTATATGATCTAGTAAGTACCTTCTTCAATATCCATGATAGTTTTCTTACTAAACTCACTCGTAATAGTATATTCTGTAACGAGTTAGGAATTGGCTTATTCTGCACGAGGGGAAAGTTTGTCACCCGAGCCGATAGGCGAAGGTGACAGTCAGCGAGTGCAGAATAGCCATTCCAAACGAGTTCCAGACTATACTTTCTATACGACTATCAAAGTTGTGAACTGTATAAGTTTTGACCGTAATTACAAAAACCAGTTTTATTAAATTAATAAGAAATCTGTAATTACCAAAATTTCAGGAATTCACTCCACAAGGTTCATGTACAAAGTGAAGTAATTTAAAACTTTATACAATAATCATTAAATGAAAAATAAAAAATTATATATTTTATCCACACAAATTGTTAATTTGCTTATCTTTAATAATTGTATTTTAGGACTTATTTAAATGTAAAGTGTGAAGCAAATTTGATTGAGGTAATTTATTGTTTGGTGATATTTTGAAATTATTTATTAAGAATAAATTAACAACAGTAGCAGAAATAATGAACAAAATAATATGAAATGAAATTTATTATTTTTAAATTTTATTAACAAAATATAAAATAAAATTTTATTTATTAGGAACAAACAAAAAACTAATTTAATTTAATATGGTAAGGTAGGCAAACATAAGTTTTTACCATAATTACAAAAACGGGTTGCATTTAATTAATAAAGTATATCTTCGGTTTATCCATAAAATATGATTTTAAGAAAAAATCATATAAAACCTAACTTACGGTTTTCTCTTTTCCACGACATATATTTTTTTCTAAAAACATGCTTTATGCGAGTTTTATAATTTTAGGGGGTAGTTTACCCCTAAAATTATTAAGGGATCGCGGCAAGAAAATCATTATGTGATTGTTCAAAATAATTATTTCGGCGTTGGTTTCATTCAAATCGAAGCACTCCTTCCATATGCATGGAAAATCTAACTTTTCAACTGCAGATAGGTGGGGGTGTATTAATAAAAGGGTAAAAATATTTATTGTGTAGTACAGTTTGTATCTAGTAATAATTTTTGCAAGCCTATTTCAATAAAATATTTCAAAATTTTTATTCGAAAATGACAACACATGGCAAAGTTAAGAAAGGGGTTGTTACCCCTTTGAATATCGTTTTTGGGAAAAATCCAAAAACACTTAACTTAGCGTTTTCTCTCCTCTATAACATATATTTTTTTGGAAAAAATTTGATAACGTTAAGGATGTTTTATGCAGGTTTTAAAATTTTGGGGGGTGATCCACCCCCGAAAATATTAAGTGATCGCTTCGAAAAAATTATATTTATTATTAGTTATAAAATGAAGTATTTTACTGTTGGCGTTGGTTTCATTTAAATCTATAAACCTCCTTCTATATAAAAATTCATTTTTTACCCTATTTTTAAAGGGTATTAGAAGTGTTAGAAGCTAGAAAAAATTAGGGTCTCTTATTTTTTGATGCTCTACCACATATCCAAAAATTATTCAAATTGGTGAGGGACACCGGGGATCCTTTACTTGTTAGATATGAGAATAGTCATTCTCTAACGGGTGTTACAGAATGAAATATTCTGTAACAGGTGCGAAGAATGTGTATTTTCTGAACTGAAAATTGAGCCAGAATGTTCGTATTCTGTATTAGTCGTATAGAAAGTATATTTTACTATCAACAAAGTGCAAAGAACAACTATACGTGTATATTAGGCGAAGGCAATGTTTTGACTATGTAGCAAGGGCACTGCATTGCACTACAAGGGTAGTTTATATTTTTTCAAGAGGGGTCATTATCTACCTCTTCTGAGAAAAATTTTTGGAAACATTCTAAAAGGTTTACAATTTTGATATATGGCCAGGTTTTCGGGGCAAATACTCGTAAAATCGATGTAAAATCGCACGATCTGGGGGGGGGGGGGGGTAATTTATTGCAGAATTACGCGAAATTATTCGATCTGGAAATTTGGTCTACAATAAAGCCATTGTTTCTCTGACTGTGTGACATGTGGCGCCATCCTGTTAAAACCACATATCACTCACATCCATATCAACGATAATAGGCCAAAAATAATTTGTCAACATATTCCCAAATGTTGAGAACGTCTTGAAATCGACAAATTTGGATGTTCTTCGACACTTTCACTTACAGCAGCGATATTTTCCGCTGAACGACCCAAACGATTATGTGTTGTTGTTGGTATGTTATATATGTTACGGTCAATGATGACAACTCGGCCATTGACGTCAATGGCCGGACAATGACGTCAATGCCCTGCTTAACTAGGCATTAACGTCAACGCCCGGCCAATGACGTCACTGACAGTGCATTTTGGGCGATGTTGACATTTAAAATTTCATATGTGGTTTTTACATCATTGTCCGGGTAATGACGTCATTGCCCAATAAAGAGCGGGCGATGATGAAACTATTCTTTTTTTATATTTGATTTATTATTGGTTCAGCTTATACATGCTATACACAATACTTATAACAAAATTCCAGGTTTAACATTAAGTAATAATTCAATATTTTAACTTTTACGGTAAGGAATGCTGTGTGGCAAAACTGTTATCATTTTAGTTGGCGGTTTGATTTTCTATTCCATCAGAAAGTAACGTATTTAATGTGCATTTGCAATTAGTACTAGCAATGGTACTAGTTATTAAGACATTATAGATAAGAGATTATTAAGAAAAGCTATAAGATAAAAGTTAATTTGGTTGGAAAACATTAGTGATACTACCAAAGAAAACGAGATTACTCTTAGACAAGCTGCAGCTCAAAGCAGTGTTGTAGGGAGACAGGGTTACAAGCGCTGCCAATGCAAGGGTGGATGTAAAAACAATAAATGTGCACTCTCATGTCAGAATAAAAATGATTAATTTAATTATTTTTTAATTTATAATTATTTTTAAAATGTTTGTTAATTTTTATTATTTATTTTAATAAATGATTATAATACATTAGAATATTAGCGAAGTGTCACTTGCCAGTTGACTGTCTTGCTGTTCCTTATAGTATTTATTCTATATAATATCATCATTGTCCAATCTTTTTTTGGTCAATAACGTCATTGACCGGCCAAAGACGTAAATATTACAATCAGATGAAAATATTTACATCATTGTCCACCTCTAACGGGCGTTGACGTCAATGGCCGGACAATGACGTTAATGGCCAACATAAATTGGCATTGACGTCATTGTCCGGCCATTAACGTCAACGCCCGATTTACATCATTGACCGTAACATATTATATACCAAACCAGTAAACTTAAATTTATCCACCAAATTCTCGATAGCTTTTCAGAAGACCGATCATGACGACCAAAAATATCGCAAATTTTACGAAATGTGGTTTTCACACATCGACTATTTTCGTAATAAGGCTTCAATGATTTTAATACGATTTTCAATTGAAATTGAAAACATTTTCACAAATGGCAAAGCTTCTGCTGTACCTAGGTCAAAAAACTAAATGCCAGAACTGTCAAAATATCTGAATATGTTCCTATTGAAAACCAAACATCTTATTGGTAAACCCTTTATATTATGTCTTGAAAAGGTACAAATTACGTTGCTAACATAATATGTTATGAGATGACTATGCCATCAATTTTGAGAGCCAGTGGGTATGCTCTTATTTTTAACAAAACGTTAATATAATATAATTTTAACCGTAAAGTGACTAAGCGCACCCTCCGCTCCGGTCCCCTACGCTCCGGGCCGCTTTGACAAACGCAAACTACTCGGAAAACTGTGCTACCAGGGAGAGGGTGGATCTCCCTCGATGTGGACTCAACGCTGTGATTTTTTTCTGTTTTGAATTAATCGTTTGAGGATCAAACGTCCGGATACCAAAGTGGATACATAGAAAAATACGATTTCAAAAACACTAAAAAGACGTTAATTGCCACTTTTTGACTGGTTAGGACGAGTTCTTAGAACATTTGAAAAATAATGAAAACGAATATTACGTTATAAAAATATAAAAATAAAATATAATAATAATAAGTTTATTTTTCTAAGAAACTTTACATAATAAAGTGCACATCAGAAAAGAAAAATAAGTCATAAAAACCTGAACAAAAAATCAATCACAAATCAAAGTTCCAAAAAAATCCCTCACTTCATACATACGAATTGCCACGATATAAAGCAATATACAATATAAGGCTCTATTTCACTTTTCGATTTTCAGTTGTATATAACTAACAAAAAAAATAAGAAAATATATTCAAACTAATTTCTTTTAGAATATTATTGAAAAAGTACAAATAGTAAACAAAATATTTTTTTAAATAACGAAAGTAATTTACCACGGGCACAAATATCAAATTTAAGCGATGTCACGTGCTTTAATGAATGTTTGAAGATTAATAGATAAGAAAGTTGTAAAGAACGTACTACCGTTTTAAAATCTAAACTTCAATTTCTGCATTGTTTACCAAAATATACTTTTTTAATGTACCTACCGGATTGAATGAGTTAGCCGAACATAGGAATTTAACATTTAATTTCATCTAGCTTTTACTTAAGAGGTCAAAAAATGCTTTTTCCAAGGATTATTCCTTGGATCGTTGGATCAGTACAAGAAAAATTGGTGCGGAGTTAAATATTCATCACACTAGGGCGTTCAAAATGATAAGAAAACATAAATTGCAATCGTATAAGTTTCACAACCATCAAGAAATTTATGAGGAGGATATGTACAAAAGAATGATTTTCTGTGAAGGCATTAGTTGTATTCTTTTCACCTATTTTAAGTGAGATTGTACTGAGATACTCAGGTACTCAGTTAAATGGGTGTTCTTTTTACCGTTTTAACAAATGTGCTGTGCCGTGCCGAACTGAGTTTTAACTGAGTAAATTACCTCCCACCCTAACCTAACTGATCTTGCTTTTTCGAAGTGTTCCAACTGAGTACGAACTGAGCTAAATTGGGAAATAGCCTGGATTGGTCGGTTTAAAAAGGTTAACGCCTCATTTGTTTTTGTGGAGGTTATGGTTATAGTAAACTTTGTCACGTTTATGTTATGTTGAGGTTAAGTTGATTTGGTTGGTAAATAATTTTTGTATCGTGGTTGGTGGTGTACTTTTGTTGTTCTTTTCACCTTATGTTTTTCTCACTTTGACTCAGTTAATACCTGTTCGGCTCAGCTCACTTCGTCTCAGTTGTGTACCTGAGATGGAAATAAAATAGGTGAAAAGAATACAGCTCGAAAAAGCCAATTTAATGATCAACAATCGTTCACAGTATCACCAAACTGCAAACAGGGATATTAGGGGCAAACACCATCGGACCATTTTTTATTGATGGAAATTTGAATGGACTAAAATATCTAGAAATGTTACAAAACGAAATTGGGCCGGACATTGATATTGTGGCGGAAACTAATTATTTAAATGAGTATTAACCCAATTCTTGGGTAGGACGCAATAGACCGACCAGCTTGGTCTCCAGATTTGGCTCCAAATGACTTTTTTGTCATTTTTAAAATCTAAAATATTGATTCATTAAAAAAATAAGATTGTGGAGGAGTGTGGTAATATTACCGAAAGACAACTTGCAAATGTACGACGTAACTTTTACGATAAACTTGCTGAACACTTGCAGTACAGGAGACCAGATGGGGCCAGCAGAGCGAAGTTGTGGCTGGAGATTACATATTTATGTACTCCGGAGAGCAGAAACAAAGAAGAAATGGAGTAGGCTTCGTGGTAGCAAAGAAACTGAGAAACAGTGTAGAAAGATTCAAATCGATAAATGGAATATTAGCATATTTGAAAATAAAAGCGAATCCTTTTAACCTTTCAATAATAAACGTGTACGCTTCAACAGAGGAAACGGAAGAAATCGAAAAAGACAAGTTTTACAACGAAATTGAAGAAATAATTAAGGGAACTCCAAAGCACGACACGCTTATGGTAATCGGGGATTTTAACACTAAAATTGGGAAAGAAGATTTCTTACGGGAAGTATCCGGAAGATATACGTTGCACAAGGATACAAATGACAACGGACAAAGGTTGGCAAGCCTTGCGGAGTGTCACAATTTAACAATTAGTAATACAAAATTTAACCATAAGCCAATACACAAGATGTCATGGAAGAAACCAGGTGGGAATAACGAAGATGGAAATCAGATAGACCACGTACTAATAACGAAACGTAGAGCGATCCATAAAAGATGTCAGAACGTATAGAGGTGCACATGTGGACTCGTACCACTTTTTAGTAATGACCTCAATGAAACAAAAAATAGCGATAGAAAAAAATAAAAGTAGCAAAGACTAAAAAGTGGGCAGTACAAAAGTTCAATGAAGAAAATCCAAGACAAAATTACATTAAAAACCTACGTGAAGAAGTGGAAAAGAAACGAGGAACGAGATGTAAACCTTGAATGGATATTTTTAAACGATGCAATCCAAACAAGCGCAAAAAAAGCGATTGGATACAGGACAAATAAAATAACCCAGACCTGGTTCGACCAAGAATGATCGACAGTATTCAGAGACACAGAAGGAAATTTGGTGAGTGGTGCAGACAAAATAAGAAATTTGAAAAAAAAACACTATCAAGACTTACTAAACCAAAACGAAATAAGCACGGAGCTCCAATCCCAAGAAAAAACCCAAAGAGAGACAGAAGAAGAAAATATAGAAGCCCCTATATACACCAAGTGTAAAAAGATAGTGTGCAAAGTGAAAAATGGAACAGCAGCAGGTAGAGATGGAATCACAGGCGAACTAATAAAAAATGTTGGGGAAGAAATGGGAGTAAGACTGTTTGAACTGATAAGTAAAGTATGGAACACAGAAGAGATGCCAGATGAATATATAGGACAAATAATCCCATTGCACAAGAAAGAAGATAAAGAAGAATGCGCAAATTATAGAAGAATAACACTTTTACCGGTTATATATAAAATATTTTCCACTGTAATAATTCAAAACAGGCTTGCGAGAGTAACAGAAAATCAGATAGGATATTACCAATATGGCTTCAGAGAGGGAAAAACTACAGTAGATGCGTTACACATTATGAAGCAAATAATAGAAAAATGTCAAGAGCATAACAGAACTGAACATACTGTTTATTGATTTCAAACAAACCTTCGACTCGGTCAAAAAAAGAGAACTCATGCGAATCATGGAAGAAATAAAAGTGCCGTCTAAGTTGATACGTTTAGTAAAGATGACACTAACAAGAACGAGGGCTACGGTGAAGGCTTTAGAAGATGAAACAAAAGCTTGTTTGTTCAATGGGGGAGTACGCCAAGGCGACGCGTTGTCTGCGACCTTATTCAATATTATTTTAGAACATGTGTTTAGAAGAACAAACTGCCAAGGCACAATAAAAACCAAAGAGGGACAAATTCTGGCATATGCAGATGACGTGGCAATAATAGCAATCTCTAAGAGAAAAATAATTGAAATATTCAGGAAGATCGAATAAAACGCAACAGAAGTGGGTCTGAAGGTGAATGATAAGAAGACAAAGATTATGAAGTGTGGAAGAGATGATGTGAAAACCGTAAAGCAGAATTTGAAGATAGACAAATACAATTTCGAAGAAGTTGATGGGTTGAAGTACTTGGGAGTAGAAATTGGAAATGACAACGCAAGAGAAGCTGAAGTCAAACAAAAAACACAGAATCGATATAGAGCCTACTATGCTAATAGTAAAGTTTTGAAGAGCAGAAATATATCAAAGAAAACAAAATTAAAAATTTATAAGAGCCTAATAAGACCTGTTGTGATATACGTAGCAGAAGTACTGTGCATGACAAAACGGGAGGAAGAAATCTTGAGAGTTTTTGAACCCAACATTTTGAGAAATGTGCTTGGTCAGAAAAAAACAAGCGATGGAGAAAGTAGACCAATGATGAATTTTGAACCCCTGGAAGAGATAGAATGAGAATAAAAGGACATAAGAATAAGAGGACATAAAAGGACAGGAACGACAAAAGCTCAGAGATTGCGATGGATAGGCCACGTAATGAGAAAGAAAGAGACAGAACTCGCAAGAGAGATTACTGAATGGAAGCCCGGAGAGAGTAGAGGAAGAGGAAGACCAGAAATGAGATGGATGGACGGAGTAAGAGAGGATCTCAACAAAATAAGAGTTATTGGGTGGAAAACAAAGTGTTAAGATGGAGCCGTATGGCGAAAAATAGTAAATGAGGCGAAACCACACACTAAACTGTAATTGCAAAAAGACCAGTCATGAAGATTAATCCACCTCGCATAAAGGATTGAGGAGACCTTTTAACGGTAGCTATATTCCGAATGGAATGAATGCTTTGATGATGATGATGATGAATTGTGCATTATTAATAATTTATGCATAAATTTTTGTTAATTTAAAAAATAATTTTAATTTAATAAAATAAACAAAATTAAATTGAATTTATTTCATGACTGGTCTAATAAATGAAAATTTAAACAATTTCAAAAGGATTTTTTGCTCATTTAAGTAAAAGCTAGATGAAATACTTCGTAGTTTATATTACGGAGTTTATATTATATAAAATCGTAGTTTATATTTTTGCATTATTTTTGTCTCATTTTTTTCTATAATAATATTAAGGAAGCAGGAATTTGCATAAATAAGTTTTTAAATTAAAATTCAAATAATTTTAATTTTAAGAAATATATAAGATATTTTAATTTATTTGTTTATATTATAATTTAATTTATTTTATTCTCTGTATAGTGCGCCCGAAGTTGATTGTATGTAATGTATACGGTAATGTAGTACGCGTTACAAAAATAAAAACATGTACGAGTAGAATGCAAATATCTTATTTTATTATCAAAATTTTAGTCTTATTCTTCATACTTGGACCATAGTCCAAAATATGCTTATTAAAAAAAAGTCGAACAAAAACAATATTTTGGGAATATGTGAATAAATTTCTCGCCATGTTTAGTAACAACAACTATAATTTTCATAAATTGTGCAATGTGGTTGAAATACCAATATTGCACTTTTTAAATAAATCAGTCCAAGTCAATTATTTAATTACTTTCTGTGCCTAACATTTTGAGGATTGGCACATACTAATTTATCTAATAATATCATATCAAATCAAATTTCAACAAAAGCCTATCGATAAAATAAGAAGCTAATTTTTGATTGGCAAACAATTTGCACACTTTTTCGCATCAACAATGAGCAAATATTTATTTCGGTAACTAATAAAATGGAGTGTTTCATCAAAATATTTTTATTGTATTTCACCATAAAATTTAATCATTGCCCATCCAAATCACATTTTATAAGAAAATAATAAAGCACAAAAATGCAACAACACTTACGTATTAGGTACCGTTGACGTCATCAAGTTTGTTGCTAGTAAATAACTAGCATTATTTATTTTGCATTGTAATAATTTCAACTTTTGTTTTTACTTTTTTTTATAAGAAATAAACACGAAAAATTGAAATTTTTATTTTATAATTTTAATAAAAAATTTTCAAGTTTAAATTTATTTAGAAGTTTTGTAAAAAATCATCCAAAAACGAAGAATATAATTTAAATTATTTCTCGCTTTAAACTTATTACTTCTCAAACCAAAGAACTTCTGTTCACTAAATTTTCAGCAATTCAAGCTATCCTGATCACTGCGTACGCACTAAAAGAACTACGTATCTGGAGTACCTACGCAGGTATTTTCTGATGTAACATTGAACAAAAACAATAAAAAGCAATTTTATAAATTCTAGAACACTTTCTTTTTCATATTTTGAGTTCTAAATTAATGTAGTCAATTATTGTGTTGTTTTCCAGTTTTTATTAATTTCATGGGCGCCGAGTTTCAAAAATTTCAGTGGGTTTACAAACACAAGTTTCATTATACGATAGGTAGAGGAACGTCGGGTAAGATGGCAAATCTAAAATTTGGAAAATTTCTGAGTCAGAAGTTTTGCACCTACAAGAACGTGTCTTTGCCAGAAGTACACCCTTAACTTTGAAAACAAAATTGCCAAACTCCAAATTAAAAATATTAGTTTGAAAAAGTTGAAAACAAAAACAAACGTCAGATTCGCCTTCTTACTCTCCACGGCGGGTATGATGGTTTTAGAGAGCGAGTTAGATGGCAAATGAAACAGGGTTAACAAACCAACTTTGTTTGTTTCAAGAAATAGAAAAATATAAGAACAAAACTAAATGCCTACACGTGGAACGGCTTACAATAAATCTGAAAAGAGAGAGGCTACCCATCTTTAAGAATGTTCTGATTAAGGAAGAATAGGAGTATCAAAGAGTTTGTTGAAACGCAGGTGATGGACTAAGCTCGGGATATCAAGGGTCTTGCTTGAGGTGTTAATGGTGTTGCTGGAGTGTAAGATGACGTAGTCGTTATCTTACCCACATCTCAGATTCATTCTAATTTGCATGATTTTCGCATTTCAGAGAACATAACCCCAATCAAAAACTGCAACAGATACTGTCGTGATAGTTTTGATAAGGGGAGGGGGGGGGTTAAATAAGTTTTGTATTATTTTGTTGAAAATATTAAATGTTGAATTTGAAATAATTTTGTAAATTTTTGCATTTAACGCAGGTTGTGAACTTGGTGATTTTTGATTTTCATAAATTTTTGTTTTAATTGTTTGTAATTTGATCGTCCCGATTTTTTACGAAGTTGATATTTTTGAAAAATGATATTTGGATGATTAAGATAGTTGAATTATTATTGGAAAATAGGAAAATTTTATTTGGATAATAATTGCAATAATGATAATGGTATTAATTTAGATGAATTAAAAATTTGAAAATAAAACTTCAACTTCAAAACTTAAATAAAATAAAAAAAGTTTTCGAAAATAAATTTAATAGTAGAATATGTAGTACCTATTACGATTTCTTGATTTGCTTTCCCATTTTAATTTATTTTTTTATATAAAGTTTAAATTCAAGATTGGAATAATTTCATTTTTTAATTTTTAATTTAAAAAAAAGTCTCACCTAAGATACAAAAACTCTTATTTTTTTCAATATTTTCCACAAACTAACCAGGACAGTTTCAAAATTAACACAACATGACTGGAGGTAATTCCCGCGTGCTGAAACCTTTCTCTGAGAGAAATAAACCGAGTTTATTTTCAGGGTTGCAATGTTTAAAACAATGTTTTAAAACGGTGTTGTTTAAACATGTTTTAAAGGTATTTACAACCAATGTTTAATTTGAAACTGTTTTAAACACAATTTATCCCGAAAAAAAAGCATTTAAAAGAAATATTTAATATTTATTATGTTAAAATCGCTAATGATCACCAATTGAGAGAATATACAGAATATATTTAATAATTAATTAATAAAATACATAAAATTGAATCATCAATATAAAATGTAATTTTCTTATAAAGAAAAGATATAAGTAAAAACGAAATTTTAGTTTATAGTAATTAATTCTTCTGCAAAAATTGACGAATTAAACGGCGTTCAGATAGAGATTCTTGTCTTGCCTTGCTTAGGCAGAAAACTGGCAAAAGCCAATCAGGTTGAAGTATTTTTTTCTAATAAATAAGGATAAAAGAAAATACTTCAATATGATTGGCTCTTTCCAATTTTCAACCTAAGCAAGGCAAGACAAGAATCTCTATCTGAACACAGCTTTACTGCTTAGATCCTCATAATGGATTCATGTTTTTTTAAGTAATAAAAAACTATTTCAAACACAAAAAATTTGATTTTTTTTAAATTGATGTTTTCTAATTTTTAGCAATCCTGTTTATTTCCCGCTCTGCACCCACTCGATAATTTCAATGGGTGCACGAGCTTCAAGTTTTCATTAATCTGTACCCCTCCCTTTTTGAATTCATATCGTCAATTTTTGAAGTATTAAACTAATTAACTAAATAGGGTCACAAGCACATATTATGTAAGTTTAAAGAGCCATGCGGTATTATACCAAAGCATTTTTCTAAATAACAAAAATCGGATGTGGCCATGCCCATAACTTTATCATACTAATAACAATAAATTAAAAAAAATACTTTTTGTAAAAACAATTTAAAAGAATAAAAAACAATGTAAAAATAATTTATAAAAACTATATAAATAAAAATAGGATATCTACACGATTATTGATTAATACTTTTTTATTATTATTTTGGAGGAGAATATAATAATGTTTAATTTGAAACTGTTTTAAACACAATTTATCCCGAAGGAGTGACGGGTTGGAGTCTTTATTTTATATTATGTTTTGATTTGTTACATATGTACATATTACGTAGTTATCGTTGTAAATTTTTGTATTTTTCATTTTATAGTTTAGTATATTGTATTTGTGAAATTCCAATTAATTTAATTAAACATTAACAATATAATAAAAAAATTAAATTTAAAAAATTAGAAAAAAATTATTTTTTTAATTTACAAAATACACAGGCCAACAATGAAAAAACTTTTTCAATAATTTTAACTAATTCCTGTGCAATTTGGTGTACTGATTCCGAAAAAAGAAAAAAAAAGTTGTATCACCCTCCAATTTTTCACATTTCAATATTAACCCTTCGTTACATGATGAAACGAATTTTGAAAAAAAAAATATTTTTGGTTACTTATTATGCTGTAGTTAATAGGAAAAATAAAGAAAAAATTCCAATTTATCAATTCATTGTAATATTTAAAAAAAAGTGGGTATGGCCCAATATAGCACCCACCGTTTCACCACATTGTTTGGTCAACAATACTTAAAAAATTTAAACTAATGTGTTAAACTATGTTTAAGTTTAAGAGAAAATTTTAAATAAATGAAGAGAACTATAAATTTTTAATTTTTATAGATCAATTTTACCCTATAATTTGAAATAGGGTATTGTGAGAGAATGGTGGGTGATAGAATAAAACTGCTTTCAAATTTGGTTTCAGCATCCAAAAATACATAAGATTCAGGTAATTTTAAAAAAAAAGTTTTTACAAACCTTCATTTTGTTGGCCTGTGATATTATTTTTTTTACGTTCCCGTGTATCGATTTTAACCAAAATCTAATCAGCTCTAAGTCTCAATATTTATGTAGTACTCAATACGAAATTTAGTTAAAAATTTCCCATTACTTTTTGAGGTAGAGCACACACAAAATTTAACCACATACATACACATATACATACAGACATTTTTTGGAAATGATGATTTTCCGCTTTTGGGACTTCAAAATATTTAAATTCATCAAAATTTCAAGTCTCAATTTTTTCCTGCACGATTTCAATACTTTCTCAGACTTCGGATGATAAAGTAAAAAAGCATACATCAGTAGACAGGAAAAATTGAAAAAATTGGGTTATTTATAATTTATTTTTGTCAGTTCATAAATTTTATGTTATACTATTTTGTTTAAACCTATGTGAGCTAGCGAAAATCAATGTGAACTTTGAAAATTAATTTTGAAAAAAACTTTTTTGTTAATTAAGGTACCGTGAATGAATTTAAATTCAAATTTTACCAATGACAATTATTTTTTTTAACAAAATTTAAAGTATTCCATGCGATAATAACTTTTTGGTGTCAATTTTGTTTTTTTCAAATGTCAGTTACAAAAATGGTGTTAACTAAAGAGCAACAATTCATAATTTTTAAACTTTTAGAACAACAGTGTAGTTTTACTGTGATACAAAAAAGGTGTAAAGATCAAAATTTTTGTGTTTCGAAAGGTACACTCTCTAGCTACAAAATAATGAAAGCCCAGAACAGAATTCCAAAATCCGGAAGAAAGGCAGCGGCAAAAAGCCAACTCTGATAAATGAACAATTATTGAATTTAAAGAAAATGGCATTAAAAACGAATCCCCCGACACTACAACATATGAAAAATCACTTCAAAACATCTGAATATATCATTCGGTATAATCTAAAAAAAAATATCGTCACTCTCTGCCGCAATACCTCCAATCACCAGCACACCAAATTTTGTCCGGAGATACGATGACATAATATTCATTTTTGTTTTCTATTGTGGTAGCCTTAACAAAGATATCGGTAGCCCTGGCAAAAATATCTATATGCATCACCCCCTACCCTAAATCTATCTATAAAAGTTTTTTTAACAAAATCCAAAATGAAAAAAATTTTTTATTTTTGTACGCCACTGAATTTTTTCCAAAATTTTTATATACGTCACATAATACCGTAAGAAGTCACAAATAAAATTTCTCCAAGATTGGTACAACAAATTTTTTCGGTCATCTAGCGGATTTTTCGAAAATAAATTTTTGTAAATTACTGACTGTCGATTTACTGATTCTGAAAACATTTTCGAAAAAATTTAACAAACAGCCTAAACTTGGTCGCTACCTAGTGGCAGAACCTTTTACTTTACTTATAAAGTAACGTTCCGTCAGTCCGTACGACGATATTATAAAATATTTCCCACCGAACCACCTATTTTTGTATTCTAAAATAAATTGTTACAAGCCCTAAACTCAATTCTTATGCTGCACTCGGTATACAAATCAACATTAACCTAATTTTGACACATATGTCACAAAATTATGACGTTTATTAAAATTTTGAATATATTGTGTTATTTTTGCAAGCCATCTGACAAATTCTCACAAAAAATATATAAATTAAGATTTCAGTTAATATTTTCTATACGACTATCATAGAATGTGGGCATTCTGATTCTATTTTTAAATACAGAATATCTACATTCTTTCTTTTTTTTATTCTCACACCGATATCGGTGCGAGAATAATTATTCTCACACAGATTAGACCAATTAGAGCAATGAATAGACTACTATTTAAAGTGACGTCTATTACGAAATTTTTGAACTCCATTTATTTACACATCAACAAAAATCAAGTTTGTCAAATGAGGAAACTTTTTTGCGTGCGATCGATCTGAATTTTTGCACATATTTTC
Organism: Cantharis rufa; assembly: GCA_947369205.1. Lineage (NCBI taxonomy): Eukaryota > Metazoa > Arthropoda > Insecta > Coleoptera > Cantharidae > Cantharis > Cantharis rufa. Next base: position 15,816,341 of record OX376309.1, on the reverse strand, counting down.
CTACCGATAATTCACAAAGAATGTGTACGAGGGGGGACAATTTTTTGCTCAGTTTTTCGATATCTAGCGCCGTTCTTGAGTTATTGCTGCGTTTCCGCCACACAAACTTGAATTAGCAATAACTCGAAAACGGCGTTAGATATCGAAAAACTGAGCAAAAACTTCTCCCCCTCTCGCCTCAACTACCCCCTGTAAATTAACGGTAGGAAAGCATGTGCAAAAATTCAGATCGATCGCGCACAAAAAAATTTTCTCATTTTGCAAATTCTAATTACGGTCAAAACTTATACAGTTTATTATTTTAATAGTCGTATAGAAAGTATAGTCTGAAACACGTTTGGAATGGCTATTTCGCACTCGTGTGTCAGGGTGCACAGGGTGTCCCCGGATACACTTTACATAACTTAGGTGCTGATAGAGGACACTTTTCTAAGAAATATTTTTTCTAAATTCAAGCTCTCAAGAGTTAGACCTTTTTAAAGCATTCTTTTTTAATTTCCACCTTCACGTGGCCATAGCCCAAAAACTATTAATTTTTTAGTAAAAATTGATTAGTTCTTTTTTAAAGAGCGTAAAATAATCTACCAACTAAATTCAAATCTTTTATTGTCTAAAATCAACGGCTTTCAAGCTATAAATTAAAGTAAGTAAAGAAATGTTGAAAAATTCGAGATTTTTTAAATTTGGTTTATTTATAAGGAAATTTAACGGACTACAACTTCGGTCTAGTAAAACTTTTTGAAAATTCAATCCCTTTCACAGAAAATCAGAAAAACAAGGCAGCTACAAAACAAAAAATTAAATTCACAAACTTTTTTTATTCATATGGAAAATTCTAGGTAAGTGTTCTAAACTACCACCTTCATTTTCAATACACCGTCATGATTAAATATTAAGAGCCACTATAGCATTCGTGATTCTCTCCAATAGTTCCTCTCTGGTGTCGGGCTTTCTTCTGTTGCTGTAACCAACGCTTTAATAGCACCCCATAAAAAATAATCAAAAGGAGTTAAATATGGGGATCTTACTGCCTAATTAATTGTTTCTCCTCTTATTCCGATCCATTTTTCAGGATATGCTTCATTTAAACTTTATGTGACTGAGAAAAAAAACACCTTTTAATGACGGCATGGGTACCTGGAGTACTTCACACATTACATGCACCCATCCGTGAAACCATATCAAAAACGACGAACAACGAAAACTATATCAATATTTTAGAAAACCCAAAAAATGTACGCACACTTTTTAGAACTAAAATGTTTTTGAGTTAAAAACATTTAAAACATTAAAAACTTAAAAGCATTTTAGTTCTAAAAAGTGTGCGTGTATTTTTTTGGTTTTCTAAAATATTGATGTGGTTAATAACTTAAACCACATATCAATCGATTATTTTAAAACCGAAAAACTAAACTATTTTATTTACAAATATTGCATTTGTCATCCAATTCTGAGCTACGTTTAAAGTTTCAAGTCTCTAGCTCATCGGGACTTAAGTTAGTTTAAAATCGATTGCAAAATTTGTACCGAACAGCAGTGCAGGATTTACGCTTAGGCCCGTGAGGCCCGGGCCTAGGGCGGCAAAATTCTAGGGGCGCCTAAACTTTAGAGGCGAGAAAATTTTAGAAGTTACGAAATATAAAGAAAAATTAAAATTAAAAATTTGATTCGGCTTAGCTTTGCTGTAAATATATGAACAAACTTCAGTAAAGTATTTGAAATAATTGTTAAAAAGCTAGCTCCCCAATCTATGGAGCTAGCACTGGCTAGCATCCAAATATTAAAGCTAACACCTTTACAGTTTTTTTTTTACAAATCTACATTGAAACTAGGGGTGGCGCTAATATTTTGGCTAAAAAAAGCTAGCTCCCTAATCTATGGGTTGGGTACACTCGCCACGCACGATTCGCCGATAACGATTCGCCGAGAGCTTCTAGCGCCATATATCAATAATCTAATTACTCCATTTGTTCACCTTTTGTATTTACATGAGGACACAGGTCAATTAATATGGTTCAAATTTTATCTCTAATAAAAAAAATTATTTTTTATGGTGGATCCGTGTATTGCCATGGTTGTCTTTGTCAAGTTGGACTCTGCGCTACCCTGCGATCCGGTACCCTCCGCTCCGGGCGCTTCAAGCCGTTTTGACAAAGACTAAACTAATTAAAAACATCCCTGAAGACCGAAAGAACTCGTAAAAAGTGGTACTCGAAAAAGGTTAAACTCGCTGAAAACGTGAATATCGTTTTGTAACAGTTTAATTTATTTAATTCATTTTTATAGGTTGAAAATCGATCAAAAATTCTATTTTGTTTGTATACAATTTTCTATTTTGTCGCACTGTTTCTGATCTAGAGCTGCTTAAAGAAGACTAGGTAAAATACGAAACATATTATCATATAAATATATCTCGGAAACGGTGCGACCAAATAGAAAAATTTATATGAACAAAAATGTAGAGAATAAATTTTACAAGAAAAAAATACCTATTAATTTTTTTATTTTGTAGCACCATTTCCAAGATGTACATGACAATATTTTTTGTATTTTACCAAGTCTTGTTTAAGCCGCTATCAGTCAAAAACGGCGCGACAAAATAAAAAATGTGTACAAACAAAATTGAAGACAATAAAATTTTGAACAAGAAATGTTTAAAGCGTATATTACATTATCACATTTTGGTCACATTTTCGTTCAACTTTCTTGTCACACATTTGGTTAAAAGTTGAACCAAAGCATTTTGGTTCAACTTATATAGATTAAACTTGATAAAAAAATTCACCACAAACATATCCTCGCCCAAAAATTTTCATCAAACTTTAGTTCAACTTTTAACCAAATGTGTGACAAGAAAGTTGAACGAAAATGTGACCAAAATGTGATAATGTAATACACGCTTAAAAAGTTTTGCTGTAAAATAGATTTTTATATGCCAAAAAACGGCTTCAAAACCGGCAATGTTGCATTGTTAACATTGAAGCGTCCGGGTTTCATTATGAATCACTGCATTAGCACCAAAATATTAGAGCTAGCACCATTACAGGTATTCAGTTAGTTGATGTTTTCTTAAAAGCAAGAAAAATAAAAGTGATGTGATTAGTCATAAAAAATTCATTCGTTGTTCCGTTATAAGAAATTTATAATTTACTAATAAATGTTGTATTAATAAACCTCAAAATGAAACACAGTCGAGTCTCAAAACAGTGAATAGCAAAAATCATGTTTGTTTTTTAATATTAAATCGGAATGTTTATCTTATTTTTTCTTTGTTATACGTAGCATAACGAAGAATGAAAAAAAAAGATTTTTGTAGCATAAAAAGAGGGAAAAAAGAAATAAATTGGGAATTAATATTTAAAGAATAAAATAGTTTTCGTTTTTCGTTGTTCACTGTTTCGAAACTCGACGTATTTTTAATATTCGTATATAAATGTTTTTGTTTTATTTATAATAATTACTATCAAGCAAACATCGGACATGGCCTTTGTCCATATCGGACAGGGCCTAGGGCGCAGGCGACCCTAAATCCGCCACTGCCGAACAGACAACCAGAGAGACTGTTTAAATTTAGATATTTTTATTTTATATTTAGATTAAAAATAAAATAAATCGTTTCTCGGGAATTTCTATGCATTCCCATCTTCGGTCTAAGAGACTATAACAAATTTAACAGTTTGAAAAAGGCAACTAAAAATAATTCAAATTATAAAATTCAAAAATGAGTACGAAATGAAAACACATTTTTAAATTTCAAATGGTTCTTTTGTAACTGTTATTTGTTTGTAAGTTTTCAACGTGTAGTGGATTCTGTTCATTTTTAAATTTGTTATGGCCTCTAAGACTGATGATGGAAATGCAGTAAAAATTCTTTTATAAAAAGAGATCTATTTTATGTCTCTATTAATGAACACTTCAAAATTGGGAACAAAAGTTGTAATATAATTTTATTGCTTGTTTTTATAATAGGTTGCGATTGCAACCCCCTGAAATGTCGTAGCGACTCCCCAGAAGATATTTGGGTTAAGCTTGTAATTTTACCACATCGTATGTTTTACAGGTCTGTAGGTTATTTCAGGGAGTACCCCAAGATTAGCAGTTTTAACGGTTAAAACGACAAACTCGGAATAATTGGCACTTAGCTGTTTAAAGAACACTTTACCCGGTAAGGGCCGTATAACGCAAACGAAAGTTGACCATTGTTTAACCATTCTTAAAAATGCATTTTTTATCAGTTTTCAGATTATTTGTCAGAAAAGAATTCTTTCAAAAAATTGAAAGAATTTTCAAGTTTATTTTTTGATAATTTAGAAATTTTGGGAATATTTTGATTTTTAAAATTCTGGGATTGTAATATTCCATAATTCATCGGAGACTTTTAAGTTATATTCTTCCATCTTTCTCCTTTTTGGAATCGCTTGAGAAGTGAAGGAGATAACGAGAGGAAAATTAGCTTCTCTTTAACTAACATCGACTACAGTAATTTATTTCATTTTTTGGCACAACTTTGATGTTGTTTTTGGTTGTAAACGCTAGCCATTTATTAGTTTTGGAAAATTTTGAGTTGTTTTTCAATAAGCCACAGTTCATCCTGCCATACATAACTGTTTAGAATTCTTGATTAACCATGATTTAGTTCTTATTTATTACCTTTAATTCCTTACATTTACTTTTATTAATTTAATGGATGCTGATAGTAAAATAAATTAGAAAATAGGCCCCTTATACAAACTGTTAAAAGGAAACATAGTGAAATATTTGTTTTAGTAGGTATTTGTTTGGGCGACAAAGCCTGGAAATAATTTTCTTCAGGTGCATACGTCAGGGAAGAGTGCATCCATTCTTGTTCAATTACAAAATAGATCCAAGGCTTTTGCTCATCCCAAATTCATGTATCATTTTTACGCGTAAACGTTGCTATGAGGGCGTAATAGCATAATAACCATAATAACCAGTGGCTATTGCTGGACAATTGCGCACAAAGCAGTTTAGATTAAGACGGCAGTGTTAAACAATACGAAAAAATAAACTTCGAGATACAAAAAAATTATTAAAATTAAACGAATAAGAAAATTTATTATAAACAAAAATTTCGATACCTACAGTAATCACGGCATATTTTCCATTTTCCTCTTAAATACTTTAATGTATTCAAAGTGTAAAAATGGATTTTGAAGGTAACACCTTGAATAAAACAATTAAGAACAAGAAAGTGTGTAGATGACAATGACGAGGTAAGATTCGATAATATTATTTTTCATTTGTGTTTCTCGTCGCCAATTATGCGATTAGATTTTTTTAAATTCAAAATTTCGAGTAAAGAATTTTAAATTTGTTAGTGTAATTTTTCTTCCCGGTTATTAAGAAATAACGTGTTTTATTAAAACAGGATATGCACAATTATGATTAATAAAACATACACGAGTCTTTTAAATGACTGACTACCTTATGAAACTTTGGCGCCAAATATTTTTAAAACTTTCCCATGATTTATGTAAGTGCAATTGCACCAAGTGCCCTTTGCGCAAAAGCGTCACAGTTACGACGTCCATAGTCTCTGACGCCGCGATAATCAATAAAACAGTTATGCACATGATGTAGTCACGATTATAAACAGGCCATCGAGCCTATATTAACCACAAATATTTTGCTTTGTCACATGGTTTATTTCAAAAATTCAGGTAATTTTTAATTTACTCAAACTTGAATAAAAAATAGTAGCAGTTATAGTTATACGAAATACGGTGCAAACTGAAAACTGTAACCTACATCTTCGTTTCATTTCTCCTTTTTTTACATTGTTTTAGTAAAAAGAACTATGGAACTGGAGTTATGGAGAGCCTTAATCATATCCAGCAATCTTCAAAACTTTCCGAATCGCCTAGTCCTTCAAGTGCCTTTGATTCCAGTCCAGTCAATGTGGAATTAACGTTAGGAAATTCCACCTCAGAAAGCATCGAAACTGATAATGGCAGACTTCCTGATATTATCGCTGAAACAAAAATATACAGTAATAATGGACAACTACGAGGAGAAACTTATTTTTCTATATCTATCCAAGTTTTCATACCATTCTTAATAGCAGGTTTTGGTATGGTTTTTGCCGGACTAGTTTTAGATAAAATACAGGTAAGTACCTAAGTGTATCTTTTATTTGCAACCACCAAAACAAATGTTAGAGGTTAAACGTTTATCGTAGTACATTTAAAGCAATACATATTAAACGCTCATTTAATTGCTAACATACTCCACATTTCAAACCGATTTTACAAAACCATTTTGTTAGACCAAATCCAATTATTAATTAAAATTATGTTTACGCAGATTGAAAGCATTCTCGGGGGCATTTAATTATAGCTATTACTGACGGTAGACAAGGATTTAAAATTATAATGTTTTCTTCAACGATTCCTATAATAGAAATTCTTCGTGGTAACTTGAAATTCACTGCAAACCGCATCTCTTCTAGCCGCGCTACCAGTGGTTGTCGCTCGGATGCAAATATTCAAATATCCTACTATCCAAATATTATTTCTATAAATGAATTGTAGAAGAAAACTTTCTATGAACAGAATTTCCTCTTTAGATACATGATACATTAAATAAACTACCACCAATTTCCCGAGGTTCTCGTAAGATTTACCAATAAGATAAACCAATAAAAATCTTTGTACCTTTCAATTAGGTGCACAATTGATCTGCAACAGTAGCAAGAACTGCAACGGTAACGATAACAGGACCGTAATGACAAATTGCTGCACAATATAACCAAATCGGTAACAATAATAGCAATAGTTATTTAGGGATATTTACACGTGCTTATAACTTATAAATCTCGCAACCTATGTAACTGCGTATCGAATAGAGCAACCTATTCGAGTATTAGACCAAATTAAACATCCGTATCAGGTTGTCCCCAGTTATGCGTTGAAGTGATATTTTCTATGTCCAAATTTTCCAATTGGGTTCGTCCAAATAAATACACTCCTTAAAATTTTGCCCGGCTATATTTAAAAATTTCTAATAAAATTTTTCAATATAAAATTGAACGGTCAATCGGAAAGATAAATCGCACCATACACACTAATAACTTATTCACGCTGCCTTCAATGTCTTACTTCAAATTTTATATTTAAATATCCAAACCAAATAAAAATACGGTCATCCAAAAACCATTATCCAATCTCAAAACTTTTAATATTCACATCTAAATTAAATATTCAATTCAAACTCTTCAAAAATATTTTATCTTCCTCCAAGTCTTGTTCAATTTTGGAGCAAATGGCATTCCAATAATAATAAAATTAACTCGCGCAAAATCAAACGTTTTATTAGCAAATAATCTATATAATTTCAATATCAAAAATCACAAAACATAAAGGAGACCATTTGCTCCTCTACCGCGTAAGGCGGCCATCATCATCGGCAAAAAGTCTGGTTTTCACAGCCCATTGCTGCGACTACAAACTCGTTGGCGGGAAAACCAGCAAATCTAAAATGAAAAGAAATTTTCAAAAATAAATTTTACAATCAAAATAACAATTTTTATAATTACCAAATGAAAATTCCAAGTTGGATTTTGAAACACGACAGTATATAGAACTCCATAACACATCCTAGGAATTCCGGATTCGGCTCTCCTAGAGGGCGACTTTTTTTAACATATAGGGCCTTCGATTGATTTACTTCTACCTGTACAAATTTAATACTACATTAATGATCGACAATACGGCGATTCACCGACCGTCCGCAAACTACCATTAATGAAGATCCAATAGTTTCTCAGTTTCTTTTAATTATTTGTCCTCAGTGGCTAAGTGGTTCGTGCATACGAAGCTCCATAACACTCTAGGATAGAGGTTCCCAATTAGTTTTGGCCTCTGAACCCTTGGGCGATGTAAAAAATTTGGCGAAACCCCAAGCAGATTTCATTATTATTAAAAAAAGGTCATCAAGTTTTGCATTTAAAAGGTTACTTGTGTCTCTCATTGTTTCCTCTCTCATTCAATCCATTTAATTAAACGGATTAGGACAGAGGGTACTCAAAATATAAAAAAAGTTAAAACCGCGAAATTTATTTTTACGCCATTTTGAAATTCTTTTTGGCGGAACCCTTGGATATTTTCGCCGAACTCCATTTGGAAACCGCTACTCTAGGATTTCGTGGTTTAAAAACTGTAAAATACATTTACGTACACGACTATAGAAAGTATAGCATATCCGGTAGTTTTTATCGCTCGAAAATGATACTTTGCAGCGGTGTTCGAAAAATTCTTGCACATAAGCAGCAATGGTGGCGTACATAGTGGGTTATAGTTATTGTATGTAGTGAGAATGCTTCGCTTTTAGTAGCTTTCCGCACTCTTAGTACCTTTCCGCACTCATACAATCAAGTAATGCAATACCCTTATAATTAACCGCAATGTTAAACTTTCTGCAGCACGACTGTAAATAGTTATTTACAAGTAGTGTCGCCTTAACACATTCTCCCATTTCAGTATCAATTAGCTATATCACGCTATATTTATGATACATTTATATACCTCAGTGGTTCGCCATTACTTCCAGAGGGAGGACGATTAGAAAGAGCAGCATTCTTGTATAACCCGGGCTCGAACTCGGGAACCTAACTTATATTTAAAATTTTTGTTTAGAACAGGATTATAGATTAATAGGAAAATGAACAATGTTCATTGATGAAATTTTCAAAGGCGCGGGAGGTTGATTTTGCCCTTCTTCTTTCGCTTCTAGAGAAAGAGCGGATCTAGACAAGTTTATAAAGAGAGGGGGGCAATATTTTACAATGAAAAACAACTATTTTTTTTTTTAATTTGTTACGGTTGAGCATATATTTTATCATTTTTTTAGATTTTAAAGAGTCATGGGGAGCTAGATTTATGGTGTACCGCATATTTTTTAAACGACAATCCTTATTTTTCGTTACGAATTTGGATAGAGTTCAGTTTTTGAGCATGAGAAAGCAAAAATACAATGACCTTAAATCAAAAAGTTCTTGGCAAATAATTGATATTATCAAGAATTTTTTGATTATTTTGATAACTTTTCTCTTCAAGGTCAGGTATTTTTACATTTTCATACACAAAAAATTGTACTCTATTCAAATCCGTAAAAAATAAGGGTTGTTTAAATAATATAAAATAATAATAAGTAATAGTCAATTGCAGAGAAAGTAACATTTAAAAATTACTATATCAGTTCTCAGCACTATTTCACTTACATTTTTCTTTTATATTAACCATTTGTTTTCTATTTTATGTATTCTTAGGCTTTAAGGTTTGCCATTGCCTTTCGAGAGAAAACAATTATTATAATTCTGGTTATAGTAAATCAATTTTTTAAATTTACACCGAACTCCTTGAATAATTAGTAAAATTTGTTTTTTCTAATTTTTTAATAGAATTGAAATTAAGAAAACTTGCCTTGAACTTTTTTTAACAATAAAAGTTAATCAACTGAAATTGTAATGAAAACATATTTTCTAACTGTATTCTGACTAATGAAATCTTTTAAATTGTGTTTTATTGGTTTTTATAGGATTCAAAATTAGCGCTAAAATAAACGTAAACATAAAATAAAATTCACAACTCGAATTTAATTACGCCTACGTAAAATTTTATACCAAAATACAATATAAATATTTATAAAAATTATATAGCACTGCCCTACTAAGACAAAATCTGCAAAAATCTTGCAAATTTCGTTGCTTTAGTAGCTCTAGAAATTGTAATGACACAAAAATTGTAGTTCGTTGCCTTGATTTCAATAGAAACCGTAGTTTAATGTAAACTTTTGTTTTTCCAGTTCTGTTTTTCTCATCTTGTTTTATTAATTTTACCTGGCGCCCAGCAATACTTTTTTTTATTTGCGGTTATATGAGTGAAACGCATTCGGGCTGAGTACATTACTGACTGAGACTCGAAAATTACCCGTTACTGAGTGCACAGTTATACCCATAGATGAGAGAGATAGTTATACCTTTTAGCTGTAGTTTACAGCCTGTAAAAACCCAGTAACTTTTCTCTTCAATGATCTTTTTAGGTAAAGCACCTTTTCAATTCAATTTGAAACGGCAATTAAAATGCACCAGATGTTAAAAATCCAAATATATTATATTCCTAAAATCTAATTAAACAAAAACAAATAATCGTAATATATTGCCGTGAAGTCTAGGGGGTGGCAAATAAAGTAAAATTTCTATTTACCCCGTACCAAATTTCCACATGTTCGAACAATAAGATTCTTCTTTCAAAAATAATATAAATCCTAATTTGTTATTTGAGTCGAGACTCATTTTCATGACGTCGTGAATAAACCGTGGGTAATCCAATCAAAGTTACAATATTGACCGCCAACTCGAAAAGGTCAGGAATAATTGTTTTGTTATAAGTCGTCAGGAATAAGCCGTCGTTAATACGAGCAAAGTTCCCACCTTAAATGGCGACTCGTAAAAGTCGACAACTGTCGTTTTCTCTCCGAACCTTTTTAATAAAAAACTATGAACCCATCGTCGTCGACTATACAAAGTATAACGTCACTCCTTCTGTCCTTCCAACCCACCTGTTCTTTGGACAGTTGGGTCCAGAAAATTGGGAAATTTGGAACAAACAAATTTCAAAAGTATAATCCAAAATTTTTACTCGCAAATCAAATCTAGTTTTATTGTCCAAAATTATTTTCAGTTAACAAAATATTCTCTCAATCTCATAATGATGGCCATTGTTTTTAAAAATTCTCGCTTCCCCTCCCCGTCGTCATAATGCCAACTTGATGGCAAGAAAATACAGAATTTATTTAAAATTATTTATAAAATCAGAAACAACAAAATATTCACAAAAATTACAAAATTTACCAAACCAAATATTTCAAAAATCAATAGGAATTAGGAAGCAAGACAATATAAAACTCCGAGTTTGTATGTGTCTTATCGAAATACAATTACAATTAAAATAGTTAGTTATGTATCAAGGGTATAAACTAATCGTTTTTGATCCTTCGGTGTTAATGTTGTAACATATTTTTTAATAAATTTAAATTTAAAAAAATATATTTTTCTTGTAATGCCGGTAATTCGGAATTACTAGCAACGAAATACCGAATATTGGTATCTTATTTTTGGTCCGGTATTGCAATCCCCAGGCACAAATTTGGTTACAAAATATTTTGTGCAATACTATGTATTTAATGCATACAAATACTATAATTTGGACAAATAAATCTAATTCTATCTTTGTATCTAAAAAAAGTAATTATTACCGCAAGGCAACCACACCCATTAAAATGGGCGAATATTTTTTAATAATGGTTTCTTAATTAAAAACATCTAAGTGCGTTTTTTCTAGCACTGGCCAGTATTCGAGGAAGTTACGGAATTAGTAATACTCATCCCTGCCTTATTAGGACTAAAAGGAAATTTAGAAATGACTTTAGCGTCCCGATTATCAACTCATGCTAACTTAGGGCATATGGATACCTTTCGACAACAGTGGACTATGATTGCAGCAAATTTAACTCTGATACAGGTAGATTATTTTTTCTATTTATTTATTTTCAAAAAAAGAAAAATTTAACAACCTTTTAGTGTCAAGCAATAGTAGTTGGCTTTCTTGGATCGTTGGTAGCAGTTATAATGGGTGGAATAAAAAGCAACGATGTTGAATTAGATCACGCGTATCTTTTATGCGCTAGCAGTTTAGTAACAGTTTCCGTAGCTAGTTTTGTATTAGGTTTGATAACTGCTGGTGTAATAATATTATCTCGTAAATGCCACATTAATCCAGATAACGTTGCGACTCCCATTGCAGCCAGTCTTGGTGATATAACTTCACTGGGTCTCCTCTCTTGGGTTGCAACCATCTTATACGAATCAATAGGTAAATACTGATTTTTCTCTGAAATTTGACAATAAATTTACAGTATATGTTTTTGTTTAGGTACCCAGGATTGGTTAGCACCGTTAATAATAGCAATATATATATTAGCAATACCATTGTGGGTGTGGATAGCTAAGCGAAATGTGAATACCAGGGATGTTTTATATCACGGATGGACACCAGTAGTAGGTGCTATGCTAATTAGCTCAATGGGAGGCTTAATTTTGGATTTTATGGTATCAAGATTTGAAGGCATTGCTGTGTTTCAGCCTGTAATTAATGGAGTGGGTGGAAACTTAGTAGCAGTTCAAGCCAGCAGAATTTCTACTGCATTACATAAAGAAGCCGAATTGGGAATATTGGCTTCTGATTCAAATACAGACGAAGAAACGGTTATTTTTATATCGCCCGTTGCGGGATTTTGTGGAACAGGGGTACACGCACGAACGTCACGTGTTCTAATGGCTATGGTATTACCTGGACACGTTATTTTTATATACACAATAGATTATATGAAAGGAGGCGACACATCTCTTAGTACACTATTTGTAACGGTTTATTTATTTGCTGCTACATTGCAAGTTGCAACACTATTACATGCAGCATATATCATGATCCACTGGATGTGGAAAAATAAAATTGATCCAGATAACTCAGCAATTCCGTATCTTACTTCCATGGGAGATCTATTAGGAATATCTCTATTAGCCATTGCTTTTCAGTTCCTTTATTTAGTCGCACATCATGATTCTGAAGTTGGTGATCAATGATTTGCTTACAAATAGTGGTGCTTACTGCATTGTTCATGATTCCTTAAGTAAAATATATAAACAAAGCAGTATTAACTATACCAAATGTATTGTATGTTCCTTTTAAATAAATAAATATTATACTTTCGTTGTGTTGTGATAGCTTATTGAAATTAATATAGGATTCTTGACTCAATAAAGTGACAATATAGTTTAGTATACTTATTATGCTTTGCCTAATTCTGTACCATGTGGTGTTAATTGCGAGGGGTATAGTTGATCCTTAATGGTTAATGAGCTCCCACTGGAGCAAATTATTTTTATTAGACAATGTTAAAATTATGTATTATAAAAAATTTTGAAATAAATTGTTTTAATAAACCAAAAAACACCAAAAGTGTATCGTAGACTAAACTTTGCATTCAGATGTATCAACCACTCCCATATAGCCCACTCTTCAACCCTCGTAGACTGAAAACATAAATACTTATGTTTTCAGTGTTTGCTATGTTTGTTTATGTTATGTTTGCTATGTTTGTTTTGTTATGTTTGCTGATTATACATCAGCAGTTCTCCAATCGGTGCTCTTTGTAAACATTTCCATCAATAATCATTTTATTAGCAAACATGACCTTTTATTATTGACCAAAAGTTCTTAATGTTACCCAGAATTGATTTCTCAACATTGCTCGCATAATCAAAATAACCTTTCGAGTTAAACATTTACACTTCGATCTAATAGAATTACAATTGACGCTTTTTGAATTACAATTGGGAAAGATGTAATTTACTCAACCATTCACGAACACATAGAGAGTCGTAAGCACAGTTTGGGAATTCAATGACAATTAGCTGTATTCTTTTCACCTATTTTATTTCCATCTCAGGTACACAACTGAGACAAAGTGAGCTGAGCCGAACAGGTATTAACTGAGTCAAAGTGAGAAAAACATAAGGTGAAAAGAACAACAAAAGTACACCACCAACCAAGATACAAAAATTATTTAATATTTACCAACCAAATCATATTTACCAATGTTTACTATCAACTTAACCTCAACATAACATAAACGTGACAATGTTTACTATAACCATAACCTCCACAAAAACAAATGAGGCGTTAACCTTTTTAAACCGACCAATCCGGGCTATTTCCCAATTTAGCTCAGTTCGTACTCAGTTGTAACACTTCGAAAAAGCAAGATCAGTTAAGTTGGGGAATTGTAAACTGCCCTCCAAACTTGACCGTAAAATGTAAACTGCCCTCCGAACGAAAAGATCGCCAGTAATCCCAGATGTAAACTGCCCTCCAAGAAAAAGGTTGCCACTAATCCCACATGTAAACTGCCCTCCAAACTACCTGAGGCTTAATTTATTAATCCCATAATTTTGGTTAATTTACAGTACAGGGTGTTACAAAATTATTATTACCTACTAGATTCACCCCAACCGAGTCTCACGTCTCACCTTTTTGAGTTCTGCCGCGCTCAGAGCTGTTTTAAATTTGGTTTAGCTCTCGTCAAAACAACGTCACGAACCGTCCGAAGCAAAACGAAGGGTTCGTAGTGGAAGACTGTGGAAACTCTTCTAAACAATGTTGGCGAGGTACACGAAAACCTGAAAGAGATGGAAGTGAAAACTGGTCAAGGTGAAAATTTTCTCTTTGCAAACGATCCGCATTCAAACATTATTGTATTTTCCCGCAACACAAATTTGACTGCTTTGACGAGAGCTGAGGCAATATACATGGATGGCACATTTGACTATTGTGCTGATTTTTTTACACAATTGTTTACTATCCACGGACTTTTTAATGGACATTATGTGCCGCTCGTGTTTTGCCTGCTCCCGGATAAGAAACAATCGACGTACGCGAATTGTTTTAAAACAATTTCCAAGCTTAATAGTGGATTTCTGATCGATGACAGCTTTTTCGAAATGTTTCAGTTATTCAAATTTTATATAATAGTTACAGACTTTGAAGTGGGGCTGAGAAACGCATGTGAAATTCAATGGCCACACGCGTCTATAGAAGGATGCAGATTTCATCTGGGCCAAGCATGGTATCGATCTCTCCAAAGAAACGGTGTGGCTTCTGAATACAGAGATATGAATTCCGAAATTGGTAGATGGGCGCGATATTGAAATTTCTAAAAGCTGGAGATGTCTTGAAAACTTATAATGATCTACTTGAGATAAAACCAGCCCATGCTAATCTCGATAAGTTTTCAGAATATCTGTTTACATATTATGTGGGGGACAATGCGGTATTTCCTCCCAGAGTATGGGCCAAGGCGTCTTCAGATTTACTTTCGACTACAAATTGCTGTGAATCTTTTCATGCGGCTTTCAAACAGAATTTTAATTCTTCTCACCCCAACATATATCAATTTTTGAATGCGTTGAAACAAGAACAGAACCAAGTTGATATTGCTTTGAACAGTGTTGGAAAGCCACCTACACAAAGCCGAGAATCTAAAAATAAACAGAAAACTATTGAGGCACTGCTTCAAAAATACAACCTGGAAGAAATATCGCGGTTGCAGTTTATAAAATCAGTCTCGTTGTACAGTCACCCCAAATGTTAAGAATTTATTTTTTTTTGCTTTTTTTAAAATTATTTTATGTAATGTGATTATAATAAATACCTACTTTTAATAAATTTAAAATGTTTTATGTTAATTATTAATAATTTTAATACTCAAAGGGAGGGGGGTCAGGTGAAATCTCATTGGAAGGGCCAATGAAAATGGTTATAATAATTATAATAATATTATATTATTATTAATAATATTTTAGGAATTTCATATTTTAAAATATATTTTAATTTAAATAAATTTAATTGCTAATTTTAATTAATAATTAAATTACATAAATAATTGCCGTATCACCATGTACTTTGTATTAATCAGATTAGTGGCAACCTTTTAGCTTGGAGGGGAGTTTACATCATTTTGTTCGGAGGGCAGTTTACATCTGGGATTAGTGACTACCATTTTGTTAGGAGGGGAGTTTACACTTTTTCAATTTTCCGTTTTTAGGGGATTAGGGCAGTTTACATGCACCCGTTTACATCTGGGATTAGTGACTACCATTTTGTTAGGAGGGGAGTTTACAGTTTTTCAATTTTCCGTTTTTAGGGGATTAGGGCAGTTTACATGCACTCGTTAAGTTAGGGTGGGAGGTGATTTACTCAGTTAAAACTCAGTTCGGCACGGCACAGCACATTTGTTGAAACGGTAAAAAGAACACCCATTTAACTGAGTACCTGATGCCCGTTTTCACCAACATTTATTTAAGAATTCCCTAGCAAAGAATTCTTTACGCTAGGTATTCCCTAAAATAATACTTAGGAAAATTTGCATTTCACCAACATAAGAATTTCTTAACGAGCAGCTCCCTTGCTAGGTATTCTTTACAGCAGACAAATGAACTAATACGGGTTGTAAATGTCATATTTGAATTTATACACCAGTAAAAACGTTTTGTTTGAATTTAATAAATAATTTTGTTTGAATAATTTTATTCAATAGAAAGAAATTTTGTTTCGATTTAAACAAAATTATTTCTATCAAAAACAAACTGAATTTGTTATTTCAAAAAAATATTTTTTTCAAAATTTGTTTATATTAAACAAATTGTTTAAATTTGTTTTGTTTAAATTTAATAATTGTTTATTACTTCAAATAAAACATTTATTTTAAATCAAAATAAAATCAAATTAAATAAAATTTTTCTTTTAGGCAACTAAAAAACCTCAAACAAAATTTTTATTAGGGTTAACAAATACTTTATTTGCGTATATATAACAGAACATTTTGTTTGGATCAACTAAATTTGCTTCAGTCAAACAAACATTTTGTATCAAAATGAGTATAAGTAGTTACCTGTAGATTGCAATTTAATGTGTGTACAACCAATTGTTGCTAACACATTTGGAAAACCACATATTTATTCCGGTAGCATAAAACCGTAATGCCCGTAATAATTGATTTATTGGCGATACTGATTGATTTCTAAAATAATAATACCCAAAATAATTGTCATAAATAATATGCACATTTATGAATAATATATTTATTTATCATTGATAAACTCTAGAGATCCTACTATTAATTTTAAAACCTTAATTTTAAATCTTACGACAAATTCCACATTAAAATTTTCATTTTCAAATCTCTCTAAACAATCCAAAAATCTAACAATAGCCATGGCGAGAGAAAAATAAGAATAAACACTAATTTATACCTGTAATACAACCGCTAAGGAATCCCTAACACGTTAGGGGTCGGTAAATCGGATACCTAAGGTTAGGGATTTCTTAATGCTCTTTAGGAACTTTTAGCGCTTGGTGAAAACCAAATTTGACATAAGAGTTTCTTATCTCAAAGTTAGGGAATTCTTAACGTTAGGAATTGTTGGTGAAAACGGGCATGGAGTATCTCAGTACAATCTCACTTAAAATAGGTGAAAAGAATACAACTAATATGTCAAATGGTTGTCAACTCCACAGTTGAATTTCGAAGACTTTGCTCTTCACAGTTTATTTAATTAAATTCGAAATACATAATTACAAATAATAATTTCCTTGTCAAAATTTTATTTGGAATAAAAATTTTAATCCAGCTTCGATTCTTTAAATCTTAAGCTATCGTTGCCGTATCCTCGCCATCTTCTTGGTAAGAAATTGACACTGCATTGTCTTCAGGTTTACATTCATTTGAAGAGTTCAATTGAGACTTTTCTTCCGATTCAGTTTTAACAATTTCTGATTTCTGAACCTCATCGTTAAACTTGTTCTCAGTTTCAAGCTTACTTTCCAAACCTACTCGTGGCTTTAAATTATTTAAATCTATGGCAAATTTAAATCTAAAAAACCTTTCTCCTTGTTCTTTGACAATCGGCTTTTCATGGTCCAAACTACTATCTTTTGAATTTGTAATAGCAATATCCTGCTTTGTTTGCTGTTCGGTACAAGATTTACTGTCTAATACCTGATCTTCACATATTGATTTAAGTTTTGGAAGAAGCGTTTCTTCTTGTTTCTCGATAATATCATTTGTCTGCTCCAAATTAACAGCTTTTGATATTATAACCGCGGAATCTTGATCTACAGAAGGTTTATTTTGCTGTTCATCTACCTGATTTTTACTGGTTGGATTTTCAGTGGATTCGGCTTTCAAAAGAAGTTCTTCTTCCGGTTTCTCAATAATCAACTTTCCATGGCCCAAACTAACAGTTTTTGATTCTGGCACAGAAGGTTTACTTTTCTGTTCGTTCACCTGATTTTTACTTGTTGGTTTTGAAATAAATTTGGTATCCTTTTTCGATTCATTTTTCGGTTTTTCAACAATCGGTTTTGCATCCACAGAAGGTTTATTTTTCTGTTGTTCCTGCTTGTCTAATACAGACGTACTTTTCAATTCTAAATTTGATTTTTTTGGGGGCAGTTCTTTTTTATCTAAACTTACTTTTAAGCTTGACTTATTTTTGTTACTTTGTTTAGTTTTAGTATAGTTGCTATTTTTTTCAACAGGTTTCTGATTTAAATTTTTGGCAAGTTGATGTTTCGATACTGTATTATATGAATCTAAATTTCTTCTAAACAATTTTCCACTTCTTTCAGCAACTTTCTTTAATTTTGCATTCAATTCAGGATATGTGACTTCCTTTAGATTGGTCATCTGTTCTTGAACATCATCTAAGTTTTTTCTCACATCAGCAAACAAAGTGGAAACTATTTCAGTCAAGTCGTCTAAATGATCGTCTACAGTTTTAGGTTTCGGATGAGTATAGTAAGGCACGATAAACTTTTTATAAAATGAATAAATTATATAACCTGCGGTATTAAAAATAGCAAAAAATTTCAATATCTTTGTCGTCGTCAAGAAGAGACGGCGGAAAAACAAAGTTGTAGGATGAGGCAGCTTAATTGTTTCATCTCCAAATCGTTGAAAAGCAATACTTATTTCTCGGTCGTTTAAACCCTTCTCTATCAAATAACGTCTTTCGTTCATCAACGAATAACCTAAGTCGAAAGTTATTTGTAAAAATTTAACCGCAGTGGCCACTAAATTTTCACGAACCGGTAACCGTTCCAACGAAAATAATTCTTCTTTAGTTAGAAATGTTTTCTCTTTCTCCATTGTATTATTCATTTCAATTCAATTCAACACAAATAATAATAAAAATTTACACGAAATTAACTTTATCTGTTACTTGTCACAAAATACACTAGTAGATTACATGTTCATAAACTAACATCATAGGTGGCATGGTGAAATCGTGCGTATTTATTATTAAACATCTTTAATAAATAATTAAATCCTCCCCCCCTTTTACTGTATTAACTACTTTCTCTTACTTTGACCTAAAGGAGTGCTTTAAATCTTTTTACCTTTATGTAAAAATTTTAAATGTATATAAACAAAAATGAAGAGAATGAAATTTGCAACAAAAATTGTTTGAAAAGATTTGCTGTAAAATCGATTTTGTATCACAAAAATATCTTTTTTGTACAATTTACAATTCTAACATTTTTTAAGAGTAACTGTATATTTTCTACAAATTAATATTACATCAAATTACCATCAACGGATTTAGTTGCATACTGTTTCGAATTTTTTTTTTATTTTTGAATTAAGTTTTAATCTTATATTATAGTATGATTAACCTACTGATTATCTTCATTTTCAAGTGATGACAATCATAGTATTTGCAATCAGTCAGATTAAATTTTAAAATTCTATTTTTTTCTCGAAAGTAACATTTTTTTAAATTTATTGTTTGTTTTGAAATAATTGATAAGAATTTTAGAAAAATGAAATAGTAATGATTTATACAATTAATTTATATTCAAAAAAATGTTCTCACACATCGAGAAAATTTTATTTTATACAAAACTCATTGAAATATAAAAAAAACAAAAATTAGCGACCGTCGATACCATGTCATTCACGCAGCCAATCAAAAATGGGAAATCAGTTGTCACTACTGTTTCTATACCGTAAGAGGGAGTCACTTTGTGACTTATAGGGTGACTTTGTGACAGACCATCAATGTCTTCTTATTTTTAAATTTCTCGCCGCGAATGAAAAATTGAATGTAACCAAGTGTCTTGAGTTGAAGAGTAGGCATACCGCGACCTTGGTTAACGCGCTCGTGCCTTTAACGCTGCAATAGTTGTTTCTGCACATCACACTGCAAAATACCGATATTGCGTTGTAAATAATATTTTCGGCAACTTTGTTCTGTGCAGTTTTTTATATTCACGATCTTGCTTAAACAGGTATGTTTTACTAAAAGAGTGTTGTCTAGATTTTACCAAAATATAGTGTGTTTTCGATAAGTGTTTGTTTAGATATGGGTAAAAAAAAAGAAGTCGATGTTTTGCGGGGTGACTTTGTGACTTGAAATAAGTGAAAATGAATTAATAATTTACCTAATAAATAATAACATTAAAATTTTAGATCCTGCATTTCTTTATTGACCCTAAATCGGAATGGGACGTCTCGCCGTGGCCGTTTCGCCGTGGCCATTTCGCCGTGGCCGTTTCGCCGTCGCCCATTTCGTCGTCGTTAATTAAAAAATATAAATCAAAAGCTAAAAAATTAAATTATATATAAAATTTTATATATAATTTAATAAAACTTTAATTTAATTAAATAAAAAAATTAATAAAGATACAAATTAAATAAAAAAATATAAAAAATATCGAGGGTTTTTTCATTTCTGCTTTTTTAATTTCTAATTTTCCATAGCCCCGAAAATATTCATTTTTGCAGTCAAAATGTTATAGCTCTTTTTATAACTTTTAAGTTATAGATAACTTTAACATTCCCAATCAATAATTTAATTGATTTGATTTTATAGCTTATATACAGGGTGTCACACTTTTTTAAGAAAAATATTTAAGGAATTTTTTTTCTAAATTCAAACCCTCGAAGGTTTTTTTTTTATTTTTGCTTTTCTAACTTCTAATTTTCCATAGCCCCGAAAATATTAATTTTTGCAGTCAAAATGTTATAGTTTTTTTTATAACTTTTGAGTTATAGATTAAAGTAAAAAAAATGTCAAAACGTCGACGGCGAAATGGGCGCCGGCGAAACGGCCACGGCGAAATGTCCTAGACCCATCTAAACATGCCCAGGACCTACACTCAGTGTTGCCAGTTTTTATTCCACACTGGTCGCCCATACCGAGAACAGATGTTGCCCTATGTCGCCACCGCAGTGTTATGTTATGAAATTTTCACGCATCGGGGGGGGGGTCACCTCAGCAAGCGCCGCATGCTTTTTTTAAATAATAGTTTAATACCCAAATGCATTGATATAATACAGCACAAATTTTCATGCTTAGGTTGGCACCACAATTCAAATTTTAGTTCAGGAGCGTCTCAGGCAGTGAATATTTTTTTTTCAAAAATTGTTTAAATAAAAATGTAAATTTAAATTCATATTGAGGTTCAAATATGAAGTCGCCCGTTTCGTCCCCAGTCGCCAATACGAAATTTTCAGTCGCATGGACAGTGCTCAAGTCGCCCAAACTGGCAACACTGCATACACTAGACGACTTGGTGCCCGGTATTACCGCCAGGGCCGGCGTTACCATATGTGCGAACGGTGCCTTGCACAGGGCGGCAAATTTTCGTATTTTCGCATGTGAAATTTTGGATATTATTTTATATCTTTGTTGGGAAGCGTTCATAAACTAATTAATTAGCATTAAAAATGCTATCGCCAAATTTCAAACCAATGTCTTGACAGGTTTCCCAGAAGACTACGAAAAATAAAAATAATAAGACTGTTTTTAATTTTCGTAGTGATACGAGAAACCGCTGAAGATATTGCTTTGAAATTTAGCAGTAGTATTTTTGATATTACTGGTAAATGCACCTGCTATTTTGTAAAAATTGTTTCTTTAAATTGCAAGGTATATTATAATTTTACAAAAAATGAGGGGGGGGGCATATACCTTACCCTTAATGCGTAATTTCTTTTCAATTTATTTGAGTTGGTTGTACTAAATAATTATAACTTAAAAATATGAATTGACATTTGCGAATGACGCCATTTTGGGTCCAAAAAATGCTTTCTCTCTCGCACTCATAGGGTTGCGGTATTGCTAGATTTACAGTCACTAGATATATATGGGAATAGCGCCATCCATCCGTGTGCTTGTCAACTAAATTGCTGTTTTACTTCCTCCCATCTAATATTTCACACCGTGTATATAACTAATTTCTGTGGAATGCAGCCTGCCTATCTCCCCCAATCCATGCTCCCTCCTTCATAAATGAGAAGCGAGGTGATACTATTTCTATCTCTCTTTTTTATGAACACGTATTGTTATAAAAGTATTCTCTATTCTTCACTATAATATATTATAATGAAATGAGAATACATTTTGTGTATGTGTACCCATTACGTGGTGAAGTTTTTTATACCTACTTATGCAATTAAATAGTAGATATTAGGTAAAACCAAAAGATATTAATAAGTGATAATAATAATCAGTGCTTGAAGTTATCTGTGTTGCCTAACTAATAAAAATATAAATATGAGTAATGAATAGATCAGAATATGACAATTGAACAACTCCCAGTTATTTATCAGTCATAAGCTCCACATTGACATCGATTACGTGTTGGGGTGTTCGTTTCATGTGTCAGTTTTCAGGTTAAAAAAATAATTCAAAATGTTCAGTTGGTTAAATAAAAGCAGCAGCAAAGAAGAAGTGTACGAAAGTGTGGTTCAAGGGCTCAAAAATATCTACAAAAACAAATTATTGCCTTTAGAATTACACCACCAATTCCATGACTTTCACTCGCCCCAACTTGAAGATTCCGATTTTGATGCCAAACCGATGATATTGTTAGTTGGCCAATATTCAACAGGTAAAACGACGTTTATTAAGTATTTACTGGAACGCGACTTTCCTGGAATTCGTATCGGTCCAGAGCCTACAACCGATCGCTTCATTGCTGTGATGTACGATGAAAAAGAAGGTATGATTCCTGGTAATGCATTAGTTGTGGATCCTAAGAAGCAATTTCGTCCATTATCTAAATTTGGAAATGCATTTCTTAATCGTTTACAATGTTCCTTGGTGCCTTCACCTGTACTTCAAAATATTTCCATAGTTGACACTCCTGGAATTTTATCAGGAGAGAAACAACGCGTCGATCGTGGTTACGATTTCACTGGGGTTCTAGAATGGTTTGCCGAAAGAGTTGACAGAATCATACTATTATTTGACGCTCATAAATTGGATATTTCCGACGAATTTCGAAGATCTATCGAAGCTCTACGGGGGCACGATGACAAAATTCGTATTGTATTAAACAAAGCCGATATGATCGATCACCAACAATTGATGAGGGTTTACGGTGCTCTTATGTGGTCTTTAGGTAAAGTTCTACAAACCCCAGAAGTTGCCCGCGTTTATATCGGTTCGTTTTGGGATCAACCTCTTAGGTATGATGTTAATAGAAGACTGTTCGAAGACGAAGAACAAGATTTATTTAAGGATTTACAATCTTTGCCTCGCAATGCTGCTTTACGTAAGTTAAACGATCTAATTAAGAGGGCTCGTTTGGCTAAAGTTCATGCTTACATTATTGCCGAATTGCGTAAAGATATGCCGTCCATGTTTGGAAAAGACTCGAAAAAGAAAGAACTGATTAAGAATTTGGGTCAAATTTATGAAAAATTACAAAGGGATCACCAAATTTCGTTAGGAGATTTCCCCGATATTAAGAAAATGCAAGACAACTTGCAGAATCAAGATTTTACTAAATTTCATCCTATTAAACCAAAACTATTAGAAATTGTCGATCGCATGTTGGCTGATGATATCTCAGCACTCATGTCTAAACTTCCTCAAGAGGAGGTTAATCATACTGCTTCGGAGACCATCATTAAAGGGGGTGCATTTGAAGGAGTGGAAGACACTGTTTCGCCTTTTGGTTACAAACGAGGTGAGGGTATTGATGCCGGTTATGGAGAAGTCGACTGGATCGTCAATAAGTATAGGCCACAATATGACAAAATGTTTGAGGGTCTATCTCCATCAGATGGCAAAGTTACAGGAGCCGGTAAGTTTTATTTTTTTAATTTTTTACCTAAATTGGAACCAAATCCTTCCATATCTATTGACAAAATCAAGTGGAAATGAGTCAAACATCATATCAATTGATATGATATTTACTGGTTGAGTGAAATGTATGATAAATATTTTCAAGATGTAATGGTCGTAAATGTGAAATTATGTAGCTCAGTCGATGTCAGTCAGTCGATAGAATTAAATCCATGAGACTCCTTTATTTTATTTGTAATAAAGATTAAATTTTTGTGTTAGCGAATAAAATTTTATTAAATCAATTATTTAGAAATTCAACAAATATAATTATAAAATTGTTATAAGGTTATTTTTTCGTGCAAAATAATCTTCTTGCCAAATAAAGTTTTTATATACATATGAATGGTCCAGTTTTAAAAGTGGCTATCTACACAGTTAAAAATGTTTGTTTGATAGAAGCAAATTTAGTTGATTCAAACAAAAAATTCTGTTATGTAATACGCAACTAAACCCAATAAAAATGTATTTGAGGTTTTTAGTTGCCTAAAAGAAAAAGTTTATTTGATTTGATTTTATTTTTATTTGAAACAATGATCAATATTATTAAAAATTAAGCAATTTTTTTAAAAAAATTATTTTTGTTTAAAAATGCAAGTTTAAAAGGCGATTATGGTATATTCCGATCGAAGACAATGAAATGTAGATTTTAAATATCTTATGATTACAAACGATAATCATAAATTTAAATTTGTTAATTTTTTAGAAATAATAAAAATAACTGAAAATTTTATTAATTTTATTTTCCAAATTTTTATAGTTTCATTTATTATATTTTTATTTTTTTCATTATTAAAATCAAAACTCGAAAAAAATGTACGCCACGATCTTTCTCTCAAAACGTTGCAATAATCATAAGAAATGGGATAATTTCCCATGGGGTATCTAGTACATAGTAAAAACGTATTCTTTGAATTAAAAAAACATTTTGTATAACTTACATAAAATATTTTTGATCAAAGAAAATAGTGTTGAAATCAAAAAAGTAATTAACTCAAGGAAGTAAAAATTTTAGTTAACCAAATATATTTTATTTAAATTAAACAAAATTTGTTAGCTTTTAAAAAAATTATCGAAACAAAATTGTAATTTTGATTCAAAGAAAAACCTTTTTACTGTGAAAATAAAAGTTAAATCAAGGAATTTTTTTTAATTATTCCATATCAGCATATACATTATCTTTTTATTAAAATTTGCATCTTAAAATCATTTTAGCTAATTTGTATTAAATTACAACTTTTATCATTGGGTCATGTCGGTTTAAAATTAAAAATTATCTAAGAAGACCAAATTTAGAAAATTTTATGTATAAAAAATACTGATCATTTATTTAGTTAAATTAAAATTATCGGATCCCCTTTAATAATTGGATGTTACGTAATTCGAACAAACGTGATCAGAATTTAGGTCAAATAAGATACATGTTAATCAGATTATGATTTTTGTTTTTAACAAATTGATATAAATGAACAGGAGTGTGCACTTTCTTTATTAAGGCGTATCAATTTTAAACTTTTATTTCTACAATATGAAAGCTGGTGGAATAAATTGCTAGTGTAAATATTTGATATTTCCATTTATCGCAAATTTTATTGATATGGTGTTTCATCATTTTTATTAGATACATTTTTTTGTCATATTCGATTGGAAAATTTTATTATACCGCCAGTTAGTACCCTACCTTATATACTGTAGTCTGTAGTGTTTGAGAAAAGGCAGTACTAAGTGAGAAAATATGATTTTTTGCTTTTAAAAAATATTTTCTTGGAAAAGGCAAAAATTTCATAGAGAAGTGTGCTTTGTAAATTAACCAGTTGATAAAATTAAGAGGAAAATTACAAAATTTATTCGTTTTGTCTCGTTTAGTACATCCTCATATCCGCACCTAGTACTACTCTCCCCTACAAACTTTCATTTTTATTGAGAACTTTTTAATGAATTTCACATATAAAAGTTAAGTGATATTCAAAATTAAAAATCAATCATTTTCACAATTTGAACCAGCCCCACACACTCCTCATAAACTCCTACGATATTATAAACTTTTATAAAATTATTGCTACCTAATTTTATTAAAATAAAAATTAAATATGCAACAATTATAAAATCTGACCTATTATAAGAATGTGCATTATTAAAACCCAGGTTTTATTTGATCAACCTATTTTATAAAAGATGATAGCCTAGTTACACGTAACCCTTTAGACAAGTGCTCATAAGTAAGCAAGGGTCGACTGTATAATATTGTAATCTTCATTTAAAATAGCGTCGAAAATTGTTGCTTCAATTATCTCGAATCAGTTCTACTCAGAAGTTTTAAAATTCTTGGATAGGGGAGATTTGGTTTTTGAGAAACTGCAAACCCTGAATTTGTTTTGAATTATTTATATTGGACCCGCTAGAAAGTTCTTGTGGGAGAGATCAAATTTTTGAAAAAAAATTTAACTCTTTGTTGCATGGTGTGCCAGATTTGGCACATACCGAAGTTTTGATTATATTTCTTACGATTGAAGTTAATGCCCAATTTCAACTACTGTAGCCTATTCGTAGAATACCTAAGAATAGATAAAAGTGAAAATAATTTTGCTAGGGCACAACAGTATTGATTAAACATAAGAATAATCAGCATTTTTTACAATTGGTTAATCTTCAGTGCGACGTGAATTTTTTACGTCAATGAAATTTCAAATTTTTCAAAGGAAAATTATGAAATTGGTGAAATATAATAGTAAAATAGTAATAATAAAACCTAGTTTAACACAATAGTTTAAATTTTTTAAGTATTGTTGACCAAGCAACATAGTGAAACGGTGTGTGCCATATTGGGCCATACCCACTTTTTTTTAAATATTACAATGAATTGTTAAATAGGAATTTTTTCTTTATTTTTCCCATTAACTACAGCACAATAAGTAACCAAAAAATATTTTTTTTCAAAATTCGTTTCATCATGTAACAAATGTTTGATTTAGTTTACTTCACAGATACTGCACTCAATTTTTTTTTGCCGCTTTATTGCATATTTATTTTGTAAAAATACGAATATATTGATTCAAATGAAAATCAATACAAACATACATTCAGCTAGAATATTTAATATGTACTAATTCTAATTTTTGAGTTTGTCTAATTTAATTGTGTTTTTTCAGCCGCAAAATCGGAAATGGTGAAGTCGAAATTACCTAACTCAGTATTGGGAAAAATATGGAAACTAGCAGATGTAGATAAAGATGGAATGTTGGATTCCGATGAATTTGCATTAGCAATGCACTTAATTAGTATCAAAATTGATGGTAATGATTTACCTTCTGAATTACCAGATCACTTAGTCCCACCTTCAAAACGTTAACGATTCATTAAATATAATTTCTATATCATAATTCATACTCCACAAGTGCTATTTATTGATTATATTTATCTTTGTGCCTCTTTAAGTCGAGTATGTACAAGTCTCTCACTTGTGTCTCAAATACCAAATACATTAGTTATAAATTTAATATTCTTTACAAAACTACAATTTTTAAATTTGACACCCAATAACTACTTTAATATTAACAAATAGAAATAGATAATGTGATATGAATGTACTGTAAATAATGTATAATAATTGAAATTCTTAAATTTTTCGTTATAAATTTTAGATTTTTATTTACAGGGTAAATTTGTTAACTATTTTGTCAGTTACTATTTTCTTTATATCTTGCTGACTCAATATTTCCAATGAGTCGACATAAAAAATTCCTAAATATATTTTTTTATATGGGTCAACTATCACAGCACCTTGCTTTTTATTATTATAAAAATAAACTTTGTAATCATTCAAAATTATCAATATTTAGTTAATGTATTATTTTTTCTTGATAAAATATTTTAAATAAAAAGCACACTAATTTAGCTGAACAAATGATAATATGTGGTTGAATATTTCCTATCAGGTTAAACAGCATCGAAAAATCCAAAAACTAAGTATGTAATTTTGCAGTTTGGAAATGCTGTATCTACCTATAATGGTGACCGGACATTTTGCTACTGGACATTTTGTTTCTGGAAAATTTACATAATTTTTCCTTTATTTGATTATTGAAATTTGTATTTCTTAGTTCATTTTCAGTTTGTCATTACCTATCGTTTTAGTAATAAATCAGAAGGGAGCAAATTGTCTGAAAATGAAATGTCCTAGAACCACCTGACAGTTTATTTTTATAATTTTTTTATTACAATTGTGTAACAAAAGCAAATCTTGCTTTTTATATAAAAGTGTACAAAAACTAATGCAATGTTGTATTTTATTTAAGAATAATACAGTAATTTCAAATACAATTTTAATTTTTTAAATTTATGTGTTTATTCAAATAAATATATGATTCCTTGGGTATTTGTAATTGTTTATTTTATTGTTATTGACTAAATTCTATACTATCTCTCCTGTTTAATTTTACTCCAACTGTAAATATAAAGTTTTAATTCTTGGTTCTTAATCAAAACATTTTGATTGTCAATAGACAATAAATGGAAATTTCCTGTATACTTCAATATATTAATCATCAGAGCAGGTTATACAAAGTACTATGGTCAAGTAGAATAGAACAATGTATTTATTTTGTAAATCATTTTCATTACATTAGGGAGTTTCTAAATTTTGTACTTTGGAACATAATTTTTCAAAGAAACAAATAAAGCACACATTTAAAAATGTGAAGAAATAGCTGGATAAAAGAGTATTTATACTTTATACAACTTACAAATTAATTTTTAAGATATTTTCTTTTTCTATTAATTTTGTAGAATAAAAAAATTTATGTTTTGTTTATATTTTCAAAATTTTATTTTGAAAAAGCAATCGTTTTATTTTGTGGCTTGTGACTGGCTGCAATAAAATACTACAAAATAGTACAATAGTTAAAATAATATTTATTAGATATAATCATACTTTACATTTGAAAAAAATTTCAAATTTTATTTCAAACAAATTAGTCATTTATGTACCACTCGTATTGTATATAATAAGAGGAAGAATGCAGAAACTTTCTGAAATTTTGAAACTAAAAAAGTATAGTATAGTAAGTACTTAATAATCAAAATTAATATTACCGATACTATGCAGTAGTATCAGAAAGAATTGCACCAGCTTGGTAACTGATTACGTAAATGAAGGTAATTTGTTTATGAAAAACTCTACAAATGTTTATCCTATATTACAATATTTTATTATTATTTATAACTTTAGGGGTTCAGAACGCAATTTATTCGTACTTTTGTTTGACCACCTTCAAAAACTTACCGTTGCATGGTATTGGTAATTTACATATTAATTAAGTTGATTAATTTATTAAAAATATAAAAAAATTTATCCTGTATTACAATATTATATTATTTTTATTTATTATATTAAACTATAATAGGTCGAGACTTGAATATTTGACAATATATGTATGAACAGTGTAAGTTCGTAGTGCACACTAAGAAAAGATATTGCAAAATTTTGATATTAAATGCCAAAAAAATTTATTAAACTACAACGCACATGAATGTATTACCAAGATTCCCAAGTTTAAAATTTAATCCAATGTTTGAATATTATCCGAATAGAATTAATTATTAGTCGATAGACCGAGATAAATGAAACAACATATGTCTGGTATGTCTAAATTGTCGACGGTTCGCACAGCTTTATTGTGGTCTTCTTGAGGACAATCTAAATAACATTCGAGATGTTAAATAACTATTTTCCCAATGCGATATTGACGTAGTATTTATATGTGTTAATGTCGCCTGTTGTCACAACCAGGGCCTTTTTTATCATAAGTCCACATAGGCCTGGGGCCCCCCAGTTAGAGGGGCCCCCTGCTTGACCCAACTGTAACTGTTTAAAACAACAGTTTAATGTTTTATACAACAATTAAAAAATTATATTTAAAAATATCTGCTGACAACACCCTAACAGCCCTGTTTAATTAATGAATGAAAAAATAATTTTTATTATCTTCAATTTGTTACATCAGTACAATTTTGCCTTACCCATATCCCAAGGCCCAACGCTCAAATAGCGCGACAAACATTTTTTTAAACATAATTTTAATTTTACAACAGCTCTCTAGTTGAACGCTCCTGCATGTTATGATATGACTAGCAGAAAGCCCGTCCAGGGACGGGCATTTAGACCCGCCCAGTAAACACAAAACTCCATGGGATGTTATCCCACGTATAACATCCTTTTGTGCCATCTATTAGTTGTTGCATAGCGGTTAATCGCATAACGTCATATCTAAAACTTCTAGAAAATGTTTATGAGATGTTAGTATTAGTGGAAGTTCTATGTGACATCTTATACTGTTCCTTAAAAGTCGGACATAAGAGTAGACAGGGACGTCCCACAGAAGTTAACAGGCACTAGATCAGAACATCACACTTTCCGACGGGTAAACTATGTTACATCTCTATAACAGGTTTGTGTTTACTGGGCGATTGGTTGGAAACTCGATTAATGTGCAACTCGTCCCAAGGGGAGTACCGTCGTCGGTACTTTAATATATTTTTCGGTTGGTAAAAAATTTAGACCAATCAGATTGTTTCTTTTTCACCAAAAAATGACACGCTGGAGCCGGAGCAGCAGAGTGCTGGGATTTTATGTATTAAGACAAGCAAAAAGCCCGTCCACGGACGGGCATCTAGACCCGATTGGTTGGAAACTCGATTGATGTGCAACTCATCTCAAGGGGAGTACCGGGAGTGGTTTAATATATTTTTCGGTTGGTAAAAACATCGACCAATCAGATTGTTTCTTTTTTCACCAAAAAATGACACGCTGGAGGAGGAGCCGGAACAGCAGAGTGCTGGGATTTTATGTATTAAGATGGTATCGGTATATCTATCGGATATGGTATATCTTTCATTTACCAATATCGAAAATTTGAAATTAATTATTAGATATACAGGGTGTTTCCGTGACCGTGGAGAACTTTTGCGGTGGTGATAAATGATAATGGACACTTTTCTAAGACAAATTTTCAAATAAAACTTTGTTCCAAGTCCAAACCCTTGACTCTTTAAAGCAAATTTTTGAATTTCTGATTTCAAACGGCCATAGCTCCTATATTATTGATTTTTTAAGCTTAATGGATTAGAACTTGTTTAAAGATCATTCCTTTATCTGCAAACTAGGTTATAACCCTTATTGCCTAGAATCAACGGATTTGGAGTAATAAATTAAATTAAAGGAAGAAATGCTTAACAAAATTCAGGTTTGATTTTTTTTACTTTTCTTGCGAACCCCGTATCTTTTAAACGAAACGTCTTAGTACAAAGCTGATGGCCCAAACCGGATAGAAAATTTAACGGGCTACAACTTTGGTTAAATAATTTATTTTGAAAGACCTACCGTTTTCTCAGAAATTCTGAAAATAATGAACAAAGTGTGGGTAAAAAAAATTAAATTAAATGCGAAAGAATACAGATAGATGTAACAGAACTTACCGAAAGAAGTACCATTATAAATAAAACCGTGCAACGCCTTTTGAAAAGAGAACGCCTGTGTGTTGAAAATGAGGGAGGCCATTTTGAAAATTTATTAAAATAAATTTTGTGAATTTATTATTTTTTCACCTACATCTTGTTCACTATTTTCAAAATTTCTGTGAAAACGGTTGGTTTCCCAAAAAATTTCATTTGACCAAAGTTGTAGCTCATTAAATAGTTTTTTTCTAAGACGTTTTGTTTAAGAGATACGGGGTTTGCAAGAAAAGTAAAAATAATAAAGCCTGAATATTTTTAAAAATTTTTTCCCTTAATTTAGTCTAACCTATTTTATAGATAAGTGAATGATCTTTAAAAATGTTCTAATTCATTAAACTTAAAAATTCAATAATATGGGAGCTATGGCCGTTTTAAATCAGAAATTCAAAAATTGCTTTAAAGTGAGGTACCCCCAAGGGTTTGGACTTAAACAAAAAATTTATTTTAAAATTTGTCTTAGAAAAGTGTCCTTTATAACCACCTCAAAGGTTCTCCACCGTCACAGGGACACCCTGTATAAATGAATTTCGAGTTAAATTAATATTATAATTTTTGTGAATTTGTGACACCAAGTTTTTCGCCTACGCCGCTATTTTTCTAATTTCCTATTTCAATAAAAATAATAATTTCCTAATCCTACGAAGGGGCCCCAGAAGGTATATGGACCTAGGGCCTACTAGAACCGAAAATAGGCACTGGTCACAACTCATGTTTCGGTTTGGGAAAATAGTTATTTAACATCTCTAATGTTATTTAGATTGTCCTGAAGAAACCCACAATAAAGCTGGGCAAAACGTCGACAATTTAGACATACGTTGCTTCGTTTATCCCGGTCCAAGATCCCGAAAATCCACTAATAATTAGTTATAGAGATGGACGAAAATAATTTTTCAAATTTTAAGAATTATTTCAAAATCATGGAGTGGAAGAGATTAGGGTGTCACAAAATCTTCTTGAAGTTATTTCCATACAGTTAGTAACTACAAAAACTTAACTGATGTTTATAAAGACCATGATACAATAATGAAGAGAGCTTTTTAGTTTATTATATCATGTTATAAGGACATTGTTTATAATAAGTAAAGCAGTAACATTTCTTCGCCATCCAGGTGTTTGCAAGTTTGACGTGGTGAGGGGGCTAGTTAGTTTTGATGAAGCTACAGGCGTATACTCTACCGCCTTTCCGCTCGGACGGGAGTCGGCTCGGGGCCGGCCGGAACTTATAAACTCTATGGGCCAAATTGGCCGTAAGACGGCCAAGGTTACACGACGGTTGTGAGTGAAAAACCAGACCAATTGAGAAACAAAAGATCACACAGCAAATCGCTTGTGGGCTGCAACGACTTTCTGCGGTACTTGTTCTTAAAAAAACAACCATAAAAACCTTCCAATTCTCACGATAGGTGTATGCTAAAGGGATGCAAGACAAAATTTGTTGTATTTTGCCACTCGTGTGCATGGGGCGCTGTGTGACAGCGAACTCATATTTCCCTCTTACTCGTAGAATCAGATATAGATACCAATTTAAAACCAAAAAGTAAATAGGGGCGTTCGAGAAGAGATACGGAAATGTCAATGGATAATAAAAATTCGTACAGCAAATGGAGTCAAAATACATAAGATACATAATCAATTATGAAATAGATCCATGTATAATTATAGGTTTAAGTTTAATGAATTCTGAGTGTGAGAAGCTCTTAAATGGGAAAACGAAACACCTTGAATGTCTTGTTGAATGGGGGTGCTGTAATGGTCGCTCCGCCCGTCAGGTGTGTTAGCTTCGGAGTAGTTGTGGTTGCCGGTCAACAGGCTAACTAACTAACCAGTACTGTAACTAACTCTGGCGGTCAGAAAATTGTCCTCTATCCAAGAGTCTTTAGAAAAAAGTTAAATTCGTGGGCCCCGTTTAACCAGTACCGGTTTTAGCATTGCCGGCGCTCTGGGCGAGATTTCTACGGCGCCCCCCTCACCACTGTCTACTCTCCAATTAAACTTTTAAAAAAATCAAAGACAAAAAACAAACATTTATTTCAATTAAACTTTTTTTTTTCAATTTTACTTTTATAGCCTTTTCTATCGGCAAACTCTCTTGTTAAAGCATCGAAGTCTATGTTTGCTGCAATTTCATTTTCGATCGACAAAGTTGCCAAGTTTGTCAACCTCAATTGACTTATTGTCGATCTCAGATAGGTTTTTATCAGCTTAAGCTTAGAAAACCTCCTTTCCCCACTCGCTACTGTTACAGGCAGGCCCGTAGCCAAGGGGGCACGTGCCTCCCCCCCCCCCCCCGAAATGTTAAAGAAACAACATTTGTTTGTAATAATAAACATTCCCGGAAAGAGATCCCCCGAAAATGTTACTTTTTTACAAAAGAATTTTTATGAGTGCCCCCTCGAAATGAAATCCTAGCAACGGGCCTGGTTACAGGTATAAGTAATTAATATTCTTAATGCTACCCTGGTGGAAATATTTCTTTGAAAAAACTGTGCAGAAGACTTTCAAACTCTGAATAAGACATGTGTTGAAAATGCTACTTTTGATGAAAGTACACCCACCCCCGGAATGAAATCCTGGCTACGAGCTTGATACTTCATATAGAAGCCTAAAACATAAGTACATGTCTCTCCGTCCGCATGTTTCAAAGCCGTTAACAGTTCTTAAATTTGAAACATACGGACGGACACGGGATCAGAACATAAACCGGATAAATAAAACAGAACATAAAGAAAACCGAAGACGAGTTTGGCAACCGCAAAACCGCGGAATAAAAATCGATTTCGTCCTTACCTTATTACGCTATTTTTTATTTGTTCATGAGAAATTGAAAAACTCAAGAAACATTATATTATTTAGCTTTCGATAAAATAAAACAAAAAGACAAAAAGTAAAACTCAAATCTTGATCTAGCTGTTGTTTTCTAAGTTAAACAAAAATCTGATCTTGGTTTTAAAATAAAGTTTAGAGGTGGATCAGAGTACAGGGGTGGATCAAGGCAATTTGCCCGATTTTATAAAGCTTTTAGCAAGCCGTCTTTGACTAAACAATAGAAAATATTTGTTAGTAGTAAAGAAGCCAATAGAAATCTGGAGTTAATTAATGCCTCAGGAAATCGGGCATAGGCAAATTATTCTGTAAATTCTGTAGTAGTAAATAGAAAATGTACACTCCACTCGGTTATTCGGTGGAGTAAACTGAAGTAATTACAAAGTTTTGCCAAAAGTTACAGGGTAGGGTTCAGTATGTTATGTGACGCTGCGACACTGAAAAGGAAAAAAGTGAAAATTGGCACAACGACAATGTTTGCTTATCTGATCGTTCAAAAATAATACTAATGTTTTGTGGATACTTAAAAGAATCATCACTTGAGTAGTATAATTGTTTGCATAAATTAGCAATATTTTACGTAATTACCTACTTACGTATGTTTATAAAATTAAAAAGTAGAAGAATTCCCACCATTCATT
The DNA here is from genome assembly GCA_947369205.1 of Cantharis rufa. Lineage (NCBI taxonomy): Eukaryota > Metazoa > Arthropoda > Insecta > Coleoptera > Cantharidae > Cantharis > Cantharis rufa. The sequence continues at coordinate 15,781,589 of OX376309.1, read as the reverse complement.
ATTTTAAAATTATGATAAAAGGAATAATGTAGGTCACGTGTATTGATTTAAATTTTATGTTAACTGTAATTTGTATAAATTAAAAAGATTCACAAATAAATAATAAATATTGATTGTAAATTCACATAGAGAAAGAGAATAGGAAAACGTCGGTAAAGCGGTGTTTGAATGGCCAATGAAATGCAAGTGTCGAAAGCGCGATAATTTAAATTTTAATGATGGAAAAATGAAATTAAAACGCCATTTAATTTTTTATAATTCAAATGTTATCTTATCTGCAATTAATTATTGTGTTATTACACTGTTATTAAGTAGGTTGATAAATATAAATCGTATGATAAACAATTTTATAAGTTTAAGTGTTTAGAAGTGATTTTCGATAAAAAAACAAAAACAGCGAATTAAAGATTTTCCTAGGGTTATCTTTAGATAACATAAATTTGAATTTAGAATATTGGAATATCGAGTGATGAATCATGTTCTCAAAATACTCGCGCGGGGAGCGGGTTGCATTTCTATATTGTAAAACAGATGATGATTGTAGGGCAATGCGAAAGGTGAATTGATCCGAATGCGAGAGAGACTACGTTTGTTTTTTGTTTATCAATCAATACAATGGCTGTGTTTATGTTGATAGCATTTCTTTGACATTTAATTTGGAGGTTATTTTTTTAAGTGCGAGGAAAATTTCCTTGCTTGTTATATTGAGAAGTTATAATTAAAACGTTATGACCCGCATTCAATGATATCCTAGTATTAGTCATCGCGGTTATTTCCTTTAAGGTTAGCTTTGCTCATGCGCCGAGCTCGAACCAGAATATGCCATAGCGGTATACTAAAAATACTGGAGGTATCGATGGGGGTACCAACTGAATGATCAGAGTGCGTATGACTCATTTTAAAAGCTTTTTAGTCGTCATCGTTTGCGATATGTGTGGATCTTGTTCAACTACTGTACAAGACGAAAACGCGCGTTAAATTAATTGCGTAAAATCAAAGATGTTCCGTATGGCTTGTCGCAAAAATCATACGACACCCTTCCACAATGTTAATTAGTTTTAGTGTTTTTCTAAAATGTTCTTATCGGTGTAAATCTGTGTAAGTGCAAGTGTTAACCTAATGAATGTAAATATTGGTCCCAAATACCGATAACCAGCTAAATTTGCACTTGCCACTCAAAATTATATTTTTGCAATTTTTGGATTTTAAATTCTTGGTAAGATTTTTAAATTATTATTTTTCGTTAACGTCTTTTATCCTTTACGTAATTGTACATATTATCATTTTTCCAAACTTTTATTTATAAAAGTACATACCTTTACATTCATTTCCAAAATCAATATACAACACGTTGGGAAAACTGCACTCCGTCCGAGTTTTTCAAAATTTGAATTTTTATCAAATTGTTTGATAATGGATCTTTTCATCAATTCAAAGTGACAAAACTCGACGAATTATAATAAATTAAACTGTTAATTATCTTACAAATGGGTTAATCAAAATTTTAAAATATTAAATATTGTATGTTATGAGTCATTTAATAAGGTACATTACGAGACATTAATGAGCGATTCATTAATAAATCAATTACATTTTTTAAAATTTAGATATTTGCACAACTCGTTTTCTAATTTGCAATCGGGCAAGGTTCTTTACTTTGAAAAAATTATATTTCATAATTCGCATACTTGGCGTAAACTTTAAAACCGCTAATTGTTGAATCAATTAAGGATGAATTATGTAGATTATTACAGTAGCGACAATTTTTACGCTCAATAAATTGAATTATCATCCACCAAATGTATTTACATATTTTTTTAAATCTCGAAGAAAAACATTTTTCATTGTGTATACAAAAAATATTTTTCGTTTTTTTGACCTTGACGTTTTGCAATCAGCCAGATTTATTTAAATTAAACCAATTCTTAAATTCACAACTTGTCGATATACACCGGCCAGTCGGAAGTCTTCGAACCCGGGATTTTCGCGCTGTAACCCAACCAACAGACACGTTCAGCCACCGCGGTAGTTGTTGATGCAATATCAAAATGTAAAATTTTTCAAAAACCGTCAGCGTAGCCGTTCACTGAATGAATCAATTTTAAACAACAATTTCCTGATTAATTTTTTATTTGTAGGACCTCGACCGCGGGTTTTCGACTTCAGAATTTCGCCACTTAAAATTAATTCCTTGCAAAATTTCAGAGCATTGTAGATTTGTATAACAAACAACAAAACAAATAGACTTCTCTTCGGCTCTGATTGGTTTTTTTTGTGAATGCTTTTTTTAAGATTTTTCAAAATTTTCCAGACTGACTTTAACAGTTTAACAGACTGAAAACAGGAGGGTTTTCCAGACCCCCCGGACTTACTCTTACTTTTTATGTCTCTGAGGGAGCCATTTTTATACTAGCACTTAAGCTAAGTTCAACAAAAATGTTTACAAACAATTTTAGAAGTTTTTACAACAAATTAGGTATACCACAACACATTTAGCAAACACAAAAATTCCTTTTAAAATGTTTAGTCTTTTACAAAGTAAGACAAATGTTTTACGTGCTGTTCGTGAAACATTTTCGAAACTAATTTGTTTGCGGGGGAGGGGGGCAAAGTTCTACCACTGCCCTCTGGTGGACGGGTTTATCTCTACGAAGCAATTTATAATAGCGTAACTATGTTTCCTCAAGGTTTTCAATATTTAATGTACAGGGGCGGTCATAGTCCTAATTTCTGAGGGGGGGAGTATTTTGAGAAAATAATCAAAATAGTGAAAAATATATAGATATTTATTAGGGACATTGGTTTAAAACACTAAAATACGTTGGTTTTATGGCGTCCCTTGGGCTGACAACCTGTTATTTGGACTTCTATTTGTCAAAAAATTCTCTACCTTGCCTTGTTCCGTTCTGTAAAAATAAGGTTTTTATGTTTTCTAAATTTCGATTAAAATCGGATGTTCGAGGTTACGATCATATTATATTCTTTCTTTTTAAGTATAAAATCGGCAATTTTACGTACACTTATACGTGCACATGTTTAGCTGAAAGATTGATCAATGTTGCATTTATTTTGTCGGTAATAATCGCCTACACAAAAAATAATTTTGAAAATTTTTACAAAAATCAAAATATTTTCATTTTTACTGTAAATGATAATTATTCAAAAAATAATTGGAAAACATTGAAGAACTACAAATTATTGGAAAATATAATACAAAATACAGCATATTTTGCATTTAATTGAATAGTAAATGTTTAGAAAATTTCTTAAAAATTTTTATAATTTTATAAAACTACAATAATATTACCACACCTTTACTTAAAATTCCTTTTTCCTTTTTAGGTTAATTTCTAATGAATAATAATTTCTATGGCATTGTTATATGATTATGAAGGATTTTGACTATTTTAAAGACAGTTGCGGTACGAACCCCAGCTACTGCTATTATTGATTTCTTATTTTTTTTGTCCCATGAGAAGGCGACATAATTTAAAGAATAAGATTGCCAAATCGCTTTTTTTACTTTTTTTCTATTTCTGCTTTAAATGTTTAAATTATTGTCTAAAATTAACGGCTTTTGAGATATCGGCAAGGAAAAATATTTTTTGAACAATATAAATTTGGTACTTCCGGATAGACAATTTTACCAGCTACAACTTGAGCCGAATCAATTTTTTTATTAATTAAGATTAAACTGTAATTTTGCTGAAATTCGGGCAAAACGAATGAGACCAATCCTTGGCTTTCTATACAGATATCCTTATAATTTAGCAAACCAATTTTACAAATTCATTTATAATATAACTCTTATATTTTATAACTGGGGATAATGAAGGTGTTTTTTTTCTGTAAAATGAATTAGATTTTTAAGAAAATTTATTGAACTAAAATTGTAGCTCATTTAATCTGCCGTTTGGAATATTTTGTAAGACCTTTGGCTTAAAAGATACCGATTTTCAAAAAATAACAAAAATATGACTTTTTTATATTTAATTTAATCTACAACTCGAAAATCGTTGATTTTAGACAAGAAAGTGTTATAATTTCTTTTGCCAGAATTACACGTTCTTTAAATAGGCTCTGAACCATTTACTCTAAAAAATTGATGGTTTCAGTGCTATTGCTATTAATTCCTGTAAAAAAAATAAGCACTAGATGAACCCCAATTTGCAATTTAGCAATTTTTCCGTAACATTTGAATTCGTAGTTTTAAAAATATTAATTTATTTTATTGATTTGTGTGTACGTATGAATTTCATTCTACAAACAAAATAAATAAAGTATCCTATGGTATCGGCGGTAAAGGTTTCCTGTTTTTTCGTGTGGTTCGACGTACGGAATATAATAACAAATGCAGGAAAAACAATTTGGGCAATTAAATACATGCATATGGACTTGATAAAGCAAGTGATTCATCTTCAAAGTTCCCTCTATAAATATTGTATTTTTACGATCTACTTTTATGATGTGCACCTTGTGTATAAAAGAACGCTTTGTTGCTAATATTTGTTCATAAGGTATTTATTTTAGGTTTGGTTCAAGTTGATTCAGCTGTTTATTTTTTATTGATTTTTTCATAAGCTTTCGATTTTAACGTTTCTAAAAAGATTTCTGATATTTAAAAATCAATGAAAGTTCTTATGCGGAAAAGCTTCCTCCATAAACTTGATTTTGATGGCGGGCGCCATGGCGCTAAGCGTCAAAACTTGAAACATTTCCTTGATTAACATCAATTTTTTCAATTATAAGGAAAAAAATTAAAAAAGTTTGGTCATCAGATATTATGCATTTCAACATGGTTTTAAAATCACTCAATCAAGAACAATATATTGTTGCTGTATTGATGCAATTGTTTGATACACATAAAAAGTGTCTACACATTAAATTTTTATACCAATTTTCTTCACAGTGGTCAATGCATATTAGGAAATTCTGACTCATTCTGAAAGAGCTGACTCGACGATAATATTTTGTAATCCAAAAGTTGGTGGTGAAATGGGTCAAACTTTGAATTGTTTCCACCGATGTCGTATTCCAGAGGATTAGCAGTTTCGAGCTATTATTTGCTGAAATTCTGTTTAAACTAGGGTACCCGGATATATGACTAAAACTTAAGAAAATAAACCTAAAATGGTGGTTTCAATTCTGAGAAACTATGAGGTATTTTTTGCTTTTTTCCTAACGGATTGGGTTCATAGTGTTTTCAAACCACAACCGATTATAACATTTTTTGGTAATTCCAGAGATAATGATGGTGGTCACATAATTTGGTTTGTTGCCGTAGTAAAGTATATTGAACTAAAAGGTGCCTATTATTATTTTATTCGTTTTATCTCAAGTTAAAAGTCGAGTCAAACTATGTCCAATCTCTTCGAATGGGAAATGTATTTTTAGACAGTTTGTGTTATATGCAGTAGACACATTTATCAGAATGGTGATCTTTGATATGTATTTCCTGGGGGGTGCTGGTGGGCTGAATAAAACAGTGTATTATCACATTGCTTATCAGTGCTTTGTAAATTATCAAGCTTTGCTCGTCCAACTGTGCTGACAGTCACAAGTTGTCGAAATGTACATAAGACAAAATTTTGAACGTGGGAGCAGGAAGAGAACTTTTTTTGTTTGTAGGAGATAAAGTACTGTGGGTATCAGCACAGCTAAATTTATATAAGGCACTTCACTAAATGTTATACGTTTTTGCTTAAAATTAATTCAAAAGTTATTTGAACACCGTGTATATAAAATAAAAATAAAAATATCGGTAAAACTTTGTGATCTGGCAGACAAGCTAACTTCCTAAGCGGATAATTTTACAAAATTACCATAAATAGATAAATCATATAATTGAGGTTGGGAAATTTTTGATTTTATCACACTATACTATATAGTAATAGCACATGGTGGCGCCCGATAACTGACTGTTGATTTTGTTCTATTTCAAGCTGATGTACTTGGTGTTATTATCAGAAATTTTGAAACATAATTTTTCATGGGTCGTAACATTTCTAATATAATAAAACGATACAATTCGCGTTTGCTTTGAAATATGAAAGTTTACATTGTTTTAAAATATAACAACTTTGTCATAATTTAAAAAGGTGAAAGGAAAAGAGCCAAATAATTTTGTGAATAAGTTTTGTGCTTTAAATAAACTAGACAACTTTGTAGTAGAAAAACGTTAAAAATATATTCTTACTAAACCCAATATTTTATTATTTTGAATTGATAACACTCAGCTTATAATAAGTTGTGATTAAGCAGTTCAATGTTTTAGTTCGGCTATTTTATTATTTTTTGTGGTACCTAGTAATCTCGTAAAAATAGTAAAAATTTTCGAGATGATTAATTGAATAAGCACGGAATACTCACCGTTTCATGCAGGTGTATGCCATGATAATTTAGTTTTAATATTTATTATTATATGGAACATAATATTTATTATTATAAGGCTATTAAATGCTTTAAGACTTTTAAATATTATTTGATTTTTTCTAAACTAACATTTTATCGATAAATTTTTTTATAACATTAAAACTTGAAAATATAAATAACCCCGTCCCCCTGAAAATGTAATAAAAATTTGGTGAACTGTTTAACTACGCCTTTGCTTTTAAAAGTTACATTAAAATTACAATACACTGCAATCATCGTGTACTTTTTATTATCTTACTACATATATACATACATATCTTATCATTAAGGCTGATTTTATTTATGATATTGGGTTCGCGTAATCAAATAAAAATATTCAATTAATTTTATGTTCTGATTTTGATTTTCAATTAAAGAATTATAATTTAAAAAAATTGAGATAATTTTTATTTTCTTTTATTCGTTTTGGTTTCCTTAATCGCAAGTTTAAAAAAAATTTATATTAATTTTTTATTGTAGAACATAATCAACAAATTAATTATATAATTTTAAATCCAAACTGATAAATTAATTCACAAATATGTTTAAATGATTTTGATTTGCTTGCAAATTATTAGTTGATCAATTACGTTCATATAACATATAACGTTCATTTTAAAGGTCGGACTGCGAAAGAGTGACGAAAACTTGATTTCAAATTCTAATAAGGGAATTTATAAATTTAAAGTCTTTTAGAAATTTTTCAAAATTGATCGATAATATTTCGTGATTTTCCATGTATAAGGTGAAGCAATAAAAAATATACACAAAACTGTTGTTATTTTATTCCAATTAACTGACACAGTAGTTTTCGAAAACAACCAACATAATTAATTATTAAGTCATCACAGTATACTTTAAAAATTTAATCTACAGGATTTCTGAAACAATTACTTGTTTGTAAGGGGATTATATCGTCCTCCTGTAATGTAAATGCACGAATAGTACTTAGGGTTACTTATGACCCTTTGTTGATGCTTTGAGGTTAATACAGTGACGTCATTCTTAAAACCTTTCGGTTAAATGGAGTTTTTAACTGTGAGTCATAACACAAAACCAAAATTCGAAGACTACAAATATTTTCTTTTAGGCTTTTTCAGCGGGTTACGGCTTTCATCAAATTTATCTTTTGTATCTTTAATATCTTTAGCCAATTTTGAGTTGTAAATGAAGTTTTGAAACGGGTTCAAAAATCGCGCCCTTAATAACAAAATTTTGGAATAAAGCAGTTTCGTGCACCACCCTGTAGTCGAATAAACATATTTATTATGAATGGTGATAAGGTTACACACTTCCTGAAAACCCGGATATAATATAAACTTCCTATTATGTAGTATCAAAATGGAAAGAATGAATTTTTTAATAATTTTGAAAAATGTTGAACGGTTTTATTTTTACAAAACTTTGCAAATTCCATCCTACTATATTGTATCTAATTCTAGTTTGAAGTTGTAATCCAATTACTTGAATCGCTTAATACGAGAAATAATTATAATTGCGTTTCATTAATAAAAAAAAGTTGTAGGTAATTCTGTTTTTTTTATAAAATTGCGGAATCAATTTATTTCGTAGAAAACAGGAAATGGTGTAATATTGTGATTACCTTTACAATAGAATCTTTTCGCTTTTAATTATCACATTTTATTATATTTAGATTATTTGAATTTTTACTTTTTAAGACGGACATTCAAAACTTTAATTTGGTTATTTCCTCAAATGAATAAATTAAAATTAATTTTTGAAATGTATTTTTTAACTGTAGATATGTTACCGTACAACCAAGTTAGTGTTACTTACTTCATAGTATCTCACTAAAAAAAATTAAAAATGAACTAATGTACTCAATAATCTACGCGAAAGTATGAATAATTTACTTTGTTTCAGTTTTTTTAGTTTTAATCTTTTTAGTTTTTCAAAATCTGAACATTCTAATTTTTTTTAAATATACCTACTTCAGTTTTTTCGATTCAAAAATTTATTCTTAATTTAAAAGGTAAGTTCAGACCATATCAAACAAGGTTTAAATTCACACAATGTTAGTAGCGGGACTACGTAGCAGCTGGATCACTTTCTTTAAGTCCAAATTTTATTGATTGAATTTTGATTAACGATAAGATAAAGGGGGTGAAAATCTAACTGAAGTATAAAAATAGAAGGTTTTCAAGTTTAACAGAATATGGCTCGTACGTATGTATGACTTAGGGGGTAACTAATACAATAAAACTGTAAAAAAATTGAAGGTCAACATTAACTATAGAATTATCGATAACTATTATTGGTGTAAAAATAAATTTTATGGAAAATCTAATTCTAATTAAATTAAAATATTCTATTTCGAGAGAGCGACACCCTATCACTCTCCCCATATCATACGCCACTGATTGAATGAATTAATATTCGCTTACTACCGGACACCACGTACCGCGTACCACAATTTAAAAACCGCAGAAAAGTGTAGATAAAAGATTTAAAAAGTATTAAAACGGTTCAAACTGCAAAAGAGGTTCGACCTGTTCGTGTGAAGTTATCTTCATTCTACATTGTCACTCTACCCCTGTGTCGATGGTTAATTTCTCGAGATGAAATGTTTTTTTAAAACTCTTTAGACTCGGGAGAAGCTCTAAGGTTCGTTATAATCAGGTTCACACTGGAAGATCGCCAAATTTATCGAAGAAGCTTTTCTTTAAATTCACAAAGGCATGAGCATCCTATAAGCTTAAAAATAGTCTTATATATAGAATCCAAAGATGACCAATTCAATTATCTGTACATTCTGGCATATATAACATGACCTTTTGTAAAAATGTGAATAGTAGCAAAGAAAGGTGAAAATCAATAAAATTTAAAAAATAAGCTATGGGGGCTAGAAGGTTGATCCACGCGGGAATTCTTGAAATGAATCTAGTTTCTCTAATCCCGATCTATAGATTATTTCTGCGTATAAAAATAAAACTGCAAACTACATCTTTTTGAGCATAATTAAAAAAGAGTTTGGACTTTTAGGCTAAACGTTATTTGAAAGCTATAATGCTAGAACAGAATTCATCGAGTTAAATTGTGTTGGTAACTTTTTGGGCGCCGAGGAAACAGCCAGTCTATTAATTTCGGGACTATTTTTGATAAATTTGGTCATATTTGGGTCCACGAAAAAAATATCCAATGTATTCCAATGGGTTCCACTCTGTCTTTGGAGGGCTTACCACTTCGGAGCCATGGTATAAAAGTCTCTGATGATGGATACCCAGTTTTGGGATCTCTTTGGGTTTTTAGACTTGGGTCTAAATTTGCACTTTTCGTGAAACACAAGTAAAAATGAAATTAATGTGACTACTATTATATTATTCCGTATTAAAAAGTTTGTTTTGAGAAAGCACGCCAAGTATAGTCGCGAAAACATTTTCGCCCTCTTCCAAACCATGACAGACTCATGATTATTATTAAATTTTACACGCGAACCTTCATAATGATAAAAAAATATAAAATGCGTAAAAATTGCTCATCCATTTTATGTCACTGTCATAAGATAACAAATTAGCAATATTGATGACAACATACTATATATTTGAATATATTTTTCAATTTAAATCGAATTACTTCATAAATTCGTTCCGCACGTTAAACGCGATAATTCTACATTATTTTGCTTTTTAGTGCGTATTTGATGTAAAGCAAGTTTTTGTTACGAATGCTAAATTGTGCATTGAAGTTTTTGACCCAATTTGTAAAATATATTAGCAAAAGTTATCAATAAAAATATCTGTTGGCGATTTATCAAGTTTGAAAATAATCCAATAAAAATTTTTACGATGGAAGTTGTAAAAATTTTCGAACGAAGAAATTTAAACTTTAAACATGAATAACTCAATTTCATTGATTTTTCCTGTTTAAAGTTATGGTAACCTAGTTTTGGAAAAGTAATAATTTTTGTTTGTACGAAAAGTGAAGTTAATTTTTAACCTCAATATTATATTTTGATTTTTATTCGTGTGAATAGAAAATAGTAGCTTGGCACTAATGTCAATTTTTCGCAACTCTTCCAGATATAGCACGTGACGTGACGAACACGTCATGTCGGCAGTGTGTCTCGAACTATCAGGCGGTAGGCCTCGAGACGGCCTCAAGTTGCCTTTGAATAGGAGCTTGAGTGAACCTGGTCCACCGACACCAACACATCTTTTCCTCAGTCCACCAAAACGCTGCAAACTGGAGTCGTCAAGTATAAGTCTTCCAACAAGTCCATGTGCCGAAAGTGCTACACTGCAGCGAGCTTTAATTTTGAAAAAGGTGAGCACACTAGACGCAGATGGACTTAAGACGAAGCTCGATACGACGAGACCTGGACCAAGGACTTTCCTTATTCTTGATTGTCGTCCTTTTATATCGTATAACATGAGTCATATTAATGGAGCAATTAATATTAATTGTTCGGATCGATTTAATCGACGGAGATTGCAGCAAGGTAAAGCAACCCTTGCCGACCTTGCCACAACAAGAGAAGGCAAAGATATGTTAAAGAAACGTTCGTATAAAGAAGTTGTTATATATGATGATGGAACTTGTGATAAGGAAAGAGTTACGTCAGCACATCCTTTATTACTCGTTTTGTCATCTTTGGTAGAAGACAATCGAGAGCCAATTCTTCTTTTGGGTGAGTACCGTCTTATTTTTATTATTTACGTATTATTTTTCTTCATTTGATTTTTTTGCTTGGGCCACTGCCAGCATTACCGTGTTATATTTTGTTTATTTGTATGCTACTTACAGCTGTGACTAATACCCCATATATGCAACTTGTCCTATTCTTAGAGTTGAAAAAACTGAGAATATCTAATTTTATTTTATGATAAATAGTAAAATTCGGTATAATTAGAAAAATAATTAAAAAAATTGTCTTTGATTTGCTATCAAAATTTGATGTAGTACCCGCGTACTGTGTACTATAAAGCATTTACGAGCTTAAAACTCGCTCGGCGAGCGAGCAACTGATATTTCCAAAATTTTGTCGAACAGGTGAGCACAAAATCAAACTTACTTCAAACGTTGAACCTGTGTGCATTGGTTTGTTTTGTCTACGACTCGACTCGATATATACGAATCGTGTTCGTACAAGAATATTATTATTATTATTATTGTTCGTTTATTTGCAATAAATAAATCGTAAATCTCGCAAGACAATAGGCACTTTTCGTTGTAAAATAGGTTATCGATTTTACTTTGAACATTGGAACGTGATGTTTTCCCTGAAAAATTTATATTTTCCGGGTGGTCAAATGTAAATTTAAAATTTATATTATTAAATCATGACCAGTGAGTCACAAACGCTCACTTTGACCTATGTATATACAACCAGTTTTCTATTAATCTTTTTGCTTTATTTCGTTTTTCTAATACGATTTTTAGCAAGTCAACATTAAGTGACCTTACATTTTGATAAGCATGAAAAGCAATTAGGTTTAATTATTAAAATTTTTACATTGATAACTTCTTTAATTCGGTATTTATTTTTTCATAATTTTTTATTTATATCATATCAATATATATAATATACAAGATTTTTAGCAGTGTAGTATCAGACCGCGCTGTCTAATTATATTGCGATCTATATACTAATGATACTATATAGTGCAGTCGCTATGTATATATATTTGTAATTGCATTAATTCGATTTTACAATTTTCTTTTTATAATCATTGAAGAGAATTATTGGTAGTCTAAATCCAGATTTGTCGCGTCAGTCGTCATCTTGAATTTGAGGGAACTTGCTTTTATTAATAAATAACTCGCACATTTTCAATTTTGGTCTACGATCAATATTTTTCGACTTGAACCCGAGAAATGGGGCAAAATGGCAAAATTAAATTAAATATTGTATTACCTCGTTTCTTTTAAACTTTAGGGCATAAACAAACTATAGGGAATAAAATTCTCGACAATTTTGGTCTTTTTTGACCATTTTTCATCTGTGATTGATAATTTTCGACTTGAACTTAAAAAGTGAAAACTGGAGCAAAATTAAATTAAATAAAATTATTGTATTTCATTTATATTAAGCTTAATAGCATCAATAATAATCATTAACAAAACAAAGTTCATTATGCTTTATTTTTCAAGTTTAAATAAAAAAATATCGATTTTAGCCAAAATTGATAAAAGCCAAAGTTACAGAGAATTTCTTTCTTTTTGTTTTGCTTCTTTCTTCAGTTGTAAAGATTTTTATTCCCTACAAGTTATTTCGCGTTTTTATGAGCTCAAATTTAAAATAGGAAAATATAGATAATACAATATTTAATTGAATTTTTCCATATTTTTCAAATAAGAGTCGATAAATATCAAACGTAGACAAAAAATGGTAAGGACCAAAATTATAGAGATTTAAAATTCCTATGTTTGGTTATGACCATTTTAGTCAAAAGTTGAAAATGAACAATTATAATAAAAACGAATTCCCCTGAATTCTTCTTCAGGGGAATTCTTAGTCACATCTTCTAGTAGTTCCTCTCTCCAGGTCTTATTTTAGCAATTTCACTTTTTTGTTATAATTATACAAATAATATAATGAGCTTATCAATATGATATATTATATGCATATTTTTACTCGAATCAAATATCTTAATTCGTATTGTCATTTGCCTGAATAAAAATATAGAGAAAATTTTTGATTAACCCTTCGTTACATGATGAAACGAATTTTGAAAAAAAATATTTTTTTGGTTACTTATTGTGCTGTAGTTAAAAGGAAAAATAATAAAAAAAATTCCTATTTAACAATTTAAAAAAAGGTGGGAATGGCCCAATATGGCACACACCGTTTCACTACGTTGTTTGGTCAACAATACTTAAAAAATTTAAACTATTGTGTTTAACTATGTTTTATTATTACTATTTTACTATTATACTACAACAATTTCATAATTTTCCTTTGAAAAATTTGAAATTTCATTGACGTGAAAAATTCACGTCGCACTAAAAATTAACCAATTGTAAAAAATGCTAATTATTCTTATGTTTAGTCAATACTGTTGTGCCCTAGCAAAATTATTTTCACTTTTATCTATTCTTAGGTATTCTACGAATAGGCTACAGTAGTTGAAATTGGGCATTAACTTCAATCATAAGACATATAATCAAAACTTCGGTATGTGCCAAATCTGGCACACCATGAAACGAAGGGTTAATTTTCAATTAATACGGTTATAACTTATAAGGAAGTAATTTTTGATCTATAGAAATAATAAATTTTCCATAATTTGTTAGTACTATACATATGCGAAAGGATGATATATTAAGTAAAACAAATTCTAAAAATTCAAGTTTTGTTATTTTTCTTTTAATTTGGATCTTTTAAACGAAACATTTTATAACATGTCTGACGCCACTTTCCGAATATCAAGTTTCACGGGCTACCTTCACCTTTTGCTTTTTCAGTACCAGTATGGGTCGCTACTGGAATTACCAATATGCACTAAGTCCACCTCTGTTCGAATTTAATTGAAATCAAATTACTTTTCACATAGGTAACGAATTCATTAACTGCAGAGTTATATTATTAATTGTATAATGTATATTGAAATATTTAATATTCATTAGTTTGTTTTTTATACATATATTTTACATTTTTTTCATATATAACGTTTATTAATGTTCTATATAACTCGAACGATATACTATTCAATAAATATAAATGTCTGAATTTTGTCAACAAGTTGAAAATAATTTTTTAATATTAATTATTTAGCTTGATTACTATTAAAAATCATACGTCATTAATAAATGTTTATTAGTATAAATTTTTTTATAACTTTCCATCTCACAACATGTCCGCATGATCGCACTTTGTCAATTCATAATCAGTATACAATCCTAAAAATCTTGTGCACATTGTAAGGCAAACAAAGTAGTTCTTGGAGGACTAATTCGCAACAATTTAAAATTCTTCTAATTTAATAAACAAATTTGTTTCTGAATTTCTCGAACCTTCTTGATCCCCTATAACAGTGATGGCGAACCTTCTTGAGAAGTGGGTTAAATTTTCTTTATTATTTTTTAAAATATTAACCCATGGGTAACTAGGGGGAGGGGGGTAAAAAGAGTTCCAATATTTTCTATTATCTGTTTTACTTTTATGATATAAAAAATAAGTTCATAAAAATCAACATGTGGGCCCGTGTCTGACCCTACTGCCCTATAAGAATTAAAACTCAAAAAAATTTACATTTAGAAAAATCAAAATTTATTTCTAAAAACCTCAAGTTCTTATAAAAATTTAGTAAAATCCAAGTTTTTAAATATTACTGTTTAATATTTTATGTTAATTGCTCCAAAAAAAAACCCTTTTCAAATAATACTATCAGTCCGTATACCGAGCTTTTTCAAGATTTATGGTACACCTCGGAAGTTATTCACGCTCTGGCAACAATTTTCCAAAAAATGTCTCAACGTAGTGAAAATTTATCTCTTCATAAATAACGATCAAACCACCACAAACGCCTCACATTTTTCTTTTGCGTCTTGTTTCCTTGCGACGCGTAATATTTACATGTCATATTATTTACATAATTTAATTTAGTTACGTTAATAATTCAAAAAGTTTAAGGTTTAGTAATTTTTATCATTCATCATATGTGTAACTGAAATTTTTTCATGTCTACATTATTTAAATTTTATTTTAGTCATTTGCAAATATATACAGGGTGACTCACGATGCCACGAGTTATAAATTTTAAAGCCAGGTAGTAATTATGCACTTGAAAGATTATACATGAGTGGTATCATTTTTATTGATTATGTACAAAAATATTTAATAATTTACGACTTCGAGATGAGTTTCATTTTTATTCGGTTTGGAGAAAAAGTGGAACTTTCTTATTTGTTGTTGAATCGATAAGCAGTGCTTATTAAACTTGGACAAATCTTTGTTTACTTAAACTACCTACATATTTATTTAGTAATTACATAAAATTTTTGATATGCTTTTCAGTATGACCGTGAATCATAATATAAATAATATGACGACAGATTTACTGCTTTTGCAGTTTACTCTCCCTAATATTAATATCTGTAGTCAAGAGGTTTTTTTATTGTTATTATTATTTTTTATAATGCGTACTACTATGTTGGTATCTTCTATCTTATCTTATTAATGTTTTATTATTTGTACATACTTTGTATATAAGTCGATTTATATTGTCTTCGATGCTAAAACATTTATTTTGAAATAAAATAATTTTCATTCGATTTCACCAAATTTGGAATGTGTAATAGAGGAAGATTTGGGAATCTCTTATTTGTGTATAATTACTCAGAAATAGATATCTTGTTGCGTGTAAATGTATAATGACTAACCGACGATCAAATAGGGATTCGATCAAAAAAATAAATATTGCAGAGTGTATACACACTGAATCACCCTCTTATCTATTTTGTGTATTCATACTATATGCGGTTACCTAACAATCACTTGTACCCTATTCATTATCTATTTTTTCCCGGCTAGCACACGATAGTACTTTCGACCACTACCGAAATGTTTTCTCGTAAAATGTTACATATACGCATATATATCATTTAGATCAAGGTCTTCCGAGTCTCGTATTAATAATATGTACTCGACTATTAAGGTATCGTGCTAAAGCACCTGTGAAGAATGTTTATTATTCCGATTACCTTTTAACCATCCCACACTAAATATAAACAAAATGCTTTACATTTTGTATCATTATTCATTTATGAATCATTTTTTGCTCTATAATTCTAACCACGTAGTGAATCCCAAGAAATTCCAATAAGGCAAAGTCGAAATTGTCTACAAGAGCTTAAATACTTATGGAGTTACCCTTGTAACTATAATTAAATAAAACTAATTATAATATCTTGCTCATAATTTCCTGATACTTCGGAGACACTAATGGCTCAGAAATTTTCTTCGACATAGTCATGATGAACTATTTATGTAGACCTTAAAATAACTTCCATATATTTTTATTTTCAAACATTAACGCCTTATGTTTCTATATTTTCTTAAAAAGAATGAAAGAAGTGGTTTGAAATGAATTGGGAAACTAAGCTTTCCTTGAACTATTTTTTATTGTTAATTCTTATCCTAATCTTTTGGTTAGAAAAGTTATGACGGAATGTTATAGATCGAAGTATGGAAAATTCTTTTTTCAGTGTAGAAGTCGTTGGAAATCCCTGAAAGTCATTGGAGTTGCAAGCAAAAAATTAGAAAGATAAAAGAAAAGAAAGGAAGAGTAAAAAAACTTTCCGAGTTTACTCGACAGTACTTCCAATTCTATTATGGAGGGGCTAACTTGATGGAGCCGTTTTTTGGGTCTATCAATACATTGCACCAAGTAGATTACATTATGTTTTCGACATAAAAAGGGCAAATTTAGAAACAAAAAATAATACGTAAATATTGTCATTGTAATTATCATCATTTATTTCAATAAAATATCATGCAATCCCTGACGGCTGGCACGGGGAGGGCGACCCTTTCCAAAGACAGAATGTTCAAGTGATACAGGTTTCCTTTGCTTGTAAGAGTTGGTGTATTTCAATGTCAATTTAAGTCCGAGATATTAAGCTAAATAAAGTTAAAACTATATAGTATTTTCAGAAAACTTCAACGGTTTCTATAATAACGAGAATTTAATTGATGGTTCACTGTTTTGACCAAAGCTGTTTGAAATAATAAATATCTGTTATACCTAACTACTTCTTTTTTTACAAAAATAATACAATTTTATTAGAGGCCTAGAGGTTGTTTGCGGAGGGTCCAAATTTTGAAGTTCCGTCACCTTTCTTTAATATTTAAAAAGCATTATTATGGTGTACTGTAAATATATGTAGTCAAGTTGTGTGACTGTTATATCGTCATCAACTTGCAATTTGTTGTTTTCTAGAAATTGACCATTTTTAACATGAATTAAGTCATTTTATTATGTTGTGTAGGCATACAAATTTTAAATTTTGATTATTATATTGTTGGATCATTCAAAGCTAAAATCTTAAAAATAGCAACTTTCAATTTTTAATTTTTTTAAACGTTGTACGACGGGTGCTATAAGCATATGTATCTGTGTTAAATTGGTTTTAGAAAAAACCTAGTTAAAACCTCTACCCTCCATAGCCACTCCATAACGTAACGAAACACCAGGTTCTACATCTCTGATTGGCCTAAACAGCAGTTTCACTCCGGTTGAGGGCTAATAAGAATCATAGAACATTAATTCAACTTTAGGATGTGTACTATGATAATATTTAATTTTTAAATAATTTAAATTCAATTTATTATAATTTACACCCACTAACTGGGATTTACTTAAGAATCCTATACATAAAAAGATATAAAATTGTGACCTTGCCTAATAATTAGTTAAAATTATGCATTTTAATATTGTTGCAATTTGCTTTTTATCTGTCTTGTTTCAATATTAACTATATCGATTAATCACCAATAATTTGGCGAGGACGCACTATGAGATTTCTTTATGTATAAAATTGTTAAAAAAAATAAAGAAATCAACAATAGAATACAATAATTATCATTAAGTGAAATTATCGGTGGTTTTTTTATTGGTGATGGTTTATTTGAAATATACGTTTGTAATTGCGACGTGTATATAAAAGACTTCTTGAATCTTCTAAGAAAATTAATTACGTATGAATCAGAGTTGTTGATGTTATGGTGATTCCCAACAAATTACATCGAAAAATGCTTTGTTTATATGATCATTGGTGTTTACATATATGTGAACTTGTTTTTTATTGTATTACCTAATATTGCGAATAGTTGCAAAGGGTTTTCGGAATTAATGATTAATTATATTACATACAATTTGAGCTTACTCATATGTATACTATTGCCATATGTTTTGATACTCATCCACTTCATGACACAATACAAATATATTTATTACAATAGCATTTGTAATATCTTATTGATTTTGTAGTCGAATTTTATTCAGATTTTTTAATTTTCGTTGCTTTTATAGACGTAATCTATATGAATTACGCTTATGAATAATATTTGATAATTTTGTTAATTTGTTTTATTTTGTCGATAGAAAAATTATTTAAAATTTACTAACCAAATAAATTAGTGTAACAAACCTATATTATTTGAATAGGTAATAAAATTACAAATTTAAATATGTAATAAAAATAATATATTGATTTGTTTAAAAGATACAAGATACAATAATAAATAATGTTTTTATAAAAGCACCTTTACGTTATTTAATTTTTTATTAATATACCGGGTGTAGAAAAGAAACTTTTTGACAGTTTATCTCGAATATAATTAGGGAGTAATAATTAAATATTGGGAATTTATCATTGAAATTTTGCTGAACTATCTACACCAGTACCAGATCTAAAAATTGTTTTGATATTTTTTCTGTCAATTTTGAGCTTATATGACTCGGCTTATCCCAATGTTTTGAAAATCAACCATTGCTCAAAAAATGTTGTAGGGACACCCTGTATCTTTACAATTATCTGGCCGATTAACGAAAAGAACTTCGTTCTTAATTTATAGTATACCATACATACATATTAATTAGATTTGTTACCTTGTATAAAACCAATTGACTTGTTTGAAGTGTACCATTTCCGCTTTTTGTTAAACGAGGAAGTGATTGTTCTTTTTAATTTAATCATTGCCATAATATTAAAACACGCGCTTCTATTCGGTAAAAATTTTTGTTGGTTATTTGGGTAAATTCAACAAATCGTCCAACAAAGCAAGAGGTGAATAATAGGTTGAGTCAAAAGGAAGAATATTAATTATTCAACTATTGCAAAAATGTAAATGAAACTTTGGCACCCCAATATTTAACCTGTATTACTCAGACTGTATAAATATCGTACCAAGAATAATATGACAAATCATATCTGGTCCTTCTTGTAGGTAATAAATAAAATACTTACTATTAAAAATAGTCATTTGAAACGAGTATAGAGATAGTAAAAGATGTTATGAGCAAGTCGAGAATGAAGACAATGAGTAGACAGGTCTGCGATAATTTGAGAATGCTGATAAAAACTAATCTATTGTATATTATAGTGACTACCTCAACAGTCTGCAAAGTATACAATTGCGATAAGTTAGCGATAAATGGCCACTAAAAATCATTAAGCGCCATTTTTTTATTTGTTAATTTCCCGCTTTTGCCCTAATTTTTTTTGTGGTGTTGATAGCTGCAATCGTAGGGTGAAGAAATGAATCATTTTGATAAATCTGGCAAATTTTAATGAGGCATAGTTTTCCCTGAATTATCTCATCCTTGATTATTATATTCCATGGGTCATCATAATAAGGGAGGGCATGTAGACGAATGACTCATTGATATAAATACTACAACATACGGCGTAACAAAATGCACGAACAAAAGCACAATTTAAAGTAAACAAAAAATGCAGTAGTATTCTCGAAGTTGCCAGGGATTTCAATATTCGACCTTCCAGTTACGGGTGACGCAAGGGCAAGCCTAGATCACCAATGGGCACTTATGAATGACGCATCGGAGCCCCACCACATTCGACAGGTCATTCAAGCAACACTCGGTTTGTTTGATATACAGAGAGGTTATATGCCTCATGTTAGCTCATGATAACGTGGTTAGTGAATAACAGTTTGTTTATAATTTAGTTTGTGCCATTTTTATTCTAATATACTAAGGACCTTATTTCAAAATGAGAATCAAACGTCCAAATTCCTGCTTGGTACTCAGGTTTAGGCCGATTTCTCAACAAAATACCAATAGTAAGTTGCTTTATTTACATTATGGATTATTATTATTATTATTTTTCTATTGATATTCAAAAGAAATTTATTTTTTGTTCTCAATTGTTTTAATATATTGCACAAAGTTTGAAACCTACTTAATATTAAATCCACAATTTCAGTTTGCTTAATGTTTTGGTTTCAAATCCAAAATTATTTCATTCACTCATGGAACCCTAGTTCCTGCATTGGAAACCACATGCAGCTGCTGGCTGCCTTTCTGAAATTGTTTTAAATTTGCTTGTAATTTAACACGCAATAGTCCTTTTTCCAAAAGGGTACCCATATATGTATAATTATAATTGGCAAAATTAACTATGGAAAAAGTCGAAAACCTGTTCCATTTACTTAGATGTGCATTATTTACGGACATACTACATATTCAGACGACACCTCATTGTCAATGAAAATTAACAATGTCATTGCGTCGTTTTTTAAATACTTTCCACTTTCGGGAACCTAATTCACTATTGTAAACTTTAATGGTAATTTTCGCTTTTTTAATTCATAAATGGAATAAATTGTTTCATTCAATTTTAACTAATTCTGCGAATAAGTAAAACTGTTCTAACCCAAAGTATAATTTCATTAACATTTGGGAAAATTACATGATGTTTAATTGCGTTGGTAATTTCATTTTGTGCGGTTTTCAAAATAACGAATTTTAAGGTATTTATACCTTCTGAAAATGACTTATGCTATTATCATGTCGTATTAGTCAGTTACTACTTTAAATTCCGGGTTCGAATCGGGGACTTCACAGAATTTATAGTTCAGTATTCGGTGAACAGCGACACTCGTGGTTTGAGAATTTGATTTGTAATTAATTTCGTGAGTCTAACCAATCATCGAAATCAAAAGTTAAAAGTAGCAATGCCAAAAGATTTTTTGAATATTAGGATTTGGGTATTGAGTTCATTTTTAGAATGTAATACATATTAATTTTACGAAAAACGTCTACGTCTATGGTTTTCTATATTTTGGGCACTATTCACTCCATTAATCTCTATTATATTTTTCTCAATTTGCAAAAATTTCTATCGTGTAGTCTGTATTACCCGGTGTGGTAAAAAATATACATTGACAGGCTAGGAAGTGGGAAACCGCGCCGCGGTTCTATTCCTGAGGGCCACGCAGGTTACAGGGCTGTGACTCAATCCAAGCTCGATCAAAAATGTATAGACACCACAGCAGTGGCTTGGTGTGATCGTTTAATGGTGTAAATCTTATTTCTCGAGACCAGAAAGGTATCGCCGAAGTTCATGGAGATCCACAAGGCACTCGAAAGAAGTTCATTCACAATTATATATATTCAAAAAGAAGCATTTCCTTTTTTGGTGGAAACGATTGGTTGCAAGTAAACTTGAAGACTCTCAAGTCACTTGAGAGAGACAGCACCAACATACAAAAAAGGAGGGAAACAAGCAAAAAAATTTACACTTCACCCTTTTGGTCAGAACAACTGCAGATAATGCAGTGAATGACGAACCGTGTATCATCCAATGATGTTATATGGATGAGAAATTTTGTTTCAAATTTTTGAACAATTTAAGGGTTTAAAATGTATCAAATTTTGCAAATTAATTGGTTGTCATATAACTTCATCATTACGGGCTCACACAAATTCCCAAGCGAGTAATACAATGATGTAGGGAAGTCTGGATTGCAAGTTTCTTAGAAAATGATTTATTCGATTACGGTTAGGGCGCTAATTTTTTCGTGACTATAAATTGCATCTACAAACTGTATTATGTATAATAGGAACAGTTTTGGGTGCAGCTTGTCTGGTATTAATTTTAATACTGGTATTTAAAAAGGAAGTAATTTCTTGGTTCATTTAATTTGATTTGGTGTCGTGTATGTGACCATTATGTGCACGTTTGAGTTTGATCATCTGAGATAACAATAATGTATGGACTTAGATGGTCGACATTTGAATGCGGTCAAACTTTTAATTTTAACGGAATTTAAAATACCTCATCAGGTTGATCGCATAGCGATTTTAACGCCGGTTAATGCAGGTAACCTCGAGTATCCTTTCAAGGCAACTCGCAAAACAGGTACCTACTAATTTTAAAATCTTACATTTTTGTTATTATTATTTGGTTATTGAAGTGTTAAACAATGTTAATGTATAAAATGGATTGTAAAATTGCAATACGATTTGAGATATCAAGGTTAACGTATACGTATGTACCATGCATACAATATGTACTTACATCTGCTCGTATTGACGAACCGGTAGTAATAAACCCCAGCTGTTATTACAAGACTGGGTTGACAAGCAAACATTGTTTTGTTGGAAAGACGTGGGTCAGAAGCTATATGAGTCATTTTATTTTTCAGGAGGTCACAGAGAGTTCCACCGTAAACATAAGGACTTGTGCGAAGATACGTTGGTGTCTGGTTTAAGCTATAGAGGACTTCCATCATCAGCATCGTGTCCGGCACTCGCAGACATCGATTCACATCCTGTTTCCCGTGTACTTCCTTATTTATATTTGGGAAATAGTAAGGATGCTACAGATCTCACGTGTTTGCAAGATTTAGGTACCACTTATATTTTAAATGTAACCTCACAATTACCTGGATATCACGAAGAGTGTGGAATTACGTATAAACAAATTCCTGCAACGGATTCGGGACAACAAAATCTTAAACAGTATTTTGAAGAAGCCTTCGAATTTATCGGTAAGTGTTAAAACGAATACATAACTGGTTGAACATAAGACAGACGGGACGCATTTTTTGTTGTTGAATCAAATTGATTGTGTAACATTCAAATGAATGACCGAGAGAGGAATTTGGTTGCAAAGTTATATTCCAATTTCAACTATTAGGTTTACAACTTTCTCTTCAAAGGTTGTTGGCAAATCTTTTTTTATTGCGAATGTCCTCGAGCGTATCGGAAAGAAAGCTACTACTACATGCTTGTAACCTGCTAATGAATGACCGCGTTTGATGTAAGGGTTTGGCGGGGTAACGGCCTTGTCAACAGTTTTGAGTCACAAGCATTACTCATCGTGCTTATTGTTTCTGAGGGCCGTTGCCCGCCGCGGTTCCCGTGACTCATCCGTCAAACTTCATCCCGATTATGCGTCAACCGTATGCACATTGCATCGGGTTAGGTGCCTTAACGCTTTTCTATTGTATACCTACATAACGGACATGGAGATACAATTGATAATAAAGAGCGGGATCGAAATCACACCATGAATTAGCGTTGCAATAGGGGAACTAATCATAATACAATTTTGAGTCATCGAGGGCTGTGGGCTATTTATTGAATGTATGGGGTGCTTTAGAATAAGTGCTCTAAACGACCAGTGTTCGTCCCCTTTCAATTAAACATAGCTTTAGTCATCCAACATGCTATTAAAACAATTTGGATCTCAATTAGGAAAACAACATTGACATCTACAAATACTTCAATCGACTTGTGTTTTTATCATTATCGACTTTATCACACGTGATATGGATAACTAAAAATATTACAATATTTCAATTTATCACAACGATAATTTTTTTTACCATGAATATTATCTAATGTAATTTTCTCATTATTAGTCACTACAAAATTAAAAATTTCTATTTTAGACCTCATATTTCCTGTCAACTTTAAATTTATTTAAAAAATAAAACTGTGTTATCTGGCTGATAGTATTTTAAAACTAGGGTGTAATGGGGTGTGCGTGCGTCAGAAGCAGATTTCGCATTGGATGACTCATACATCGTCCTTCCTTATGCGCCTGTTGCATGGCAATAAATGCCCGACTTGTTTTGTTTACGTGCCGACATACCCATACAGAAATACCGAATTTTTTTACTTCCACAATTTAAGCATGGTACTAAAGGATAGGCAACCAAAATACTCGGGTGTTTCCTTTGTTATTCTATCGCTACGATTCTTCACTATTGGGAAGTATGAATTTAATTAATTAGTATTAATTAAGGTTATTGGAACGTGTTGTTAAAAACTGATGGAACTTTTTTCATATCAACACCAGAAAATTTCCAATCCATTCCATCTATGGCCAGAAATCGCATGGCGACATAAATATTTATGGGGTTATTTGATTGGGAAAGTAAACAATTTTGATGTTTTCATTTTGGGGAGGTTGTTTTTCAAGATAAAAATTTAAGACGACGGTTTTAATACTTGGATGGTTAAACTTCCAGGGTACAGGTTGTATACATCATAATATACCTTTCTGACGATTACTATGACAAAATTGGTCTATCTATAAATCTACCCTTTAAATTTTCCATTTATATGGTAATATCAAAATTTTTTATTTTTTCGAAAAATTTCCAATACAGATATCCAGTGTAATAAATAGTTCAATTGTTGGTTAAAAATTGCATCCAAATTTAATTAACGAACTTGTGAAGGTTGTCAGTTTTTTAACATGGAGTGATGTATGCGTCACGAGATGAACAACTTAATTTAGTTTTAATTTAATTTTTACATAATTTGACCACAGATTAAGTTTCTTGAGGTTTTGCCTTTGCGGCTTTGCCCGGCTAAAATATAATACATCATAAGTTGGTTAAAATACGTTCAATCAAGCTGATGAAATCAAAATTTCACATATAAAAACCGAATAAAATATTTTATCTGCCAGTGTCTTTTTTGTTGGTAGACATCACGGTAGACATGATAACTCAAGAACTTGTGATCCGATTTTAAAATTTTTTTGGCAATACTTTTTTTACGGATATCTCGGTGGTTTGCGATTGCCTGCCAAGGAAAGGCGTTCATAATAAATTTTGTATTTTATCCAGGCAGAGTTTACAGGCAGTTTACAATTTGCAAACCTAATAATAAGTAAGAACCATTTACGTTATGTACTGTAGGTGCATACCTACATAATAGATAAAATTTGATAAAATGCATCTCAATCTGATTAACTTCTAACTTCACACTAGTGCGATTATTTTTTTTTCTCTACCAGAAAGACTTGTAAGGTCAAGTTACTGAATCATTACTAAAACACATTACATAAATAAATAAAAATTTTACTCATATTTTCTTTTATAAAATTAGATCATAAACAATTAAGTTAACTTCCTTCCTTACTGTAGTGTTACTTCCTTTTAGGAGACAGGAAAACTGAAAACCTAGTCAAAATATTGCTTGTTCAAATTTGCCCAAATATTTCGCATATGTAGGTTCAAATTTATGAAAAATTATTTAAAAAGAATCCTGTGGTTAACTTGAAAGTATTTTCTTCACCAAAAATAAGATATTTGCTACCAATATGGCCATGCCATGTTCATCCTTTTTTCCCTTGCAACGATAAAACAGTTTTTTTGATTTTCAACTAAGGTTAGAGTAGTTCGTCGGGCATGTTCTCCAATAATATAATATTAACTTCGTCATTTGCCATATTGCCAATAGGGCGTGGGCAATATGGCCAATGACAATTTCCATCAAGTTTGAAATATGGCCATACTACAATGATATAGTATCATTTATCTGCATTCTGTTAATGGTTTCTTGAATTTAAGAAGCAACACTTGAACAAACAAATCCATGATTTATACTATAATGTATACTATAATGTGCCCCTTCATCTTTTACGGCATTTAGCCGAATATCACGATAATTCCCACGTTAGGCCATATTGGCATCTTGGCCATATTGACTGCAAATACTTTATTTAGAATTGAAGTTATTAGTATTTTGTTACAAAAATTAGTTTCGAACTTTTCTCAAATTGAGCTATTTGATAGTATTTCTATTATTGCGTTAATACACCTGTCTGAAGGTTTTCGTTAGATACAACGTAAATATTTATTATTTTTGCAGACCTCATAGTTGGACGTTGGAATGTTACTTGATTGACCAAACATCACAAATGTCATATTTTGTAAAACGAACTGTAATTGTTGATGTAATAATTTTATTGTGTATAACTTTAGTGTGATATTAATAATTTTTTTTATTTTCAGAGGAAGCAAGGAAAAAAGGTACAAGGGTACTACTACATTGTCAGGCTGGCGTATCCCGTAGTGCTACGATAGCAATTGCATATATAATGAAATATAAACAATTATCAATGGTAGAAGCGTATAAAATGGTAAAGTCTATAAGACCCATAATATCTCCTAATTTAAATTTTATGGGTCAATTGTTGGAATTTGAACAAAGTTTAAGAAATCAAGAATCTGAGTGTAAAACGCCATGCCATCCATATTATTGGAGTCAGCAACCTAGTGATGAAGTAACACAAGGCTGTAGTGTTTAACCGTTTAAATTAGGACAATACGGGTAGCACTGAATTTTTGCAGTGCCTTGTGAAACGTATTTTTAGTCAACTCGCCATCGGATTTTAATTCTAGTCGCATATTTGGGATTAAGGCTGTGTAACCAGAGAAGATATTCATTGTAGATACACAACGGTACTGCATAACTTTAAGTTGTAGTACTGATTTAGATAAAAAGTGTTAGATTAATAATGTGGGATCGTGTATAGAATATTATTTATTACCAAATTGAAGCTGCTATTTACGATATTAGCCTGACATGCTTATCCACTAATGGCTGCACAGACTTAGAAATATAACTGACATATTTGTAAAATAGGCAGCCACTTATATAAGTATTAGTTTATTACATTTGTTTATTGTATATACAACATTACATGTCTAATTATTTTCGTCATATTTTTTTTATAGTTTTGCAAAGCAAATTACTTAAAATAGCAGTGGGCAGCACTTTCAAAATGTTAAAAAAATAAGAGTTGGCATTTTTTCTTCTTTATCGTGTTTGTTATTTTGATTATTTTGAGTTGGTTTTATTATTTAATAAAGTAAACACTTAAATGTTGCCATATATAATATATATTTAATGATGTAGAATTTTAGCGTACAAAATTGCATTTTGTAAAATGCAAAAATATTTTTTGCATTCATAATTTTGTGAGTGCATATTATTAAAATGTTTATTTATTTATTTTGGATCGTTGCATCTTTCGTTGTGATTTTTGTCATAGATTTTTTGCTGAACGATTAACATCGAGTAGATATGTGTGTTTCCACGTTGAAACTTTTTAAAGGTTCTATAATGGTAAATAATGACGGTTAATTTGATTATGTGTATAAGAGTGTAGGATAGCGATGCTATGGTATTAACAACATTATAAACTTGTGCCTTGATATTTATAACGTCAACTCGATTTGATTTTAGTGCCAGTTCAAACTATCAACTTTTTCGTATTCCATTTAATTAATTATTATTGTATTATATATTTTAAAATGTAATTTTAATACACAAATGTCATGTTTTTTTACAAAATGTTTATTTGCCATTAAGAATGATTTCGTTTGAACTGTGCCATACTATTGACTGATTTGTGAAAGTGTAAATAAATAATGTGACGTTGTTCTGTTTATGAATATTACTAATAAATGCATAGAGAAGCTCATCTTGTTTTATATTACTTCTTTTTAATGTTTTTGATGCCTTCCAGTATAGCCTAAAACCATTAAAGATAAATACAGTGACTCACAAAAGTTTTTGCACAGTCCTATGTTAGCAATGTAAATTGTATCATTGAAGACTATCTGTGATACCTTAAAGTCATTTTCACAGCAATATATTATTTAATTTCCCAGTTAGCCTCAGTCCGTGATTAACTTATAGTGTCAGCCCAATTAAAATCTGAGACTATTCTACAGTCGGAATGTACTGTTTGTTGCAATATTTCGGCAGTTGACATAATTCTCAACATATATTAAGCTGCTATGCTGCTGATATGGATCTTTCACAATAATCTTATTTAGCTTAGGGGCTGTCCATTAATTACTTAAGAGTTTAGGGAGGGGGGTATAAGAAATCTTACGGACCTTTATGTGGGGGGGTCTGACGTAGTTCTTACGTAAGGTCTTTAAACCATTTCCTTAAATTAAATTTAAAAATATTCATTCAAAATTTAAAAATATACAAAACTTAAAAAAAAGGTTTTTAAATTGTAGATGTATACATACCAATAACAAAAAATTATTAATAATTTTTAATAAATAAAATTGACCCCCCATCGCCTAATAAAAAGGGGTAGGGGGTCAATGCATTTTTTTAAATAATCCTTACGTAAGATGTTGAGGGGGGAGGTTTTTTTTTTTTTTGTGAGCGTTGGGAGTGGGGAAATCTTCAAAAGACACCACCCAGATGGTTTGGGTGGTAGTGTCGGATTTTTACCGACTAAAACCCCACTCCTTTAGAGGTGCCGGGAATCGCCTTGGCATTACTTCGGCACACACTCCTGCTTCTCATCCTGTCTTCTGCCCTTTCGGGACTTTACTCTTGATCGTCTTGGAGTTTCGCTTTTGTGGATATGATTTCCACCAGCATGTCCTCGATCACCCGCCAGTACTCCTCGCTACTCAGCATCAGCTTCACGATGTTTTCCGGAGTAAGATCTTTCCCCAACTGTGTTTGGGCGGCTGCTCTGTGTTCCGTCCATTTGTTGCAGAAGAAGGCGGTGTGTTCTGCATCGTCCTCCTCACCACAGAAGAGACAGTTGGGGGTGTTTGCTCTCTTGAAGCGATGTAAGTAGCTTCTAAAGCACCCATGTCCGCTCAAGACCTAGGAGGTTTCGTACCTTAATTCTCCATGTTTCCTGTTTATCCACGGAGCGATGTCAGGAATCAGGCGATGTGTCCACCTACTCTTTTCCGACACCGTCCATAAATTTTGCCATCTGCCTTGAAGTTTGTAAATAGGGTCTTGTTTGCCGATCTGTATTTTGCGTCTCTCATTTCCGCCTTAAGATGGATGGGCAGAAGAGACGCCATCACGAGCACCGCATCAGTGGAGACCGTCCTATAAGCCCTGCAGATTCTCAGGGCGCTCCTTCTCTGGGTTCTTTCCAGAAAACGTCTGTACGTCACCTTTTCCAGGGCCGATACCCATATAGGGGCGGCGTACAGCATTATAGAATCGGCTACGGTGCACAGAAGTCTTCTTTTGGCCTCACTTGGGCCACACATGTTTGGCATGATTCTTGCCAGTGCTTCGGTGGTCGCCATTGCTCTGGCTGCCATTCTCATGATGTGGGGTTTGAACGATAGATTTTGGTCTATATCTACGCCCAATACCCTGGCCTTGTAGCTTGGAAGTACGGTATGTCCGTCCAACGTGAAACGGACCGGTCTCATCCATCTCTTCCCCGAAAACACCACCGCCTCCGTCTTCTCGGGAACGAGCTGCAGGCCCCTGCCGTCCATCCACTCTTGGATTTCCGCCAGCGTGCTGTTCATCAGTTCCTCCAGTTCCTCTTCGGTTTCGGCCTCAACCACCACCGTGATGTCGTCCGCAAAACATGTGATGCTCACCCCTGGTCGTGTGGGGGAGCTTGAGGACACCGTCGTACATCACGATCCAGAGGATGGGGCCGAGTACCGACCCCTGAGGCACCCCGCTGTTCACTCTCAAGATGTGTTGCCAGAGCCTCTCCTCAACTACCAGAGTCCTTCCGTGAAAGTAGCTCGCCAATATGTTGAGAAGATATGGTGGCACCTCTCTCTTCTCCAGCTCCGTCATGATCACTTCCCACCTCGCGGAGTTGAAAGCGTTCTTTACATCAAGTGTTACCAGGACCACGTAACGTTTTCTTTTTCGTGTACCCTCTCTTGCTTTTCTTATCCTTCGGTCCATGCCATCGACCGCGTCTGTGGTGGATTTACCCCTTCGGAAGCCGAATTGACTATCCGAGAGGCCCCCGGTCTTGTCTATCTCCTGCTGAAGTCTGTGCAGGATCATTCGCCCCATCCCTTCTGCTGGGTTCTCTCTTGGCTCTTGGTACTGCTCTCTTCTCTGGTTGCTTGTTTGTTTTCTTACTATATGTCACTGATCGGAAGTTTTCGCTCCCATCGTCCATGAGTTGGTCCATAATATTTCTCTGGGCCGTTTCAAGTTTTTCCAAGTTTGCTTCGCTTTTGGCTTTGTCTATTGCGATTTTTGGAGCCTTTGGTTTTTTGGACGAGCCATCGTCTGACTCTTTGTTTTCTCCACTTGTGCCATGGTAGGTTTTGGTACTTCCGGAGATTTTGCTTCTGGTATTCTTGTTTGAGATAGGATTACCTCAATTTTTTCCAGTTTAGTCTGCATGTATTTGGCCGCTTCTTTGCATTGGGTCGCTTCCACTCTTGTCATCTTGGATTCTTCCATCAACTTTGAGTTAAGCCTTTCATTGCTTCACCATGGGTCTTTATGGTTTCCATAGCTTTTTCTAGCGTTTCTTGCTGCTTGGTGATTTTATCATAGATCCCCTTCAACTCCTCTGGGGATATGCTAATGCAGTCACCGTAGCATCTTTTTCCTGATTTCTCTTGGGCAGGTCACTGACTTCTTTGCGTTTGTCAGTTTTTGTGAGTACTACTGCCGCCTCTTTGCGTTCTTGTTCTCGCTTGTGGGTCCTTTTAATTAACTGGAGTTATTTAATCAGTAAATTCTTGTAAGGCAAGTAGATGGACCTGGTCTGAGGAGTGTTAAGACCTTCGGTTATTTGCTTTATTGAGTCTTCTATCTGAGCTCCTAATGGGTCTTCCGGCATAGAGCTCTTAGCGGGCTTTGTCTTAGGAGGGTCCTCCAAAACCGAGTTCCTCCTGGAACCGCCTTTCTTCCTTTCTCCTTCTCCAGTCACTTGTTGTTGCGCCCCGGCCTGGTCGACCACCGGAGACGCAGAGCAGTCGCTGGTTGACGGTCGTGTGGCGCCTGCTCCAGCACGGCCATCCACGACCGGTACTGGGGTATCCCCCCGCTGCACCGTAAAAGTTGTACTATTTTCGTTTCCATTTCCATGAGCGTGTCAGAGATTTTTGGGCAGGGCCTCTTACCCTGTTACCTCTGGCGTTAGCCTTACAGGTTCCTCTCATCCACCGGGGTTGGGTACCCGATCTCAGAGATTCCCCCACAAGTTACCAGGGACCACCACGTGGAGGTGCGAGTAGGATTTTGGTCCCCAAAATTGATGGGGGAGGTTGCCACAATCTTACGTGCCCTTACGTAGGGGGGGAGGGGAAGAGGGGGTCGAAAATTACAAAAATCGTCCTTACGTAATTAATGGACGGCCCCTTAGCTCCATAACTCGGGTTATTTTTGTCAAAAAAACTTGAACTCCAATCTTTGAGCTTTAAACTTTGTCCAATCTTTTAGAGTTATGCGCTTTGTTATAGAGCTTTCTCACCGGTTTCCTCAGCTGGTCGGGTTCTGTACACTTACCAAGTACCAAGGCGTTGCTCGAACTTGTAATCCAGCCGTTCTCAGCGTACATGACATCTCATATGCATTAATGGTTAATAAAGAAGTTCTGCAGCTCATTGGCATACACAGTTAAGAATTTTTAAGATTCGAATCCGAACTCAACTAATTTTGACACTATATCGGAGGACACGTACGGGCAATAGAACACCCGTGTAGAAACCGTAGTGCGCTTCTTATGGAGAAATACATGTAAAATTAAAATTTTTAAACGCCGTTTTCTCGAAAACTAATGGATAATCCTCAAAAATTTATTTACATAAAATGTTCAGAAAATTGTCCTTTTTCTAATAGTGCAAAGGTTAAAGCTCTACTCGTGCACTCGTGGTATGGATTAACTGACAGTAACCGAAATTTATTTTGGACTGGAAAGTCGAAGGACAACGGCCAACTTGGGAGGAAGTGACGTCACAGAATAGTGACGTCAACGCCTATTAGGTCCAGTGGGATTCCTTGAAATTAGAGAATGCTCTTCTGAAACGATTCTTATAGAAAACGACGATGGCGCTGAGTGCAAACTTCAATTGGTAGTGTCGAGAATCGGAATGTCAGAAGTGTTGCAGCATTTGCGTGATGGAACTTCGGGATGAAATTTCAGCATAAAGAAGACGCTATGAAAAGTTAGAGAAAGAAAAAAATATAAATATAAAAGAAAGATAAATACATATTTTTTGATGATAATATTTGACATTAAAATCTCTCGTGACTCCAGAATTTTGCTACGGGACCCCATTTGGGGTCACGACCAATAGTTTAAGAAGCCCTGCTCTAGAGCTACACTTTGACCAAGATCGAAATTTTGAGTCAGCTCTATTTCAGAACGTTTGTCGAATGCTTGGCATTAATATGACGATGATGATATGGTCGAACGGATGAACCCAACAATGGGAAGATATTTTGCTAAGGTGGTTTCAAAACATCAACGAGACTGAGACCAATACTTACATTTGTTCCTGATGAGTTACCGATTATGTGTTCATGAGACCACCGGACAAACGCCAGTTTGTATAATGGTTGGAAGTTGCTAGAGATGACTATGTTAGCAAATTAAAGAAGAACATGCACGGCATATATGAAAACGTCAGAAAGAATATTCAATTGGCCAGCGATCACATGAAAAGTCGCATAAAAACAAAAGAAGGTGGATTCCAACCTGGTGACTTGGTGTGGCTTCATAATCCACAAGAAATACGTGGATTGTTGCCTAAATTGCAAAGACAGTGGGAAGGCCAATATGAAATCGTAAAAAGAATCAACGATGTCGTATATCGAATCCGAAAATCGCCAAGGGGTGGTTTAACCCTTGTGGGGCTGTGCACCAAAAGTGGTGCACATCAATCGATTAGCTCTGTACGCCGGCGACAACAACAGCGATTCCGTAGAAGAAAGTGAAGTAAAAAAAAATTATTAGTATTATAAATAACTAAACCACTTATGTAACTGCAATTATTAATAGTATAGAGTCCACGGACCACCAAAAGTCGTCTAGAAATTTCTGTTGGCCCATGGGAGTTAAAAGCTGGAACCTATTTTAATTTATTCCTTAATCCCTAAATAACAAAATTCCGTTGGTCGTCAAGAATTCGTCCTGTACAGGGGGGGTGTAGGGAGAAAATTGCAAAAATTACCCCAAAAACAAGTTGGCGTTATTTAAATCAGTAAAACAAAAGGCACATTTTTGTCGTTTCAAAATATTGAAAAAATAAATTTAAAGGGCTTAAAATCAATTTTGAAACTGCGCTATTACTATGAAAAGATATAGAAAGACATGGTTGTTTTACGCTGTAGCCAACAATTCAAAAAAATTCCTTATTGAAACTACATATTTTACACTTACGTACGGCGCAATTCATATCTTTATTTGTGAGAATATCGAAAAATTTCCATTAATAACGTGGAAGAGCGGAGTTTCGACTAACCAATGCATTTTTTACATTTTTGATTATGTCCATTCTGAAATATTTAAATGAATTTCTTGTAATTGTAATCAGTGGTGTTAGGAAGGTCGACTCTCGCTTGATCTATAAATAAGAACGTCGAATCACGCATGCAACTACAACAGAATCGGTTTTTTAATAGCCAATTTTTATTGGTATGGATCACCAAAAAGTTCTTCCAAAAAAATCACTATCTCTTGGTTTTCAAATCAGATAAAGACAACTTCACGTCATGGATTCATTATAAGCATTCAGATGGAGCACGAATGCTTCCATCACAGCGTTATTACAGAAACCTACAATAGGAAGGTAAGATCAACGATAACCGAGATAAACAGAGATGAAAAATTTTTATTATACAATAAATGACAATAATATGCCGCGAAGTCAAGAGTTTTAGAAAATGCTGATACTTGATAAAAATAAAATAAAGAAAATCTGAATTCTCAAGAACTTTGTCAACATATTTTAGAAATATTAAAAATAAAAAAAAACAAAACAAAATAACTCACATGAGAAACTGATATCAACCCTCCAATTAAAGGATGATAAATTTTCAATACCATTATTGGAGTTTAATAAAACACTTAAAACTTGGTACAAAGGTATTCCAAACTCTTCTACAAGAGCGACGCAATCAACAAACTTTATTCGCACAAATCAATCAAATCTCAAATCAAGCAAAAATAAATTACTTGTAATAGATTAATACCGTTTAATAGATTAATAATCGTCTTGAAATAGAAATAAAAAAACCAATAAATCCGACTACTCAGAAAAAAGTTATACCAACAAATGTAAAATTGTCGTACAAAATGTGCATACGCGCCTGCTGGAAGGTTAAACGCGTCCTGGCAAAAGCTACAATAAATTTTCTTACCAACATAAAGTTGTTAGCGTGAACAACAATTTAAATATTTACAATTTTACAAAATTATTTACAATAAAATTAAATTTAAATTTACAAAACAATCAAAGCAATAATTTTCATATTTACAATTAAAACAAAATTCAAATACAAAAATAAATTTTTTAATTCAAAATTAAAAAAAATGATCCTGGAACACGACATTTTATCGCAATGACCCGAAGTTATCAAAATATAAAATAATTAATTTTCAGGAAAAGCTTATTTTTCCTGCGGGCCACCCATTTTTATGAACACAAGATTCTATTTTGTTCCAGTTATTTGTATAATATAATCCAAACAAATTCTCCTTCTCCAAACTATCCAATTAATTATTATTAATCCAATTATTAAGGGAAACCCTAATGTGAAATTTTTTAAAAACCGAAAAATTTTTTTTTGCTTTAAAAAATTGTTCAACATCTTAAGAATAATGTGTAAAAATTTCTTGCTAATATTCGTAGTATTTTTTTAGTTATAGGGCTTCAATCTGGTTTTCTATCAACAATATGGGAGCGTTCATAAACTACGTGGTTTGGCCAAGGGGGGGGAGGGGTTAGGTAGAAAGCTACGCAGGGCTACGTGAGGGTACGGGGGGGTTATAGTCAAGCTACGTAGTTTTATTCATTTATTATGAAAGCAATTTGCAGAATATAGGTAAACGACAACATAATATGGATATTTATTTCCGTATTTGGATTTTTTTATTTATATTTTATAGGTGCGCTATTTAACACTTACACTACCGGATGTGTGTCTGACTTGTAGTCATAATAGTGCTCGGGTGGCATGGGCCTGGCACGTTTCATGGACCACGCCGCGCCGTCCCAGTATCAATGTTTAAAAAACATTATAAAGGGACTTTGTAGTAACACTATACTTTTAATTTTCTTGTACACAGCACTTTTCCTGGTAGCAACAGCCACTACGGCTTTGTATACTATAAAACAAAACTGTCTCATTCGGATCGATTGCGTGTCACTATACGGCTTGGCGAAAAAATAATTTAAATTTTTCCAACGAGTTTTCAAAAGCCAAAATCTAAAATAATGTTAATGAGTTTTGGAAATCTTTTAAATAGGACACAACATGTCTTCTGGACTTTATAGGAAAAAAAACTACGTTCCATCTATGAGGGGGGGTAGGGGTATCATGATAAAAGCTACGTTAAGCTACATGATGGGAGGGAGGGGTTCTAAAGAGGTCAAAATCAAACTACGTGGTTTATGAACGCTCCCTATCCTGTAAACCCAAGTGTTTACTTAAATTTTATTACTTTTTAAAATTTTGAAAATAAAATTTTTTTGAATCTGTATTTATAGGTACATATAATTGCGAGTTCGTTAAAATGGCCAGTTATTTTTTAATATTTTTGAATTATTTTAAAATGCCGCGCGTTGCTCGTGATAAAAAGTAAGCTGCCCTTCTGTAAGCAAGGGCAAAGGCTCAATCTTTTGCTGAATTTCTTTTCCGTTAATTTTTTATTTAAGAAAGAGAGTAGAAAATATGCATTTTTTTATAACAATAAACTAAAAAATTTATTTTTTAGGAATTTAAAAGAATATCGGGAAAATCCCTGGTTACGTCATACTAAATACAATGTAATCATTGATTACTAATCAATAAACAATTGACGAAATTGCCAAAATCACCTACACCATCCGACCATGCATGAGAAATTCTATACTATCTTTGATTTAACATCTATTCTTATATTTTGCCAAATACAAATTTACGATTAATTTATGACAAATTTTGCATTAACTCCAATAAATAAATGTATTAAATTTCTATTGTACATTCAACACCAACAATATTTCTTATGATTTTTTGAAGGTCACAAGTTTTTAAATTTTATAAGATATAGTGTTTCAGATTTCTCTACGATTTTGAACTAAACAAATATTATAAGGAACATAAAATTACTTTTGGGATGGGGCTCAAATTTTGAAGTTCCTCCCGTCCACTGAGTCTAAATGCAAAGAAAATCTTTCCCTAAAATTTTATCGTTTGGAAGTGATGATATTCCAAAAAGAATAAGAACTTTAGAATTTAACTATTAAAAAAAGTCTCCCATGAGTAAATCTTTATAAGTTGCAGCTCAAGTTGAAAAAGTAATAATTATTGTAATAATTTGTATAACAATTTAACAATACAATTTTATACGTGTATTTTATAATACAATGCATTACAATTAATAATAAATCCCACAGAACCTCCAACAATATAGAAATACAAAATAGAACACTGCTCCCACAATACTACTACACGATGCCTTCAAAATTATAATTTCTCAGTATCAGTGGCGTAGCAAAATTATTTTCCCGACTCCGGCAACAGAAACTACTAAGTTTTTCTTGTGAATTTAATTATTATCATAAAGAAATCAAAATTTTTAGTGCTGCATAGTGGAGAATTTCAGGATGGATCAAAACATATACAGCAAGAGATTGTTTATCAGTTTATGGGCATTTCTCTGTAAACTCGTATTTGGCTGTCCCGACCGACTCTTTCAATAAGTACTTTAATTATTTACTAATAAATCATTCCTAAAGAAACTCTAATCCCGAAACTTTAAGGGCTGATTGTTTTAAGCACCATAACTATTTTAATTTTTTTTCTACACATGTTAGAAGCTCTAAAAACACAGTCCCCTGGCTGTCCCCACCATTGATTTGTTGACTAGATATGGGATTTACGAGAAAGGTATTATAGCTACATACATTTGTCAGTAATTATCATAAAGCAAACATATTAAAATATATTATTTTCATAAAACTAGATCTCATTACGCATTTTATTATTTAGTAAACACCTGCAAACTTTGTCCCCAAAATTTTTATACAGTCCCCTGCCAAAGATTTAAATCCATAGAAAAAAAAAACTGTAAGATTAAAAAACATTGTTCTAAGTGAAACGAAACGCAATTGATGTGAAGTTAGCTACGATGCCGAAAGCGGTGACGAGACGCCATCTTGTTTAGTTTCAGAGTGACATTTGTGTGGTGAACACGTGTTTGTTCCCGCACAGTCCTCCGGTAAGTGATAATATCATGTTAATTACTTTAATTATTAAACAGTCCCCTGTCATGGTTTTTTAGAAAATCGCTAATAACTCGAAAAATACGTATAAGTTCAGTGGGCCACCTTATTTTATTAAAACAACAGTTAAGTTTCTTCGAAATAGGAGACTTTTTATTGGCAAATATTTAAAAAAATCGCCAGGACAACATTTATATGGAGCCTGTACGAGCTTACAGAGAAATGCCCTTATATGAGTTTTGGTTGTTTGTTCAAACTCGTAATCATCTCAATTTCTCTCAAGTTAAAAACCTTTTCAACTGTAGTAACAATAGATATCCGCTTTAAAGTCAACTAACAAGCGACATTAAATGACCGTAGGATAAAAATTTTGGTAATATTATTTAGAGTAAAAAATATGAAAAATGGAAGTGAAGTTTATTTATATTTTGATATATTGATCGAAAGACGTTTTTGATTTATGATTTTGTAATGTCCTTGCTAATTTATTCTTCTGTGAATAAACTGCAAACATTGACCTTATGTTGGTTTAGTATTTCCTTTGGCAGAACTTGAAGATACATACGTGAATATCGTGCATCAGATATTATAAATCATGATAAGTCTAGAATGCATAATAAATTACTTAATGGAATATTTTGATGTACTCAATTTACTTCTGGTAGAGTGAGGTAATGTAGTACATATGAATATGAAATGAAACCGCCAATGTCAGAACGAAGTGCCTGGAGAATTAACTTCCTTCGATCATTTGCGAATTACTGTCATCCGCTTTCGAATTGTTGTTAGTGGAGGAGTGTCCGAATTGTATTCATTGTGTACAGTTTAATTTAAAGTTAATTTTAATTTTCAATGACAAAATATATTGTATAAATTGTGTCAAATAAAAATACAAACCAAATTTCCATTTTGATGTTGTTTTGTTGTGCTGCGAAGCGTAATAACAGTTCAAATGTGATATTTTAAAAATTCATTTATCCATTACTACTACTTATAATTTGATTTAAAAAACACAGGTAAGTTTAAAATTATCACTTTTCGGCATTTTGAGTTTTTTAAACAAAAACTAGAATAATATTTTATTACTTTCCTGTACAAAAATAAGAATCTAGTAGGTATATTTTTTAATTTGTTAATATATTTTTGCTTATGGAGAAACCCAAACGAAGGTTATTGAAATAGAATTGCATAAAGTTCATATTTTATTTTTTGTTATTTTTCAAATACACAGTTTCTATGATTTTGTAGTCTTCATTCCACTAGAGAAATTACAAGAAGTGGTTCGCTGTAATTAGATGTATGTGGGTCAAACAGAGCAAAATCAAACTAAAAACAAATATTTTAAAATTAATTCGTCAATATTATATAGTAATGATGGGTCGTTCAAAAACTTGTTGCGTAATAATAATACTTTGAATAAATTACAAATACATAATATTATAATAATTTATAGGAACTACTATAATAATATAATAAAAACACTACCAATGTTAAATCAGCAATTATATTTTGTTTTGAAATTTCTGTTCGATAAAAAATAGCCGGTAGGTACAGGTATTTGCCAAATATTTGTAAATATACCTACCATTAAAATAGGTACATAAATACTGGTACGTAAAGTATTTGAAGTATGAAGTGCGTGTACAATAAATAATGATTAATTTGCTGGTGCAACTAACCTTATTTAATAATTAAAATTTCAGAAAGTAAGCAATACACTTTCTAGATAAATTATAAATAAAACGGTGAATTTTGCAGTCACCCCCATCAAATTTTAAATATAAAATAAACAAAATCACTTGTACCTTTTTTATTTTAGCAAAAAAGCCCCCTCTCCTCTAATTCCGAATATTAAATTCAAAATAGTCTAACTAGTTTATACGTTATTTGAACTTGATTTTATATTTATTTTTATTTTCGTTTGTACTCATTTTGTATTGGAGATATAAAAATTTTCCAATGGGTAGCGAAATGCTGAAATTAAAATTTTTTATCCAAAATATCCGACTTCTCCAGCAAACATGTACAAATTAAATTTTTGATATAAAAATTACAATTGTACTTGATAACGATATTTAAAATTTTTGATTAAACGATTTTTCTAAAATGGTTCCTATAAATAAATGATTCTCTGAAGTAAAAGTTCGTTCTACAGTTAGGAGCACCACACTCTTCATATTTAACATAATCTTACACGCTGTAATTTTTAATTCATTCTGTAAAAATTGTAAACTTAATGTTTTGAAATAAACACTCAAGTTTAAATGCAAAATTAGACTAGCATTGTCTAATTAAAGGCTACAAACGATATAGACTATTTTGGATTCAAAATTCAAAATTTGAGAATTTCACCTCATTTACCTATGCTCGGATTGGACTTGGGGGTAGTGAAAAAGCCCATTGGACCGCTACACTCAAAGTGGCAGGTTTTCTAAAAATATAAACTTGGAAATATACGCAAAATATAATTCTGTTTATATGCGGTAAGCAGTTTATCCTGAGTGTCCTGTGCAAGATTTAATGTTTAAACTCCATAATAGTTATTTTGGGTAAATTTTATAATTAATTAAATTATATTTAACGATATAGCAATAATTAATTATTGTTTATAAATAAATTTTGTGTAGGCGTGGGTAAACAAATTTAAATAAATAACATAATTATTATAATTTGATTACATTATTGTTTAATAATTGTGTAGAGTCTCGTTTATATTTTTATTGCCAGATACAGTCAATCACAAAAATAAGTTTCCACCTGTAAATCAAAGAAATATTCCCTTATTTTCAAGAAAAGAATTGTTTTTATAATGCAAAATTGTTGTAATTAGAATCCGGGAGCATTATTGCAACGTATACAAAAAACAACAATCAAAAAATTAGATCACCGCTCGAAGTACAGCGAAAATTGTAAAATAACTATGAAATGCAAGGGCACATAAATAAGTTTCCAGTAATAATACACATGTGTAATTTGACTCCACTATTTACAATTATGAATTTTTTAACTCAGCGTTTCGTACGTTAGTCATTTGTCTATCGTTTTAGTGAAAAACAGTTATTATAATTTTTAATATTTGTGCTAATTTTGTACGAAAATGGGGAGCAGAAGGAACACACTGATATTGCTACGAGAGAAATCATTCTTAAGGAGATTTGTCAAGGCAAATCAATACGAAAAGTAGCCGAATGGTAGGCAGAAGCCATACGGCAATCCAAAAAATTGTTAAAAAATTTAAATATAGCGGAACATTGGTTGATAAGAGTGGTCGTGGAAGCAAGAAACTTCTAAGTGCTAGGGATGAACAGTTTGTTGTCCGTGAAATGAAAAGAAATCCTAAAAAAAGTGTTCCTAAATTAACCGCGGAGATGTCAGAAATGATCAACAAACGTATTAATGTGGAAACGGTCCGAAGAGTGTTATGTCGACATGCCTTACATGGCCGAGTAGCTCAAAAGAAGCCATTCGTTTCTAAGGTGAATCAAATGAAACATTTAGAATTTGCAAAAAAGTACATCATCGAAAGTGTAGATTTTTGGAACAAGGTAATTTTTAGTGACGAGAGTAAGAACAACCTTTTCGGCTCAGATGGACGTCAAATTGTGTGGCGGAAACCCAATACAGAGATACGACCAGACAATATGTGTGGTGCTGTAAAGCACGGTGGTGGTTCTGTAATGGTTTGGGGGTGTACGGCCGCAAGCGGTGTTGGCAATTTGGACTTTAGAGAAACTACAATGGATAAGCATCTTATTTATCAGTTTTGCATAAAAATTTGGGGTCTTCGGCCAGCAAATTGCGAATACCGCCCGTGTATCTGTTTCAACAGGATAACGATCTCACGCACACTTAACGATTGGTACAGGAATACCTCTTATACCACGTCCCAAAACAATTGAAAACACCCCCTCAGTACCCAGACCTAAAAACCCTATAGAACATTTGTGGCAAAAATTTCGGCGTAAAATATCGCCTGAAGTGACACAAAAATTAGTGCATTCGATGCCTCGGAGGTTAGAAGCCGTTATTAGATCTAAAAGTTCCTCCAAAAAGTATTAAAGTAAGTAAAATTTCGCTGAATTGCAATACAAATGCAAACTGGAAACTTATTTTTGTGCGTTGAATTTCATAGTTATTTTACAATTTTCGCTGTACTTCGAGCGGTAATGTACTTTTTTGACTGTTGTTTTTTGTATACGTTGCAATAATGCTCCCGGATTCTAATTACATCAATTTTGCATTTATAAAAACAATTCTTTTCTTCAAAATAAGAGAATATTTATTTGATTTACACAGGTGGAAACTTATTTTTGTGATCGACTGTATGTATATGGATCTCCAAGTTTACTATGTACAATAAAATTTTTAGATGCGGGAACTCGATTACAATTATGTATGAACATTAGTACATTAAAAAACAGCAAAACTCGATTAAATGTTCTCAGTTGCGTAACTACCCCTGTTCGATGTGTTCTGGTTAATATACCATTTCTGGTAAATTAATTTAACGATTTTAATAGATATTTTGTGATTTATACCAGTAAATATTGAAAACATCAATGTATTTAATATATAATAATTTAATATCTATATGGATGCCCGGTTTGAGTCGGAAACACAGGCCCATAGCTGCCTTATTACGCCACTGTATGTT
Organism: Cantharis rufa; assembly: GCA_947369205.1. Taxonomy (NCBI): domain Eukaryota; kingdom Metazoa; phylum Arthropoda; class Insecta; order Coleoptera; family Cantharidae; genus Cantharis; species Cantharis rufa. Next base: position 15,739,587 of record OX376309.1, on the reverse strand, counting down.
CTATAAAACCTCAATATGTTTACTGTCTTACTGTTACTGTTACATTTGCAGTTGTGCAATAGTATATTATGTATATCTATCTACCTATTATCATCACCGTCGAGAGAAAATCGGCGCCTGGAGATATTATTTATTTTATTAATTTATATTTTATTATTATTTATTTATTTATTAATTGTTTAATAAAAGCTCAAAACAAACTCAAGTAATAAAAACTTATTTATTCTAACTTCTAATTCTCTCAAATTCTACGGAGACCTTCCGTAAACGCGTCCATCCACTTTGACGGACCTGGCAAACGCAAAGTTATAAACAAATTTTGATGCCAACATAAAATTATTGTCGTGAACAACAATTCAAATATTTACTACGATACAAAAATATTTACAACTAAATTAAAATTAAATTTACAAAACAATCAAAACAAATTTTCATATTGACAATTGAATAAAAATTCAAATACTAAATAAACTTAAAATTCAAAATTAAAAAAATTGGTTTCGGAACACGACAATATATCTATGTACACAATATATTTATGTGTATAAACAAAATATTGAATAATATCGGGGTAACATTGAGCCCAATATTGAAAAATTATTTATTTTTTTTTATTAAAAATTATTTTTGCGGAAATCTTGGATAACAATATAGGTTTTGTATACAATATAGGTATTGCTTACCAAAATTGAGGCAATATTGTTTATCCATATGTTGGGACAATAATTATTATAAACTGCATTAATATCTAAATAATATTGAAAACATTTGCCCAAATAACTTAAAAAGTTATATTATTAGTGATTTTCATCGTTGGAAAATGCGTTGATAACATGTAGTTAAAATTTTTATGCTTTATTGATATCCAATATTGGTACAAGATTGCGTACCAATATTGCGCCGCGATCTTGTGCAACATTTACTGTACTATATGGACCGAGCGTATTTGCAACTAGCGCCAGTAGTTCAAATTGATTGAAAATTGTTCTCATTTTGACACCAATATTTAAAGTATGAAGATCCAATTTTGCCTTAATATTGCGTGCTACCTGGGTTAGAATTACGTATAAACTCATTTCTTTACTCCCGAATCACCAGTAAAAAACTCTGTTTTCCTATCTCTCTGTAACGAGTTGCACATCACTACATCAGACATCAGTCGAATTCTATTTCAATCGAGTTCCGTACAAAAAACTCACTCATTCCTTTACTCGGTAATGTTTTACCAAACAAAAAAAAAACGTCGACTTCTTTTTACTGGAGGTGGCAAATTGCGTCCCACGGTCAAGGGTACGGGTACATTGCGTCCCAACGGGTTAAATGAAATCTTCTTATTCCTTAAACTCCATAAAGGTTTACAATGTTTTGGTCATTTTACAGTACAGGGTGTTACAACTACTATTATTAAATTGTTTTTCTATAAATATTTTTTTACGAACGAGGGAGATCCACTCCCTTCCTGGTAGCACACTTTGCCGAGTAGGGATATTTTTAGTAAGCATGGCATTAGTCAAAACGGCCCGGAGCGGAGTGTGCGGAGGGTCAGTTTTGTCAAATGCAACCACGGCAAATCTCAGATCCACCCTAAAATCTAGACATCTAATTGTGGTAAGGATTTTAATTCATTCAGATTATAAAAGGAGCCCCAAGCAGAGCGCGAATTACGGCTTACGTCTCCCCTCGAAGCCTTCCGCCCCGGGCCATGGCCCTTAGATAAATACGTCTCTTCGGGTCATTATATGAATGAACCAATAACAGATGCGTTGGAAATTATATTTTTGGTTTAATATGAGTGACGTAACCAGGGGGGGATGGAGCCCACTGCAAGGGCGGTTAAATTTTATGGTAAACCGCACATAGCAGAAACGTGTATATTGAGATGACCCGACCGTATCTAATTTTATTAAATAAACTAATTTCCATAAAAACTTAAATTTTCCGCGGGTCACCCATTTTTCCGAACACGAGACTCTTTTTCCTTATTTATAATAAAAACTCACTAACACAATCAACAAACTTTATTCTCATTAAATAAAATCAAAAAAATCTCAATTAGAAACGTTAAATCAAAAACTTCGCAAACACGTCTATCCGCTTTGGCGGACATGGCAAAACGCCCAGTTATAATCATGTTATAATACATTTTTCATACCAACATAAAATAATAAAAAATATTTACAAATTGACAAAAATTATTTACACAAATTAAATTTAAATTCTCAAAACAATTAAATAAAATTTTCAAATTTACAAAATTAAAATAAAATTTAAATACAAAAATAAATTTAAAATTCAAAATTAAAAAAAGTGATTTTGGAACATGACAATATAGACCTCACGCTGTAGCAGCCACCACTATTTCTATAAGAAATTAAACTATGGGGCATTCCACGCCAAATCGACCACTTTTGAACCCGACCCCTTTCGATTTGGCCGAAACTTTTTTCTCGTTTTCTATCCCACTAAATATATTTCTCAGAATTTTTTCAACTTTTTTCACCCAACCCAATAAAAGTTATGACTTTTTCAAAAAATGTGGCTATTTATATTTGGCTATTTTTTCAAATACCCATAACTTTTTCAAAAATTGACTAAATCCAACGTTCTTTTGTTTTAATTTTTTAGTTTTGAATGTACTATTCAGATAAAAATATGAAAAATTTTTTCGATGTTAGGTTCCATGAAATTTTTCAGTTTTTTGAGAAAAATCATCAATTTTTTAAATTCCGACAATTTTAATTTTTGATTTTTTTTTTCTGAAAAAAACTTCAACTTATTCTGCAGTTAATGCCGCTAAACCCAGAGTGGGCCGACTCTGCTTTCTATTTTTTTTTCAATTGAAATTTTTTTTGTTTATTTTACCACAATCTAACTTTGTTTTTATAATAAATAAAATTTAAATAAATATATCTAAAATTTTTTTACTTTAGTCGTAATCTTAACTAATGACTTACAATTGAAAATAATTTTTTATTTCATTATTCTTGGTCGTTTAAATAATTTTGGATAGAGTAAGGAACGTAGAGATAAAAGGGATAAACTAGCAGTAGAGCCAGCAATGAGGAAAGTAATCGACAATCCACTGAGATGGTTCGGACATCTGAACCGGATGAAGGGCGATATGCCAGTGATAAATGTGTGGGAGGTGGCTGGCAAAAACAGCGAGGAAGAGAACAAGAGGCAGACCTGCCAAAACATGAGACGATAACATTGGACAGATACTAAAAGAGATGGGAAAAACATGGAACGAGGCAAAACAAATGGCACTAGATAGAAGAGAGTGGCGGAAATTTATAAATGAAAATGCCACTATATTAAAAGAGATAAGGGACACCTCAACACCTTCGGGTATAAATGAGGCTTTTGATTTTGATTGATTAAGTAATTTACAGACTGTATACTCCTCTGAATTAGAAAAATTTCTAATAATCTAAAGAAGTTATAAAAGAATAATAAAAAGAATTTCTAATATATCTGTGTCTGGTATCACACTGTGCAAATGCAATTGCTGAGTTCCTGCAATGGTTTTCGTTTTTTAAAATCGGTCATTTAGGTCGTTTACAGCTTTATTATAATCCCCTTCTGGCGAAAACTTTACCGTTATATGTATGTAGTTGGAAGATTATTTGGTGCAGAAGCCCATGCATATAGCTCGTAAGGTGTGGGTTTTGTTTATCAACTGCTAGTTGAAGACTTGCTCTCGCAGCTGCTCTTTTGATCGTACACGAACCTTTTCCATGAGCAATCGCAAAAAAATGCCATCCAGCAGGCATTCCAAAATTACTGTTGTGGTAGTATAAATTGACAAAAATCTCATCAAATTAATTTAAAACTATTCAAAAATTTTCTCATTAAGGAAAATTTGTACATTTATAACATACTATAGATATATTTATTTAAATTTAATTTATTATTTAATTAATTAATTATTTAAGTTGAATAGTGGTAAAATAAACATACTTATCAATTGCTCAGGCAAAAAGGAATGGTTATGATTTTAGCAGTCTGTATGTTTGTTAGAAATTTATCTAATTCAAAAGAGTTCTATCTAATTCAGACGAAGAATTAGACATATTCACTCTGACAGTGAATAAAGGAGGTTTAGGTATATCTGATCCAGTTCAACAATCGCCGCTATATTTTCAAACATCTATTAAGGATGTGAAGAGCTATCTAGAGCAATCACAACACAATCTCCACTTGATATTGAAATTCACAACAATAATCTAAGAGTTGCTAATTTGGCTGCTAAAAAAAAAGAAAAGAACAAGAAGATGAACAAATGAAGATAACAATAGAAAAATTTCCAATCGAAAGAAAACGAGCTATTGAACGATCTATAAATGACAAATCAAAAATGAAATCTTCTGGATGGTTAACAGTGCTACCTCTAAGTAAACATAATTTTGACCTTTCGCCCAACGAATTCAAAGACGCACTAGCCATAAGATATAAAAGAACCCCAGCAAACATGCCATTATCATGTGATGGATGTGGCGGAATGAGCTTCACCCTAGAACATGCATTATGTTGTAAGAAAGGAGGACTAATTACAAGAAGACATAACGAAGTTCGAGATGTACTAGCCGAATTGATGGAGAAAGCATTGGGAAAGGTTGTCAAGGAACCAATTATTAGAGAGGAAACGCAGTTGTTACCAGGATTGCTAGGCGATTTAGCCTGTCGTGGAGTTTGGGAATCACAGAGAGTCTTTATTTGACGTACGTGTCATTGACACTGATGCTCCCTCATATGTATCCCGCTCCGTGGCAGCAGTTCTAAAAGCGGCAGAGGAAGAGAAGAAAACAAAATACAATGAAAATTGTGAACAACGACATTCCACCTTTACACTTCTAGTATGTAAGGGCGCGATTAGCGTTTGCCATTATACGTGCATCTAGTATGTGCATACGAAGCGCTAGAATGAAATGGAGACCTAGTGAAGAATTACTAGGTTTTGACGATGGAGCAGCTTTGCCTCTCGGCTACAATTAATCTTTAATGTTATAAAGTGTTTAATATTTTGTTAAATTTGTATTTATAACTAACTTTCATTAGTTAAATTATATTGTATATTTAAATATTAAAGAATTCCCCAATGTGATTTTAAAGAGTTCATATAGTCTATAAATTATTTAAACGGCGACCAAGAATCTATATATATATAAAAATGGAGGGCAAATCTTCGTTACCTCATCAATTGAGAACGGCTCGGCCGATTTAGCTGATTTTTTGAAGAGTTATTGTCTATCGCTGACAAGGTTTTTATGAAAAAAAAAGTTCGAAATTCGCGAAAAAAAAATTTAACATTACCGAGAACAAAGGGTTTATCTTAGGGTTAAATTAGGTAGGTAGGTAGGTATTAGGTACCAGGTATTAACTTAGGGAACATGTATTAAGGTAGGTAGATGTGAACACTACCTAATTTATTTAATAACGGATAGATGGCGCTACTCTATCTATGTACCTAGCAGAGTTATCACCAGGGGTAAAGATAAACCCATGTGTCTAAGAATGTATATAAAAAAGTTTTTTGTAAAAGTTCATTGATCGCCTCAAAGAATAACTTTGCGTTGTAAAAAGTGAGGTTATCCAATTAGACTGCGGCCATTCATTGCGAAACAATCATTCCGTAAGTTTTTTATTTAACGAATTAGAAGAAAAAATAAGAGTTATGTCACAATTTCAAAAGGTCATACAAGATGCTTTAGCAAAGGCTATATCATTTGCCAAGTATGAAGATTGGCAAGTCAAATCAGAGTACGCCAATATCAACCGCACAATGTTTGGCAGAGCTACTAAACGAGGACAATTGCCGTCTTAATCTGAAGGTTGCGAAAAAAAAAAGTCTCGGCGCAGCGCATTCGAAAGCGAAAAAGGGAAGTGGAAATGGCGGCTCACTATACAAAAAGGAAAAAAGAAGAGCAGGAGGATTTGTCAACGTCGCTGCGTGCCTTCCAAATGCTATTAGAAGAGGAAGGCGAAGGGGCGGAGAAAGAGGAGTTGGAACTTGCGTGACGCCATCGCTACTGAAGGAGACGCGGCCAACATCGGTCGTTTGACCATTCTCCCAGCTACTTATGTTGGAAGCCCGCGCCACATGCATGAGTACGCTCAAGATGCGATGACGTACGTGCGGAATTACGGACGCCCGGATTTGTTCATCACGTTCACTTGCAACCCCAAATGGCCCGAAATTACAAACCTGTTGCTGGCAGGACAAACATCCAGCGATCGACATGACATCACTGCGCGAGTGTTTAAACAAAAGATCAGAGTAATCATGGATTACATCGTTAAGCAGAAGATTTTTGGCGCACTCCGTTGTTGGATGTACTCGGTTGAATGGCAGAAGCGTGGTTTACCACATGCACACATTCTACTTTGGATGTTCGACAAGATCCGACCAGATCATATTGATTCAATCATTTCTGCCGAAATACCAGATCCAGAAACCGATCCGGAGCTTCACTCCGTTGTGACAACAAACATGGTCCATGGCCCTTGCGGATTCCACAACCCAAATTCACCCTGCATGGAAAACGGAAATTGCACGAAGCGTTTTCCCCGTCCGTTGGTGACTGACACGATAAGTGGAATCGATGGATATCCATTGTATCGGCTTCGTTCTCCCGATGACAACGGCAGATCAATCGTGATGAAAGTTAAAGGAAGCGATGTCGTCGTCGATAACCGCTGGATCGTTCCATATTGTCCGCTTTTGTCGAAAACGTTCTCAACCCACTGCAATGTGGAGTACTGCAACTCCATCAAATCCATAAAATACGTTTGCAAATATGTCAACAAAGGGAGCGACATGGCGGTGTTTGGCATTGCCGATCCGAATGCAAACGACGAGGTACAGAAATTTCAAATTTCAGTCAAATCGCTGGAGAACTACGTTCGTACAAATCCGTTGACAGTATCACTGACGAAGACGAAGCGACCAACTATCCGACGGAATTTTTGAACTCGCTTGATGTGCCAGGAACTCCGCCGCATAATTTACAACTGAAGGTGGGATCGATTATAATCATGTTGCGGAATCTGAATCATCCGAAATTGTGCAACGGTACGCGATTATCCGTCAAGAAACTGATGAACAATCTTATTCAAGCGACGATAATCAAGGGCAAATTCAAAGGAGAGGAAGTCCTTATCCCACGAATTCCGATTATTCCAACGGATCTTCCATTCCAATTTAAGCGGATTCAGTTCCCCGTTCGATTGGCTTTTGCGATGACAATCAATAAATCGCAAGGCCAATCGTTGGAAGTCTGTGGGATTAATCTGGAATTTTCCTGTTTTTCGCACGGTCAGCTGTACGTTGCCTGTTCGCGTGTTGGCAAACCGTCTTCGTTGTTTGTTTTTGCGCCGGAAAATAAAACTCAAAACATTGTTTATCATACCGCTCTGTACTGATTTCCAATCCAATAAATTACATTCTAATTTTAACTAACTGTTTAAAATGAACAAACAAATTTATTCTAATTTTGGCAGGACAACGTCTGCCGGGTCAGCTAGTAATCAAATAAAAAATTATTTTCAGTTATAAATCATTAGTTAAGATTACGAATAAAGTAAAAAAAATTGAAGATATATTTATTTAAATTTTATTTTTATAAAAACAAAGTTAGATTGTGGTAAAATAAACAAAAAAAATTTTCAATTGAAAAAAAAATAGAAAGCAGAGTTGGCCCACTCTGGTTTTAGCGGCATTAACTGCAGAATAAGTTGAAGTTTTTTTCAGAAAGAAAAAATCAAAAATTAAAAGTGTCGGAATTTGAAAAATTGATGATTTTTTTCAAAAAACTGAAAAATTTCATGGAACCTAACATCGAAAAAATGTTTCATATTTTTATCTGAATAGTACATTCAAAACTGAAAAATTAAAAAAAAAAGAACGTTGGATTTAGTCAATTTTTGAAAAGGTTATGGGTATTTGAAAAAATAGCCAAATATAAATAGCCACATTTTTGAAAAATTCATAACTTTTGTTGGGTTGGGTGAAAAAAGTTGAAAAAATTCTGAGAAATATATTTAGTGGGGTAGAAAACGAAAAAAAAGTTTCGGCCAAATCGAAAGGGGTCGGGTTCAAAAGTGGTCGATTTGGCGTGGAATGCCTCATATACAAAAAAAATATATAAATCTGCTAGAAATGGCAGGATGACTGGGTAAACTGAGCCAATGGCAAACTAAAGAAAAGTAAATCGGGCGGGAAGAAGTAGATAGGTCGGTAGGTTATAGTTAGTTTTTAATATTTTTTCAGAAATGATACTAAAAGAATTTACTCTGTACTCTTTCTTTAACCTAAAATTTGTCTTTGGCTCAGTTTACCACTTTTAAAATTTGGCCCAGTTTACCATTGGCCCAGTTTATTTGCAGCCGTTTGATTTAAATTAACTATAATAGCAGTTTTTTCTTTGTTAAATAGGTCAGACTCACAATCCCCAAAATCCAAAAATTTGAGGCTATAGTTTAGTCCCTGATAATAGTGTATGATATGAATTTGTGAGAAATAAATAAAAATAATTCATGTTCCACTTAAAAAGCGAGTTTTAATTTCTCGGTAATATTTTCAGGGGATATACCAAATTCTAAGACTTCGACAAACATGTTTATAAATCTCATTAGTATTTTTTACCATTGTTGCAAGAAATCTTTTAATTCTACTTATATTCAAAACTGGTTTTGAATAATATGTGATATGTGGTCATCCCATTAACTTTTGCAATTTTTTGCAACTTTGCAACTTTTTTATTTTTTTTTTGTAATTTGTTAGTTGCATCGGTTAAACGATGACGAATACAATGTCAGATCGTGATGTGATTAAAGGCGATGAAGAACATAAACTAAGAAAACAATAATTTATTAACTTCGTGCATTTATCACAAATTGTGAAAGATTGCTGCTAGTATTGTTGTCAAGTTGATTTTCAATTATTGGATTATGCTTAAGTAAAATAAATAAATGACGCTAATAAGTTTTATTTGTTTAATAAAAGTTAAAACTGACAAATTTAAACTTAACCCTGAACGTGAACCATGTTTTAAGCTTTTATCTACAATTTACATGCAGGGTTCAAATTAAAACAAATATTTTAATGTAGAACAACTATTTCTAATTTCTAGTTTTCACGGATTATTCAAAATTATTCTTTGGGGTGCCAACAATGTTAATTTATTTTTTACAGTAGTTTTTAGTTTTCTAACACATTTTAATTGATATTCCAATAAATTTTGAATATTTAGAACTATTATTTATTCATGTTCAAAGTAACACCTGTAAAATTTTTGCAAAAGCATTTTATTTAAAATTTTTGACCGTTCAAGTTATTTGAAATAAACGAAATTTTTACATTTTGTTCTTTGTTGAATGTGACTATTGTTGAAACCTCTTTTTTTTTTTAAAATTTTTTTGAAATTTCAAAAAAATTGAAATTAATTAAAAAAGAAATGACAAAATGGCGAAGACTGAAGAAAACAACTTCGACGGCCTGAAAATAGTAATTTTAAATATATTTTAAGTCTGTCGAGTAGTTGTGTGAGTTTTCTGCTTCAGAATTTTTAAAATATTTTAAATAAAATTAGGTAGAAACTTGTGAAAATAATAGTAATACTCCATAAAATTAATTTTTAATAATTAGACTTACCTACTAGGTTTTTCAATTGTAGGCTCGTTAGGAAAAAGAATTGATGTTTATTCAGAGACAGAATTAAAATATTTTATTGTTAACAAAAAAAAATCATGATAAGATCGTGTGGTTATTAATCCTATCCTATAATTAATAAATAATCATAAAATACTTCGATTAGCGTACATTATACGTGGGCTTACAAGAAAAAGGCACTAAGTCAAAAATTATAGTTTTGAGTAATCTGCATTTTAAAGTTTGCATTTGCATCAATGCTTTAGTGCTTTCTTACATTGCTATATTTCATTATATATTTCATTATATATTTCATTATATATTTCATTATATATCATATATTATATATTTCATACATTGAAAAATTAATCAGAGATGACTTACTGCGTTCTTACAGCAGTAAGATCATTAAAATTGAGATCTATAATGCACTAAAAGAAAAAATAAGTAAACTTTTGACTTAGTGCCTTTTTCTTGTAAGCCCACGATATTATGTAGAACTAACCACTATTAAAATTGGACGGTGGTAACTTCCACCGATGGACAGTTTTTAATCCTTTTTTTTGCTAAGCTACCGATGGTCAACATGTAAGTTCCACCGATGGTCAAAAGGTACCTGGGCAAAAGATGTAAGTTCCACCGATGCCAATTTAAAGTAATCCTGGATTAAGACCCACAAAACCGCTTATAGTATATTACTAAATTGCAATATTGCAATGATAATTTTTTATTAAAACTGCAACAAATGATTTCTCGAAACATTTAAAAAGCATAATTTTTTGTAACAAATTCAAACTGACATTTGATTATTATTATTTTTAACAAAAAAAAAGTAAAAATGATATTAAAAAATGTTAAACTTAACTCTCCTATCCGTTCCTCCTTCAGTTAAAATTCATCCACATTTACTATCTCACAGAGGCGGTTAGAAATACTTTGTACACATTCAAATCTGGTGATCTGTTTGGTAGAATATAATATTGAAGTAAATACTCTAACCGTTACTGTTTCCTTGCAGTATCACAATTTCTCGGTTTAGTAATGTGAATGCTATTAAGTCTGGTATAAGTTTCTGCTTGTACTTCTTTCAGTTTCTCCAAAAACGCATACAATGGTGGGTGTGCAGTATAAAACTGCGAATTAAGAATGTTGTGAAAAGATTCACACGCGTTAGTGGTCCGACACATACTAGCTGAATTGGCAGCCCAAAGCTCAGGAGGATCTGCAGAAGTTGCATCTACGAGTATATACGTGCGAAATAAATAATCCGATTATTTGACCAACCGTGGATCGTCCGATATAATGGATAGTAAGTTTTCGCTGTAGACTGCATCGACTTCATTCGGACTTAAATATTGTAAACCAAAGCTGTACGCAGCCAATTGCCAATTTGTGAGGAAGAATCTTGATATTCTCCGGACAACCCAAATTTCTTTATATTCCTATACCAAGACTGGCCTAAATGGAATCTACAACCAATTAGTGTAATATTTTCCCAAACGTGTTTCAAGCTAACGTGTATTGCAAGTTCAAATAAGAGGCGAGTAAAAGGTAACTCCCCCCCCCCGGACTACTAAATATTAAAAATAAAAAAATTTGGAACTTTGAAGTTTTTTGTTTTCTATCTGCGATTACCAAGTATCAACTGATAGATGCCCGTACTAATAGTCATGGATTGAACCGATTATCGAGATCGATTCTCGAAGTAACAGCTGTTACTACGATACGGTCTAAGTTCCAGTAATCTCATTCGTGACTATCCGTGACTATTAGTACGGGCAAGAATGGCGTTAAACAAGATTACGAACCTACCTTTAAGACACCCTGACCCTGTATCTATAAAATGTGATAAAAATGTGATAAAAATGTGATAAAAATGTGATAAAAATGTGATAAAAATGTGATAAAAATGTGTTTTATTTGATATATAATACTATATATCTTTTATATAAACCAGTGTTTTTCAAACTTCCCGAATACGCGACTCCTTTATAACTAAAACAAACCTTCCATTGTCCCATTTTTTACTTAGACCCCCTCCCTCCCCCGTTGTCAGATCGCCGATAATTAACGATAACAATAGAACTACGATTCGATAAATTTATAAAGAATAAACAGGCACAGCCTTTATTAGAGGTTTCTGTTTTATATTATTCCTGGCTTGCGACCGCGACTCCTCTGGGGGTTGCACCCACATGTTAAAAAACTATATTCAGTGGTGTGACGTACTTTTAAAACACAACATAACGTAAATACATTATGTTCTATGAGCTTGTTCTCTTTCTAACTTAAACATCTCTGTATAGCGTTGTCCTTATTATGTTATATATTGTAGAAATTAAATAAGCATAACGAGCGACTTAAAAAATAAAACGTTAAAATGGTGTTAGTTTTGTGGGTGCTACGCATTTTTAAAAGCTTTATATTAACTTACCCGGGTATATATATATATTTGTATATATATATTTATATAGAAGGTAAAAATCTTTCGGCTGCTTTTTAACAAATTTCTAGCCGTCCAATCAAGCTGAAATTTTAAACGTCGACTTGTAGCTCTAGACATTTTAATCTATCAAATTTTGAAGCCGATCCGATCATTCACTGCAAAATTAGCACAGTTTTTGTGCAAATTTTGAAACAGATCTATCCACTACGAAATCAAGTAAACATAATATGTCAAAATAAAAATTTAATTCAAGTGTCAAGTTATTGAAGTATCAGGCTGACATATTTGCTATTTAAAGAATCTTATTATGAAAAAAGGTATTAAAATTAAGAAATTATTCTTTAATAGCTCGAAAAATGGAATCCAATGTAATATATATTTAAAATTAAGAAAATATGTGAGTTTTGAAATAGATTTAAAAAAAAGTAGAATATAGATAAGAAACTTTAGAAAAACATGCAGTGATTTAAGAAAAAGTATGCTGTATAATATAATTTAATCAATTACACATTAAACTACTATAGTAGCTATAAAACTTAAAAAGCACAAAATAAAAATAAATTAAAAACAAGTTTATAAAAAAAAAAACTTTATATTATGAAGACCAATGAAAATACATTCTTCTATGTGTGCTCTTGCTTGGAAATGGTTAGAGTACCTATAAGTTTTTTGTAACATAATTTTCTTTTCAAACTTTAAAGCTTTGGTGGTGCCTTTCATATTACATACTTCCCTATAAGTAAGAAAAATGCATAGTAGATGTCAATCTCAACGAAAGTTAGACCAACACGAATTTCCAACAGCCAAAGCTGCTATGAATGTGGGTCAAGATATCTTTTCAATTTTATCACAAACAATATAATACGTAAAGCACCACCAAAGCTTTAAAGTTTGAAAAGAAAATTATGTTACAAAAAACTTATAGGTACTCTAACCATTTCCAAGCAAGAGCACACATAGAAGAATGTATTTTCATTGGTCTTCATAATATAAAGTTTTTTTTTTATAAACTTGTTTTTAATTTATTTTTTAAAAGGATCAGTTACAAGTTACACTTTAAACGCAACGGTCGTGTAACTAAAATAAACGAACAAAGGGACTCATTTTTTCACATTAATTAATTTTCTTGTATTTTCTGTTTATTTCATAATTGTTATTATTTTTATATAGTACTTTTCATTCAATTAGTTAATTGACATTTTTTAATAAAGGACTTATAAACGAACGGAGTTATTATTCTCATATATAACATGACGTACTTACGCTATGTTATGTTTTAAAAGTACATCACACCACTGATTATTATCTATATAGTTTGTTTCGAACTAACTTAAGTCAAATTACATCATAAAAATCTCAAGATTTTTGTATAACTTAAATGAAATTCGACTCTCACAACAAATTGAAAGCTTAAAAAGTCTTAAAAGATTAATAAAACCCTTGACCGCCTTGACATAACTGGCCATCGGTGGAACTTACATGTGGGATAAGAGTGACCCAAAATCGACCGGTGGAACTTACATGTTGGATTAAAAAGGATTTGACCGATCGGTGGAACTTACAATCGCCCTTAAAATTATCTTAAAAATATTAAATTTTGTTAAAACATAAAAATCTATTAATTACAAAAATTTCATCATTTTTATTACTAACAATGCTTTTGTGGTTTACAGTAATTTATAAATTAATAACAATAACAGAAATAACAAGTTATAATAACAAACTATCCAGTAAGATAGGAATTGCAAAACTGCAATTAATTAAAATAAAAAATATTATAACCGTTTTTTTTAAAATTGCATTTAATTAAAATATATTATTAAAATTTGGAACAGATTAAGTAACTTTGATTTGGATTTGCCAAATCATTTTTCATTGTAACCATAAAATATTTAAATGCCATTGTTTTTTAATTTAATATTATTTAAATTTTTAATTCAATTAAATTTTTTAAATTTAAATGTATTTATTGATTTATATAATTATTTAATAATAATGATTAATAATTAAATAAACTGATTTCTGTATAAATATGATATTATTTTATTTTACCTGAAAATATAAATTAGAATTAAAAATTTATATTCAAATAAAGTGCAATATTTATTTTATTTGAAATTGAAAATTGAAAAATTGAAAATTTTGTTACCAAATACAACAACGAAATACAAACTAAAAAATTGTAAATTAATATTTAATAACGCGTTGATTTAACAAAAATAAAAGTTACAATTTTCAATATTTTGGTGGTAAACAGAATTACGTGCGAAATATACGGGTATACCTGACTAACAAAAGTTCCTAAACAAGCAATAACGGATTTTATAACCAGAAGCCATAGATGTTTATATAAAAGGCTAGATAACTAACTCAAGCGCAGAAGTGAAGCCTGCATATCGGTGGCCACCATAATATTATGTAGGTTTGGCAAAAATTGTAAACACGACAGTATTTATTTAAAAATAAAAATTAAATGAATTACAATGATTTTAATATTAAATTCCTGCTTAAATATCTAAGTGTTATATATTGCTATGACGCGCCAAGGTGGGTGCCAAATTATATAAAATAATTAAATATAAGAATATTTGTTAAACTGAATCAAAAGGATATTTATGGAGAATAACAAATTTATTAACAAAATAATGAAATGGAACGAATTAACTTTAAACAAATTAACAAATTAACGTGTTGGTGTAATGTTCGTGTTTGTGCGTGTACTTAAATTCTAAAAGTAACAAATATGCACACAACAATTAACAAATAAAAGAATTCAACAAAAATTTTAAATAAAAATATAAATAAGTCTGGGTATGATATTGTTAAAATTTAAATATTAGGTACGACCTTTTGTAGAAACCTTGTGTGCTTCAGATTGTTGGGACAAACCGCGGTCAAAAGGGGTTGAGATTTTGCACTCTCTATAACTCCCTTAACGGAACACACACGGGATTCCTCTATAATTTCACAGCAACACACTTCTTCTGTATTTTTCGCAAGTACTTTGATCACCAATCTTTTTGTCGGCCGTCACGTTTTTTTTCAATTTCCGACTTTCTTTTTTTTGAAGTTTTTTTTCCCACTAGATCAACTTAATTTAGGCTTTTTTGATAATTTTCTTAATCGTTTCTGTCGAACTTTTTTGTTTTTAAATATTTTAAATATTTAAAATAAACCCATCAAAACAAACTTAAAATTAGGAACATGGTAACTAAAATTATTTATACAAGAATTAAAATTAAGTTAACGATGGTAATTTGTTACTCGATTCCCAGTATCCTATGAACAATTATAGGATCATGGAAATCCCTCTCACCAAGAACTTTCTTCTTTGACCGCGGTGGACATCGCAATATTTATTATGGTTTTGCAATAGTTTTGCCTATTTTACAAATGGCTGTTTGGCCGTCCTTGAGGCGTCACTATTACATTACAAGTATTGGGAGTCTATAGAAGTAATCTAGTCATATTCTATATAAACGTTTATGCCAGAAGCGCAAGCACATTTGAAAATTAAATAAATTTTAAGGTTATATGAGCACTCCCACCAAAATTTACATGCATCGGCGAAATACATAAACTCTGCTACAGAAATTCAATGTTTGAACGTCATCTGTCTGCGTGAGGTGTGAATATATTAAAGTCTTTTTGTGTCTTTAATTGGCTTTTCCAGGGTTTTTGTTTTTAAACCTGATTTTTCGTTTTCGGTTTAGATGGGTCTTAAGCACGGATTTATGAATAATTAACTGGATAGCCAATGCTAAACCACGCTGTTGACACAATACCGATAGCCCCCATACTGTGCTACAAAGCTATTGGCTGACCGACCATAAATAAAATGAGATCTTGTTGTACCGCCTACCGCGCAATTCAAATTACAAATATTTTGCGGATTTTTAAGGTAAGGGTTCAAGGTCAATCATTAATCTTATTTGTCCTTGACTGCTAGAAATATATATAGAAGTTCCGGAAGTGTTTTCCTTAATAGTTCATTCAAGATTACAGGAGGGTCCAAGATGATGTGAAACGCTTTAACTTCTGATCGTTCGTCTCTATAAAGACGAACTCTGAACGAACGCAGAACGAACTGCGATTCTCACATTGCAGAATCATATAGCTCATCTAGTAGTCTACACTCAGGACACAGTCCATTTGCAGATTTCTCTAATCGGTTAAGATGTCTGCTAAACTTGCAGAGGTTTGTTAGAGACTGTGCCATTTCGAAAGTCCTAGATTCCGGTCGACCTTTATCGTGTTTCTAATGAGAATCTTTTACTTGTTCT
This sequence comes from Cantharis rufa, assembly GCA_947369205.1. NCBI lineage: Eukaryota > Metazoa > Arthropoda > Insecta > Coleoptera > Cantharidae > Cantharis > Cantharis rufa. The sequence continues at coordinate 15,723,209 of OX376309.1, read as the reverse complement.
GGGTTGAGTCTATAACTAAACCGAAAAACCATACTGGATGCCCTAAAAATTTAAACGATCCATTATTGGCGGCGCACAGTGGGGTATTTGACACTAAAAACTGGCCAAAATTCTGAAACACACCAAATGAGTTCAAAATATGCCCTAAATTTTAGAAAAAATAATGAAAAAAATTATATTGATAAATAGGGTAGTTTTCTGGGGGTGCAAATCAAAATAACAAAATAAAGTTTTGAAATTTTTTATATGTCGAGAATTTGACCTACAAATTGATGGAAAAATAATAAAAAAATTATTATCGATGTATTGGGGTTATTTTCGAAGGGTTGAAATAAAAATAATTTAGTAAAATTCTAAAACTTTGATTTCGAATTCGAGAAAATTCAATTAAATTGCACTATTTTCGTACTTTTTATTGTTACTATCGGGGACTAGTTTTGATCACATACACTGACAAAAATGTATTGCAATTTTTCCTATAATTCTAGAAAAATGGAAGGATGTTACAGTTGTTGTTAAGCAGCGAGGAGCTAAACAATCTTATATTTTTTGAAGTAAATGTTTTGACTTTTCTTTTGTAGGATAAGTTTTCAAAAAGTGAAAGAGTCCCGTTTAATAAATTCAACTACAGATGAAGCTAAAAAAATTGGGTTTATAAAACCGGGAGTGTAGGGTATAAAATAACTTTCTACCCTTGCTATTCCAGTAATTGAGTTCAAAAGAGGAACTCCTACCATGGTAGATAATCATCTACCAATATACCAATGTATACCGAAAGAGTAAAGTAGTAACTTATACCGTCAGGAACAAGTAAAAAATATTATTCCAAGTTGACAATAATATAATAATTATGCATTTAAAATTGAATGATTTAATGTTCCATTTCGAGAGGACGACAGACTCCGAATTAATCTCAATGTGTATGTTCAAAACTTTATATGATACTTTTTAATTTTCAGGTTTAATACATATATCAAGATGAAGAAATACTTCAAATTATTTTTTCAAAGAATTTTCAAAGATTTTCGGCAGAAGGAACTCTTACCTTTAAAGTTATTATTTTTTCTACATGCTTCGAGTAAGTTTCAATGATTTCATATGTGCATACATAAAGTGTTTTAAAAATTAGTCGTCCCACGACAAATAATGTTTTAATAATTATTTATGATTTATAGATGAACTATAAAATAATGAAATAAACAAATGAAAATTTAAATTTTGGGACTGGTGCGGGACGATCAATTTTCAATCGTTATAATTTGGACCAAAGCATAGTCCAAACATCAAAATCAGTTTAGACTAAAATTAAATTTATTTCTAGCCATTTTTGTTCTCTATCCATACCTCACCATTCACATGAGAGAACTAGGAATAAATGTAGAAGAAACTGCAATCATGTCTGCGGTTACACCGGTCGTTAGTATTTTAATGCCGCCCATCGCGGGGATTGTAGCTGATAAACTTGGAAACTTTAAGGTGAGAATGCAATTCTGTTTGCGAAATTTTCTAACATAACAATTTATTTTATTCCAGTTGATGTTAGCAATTTTTTCAGCATTAAGTGGAACATCAGCTTTATTTTTGTTGTTAGTTCCTGTTGGTAGAATTACTCAACATTACCCCAACGAAGTAATTTTTGGATTATCGTGCACGTCAAATTCACCAATCAGGCTATCGCTGTACGAAGATTATCCATGCACACCGTTAGACCAAAATCAAACCTACAAAACAGATGTAACACTAGAAGCATGTGGTTTTGTGTGCCAAGCTATTACCGACGATCGAGATTCAACAGCAATTTTAAGTGCAAAAAAATATGGAGTCCAAATGCATAACATCAAGAAAAACACATCGATTACTTTAACTTATGAGTTGAACGCAAAACTGCCGATTCCTTCTGAAAGCGCAGAAAGAAGGTTTAAAAACAACAAACTTTATTTAAATTCAATAAGGAAATTATCATCAAATTCATATTTTTTCCCAACTCCTACTTTATTTAACTTCTCATGTGGTTATCTAAGAGATTCCAGTTCTGTAAAAAATGAAACAAACAAAATCGTTACTTGTATGTTTGGAAGCAAAGATCAATTTAAACAATTGGATAATATTCCAAGAGAAAAATTTTTATCACAAATTGGATTAAAAGCTCAAAATCAATCTATCAACGATAAAGACGAAAAGAGATACATTTACAATATGTACACTTCCAAAAGTGGAGTAAATCTTGAAAGCTCTACTTGTATAGATAATTTTCCCAAAAATAAAGAATTTATTAGTATCAGCGTTCCGTTACACGGTAAAAATGATAGCGAATTGTATAAAAACTTGGATCTAGGAAGCTGTGCCCCCAGATGTATTGCTACCAGTCTAAGAAGCAACGTTTGCTCTAATCAAAAAACTGTAATAGAATTAAATATAAAGTTAACTTTTTGGAGCTATTTTGCCGTGAGAGTTTTTTTAGGAATGATAAGTGGAACTGCATTTGCCATGTTCGAAGGAGCGGTTATTGCTATTTTAAGAGAACAAAAAGCAGATTATGGAATGCAAAGAATTTATGCCACTATTGGTGGAATGATCAGTTCACCTATTTCGGGATTATTGATAGATTATGCAAGTCGGGGAAAAGACCACGCAGATTTTAGGTAATGTTTCATTCCAAATTGGGTTTTTTACTAATCAGTTACTTTTCAGACCTATATTTTACTTCTATGCAATTTTGAAAATCAGTAGTGCTGTTTTGATGTTATTTATGGATCTAAAATTTAAAACTCCGGCTAACAATGTTATGTCAGATGTTTTTCATGTTTTAAAAAAAGTGGAGTTAATTAGCCTTCTAATTATATGCTTTCTATTAGGTAAAGTAAATAATACTTTTAGTTAATGTCAGGTTTCGATATTAGAACAAATTCGGGTATTTTGTTTTTTGGAAAAGATTATATTTTAATTTAATTTTTTTTGTAAATTTAGGTACCGCTTGGGGATACATCGAGTCTTTTCTATTCTGGCTATTGCAAGATTTGGGTGCAACAAAATCATTGATGGGGATAACTATCACTGTTGGTGGTGTTGCCGGTATTCCACTTTTAGTGTTATCTGGCCCCATTGTTAAACGAATAGGTCACGCAAATGTAATATTTATTGGCTTTATGTTCTACACCATTCGTTTGCTTGGTTATTCCTTAATATATAATCCGTGGTTATGTTTAATATTTGAAGCTATGGAAAGTATAACCACTTCTTTAACTTTTACTGCCATTGTGACTTATGCAGCAAAATTGTCAACGGTAACAACGGATAGTAGCGTCCAAGGCTTAATTGGTGGTCTCTATTTTGGAGTAGGTGAGTTAATCATCTGATGTTGTAATTGGTATTTGAATTAATTACGCACTAATAACAGGGAAGGGAGCTGGAAGTTTAGTGGGTGGATATTTAATGAAAGGCTTTGGTATTAGAGAGACTTTTCGGATATTTTCGGTAGCAAATGCCGTTATTGGAATAACCTATTTTCTATTTAATTACTTCTTTATAAGAAGAAGACCTTCAGAAAACGCCGATGTAGTAAAACAGAACTCAATAGATGTTATAGAAGAAAATAAAACAATTCCCAAAAATAACATAAACAATCAGCAGCCAAAGTCCGTCCTAAAAGAAGAACCATTATCGTATGAAGATGCATTTACAAATATGGGTTTTGAAGATACGGAATTAGAAAATACTGTAGATAATAAACTGTAATATAAGTTATAAAAATAAATTAAAATATTTTTAAAACTAATAAATTATTCAACACAACATTCATCACAAAAAAATACATAAACTGTTACGGCTGCGATACCTGTTAAAGCAATAATAGTCGATTATTTTATTAAAACTTAAATTTTATGTCACGAGGCAATTAACCGAATTTTACAGACGAGCTATTAATAAGCTGTTTATTTCCCCCCCCCCCTCACTCCTGTGTATTAAACGGAGAGCTACCGACGGATGAGACTACCTTTTTCATAACATTTACTTTTTATATATACATATTGTCATGTTTCCCATAATTAGTTATTTTATATTAATTGTTACAACCATAAATTTAAATTAATTTCTATATTTATTGTAAATTTCAAAAATTATTTTAATTGTAAATATGAAAATTTGTTTTAGTTGTTTTGTGAATTTGAATTTAATTTGTCGTAAATATTTTTGTATAACAATTGTAAAAATTGGAATTGCTGCTCGCGCTAATAATTGTTTTGTTGGTGCGAGAATTAAAAAACAACGAAGCATTCGTCGGGTCCGTCAATAACGGACACACGCGTGTTACGGAGGATCTCCGTGGTCAGTATTTTTACGTTTTAATTTGGAGAATTATTTTGTGTAAATAAAAGTTTTTTTTTGATTTCATTGTAAGTGAGTTTTATTATTAATATGGATTTTTTAATATACAAAATTGAATGGTGGTAATTTGAAGACGAAAAAGTGTAAGTGCGAGGCATGTGATGTGATTGTCGCGCACATTTGGTCAGCGGATACTGACAACGCTAAATGCAAATTATTTTATTAAAGAAACTAATATCGGTGATATAAAAACTTAATTATTTAGAATTTTGAGGAGCGGGTCATCTCAATATATATATATATAAATATAATATTTGTAACCCCTTTGTTCCCAAACCGCTCGTGTAGCATCAGTCAGCTGGGGGTATACCACCAAATGCTGAGACCTCCGCCTATTTAGCCCCCCACCTTTGAATTTAGAAAATGTAAAAAATGCAGATTAATGCTCTTTTTATGCCCTTTCGATTACCGCCAGAGAAAAATTTTGTACTCCTTTCGTTTAGCGGGAAAACACGATTTCCTGACGGGGGGCTGACGGTACGAAAGCCCCCCCCCACGGGTTGATTGTGGACCGAATTGAAAAAAAATACACAAATTATGCACTCTTCAACTACCCTAGTCTCGATTTTTGCACCTGCACCGATGTTCAGAAAAAAAATATTTTCGATTTCTAAGATTTCTATTTAATGAAAATGGCGTGTAAAGTTTTTGATTACCGATCGAATCGAAAACAAAAAATACCCAAATTATGCACTCTTGAACAGTACACTTTCATCGTAGACTGTTCATGCCCTCGACAGAAAATGAAAACACAAATAAATCTAGGTAATAACAGATATTATTATTGCACGTGTAACAGGGCCGTATTTAAGATCTGTAGACCCTTAGGCTGAATCTGTGGTGCGGGCCTTGATGCCCTTGATGCCTCTCTAATCAGATTGTTGAGCTTTTTTTTTTAGCTCTTTCGCTTATTCCGCAGACCTTTCTTACTGATTCTAGTGCCCAAACAAATTTTTAATTATTCGAAATTAAAATTTTCAAACAGATTTTTGTGGCGCGGGCCCCTAGGCTGCAGCCTATGTAGCCTGTGCTTAAATACGGCCCTGACGTGTAAGAATTGTACAAAATCACAACAGGATTTGTATGTGTTCAAATGCCGTATACAAGTTGTGTGTGTTGTATAGTTTATGTGGGTGAATGTGAACTGCGCAAATTTGGCAGGTATAAGAAAAAAAAAAGTGTAGATTGCGCTCCGAGCAAAAAGGTCGAAAGGTCGACAGGTATAAGTAATCTGAAATGTAAATTGCGCAAATCTAGGTAGGGTATTACTATTACGGTATTACGATAAATACGGTATTAATTGAAATAGATTTAAAAAGATTAATATTATAAACTTTATTTTTAAAAAATTGTACCAAGTTACTAAACAAGTAGATAAAATTTATAAACTTTACAAAAAAAAATAATTTATTAAAAAAAAATTATTCGGTAACAAAAAAAAGGCACAGTAAAATGAGACTGCTTTGACAAAATCTAACCGCGATATTTATTTGGCGATATTCAGTTGTCGACCACCGTTGTCGACAAACCTTGAACTCGTTTTTAGGTTAGATTCTCGATTGCCTTGGTTGCGTTCGTCAAAACCGACGCTCCGCACCCTCCGCTCCGGTCCCCTCCGCTCCGGACGCTACGCGCCGTTTTGACGAACGCTGACTCGCTAAAAACATCCCCCTAGGTAGCTCCAACTCGCCAAAGGTGCGCCGAAGGTGCCAAAGGTTCACATTCACCCACATAAACTATACAACACACACAACTTGTATACGGCATTTGAACACATACAAATCCTGTTGTGATTTTGTACAATTCTTACACGTCAGGGCCGTATTTAAGCACAGGCTACATAGGCTGCAGCCTAGGGGCCCGCGCCACAAAAATCTGTTTGAGAATTTTAATTTCGAATAATTAAAAATTTGTTTGGGCACTAGAATCAGTAAGAAAGGTCTGCGGAATAAGCGAAAGAGCTAAAAAAAAAGCTCAACAATCTGATTAGAGAGGCATCAAGGCCCGCACCACAGATTCAGCCTAAGGGTCTACAGATCTTAAATACGGCCCTGTTACACGTGCAATAATAATATCTGTTATTACCTAGATTTATTGGGTGAATGTGAACTGCGCAAATTTGGCAGGTATAAGAAAAAAAAAGTGTAAATTGCGCTCCGAATAAAAAGGTCGACAGTAATCTGAAATGTAAATTGCGCAAATCTAGGTACGGTATTACGATAAATACGGTATTAATTGTAATAGATTTAAAAAGATTAATATTATAAACTTTATTTTTAAAAAATTGTACAAAGTTATTAAACAAGTAGATAAAATTTATAAACTTTACAAAAAAAAATAATTTATTAAAAAAAATGATTCGGTAACAAAAAAATCCACAGTAAAATGAGACTGCTTTGACAAAATCTAACCGCGATATTTGTTTGGCGATATTCAGTTGTCGACCGCCGTTGTCGACAAACGTTGAACTCGTTTTTAGGTTAGATTCTCGATTGCCTGACTCGCTAAAAACATCCCCCTAGGTAGCTCCAACTCGCCAAAGGTGCTACTCGAAAGGGGTGAAACTCGTTTTTAATTATAAGCCATTTTTCGTTCGTAAAAATCGTTTTTAAATTTAAATAACCCTAATCAAAAGGACTGGCGCCAGCCCTGTATTATGTCTAATAAAAGACATCATTTGGTAACATTTACGAAAAATGTTCCATTTCTATTAGTATATTTCTATTTAATTTAATTATTCTTAAATTTAAATAACCCTAATAAAAAAAAAACTGGCTCCGGATCTGTATTACATCTAATAAAAAACATGTATAATTAAAGACATAATTTGGTAACATTGACGAAAAATGGACCCATTTCTATTAGTATATTGTTATTTTTTCGATAAAATCGTTTTTAAATTTAAATAACCCTATTCAAAAGGACTGGCGTCGGCCCTGTAGTATGTCTAATAAAGGACATGCCTAATTAATGGCATAATTTAGTAACATTTACAAAAAATGTTCCATTTCTATTAGTATATTTCTATTTAATGTAATTATTTTTAAATTTAAATAACCTTAATCTCCTCTTAACAACATAAGTAGGTATAAGTAGGTGACCTATTGTTAAATGGTTGGGAGCGCAATTTACATTTTGGATTATGTCAACCTTTTTGCTTGGAGCGCAATTCACATACTTTGGAGCGCAATTTACATTACCCCGTGTAGAGTCCGGATAAAAAAGCATAAAAATTTTTAAAAAAAGTGTTTAAAAAAGCATCAAATATTACCAAAAAAAGCATCAATTTAATAAAAAAAAGCATCAATTTAATTAAAAAAAGCATCAATTTAACAAAAAAAATCAATTTAAATAAAAAAAGCACAGATTTTATTCGTCATCAAAAGCATTAATTTCATTTCTAGAACAATTTATTACTAATAATTGTTCCAAATGTTCTTGAGTAAAATTGCTGAAAGACAGAATGAGTTTATTTTTTTCAAAATTATGCATTGTAGGCTGATATAGTAAATTAAAATCCTAAACGTGCTTTGTAGGCTCGAAAATGTCTTATCGTAAGGTATCATAGTTACGTAAAATACAACTTTTGAAAATGAAGCATTAAACATTAAAAGATTAAGTTTGTAAACAAAACAACGAATGAACTTTAAAAAAGCATATAAGCATATTATTATATAAAAAAAAGCGCAAAAGCATAATAATTCAAAAAAAAGCACAAAAAGCATAATAATTCAAAAAAAAGCAAAAAAAGCATATAAAACATGGTGCCAAATGGATCCTTTTTTGATAAATCGCTTAGATTATTTAAAATTTTTGAGCTGCTTCGAATTGTCAGGAAAAGCATTTTAGCTACAAATCCGGACTCTAGTTATGTGTATAGTTGGCTTGAATTTTTTGGAGAGTTTTGTCTCCTTCAGTCGTAAGTCGTTGAATTCCATCCAGCTTCCATCTTTTCTTCGGACGATTCCCGTGAAATGCCCATCGTCTGTCGCTGTGGCACCATCGTTGGATCTTCGTTTGATCGCCAATCGTATATAATTAATCAGGCCTTTTAGCGTATACGGCTTTGCCATGAGAGACATTTTGATTTCTGTCGGATTTCAGTTCGAAATCATTGGTTTTTTCACCAAACTCGTAAACCTCAAATATTAGGAATTGTTCTGAAATAAACGAACGATAGAATAGATAGATTTTTAATTACATGAAAAGTCCGACCATAAAATTAATTGTTGTTGAATTCTCTGACACATTTGCATTCGCTCAATGAAATATTATTACATTTCAGACTTTTCGGACGATTTATTCAGTTAAAAAGAAATTATATGTGTTGTTATTTATTTAACCCATTCGCGGTCAAAATGTTTTTTCAATTTTTTTAACATTTTTCTATTAAGTTTATGTCTTAGAATTACGATAAAATATTTAAAAAAATTTAATTCAGTTTTCAGAGTCACCAATAAAAATAAGTTTTTTTCCATTAATCGAAATTGGTTGTGATTAAGCTAAGTTTATTATGTTATTATAGATAAACTTAAATCGTAGAAATCAAAAATATTTTTTTTCTGAACATCGGTGCAGGTGCAAAAAATCGAGACTAGGGTGGTTCGAGAGTGCATAATTTGTGTATTTTTTTTTCGATTCGGTCCACAATCAACCCGTGGGGGGCTGTCCGTCCGTACCGTCAGCCCCCCACCGGAAATCGTGTTTTCCCGATAAACGAAAAGAGTGCAAAATTTTTCTCTGGCGGTAATCGAAAGTGCATAAAAAGAGCATTATTCTGCATTTTTTACATTTTCCAAATTCGAAGGTGGGGGGGCTAGATGGGCTGAGGTAATGCTGAGGCTGGTCGAGAACATAATACAGCATTGAAAGGAACAGAACGAACGCAACAGGGATAATTTTCGTTGACATAGACAGAGCTTTTGACAAAGTATGACACCAGGGCCTACTTTTCAAATTGACAGAGGCCAATATATCCCCAAAAATAACTCTAATCTTGGCATCGTTCTTGGAGGATTGGAAATTATGCCTAAAAGTTGAGGGCACCCGCTTCACTGTAAAGTGCATCACAGCAGGAGTCCCTCAATAAGGAAGCGTCTTAGCCCTCTTTGTCATGTCACGTACATGCACCATATGCCCACTCCAAGTCAAACAAATTACCCATTCACCAAAATGGAGCTCTATACGGAGATGACACAGTGATGTTCATCAGCGCACGCCGACCCAATCTAATCACAAATTGCCTTCAGCGTCATTTGAACACACTAGAGAAATGGTTCCTTATCTGGCGCATAAAAGTAAACCCCATTTACATTTTTCACACAGTAAGAAGAAGAAAAGGACCTGTCCTCCTACTACAGCACGGCTCAAAATGTTTGGCATCGAAGTCCCCTGGAGCAACACCTCTAAGTACTTGGGGGGTGACTAGACAGCGGACTAAGATGGGGCCTGCATATTAACGAGACGTGTAACAAAGCTAGAGATGCACTTGCAAATCCCCAACCCTTTTTAATTAGGTCGAATAAGCTTAGTATAAATAATAGAATTAGAATTTATTTGGCTCGCGTCAGGCCTATCCTAACGTATAGGCAGCGACTGCTTAGGGTTACGCGGCCAATGCTCACATGAACAAAATTCGCGTAATCGAAAGCATAGCATTAAAACGAGCAATAAAGGCTCCGATGTTCGCCACAAACGCCAGGATTAACGTGGAACCCATCAGGGAGTTTAACCGTCGCATCCTGAATAAATTCTATGACGATCTGGCCGACTCGGAAAACCCTCTAATCTAAGGGATTGGTAACTACCAACTCAGCGATTATAGACGGCACAAGAGTCCCAAATGGATCCTGAATCAACCAGCGTAGAAAAATACCCATTTATGTAAATCTACGATTAAAACAAAAAGAGTGGTAACGCACGACGACAAACTTTTTTGTTGTCACTGATTGGAGTAGGAAAATTCAAGCTCGTGCACCAAACTTCACCCCAGGGTCAAAGGGTAGGGGTCAACGACGCAACTTTGGTAACACGGTGTTGCGGCTCCGCCCCCCCCCAAACTCAGGTAGCCGATCAACCAGAAGAACTCGACTTTGCAATTTGTCAAGTTCGTTTTGACTTGACTGTTTCGACGAGTTGAAAAAATGAATCACTGTCATTTGGCCGATAAATCAAGTGGCCGACAGATTATTTGGCCGACATTTTATTTTTTGGAAAATAAATAAATATTTAAATAAATTATATTGCTTTATTTAAATCATAGTTACTAAAAATACATATACATAATACGAAATATTCAATACAAATCAACGAAATATTTCTAAGATCCATTTGGTTTAAACTGAAATGCCACGAAGGAAGTTGTTTAGAGTTTTGTTGAGGAAATTTACGACAAGTCCTTTGTACCTTTGAACCTGTCCGCCAGTTTGACGTACTTTTTCATGGGAGGACAAAGCAAGACTTAATTCAACATTACCTTGCTCACGTTTGAGTCCATCGATAAATTTCCAAATTGTGGGGTGATTGGTTGCGAGAAGATTACTGAATTTATTATTCCACCTTTCAATGGAATTATTCATTTTAGGAAGATCACCGAGATCACCAAAATTCTTTTGACCCGTATTAATCTAGCTTCTTGGGTAACAATTAATCTTACGTACGATTATTGTGAAGGGGGGGGGGGGGAGAATAAAGTTTCTTATTTTTTCTTATTATGGTATGGAGGAAGTCTATAAGTAGAATACATGAACTCCCTAAGCACATCAAATATTGATATAAATGATTGCCGCGAAATAACTCTCGGCCGAATGACTGTTGGCCAAAGAATGTCGGCCAAATGACTGGAAAAAATAACTTCTCTAACCTACAGAATAGACCTATGTCTTCGCAATGAAGTTTTTAAAATTATTATTTTAATAATTCGGAAGAAAGGCGGTACGTCACTTATTAAAAATATCCCTGAAGCGTTCCAACAAAAAATTACAGACCCAAAATTCTCTTGGTCTTTGGATCAGTTTACCACTTTCAGGTAATTTTTTGACCCAGTTTATCTTACCTCGAAAAAAGAACAAATGGTTGCCAAATCGGTCATTTTCTCTTGCTTTACCTTGCTAGCCTTTGTTATCAAAAATTTAACTTTTACAACTGGTGGCTTTTTATGACGAAAATTCCTGTACTTTTTCAACATTTTAAATCAGTTATCCATCAAGTAATTTACAAAAAATTAAAATAAAGGAAACTTTTTTATATTAACTATAGACCTACATACATAGATATTGCACAGAAAAATTTACAAATGATATACTAATAATAGGACATATGAAATAACGAATAGAAAAAAACTATATAAATTAAAGGAACAAATGGAATTATCAATATACAAAGCTTTTTATAACAATGCAAATATAAAATTTTCATTTTAATTTTGCTCAGAAGGGCCGTCTGTGGTATCTAATATAGCAGCAGTCCCATTATTTGCAGTGTCAAGCTTACACTCCAAAAACATTTTAATACATTCCATGCCATCATAAATAGATACCAATAGCTTCAAATGAGCTATTTGGGTGAGATGTGCAATGTGTTCATTGGAATAATGCCGATAAAAGTTTTGTTTTAAATACAAAAGACCACAAGTAAGCCCTTCAAACAAATCACTTAGGCCAGCACGATCAAGGTTTCGTGTGTGACCCTCAGCAGCGTCGTCGTTCCCATTTTCCTCTTCTTGTGGAATATCACCATCACCTCCCTGTAAATTAATCAAACAGAAAAATTATTATGTTATGTATTAAAAAAATGATTATACTCTTAGGAATTCCAGAGATTTCTAAGGATTCGAGAAATTTTCAAAGGTCTCGAAATATTTCCAAACAAGTTTAGTGTAATTGTCAAATATTTCAATGATTTCCAACAAATTCCAAAGATTTTCTACGAATTCCAAGTATTTCCAAAGAATTCTATATATTTCCATGAAATTCCAGTGATTTCCAAGTAATAATTACTTGAAAATGTTTTGGAATTAAATTCCAAATATTCTCAAAGAATTCTAAGGAATTCCAATGATTTCCAAACAAGATTCAATCTAAAGGATTTCAATGATTTCAAGAAACTTTCAAAGAGTGCACAAAATTTTCGAGATATTTATGAGATTAAAACTATAGTGCTTTATTTCAAAAACCTCAAATTATTAGGATGAAAAATATTTCTTCTTTACGTTGAATAAAATATGGTCTTAAAAATTGGTTGACAGACAGATTTGTCAAATACCACATAAACAAAGGTGCTTAAAAAACAAAGAAAACTAAACTTATGCAAGAGGTCTTCTCCCAAGATATCGCTGACTTCCGTACGCCACTGCCCTGAATAATATTATGAAATCTAAACATTGTTCTAACCGCACTTCTAAGGTCTGCACAAGTAAACTATTGATAACTAATATCATAGCTCCAAATTGATATAAGATGGTGTTATTAAACGTGTAAAAGTGATGTTATACAGGGAATTGTAAATCTTCAAACTACTACCCCAGGTAAATAATAAAATAATTTTAAAGTTAACTGTGAGATAATTATAAATTTTCTTTATTGGTTTCCAGAAGTTATCTCGATTACTAAAACTATGAAAACTTGTTGATGTTATAATGTTGATCATCTACAAATGAGTAAAATTATTATGAAAGCTGTGATGATAAATTGTAACTTCCCTCGAACTACAGATGCGATCAGATATCAAATCCCTAATAATGGTTATGGACGGTATTGTATAAAATAATACAACTGCACACTTTAAGTATATCAAGATGATCCCAAGACTAGTAAGGAAATTCCGTAATAAAGTTTAAGCTGCATTTTGGTATAACCTGTCTGTATTAAAAACAAACAGTATGCAATTACATATAACAGAATAACAGGCAGATCATGAATGTAATATTGACTAAATTCGGACATTATAATATGACTAGATAAGTTATATTTATGAGCAAGTAGAAATGTTTCACGTATATGGACATACTAATCAGTAGAGGTAATACTTCTTTTTGTTATTAATCATATTATTTCTAAATTCATTTTGCATACAACAGTTACTTGTGGATTTAGAAGATGGGATGCCCGAAGAGATCGAAGGGTCCAAGAGTCTGCCGCCACAAGGCCGTATTGGAAAACCATGTACACATGGAAATGGAGTGAGAACTTCGCAACTTGAACATTTTTTATTAACTACTAAGGAAATATTGGAACCCTTGTTATGTTTCAAAAGTGGCTAGCAACATCGTAGATCGAACTAAGATAATTTCAAAACCTGTCAGGTCTTGCATTATGAAATTATTTGGTATGTCATTTTTAATGGTTCAAAATCAGTTATAAAATACGATTATGGTGTATACCGAAATAAACTTTTTTTTAAAGTGAACTTAGCAACTTCTATACTAGCATTACACTCTCGCCGAGACAGAGCGAGAGCGTAAATGGAAGCCCTCACCCCGTCTCGCTGGTCTCATTGTTCCTCGCTAGCTCTCTTTCCGGAGTCGGTTCTTTTAACGTTTAATAATAACACCCCTGGTAGCTTTTCAGGATTTAATTTTTTTTACACCACTAGGCACCAAGGGATCCAAGTTAACACTAAAAGCATTATTTCCACTTGAAGAGTTTTTTTCTTCTAGATTAAAAAGGCAACTATACCATGGTAAACTTTATTTTGTGAGTTTTCGTTGTATCATAGATGAAAATAAACAACTAACATTCAAAACTTGCTTTGACCAAAAAACACGGAGAAACTTTATGAAAATAAAAATTTTTAGCTTTTCTAAGAGTATAAATTTCCATGCTACGAATTATACATAAACCAGAGATGTTAACCTATAACCTAGATGGCTAACTACGAATTCAAAAATGACAATATTGATATGACAATAAAAAATTACAATATTATAAATTTCTTACCGAATTAAAAAAAAATTTACGCGAGTCGCTCCATTTATTGGGATCCGGCGGCATTTTTGATCTGCGAAAAATCACTTAAAATCGTCTAATTAAACAAGAAAATTACATACATTATGACAACGTTATTAGCTTAGAGAGGTTGTTAGCAGCGTTGTTAGTTATGACCGTTATGACGGTTATGACTGTTAAAAGTGTTGCCAACTTAAATTGCTACAGATAATGAAAGCAGGGGGAGGAGTTCGTAAAGGGTGCCAACTTTGATAAGTGTGGGTATTTTAGAGAAGCATTTTCTGATTCTGATATTCACAATCTGATTATAAACTTCATGGTACTACCCATGGTACTAATAATGTATAATAGTACCATGGTACTACCATGATAAACTTCAAATAAAAGTAAAATAATTTTCTAGAAGTTCCTACATAAAATGAATGTTGGTAACATGTACAAATTGAAACCTTTTTCATTCGACAGATAAGAGATAAACTTTCAAATAATAATAATAATATTAAGGAAGGAGGAAGGTCACAAAAATCTGGTAAATAATGTAAATTAATATTGCATAAGAAATACTTTCCGTTAAATCAGCATTTCTCAACCTGTGGGGCGCGCCCCTTTTAGGGGAGCATGATAATTTTAATCAGGGGGGCAAGCATATCGAATAAAAGAGAAAGTATTTAATTTACTGAAAGAAAACCAAAATAAAAAACATTTTGGTTTATTAAAAAATAAAATCCAAAAAAATATTTGAGAGGACTCCAAATTTTTATGTTTGAAAATAAACTTGTTTCACTAGATGCGTTCCGAAAGGCACTGCGTACAATGCAGTATGAAGGGCGGGTATCCAGTCATTTGGCCGAATTTTTTTGGCCGACAATCATTTGGCCGACAGTTTTTGGCCGACACTCATTTGGCCGACATTTTATTTTTTGGAAAATAAATAAATATTTAAATAAATTTTTTTAATTTCACAATCATTTTATATTAATTTCGTTTATAATATATTAAAGTAAAAAGTGAAATTAAAAAATGTATTTAAATATTTATTTATTTTCCAAAAATTAAAATGTCGGCCAAATGAGTGTCGGCCAAAAACTGGTCGGCCAAATAATCTGTCGGCTAAATGATGTGTCGGCCAAATGATTTATCGGCCAATAGAATTCGGCCAAATGACAGTGATTCGAAGGGCGGTAGCACCAAAATTCCCACCCAGTATATTTCGCGTATTTGTTTTTTTGAGAATTTGTTTCGTGAGTTTTTGTATATCTTTAAACGCGATGAAATTGAATACATGAATTACAGTATTGAAAAATACTGAAAGGTTGAGATCATTTGTGAATATGATTAATAATTCATAACTAATTTTGCATTACATATTTGTTGGCTTGACAATGCCTGAGTAATTCTTCAAATTGTGAAAGATTTGTGAGGAAAATTGAATTGAATTTTACATTAGTGTTGAAAAAACGTAGAAGCTTACATTTGAAAAATTTAGTTCAACTTATAGGTTCATTACGAACAGCAGTGCTTTAATATTTTACCCACGTCAAGCCAGCACCCCCACCTTCTCAAAAATTAGAAATATTTATACTATAATTATGGACTAATTTTGGACAGCATTCGCGAATTTTGGACTACAACGGTTTGGCAATAAAAGATAAATCTTTGGTGGGGGTGCTGAGTTGACGTCAAGCTAGCACCCCCCACCTCGAAAAAATTACATTTTTAAAAAATTAATTTGTATGCTTTGATTAATTCATGTTGTCTACACAAATGATAACTTTGCTATATTTTTACCGAATATCTTTACATAAAACGGCAAAAAAATGAAAATTCGTGAATTGCAAACGTAAATGATCAAGCAAAAAAAATTTTTTAAGCCACATTTCCTGTGTATTTTCAAAAATAGTGAATATTTTGAAAATCTGTTTATATGGGTTTAACCGGTATAAAAGAAAAGTTAAAGTAGCTAGAAAAGAAAATTTTTTTAAATATTATGTGAGAAGTTACAATCATAAAACCAAAATTGGGGTATGTAAAATACCCCACGTGGTAATCTAAAGGTTAATTGAACCGATCATTTATGCAACCTATACAAATTCTTTACTGATACAGTTTTGGCATGCAATGCGTAATTGGACCAAAACTAATTTGTCAATAAGGTACTTCAGGATGACGAACTGAATCGAAACATCTCTATAATTATTAATATCACTACGATTGCCTTTTCTATGAATTGAAGTTATAAAACTCTTCTTCCAAAATTTATGAAAATATTTACTCGACAAAAATAAGGTAAATTTTTTTTCTCAAAAAATTAGCGAGGTTGACAATGAAGTCACTAAAGGTAAAAGTGTTAATGCCAAAAAAAAGCATTGTTCACGTTAGCAGAATTTTAGCGTATTATGAACCGTGGATTCCCGAAAAAAGTGTTTAAGACATTCCAATTTTAAACATTAATTCTTTTTTTTTAAACTGTATCAGTAAGTACCAGTATGGCGTTATGCCAGGTCAATCAACTACTATCAAGTCGTTATCGCTTGTGACATATGCTATTCATTCCTTCGAGAAAAAAATTACAATTGATGTGGTTTACACTAGCTGCCCAAAAGCATTTGATATGGTTTCCCATACACAGCCTTTATATCAAAAATTTCAATTTGGTCCAATGGTTGTTAAATAAATCAAGTTAACTGTGTAACAGAATTCCAGTCAAAATTCTGGTGTAGTCAGGTTGTGCCACAAGTTTCTCGTTGTGGTTCAATATTGTTTTTTATGTTTATACATAATGATTAATGACATCGAAAAATTTTCGTTTTCTAATGCATCTTTTTATTATTGGCAATAATTAAAAGATTTTTTATGCTATCAATTCAAAAAATGATTGTTTATTGTAAAAGCTGACCTGTACTAGTGTTCGTGCCAAATAGAAATAGAACCGTCAATCATAATAGTTGGTAACGTTATTTTTAAAAGGTGAGATAGGTATTTCTCTGAATGCATACATAAGTAAGCGAGAGAGTTGCATTTCCGCTTAAAATACCAGGGTGCGAAGTATACAAAGAACCACCCATAAAGTCAACCGGTTCGTTAGTCGTGAATATGTGATACATACTATATGTTTTAAATTCATAAGGTCAATTGTTTTCAAAAAATGACACAATATGCAATGTTTACAACATCATTGGCGTAGTAAAATTTATAACAATCTAACAAACTATAACTAACTAACAAACGGTAACAAATAACAAATGTGAAACAATTTTTACGACTTGTAGATTTGAAAGAAAATGCAAAACTAAAACAATTTTAAATTAACATATTATGTATTGCAAGAAAACTATGGTGCACTACTGAAAGATTTCGCGTTCTTTAACTGGTTGGAGATATCTTGAGGGTGTGGCTCGCGATGATTGACGGTTCTATTTCTATTTGGCACGTACTCTAGTGCTTGGTAATCTTATTTGGAAAGATTAGAAATTTTTATGAGTTTGGGTATCCTATCGACGAAAATTTACTGAAATGGGACTGTGAGATACATAATCTCAAGTTATATTGCGAATATACGTCAAACGAAGTATTTTTATATATTTTTTTACATTTACATTTTACCGATATATATATATTTAGCGAATTTTTACAATATATTTAATCGTATTTCGCACCCTTCGCGCCAAGCTTTTCGGTTCTCCCAGCCACCTTCTGCGAGTCCTCGGGAGTTCATCGCGTTTTGGACATCCTTCTGCCAGGTTAGTTTTGGTCTTCCTCTTCTTCTTCTTGCTGGGGGTTCCCATTCCCAAATTCTTTTTGGCCATCAGTAGTATTCCATTCTTTGCAGGTGGCCGTACCACATCAGTCGCTTCTTATCTATGGTGTCTATTATTGTTTTATCAACACCCATTCTTTTACGTATTTCTACGTTTCTTACATGTTCTAGCCTAGATACACCACAAGAGCGTCTCCAGTAGTCCATTTCCAGAGCTTTTAAACGTCCTGTATTTCTTTTTGTTAATTCCCATACTTCTGCTCCATACGTGCATATGTTCTCCACTATTGCCGAATAGATCATGCTTTTGGTTTTCTTCGTGACGTGTTTATTCCAAAGGACTGAATTTAGCTGGCGTATGGCTCGCTTTCCTTGAATAATTTTGTTATTAATGTCTGGTTCGCTGCTTCCTCTGTTGGAGAGAGTTACCCCCAAGTACTTGAAATATTCGCAACTCCCGATCACTTCTGATTCCAGTATCAGATCTTGCCCAGGTTATTTATTTACCGATACATCAAAATATTATATTTCGCTCTTGTCAGGTTAAAATTGTAATATACTTCATGTGTTTGGATTCCTCACAATCAAACACATTTTAAAATTTGAGAAGATACAACATATAAATTCTTCAAGTACTATTTTTATAAAATAAGATTGTCATTGGAAGAATTCTTTGATTCACCATACTATGCAAGAGACAAGAGAGTACAAGAGATATGCTGTGGACATGCGCTTCGTGCCCACGCTATTAAACAATCAAGTTGATTGCGAATTTTTGCCAAATCCTTTCTTGAACCAAGTATTTTTGTAAATTTGTTTAAAAAATATTGCGATGACCTTGGGTTATGTATGTTAATCATTACGAGTTAATTATGGAGTGGATCGACGAATGAGTTTACGAAACTCATTATTGTAGGTGAATTTGGGTGATTTACAGATATACATATAACGGTAAAATTCTATTAAAATTACGATTTTACAAATCTAGGGCTTTTTGTTGCAAGAAGTTTTTGCAAGTCGACGACATGAAAAAGAGATTTATTATAAGAAAAATGGTTTAAAACATCTTAATTTGTATATAATATGTATAAAATACGTAACAAATACATTTTTATCAAAAATCTTCAAAAATTTGTAATTAAATAATATATCTTTAAAAAAAAAATTTAAGTTGGTAGCAATAATAATCAGCCTACTTGATTCTAAAACAAAACAAAATTCGCTCAATTCGCCATTTTAGCAGCATAAACGCCGCGGTATGTACGTTTTTTGTGAGCTCTCTAAATTTGCTAATTTATTGTTCTTTTGATTTCAGATTGTTATTACTTATTATACTTATATATAATGGACCCCAAGAATTTACCAAGTCCCCCTGATACAACAGAACCACTATTAAAAGATAGTGAAGTAATTAATCCAAGCAACACAACTCAACAAGATACCGGTAAGTTATGAAAACTAATAGAAAATTCGGAAAATTCTTTAACATATAGTTGACAAAAAAAATCATAACATTTATTTATATTACTTAAATAATTGATTCCTCTGTTCCTATCCTCGTTATCAAAAATTAAAATACCATTGCCGTGAAATTCTAACCGAGTAATTTTAAGCTTACTTAATTTTTTTAAAAATGCAAAACCATTTAACGAGTCAATTTACCTCCAACGAGGTGTTCTTCGGTGACCAAAAAATAGCTTCCATAAGCCCATGTATTTTAGAAATCTCCCTTTTAAAAAATTTCCATTTTAAAATATAACAAATGATTCCGAGCTATAAACCTAACAGGGTTTTGAAGCAGATACAACTGCTTTTATTACCACCGTTTAATAGCAATGTGACTAACCAATTTATATAAATAAATTATATTCAAAATCGTTTCATGGTAATAGAAATTGTTGCGAAAAACAAATGGGCAATCTCGGAAAAGATGGCATGGTCAAGAGTGACATAACATGAATCAAATTCAATACGTGCAGATGATGATGAAAGGGTGTATTATATATTCAGCCAATGGAATCAGTTTCTACTAATATTCTATAATAAAAACTCATTTTTGACTCTCGACTTTTAAAGAAATTTTATTTTATTCTAATTTTATTTACCTAGATGTTCAATATACAGAAACAGATAGTGTTCCATTGCCATCTAGACAACCTACGAAGAAATTTCAATATAAAGAATTTTCTAATGAATTTTGTCTTCCAACGCTCAACTTTGATTCCGACACATCTGATGATTTACCATATTCAACACACACAACCATCGAGCATTCTTCGATATTAGATGAAAACCATGAGGAAGATATTAAATGTTGCAATAATTTGCATAAGCGATACCATACTCTATACAGTTGCAATTTAGAAGAAATTTCCAATCCACTAGAAAATAGTTTAAAAAGCAAAAATATTAAACCTCAAGCAAGAAAAGAAGATAAACTTGATAGGCTAGACGAGATTCTGGCTAAACAAATGTGTATTAACGAAAAATCTGCAGAAGACTACTGTTAACTTCAACAAGATCTGGATGTTCCAACAACTCATGGTGATTGGAGACGAAATCTATTGGGTATAATTATTTTTTTAAACCTTTCTACAAGTCGTCCTTTAATTTGTACAATTATTAATTATAATAACAAAATTTAATGATAGTATTGTACTCGAAAACTGCATTTACTACTTTAAAATTAACGTAATACAGCACAATTTGTTTGATTAAATTTGTTAATTAATTGTTTGTAGATTTTCAAGTGGTAATGTAACTTAAATGCAATTTATAACTTGATTCTAAAAGTAACTTATTCAATAATTAAAAATCTAACTATCATACATTCGGGTGATTTAGTTTTATGTATTTAAATGTTCCTTATCACACTAAGTTTAAGAGTGAAAAACTTTTGCTTGGAAAATCGCTGTTTAATTTCACAAAAAATGTGTGCTTAATGAGTCTAGTGTCCAAAGTACTGCTACTTTTTTAGTTCCGAGTTTCTTTTTGCATTTCTAACTTGTATTTCATTTTCTTTTCAGATATTGAAAAGGAACAAAACAACATAGTAGAAACAATTACTAATACTTCAGAACAATATGAGGATGATCTAGAAGAAGACAATATAAGCGATTTTGAAGAAGCAGAAATAGATGAAAATTACTTAGAAGAACAAGAAGCGCTGTTAAACTCATACAAAGATCAACTTCGAAATAAACGTGAGGTTGAGCAAAATAGTCATACTTTTTATGAACGACCACCTAGTAGGCGAGGTGAAAGACCACCTGGCAGAAGAGGAGAGAGACCTTGTGATATCAAAATCGAACGACCTTCTTCTGCAGGAAAACTAGAATCCAATTCGTGCCATAATCGATATAGAATGCTAAATACTCCTATGAGAATCGGTTCAGCTATGACGAGCCAATCTTGCAACAATTCCAATTCACAGTCCCAATTGTTTCGTAAAAACAGTGACATTGTTTGTAGTACATACTACAAGAAAAAAACTGAAACTTCAGAATATTGCAGTACTTTGAATACTGTTCAAAAGTTTTTCGAAACAAGATTAGATATAACCAACAACATCAATTCCAAATACTGCACCAGAAAACCCACCAGCGTAACAAGTATGTCTGACAATTTACCAATGCACTATACCATTGAAGAAATGCAATATTTAGGACAAGGTAAGTTTTTAAACCACTCGCCTACAGGTTATATGTTATTTTTGTAATTTTCAGAACCAGAAACCTGTGATGACATTTCATATCCAAGCACTTCATTAAGTAATACCATTGTTGAAGAATCATTTCCAAATAAACTACCAGAGGAAAATAAACCCGAAGACGATTTTTAAAATTTAAAAACAAATAAAATTTTATATATTTATATAAAAAGCCACTTTTTATATTTCTATATTCAGATATTCCCGTGTTTATATTGCTAATATAAAAATACAAAATGCATCTTGTTTTATTTAAGAATAAGTTTTTTATTTGAATGATTTTTCTTTGATTTTTATATCAAAACAATTCCGATTTTGCAAAAGGCAGTATGGGCCAACTCAAGAAATGGTTTCACAATCATGTTTGCAACTTAGCGAGAAAAAAATTTAGACGTAATAACCCTGGTGGGCACACCATCACCCCAGACTACGAATAAGTATTAATACTCGCAACATGTCTCAATCCGTAAATTACTTAGTTTATTCAAATCACATCTCTAAATTCTCATTTTGTAAATCAAAATCAAAGTGAAATATTGGGCAGTAAACGACAATATTATCAGTAAATGGAAGTATCTCAAAGTAAACTAAATGGTACTAACAGGCAATTTATGTAGTATTTAGTAGAAGAATTCCTTTAACCTTTCGACTGGCGCAATGCATTTACCAGATTAAGAAACTACTGGGAATGAAAATAAGAGAAAAAAATTTAATCCGATGTTGGGAGGCTATGTTTGGGAACATGACCATTAAGGTTTAACGTGAATACACATTAATATCGTGGGACACCAAATTGTACGTTTGATTTAACTTTTGGCCCTTTCGCCCTTTTAGTATCATATCAACGTCTAATTGACTTATCAGATAAAAGAATTATTTGTCTCTCGTGAGGCCACATGATGGGACTGAAAGCCATCTACAACTGGAATGGCTCATAGATTGACGTATAGCAAATCTTAACCTTCCTGGTAAGGTAAGTGGAGTACGGTTCAATTGAAATCCTAGTTTTTCCGTTCTTCACGGAAAATTGTTCCATTAATCCAAGGATTAATCCAAGTTTTATTAAAACTGGCATGGTCTCAAATAGGCTGGTTTAAATTTTGTGTTGCCAGATTGCGCATTGTAACATTTTGGTTTTCTTAGAGCATTGGTTATCTCTAGTTCTTCAAGGAGATCAAGAACCTTTCCTCTTTTATTCTCGCTGCAGAGAATTTTTGCATCTTTAATGTCCATAGTATGGCCATTAAATTTCATGTGATGGCCGAATTGCGAGCTTCCGGGTCTATTCAAGTGTTCTTTCACCCTGACTTTTTGGTGGGGATGATGTCTTTGTTGTTGGTCAGCAGACTTCCTAGCGTCCTCTGGGGTTTGAAGAATAAATTGATGTCAAGGTTCCTCTTCAGCGCTATGGCTATTCTTCCCATGGCTGGGCCAATATATGGTAACCCATAGTATCTCTTGATGTTGTCGTCTGTTGCTTTCGGGTCTGTCGGTGCTTTTGGTTTGGGCTCTATGATGTGCTGGATTGTCCTTTTGTTAAATCCGTTAGCAAATGCTAAATGAACAATCACGTCTAGTTCCTTTTTCCTTTGTTCCGGAGTCAGGGGCAGGATCTTAGCTCTATCAACGTATACCTTGAACGCGGCCATTTTTTGATTCATTGGGTGATTGGAATCTTTTTAGATCAGAGCATCGCACAGTGGGTCAGACGCTCGGAAAAGTGGCCAAAAATACATTTTTGTCAACTTAACAGTATTGCCACAAAATTTAGTATATCTTTAGAGAAAACATCAGTGCACCTTTTTCTCGAATCTCAAGTGAATTGAAAAATATTTCTGCTTGTTAGAGCGATGCAAAAATCACCTTCTATTAATCGCTGATTTGAGTAGCATTTCGCTCCATGCAACACCAAGTTTTGACGACTTATTGTCCAGATTTCAGCTTCGAGTTTAAATTGGTATTTAATAGAAAAGTTGTCTTGAAGTATGTACTTTCGAATAAAAAAATTTTTAGACAATACAATGGTGCAATAATTAAATACATTATTTCATTCCGGGAGCTGCTCAATAGAAAATCTCAAATAATTCTCCAACTTTGTGTGGACTTATAAACAATTTCCCGTTTTGAAAAAATACGCAAAAAATACATTAGACATTTCTCAAACAAACTATGTAAAAATTGTTTGTGCATTCAAGTGCGTTTTTAAATAATTCGCGATTTTGAACAACGCGACGGCGACGCGCTACGTGTCGCATAATTATGATTATATTCAACGCATTAAAATACAATCACTGTCGAAGTGTGGAACGGTATTTGGAAAATGTGGAGTGACGATTTATATATTATTTAATTGTTTCCGTTGAAAGTAAAAGGATTCAACATCACTAATAAATCATGCATTGATCACGCATCCGACAAGTGACCAACAGAAGGGTTGTTTACGTCCCGGGCTCGTGAGAAAGTTTACATTAGGAGTAATAAATTTTAACTAAAATTTATGTATCCAGCTTTGTTGTTATACCTAGTACGTATTGAATTGTATTTACATAAACAAGTATATTTATTTTTTAAATAACAAAATATTCGTAACAACTTTTTGAGTTATTCCTTCTTCAGTTTTTGGTGTGTTAAGATCGTTTGAATTTTGTGTGTTTTTTGTAATTCGTTAGTTGCTTTGTTTTCAAGTGTGAGAAAAAATCAGTTCTCTTTAGAACTAAATTTGTTCAGTTCCTAGAAATATTCAGGTACGTAAATAACAAAGAAGTAATGAAAATATGAATTGAGATAATAAATAATTAACCCTTTGAGGACAAGTGGTTAGCTGAAGTAACCACATTTGTACGGTTTGGTGAAGTAACCGTACTGTTTAATGTATTTTAAAAAATGTTAATTCCGTCCTCAAAGGGTTAAAGTGGCAAAATTTAGAAAATAGCTTTAATTTAACATGCATTTTATTTATTTCTTTCTCCATTTTATGTAGTAAGTACTGAAAGTTTTAGATTGCTTCATTTTTAAGAAGCATTTTACTTTTGCCAATTTATGTACTACTTACTAATTGTAGTCTTTGCAGATATCAATCAAGATGTTGACCAGGCGGCAACTCTTTGATGTTTTACAAGAAAAAGTTGGTGAAAAACATGTGTGCCAAAAAGCACAGTTATATAATTATTTGTTAAAGCATTTCAAGCTACAAGATGCAACGGCGATATCACGTCTAAAATGGAAGAACACACGGTTTTGTTACAAACTTTATTCAAAATTAGATTCATGTGCAAGAAAAGTAGATAGGTTTTTAGAAAAACATGCTGATTGGCTTAGTCAACCTTTTGAGTTTGAAATCGAGGACGACCCACAGCCAGGAACATCCACAGGAACATCCTATTCTGGTTGTGGAACTCGTGGACGTCCGAAAGTACCATTTACTGACAGTAGTTCGAGGAGCAAGAGAAGGAAAGATGAAAATTTGGCAAAAACCTTTGAAGCTGAAGAGCTCAGTTCAGCTGCAAGCAAAAGCCTTAAACAAGAGGGAAGAGATTCTGCTGCAAAAGTGGTTTCAGAAGCGGTTTTAACTACTCCATCCTCCATCTAGAGCAGATAAAATGCGGAAAGCTTGGGAAATAAGCCAGAAATCTAAGCGACCTGTTTCATTCACACCTGATGAAGCGCTTTCAATAATGATAGAGGCGAAAAACACCAAACACCAATATATGGTCCATCGGCTAGCCGCAAAGAAAAATAATGCTGACATTTATCCTTCCTACCAAAAAATTCGAGATGCTAAATCCCGTTGCTATCCCCAAAAGGAGGCTAAAATTGTAACCGAAACTTCAGCCGAAATTCGGTTACAGGCCCTGCTGGACCATACAGCAACACGTATAGTGGAAATGCAAAAGGAGGTTATATTGAGCCTATCTGCAAATGATTTAGTGCTTTCAATTAAATGGGGTTGCGATGGAAGTACAGGGCACTCCCAGTACAAACAACTATTTTCGGAGTCTGGTCTTGGGGACGGAGATCTATTTTTAACATCGCTTGTTCCACTCCAACTATATGTTGACAATCCCGAAGGAAAAAAAAATAATATGACAAAACCAAAGGCCTTCTTCTACTAGATTATGCAGACCAATTAGGTTCCAATTCAAAAATGAATCTGCAGAATTAATTCAAAACGAAGCAGATTATGTAGAGAGGCAAATTGGACAACTTATACCTACACAATGTCAAGTTGATGGTCAAGAGGTTTCCATTTCATATGTTTGTGTAACGACTATGATTAATGGGAAGGTATGTAATGCAATTACAAAAATGAAGTCAGCACAAACATGCTATCTCTGTAAAGCAACACCAAACGAAATGAACAAAATTGACATGCTTCTTAAAAAGCCAGTAGATGAAAATGCTGTAAAATTTCGTTTATCATCGCTGCATGCATGGATAAGGTTCTTTGAATGCCTTCTCCATATTTCCTATCGACTGGACTTAAAAACTTGGCAAGTTCGTGGGATACAGAAGCAGGCTATTTTAAAAGCAAGGAAAAAAGAAATTCAGAAAGAGTTTAGAGAAAAAACCGGGTTGCTGGTAGACATACCAAAAAGTGGCGGCAGTGGAACCACCAATGACGGGAACACAGCCAGAAGATTTTTTAATAATACCGCCTTATCTGCATCTATAACAGGAATAGATGAATCATTAATTAAAAGATTTGGGGTGATACTACGTACACTATCCTGCGGATTTGCCGTAAATGTTGAAGCTTTTCGCGACTATGCCATAGAAACTGCTCGATTGTACGTGGCAAAGTACAATTGGTATTTCATGCCAGTCTCCGTTCACAAAATACTTATGCATGGCCCAATAATAATTATTCAGGAGGCAATACTACCAATTGGGCAACTATCGGAAGATGCACAGGAATCTCGAAACAAAGATTTAAAAAAATTTAGAGAACTGCATACTCGAAAAATTTCTAGAGTAGCCGGAAACCAAGATTTGTTGAATAGATTACTTATTACGTCGGACCCACTAATTTCTTCCTTGACACAATTGCCGTCAAAAAAGAGTTCGTCTATACCGCCAGAAGTATTATGTTTACTGGAGGAACCAGAACCACCACAAGAACCAACTACATCGAGCGACACGGAATTGGAAACTTCTTCATTTGACGAGGGGAGCGATGATGAAGACTTCGCTTCGTTTGCTTAAAGTGTGATTTTTTTCGTACTATATTGCAATTTATGTATATAATGTAGGTATTACTTATTAAAACATGTTTTATACATTAAACTTAATTTTTTCAATTTGAATGAAAACGTCTGTGATTTAGGTACAAGTGATAGCGTAGAAGTGATAAAAATCATTATTTAGACTAAAAATATCCTCTAAAAAGCACCCTGCAATTCAATCTTTTTAAAATAAATTAAAATTCAAACTTGCAATAACTTTATCAAAAACCATCCCTTAGAACACAGAGCACACCCATGGGGTCTCAATTTTGTTTTTACTGTTACTGTATTGCATCAATGTTGTTTAACATAATTAATGCGAAAGAAAATATTTTTTGCTGGCCGTATACAAAAACCACCCTCTAAAATCAACCCTCTTTAGTTTTTATTTTATTTATTAATTTTTCTGTATTATGTGAGCCAACTTTAAGTCATTAAAATTAAAATCATATTTTAATATCCACTCGTATAAAAAACACCCCTCTAAATCATCCCTGTTAATTTAAAATTTTTTAATTAATTTTCCCGTGTTATTTAAGCTAGTTTTAAGTCATTAAAATCAAAATCTGATTTTTGGCCACTTTTTCGTGTTTTCGACCCACTGTGCATCGGTTTGTGTCGGTTTCCTATAAATATCGAATGTCACATGTTGTTTCTGGTGAGAGTGATATCCAGGAAATTAAGTGAATTTTCTTTCTCAACTTCGATGGTAAACTGTATGTGGCTGTTAGCTTTGTTTAGAAACCTCATAAATTCGGTGGCTTCATCTTTGGTGTCGTCAAAAAATATGATGCAGTCGTCAACGTATCTTCTCCACAACAAGATCTTATGGAGGAAAGGGTTGATCGTGTTCATTACAAGCTTCTTTTCGTATCGGCTCATGTAAAATTCGGCCAACAACTATGACAGTGGTGACACTATGGCAAGGCCCTCAGACTGGGAATATATTCTATTATTGAAGCTAAAAAAGTTTTGCTCCAAGCAGCATCGCAACAGAGAAACAATTCGTGAACATATTTTTCACGTCTAGAGATAGAATAATGAAGTTTCTTCCCATTTGCCTTCCTTGTATGTCTCGCACTAGTCGTTGTGTGTCTTTGCTCTTCCTTTAGAATTGTTATGCAACCATTTCTAATTTCTTCTCTTTTAATGTCATCTATTTTCACTGTTTCGATGATCGCGTCTGCATGTACCGCCAGTATTTGTAGGTTCTCCAACTTTTTTTCCTTCTCATGTGTTCACCTTTTTGTTTCTTCCTCCTTAAGACGTTGAATTTAAGGTCAATGGTTCTCTTTTTCTCACCAACCAATGCAATGCTCGTGTAAGTCATGACATGATTGTTCATCTGTAAGGTCATTGCCTAGTATATCAATCTCAACCTTCTATCTATTCCTGCAATCATACTGTAATGTTTCTTCCTTTCCGTGGTCAATATCTTTCTACTGATGTAATCCTGTAACGTAGTCTGAACCTTCTTTGAGACTTTGACCAACGCGAAGTTAGGTGTAATATTTTTTGTCAGGCATCTGGTTATGAAAATGATATCTTCATGATATCTTGATATGATAATGATAATGATGCTTTTTTAGCTAGCCTTTTTTGTAGTTTGCCTTGATGATGGAAATCTCCCGAAACTAGTCGGCAATAAGTATTAATAAAAAACACACTATAATAGTGCACCATAGTTTTGTTTTTACTAAATGAAAGTGTTCCACCAACCCCTAATACGACTTACATATGATACTGCGGAATACTACTGTTTACTGCTGATACTACACAGAAAGAAAAGATTAGCGATTTCAACTAAACATTAGTTGAAATCATCTAAAGAAATTCATTGAATTTTAGCCTGTTAATTAGATTAAACAATTCATTTAATTTGAATTACATGATTTTAACATTTAAAGAATTAATGAATCATAGTGACAATTAGAAGAATTGTTGAATTTGTTTTAATGGTTTGATGACTAAATGTAAATGTTTTATTTAATTGTATTATAAAAATGCTTAAATGATTAATTGAATTGACTAATGAAATTTGACATTTTATTCAATTGTTTTAGATGATATATTTAAAAGTATAATTGAAATAATGAAAAATATTAGTTGTTTTCTTTATTCGTATTAAATGTTATGGACAATTACTTTAGACGATTTATTCACTTATATTTAAATAATTCCATTAAAGCTTGTGTATGCTTTATTTAATTAAAATGGTTGATTTTACTATTTTAAGTAAATCATTCTTTCGTACCATATATATACAAGGTGATACATAATAAATTAAAACAATTGCATATTTGGCTTTGTAATTCACATTTTAATTTGGTTTAAAAAAAATTACAATAATACATACATCAAGTATAGATAATAAACATAAACTTAAGCTATATAAATATGATAGATACAATAAACTGCACATAATATACTACATCAAATATACAAAATAATAGATACATAATATAAATACTTATTATAAAATAAAAAAAAAAAAAAGTGCTTAAGAAAAAAAGTGGTTAAGAATGTGTTCTCCTGTACATATTCATTTTTAAAATTAAATATTTTTTCAGGCATATTCAGTATCAGATATAAATAAAAATTAAAATAAATTTTTAAAAAATTATTTACTTCTTTTTAAATCTATTTTAACTTAAAATAAAAATAAATAACTTGTATTAAGGGGTTACATGGGTTTACTCGACGAAAAGACGGCCTATTTTTAACAATGCTTTTTCCATATAAAGATTAAAATATTTTATAAAATTAAAACTTCAAAATAACTAGTTAATTAAAACCAATAAAATATAATAATTATATTTTTAAGTTCTCAGCGCAGGTGCTTAAGTTTTAATTTTATTAATTTTTATAAGTTAAGAATTTACACATTAAAACATAGGTACACATTTGACATAGAATTTCTGAAATTTTCGTAGAAAAATATTTAAAATGAAGCCATTGCGACGCAATTTCCGGTGACCCTTCGGAAAAATGGTGGGTCCGCGTTGACACAGAACTCATGATAGGATCATATGAAGAAAAAAAAAGTTTTTTAGTTAAGAGCATAAACTAGAACTTGGACGAAGGGATAAAAGTGAAAATTGGATTTTTGGTTAATCTTTTTACAAAAAATGCAAATTTTGGTGAAATTTGCTCTACCTTTTTCCTTAAATAGTTGTAGTCCTTCTGTCCTTCTGAATTGTATCTCGAAGACCTGTGTAAAATTTCATCCAAATCGGTTCAGTAGTTCTTGAGAAATCTTGACAACCGACTATGAAAACACAGTTTCCAAAAAAAAGTTTAAAGTTTTGAGTGACGCAATCAAACTGGAAAATAAAATTTGTTTTTTAACTTACATGGAATAGTCGATTCCAGGGCCATAAAGTAAAGAATCCACTGCAGCTGCAATGTCAATTAATAAGACAATAAAGGAAATTCTATTTTTTGAAGCCGTAAACCCTTAAAATATTATTAAATTTACCAAATTTTGTTGATTCTTGGTACTATTTTCATCATTTAGTTTTGAAGTTAATCCAGAGCTAAAGGGTGAAGGCGTCCTGGAAATTTTGTTAAGACAGTCTCGCACTTGAGTATTTTTAACCGCAGATACGTATTATCAGCCAGAGGAGGTGGATATCCCTGTAAACGTGTAAATGTTTATTTTGATATACACAATAAAAATATATTACTGTAAATAATAAATGACTTACCTTTTCTTGCCTCCACTCAAATAATTTTTGTCGAAATTTCACCCGTAAAGAAAAATGTTCAATTGGTATCAGAACACAAATATCTTCTAAAGTTAAATACTTGAGAGTTTCGTTATCAACTGTTCTTTCTAAAAATGTTTCAAACTAATCACACTTTATCAATTAAAATTTTTTATTTTAAATACCGTTAAAAATCGGAATTAATTCTTCCAAGCTCCACAAATTTAATAACTGCTCTACTATACAGATTCGTCGGTATTAATATTATAATACAAAATTTTATTATTTTCCATGTTTAAAACGAGCACCACATAAAAGTAAACTAATTAGCACGTTTAAGATGGATGAAAAAATGAATAAACAATGCAGGTACAGGATGCAGGGCGATGATAGTAATGTGCAATATTGCATTTAGTTATAAACATTCAATGATTAGCTGTTTTACCGAATGTAATTGTTTGATTTATTTAATAAAGATATAATGAGTTATCCAAACAATAAATGAATTAATGAAATTTTTATTAAAAGTATTCAATTCAATTAAATGAATTTACGAATGATGTATGTATCAAAGTCATTAAATCTTTAAATGTATTACCTAAAGAATTAATTAAAACATTTACTTTTATTCAATAATTCATTGAAAACAAATCTTTCAAAATTAGAAAGAATTATTAAATGAATGAAAGATTATGATTTAATGAAATGGTTACTTTTTGTAAGCAATTTAACAAAAGTTTAAATGATTCGACTAACAGAAATCATTTATTTTAAATTAGATATTTTTACTAAACTGATAATTTGAAACAGTGAAATATTGTAATAGAATTATATAAACTTTAAATGAATTATATAATTTCAACTCATTTAATTTAGATTAGATGAAAACTCGAATTTATTTCTTTCTGTGTACCTAATACTGCCACTGACGCCCCCTAAATACCGGATTCTTCCAGTTATTGCTGCTACTGCCACTTACTGCTAATATTGTCCAACACTGCTATTTACTGCCGTTACTACCTGATACGCGGAAAGTAATATTGGATTGTGACAGCAGTAAATGACATTGTTAGGTCAAGATCGGGTAGTATAACCGTCAGTATTAGCAGTAGATGGAAGAACCAGCCAGTAAGCGGTAGTGTTATGCAATAAGCAACAGTATTTCATTAAATACTACCCAATATCGGTACAGTGTACATACTCAAACCCAGTAATTCGCTCCCCAGCTGATACTCAAGTACCTAGTTTGAGTCCGAGAATAATCTAACTCACATTCTTTCTAACACCTTTCTGCGTCTGAATGCACGTAGAAATAGCGGTCCCTCTGGTACGTTACGTCAAAGAAGAATAAAAACCACCTTCATTGATTGTGATGAGACTTCGACCTGGGTAACCTAACCCAGAGGCCACCAAACTGCTTTGGTTGTAGCTGACATTTGTGAGATGCAAATCACGAAGTGTTCAAGTGCAAACGTCCGGTAAATATTGACAGGATGTGGATTTATACAGCATTTGCTTGGATTTGATCACTAGTTGTTATTGGTTTGCAATGCCTGTTTGTTGGTATTTCAAACCGAGTGGAGTTGTGGCCATCTAAAAGCTGCGGTTACACCTGCCATTGTCCACGTATGAGGTCAAATAAGCAGCAAGTCAAAACAGGTTCGATTGGATTGTCCTCTCTTATAAATAAAAATAAATTAAAAACAAGTTTATAAAAAAAAAACTTTATATTATGAAGACCAATGAAAATACATTCTTCTATGTGTGCTCTTGCTTGGAAATGGTTAGAGTACCTATAAGTTTTTTGTAACATAATTTTCTTTTCAAACTTTAAAGCTTTGGTGGTGCTTTACGTATTATATTGTTTGTGATAAAATTGAAAAGATCTTGACCCATATTCATAGCAGCTTTGGCTATTGGAAATTTGTGTTGGTCTAACTTTCGTTGAGATTGACATCTACTATGCATTTTTCTTACTTATAGAGAAGTATGTAATATGAAAGGCACCACCAAAGCTTTAAAGTTTGAAAAGAAAATTATGTTACAAAAAACTTATAGGTACTCTAACCATTTCCAAGCAAGAGCACACATAGAAGAATGTATTTTCATTGGTCTTCATTATATAAACTTTTTTTTTTTATAAACTTGTTTTTAATTTATTTTTATTTTGTGCTTTTTAAGTTTTATAGCTACTATAGTAGTTTAATGTGTAATTGATTAAATTATATTATACAGCATACTTTTTCTTAAATCACTGCATGTTTTTCTAAAGTTTCTTATCTATATTCTACTTTTTTTTTAAATGGATTTCAAAACTCACATATTTTTTTAATTTTAAATGTATTACATTGGATTTCATTTTTCGAGCTATTAAAGAATAATTTCTTAATTTTAATACCTTTTTTCATAATAAGATTCTTTAAATAGCAAATGTGTTAGCCTGATACTTCAATAACTTGACACTTGAATTAAATTTTTATTTTGACATATTATGTTTACTTGATTTCGTAGTGGATAGATCTGTTTCAAAATTTGCACAGAAACTGTGCTAATTTTGCGGTGAATGATCGAATCGGTTTCAAAATTTGATAGATTAAAATGTCTAGAGCTACAAGTCGACGTTTAAAATTTCAGCTTGATTGGACGGCTAGAAGTTTGTTAAAAAGCAGCCGAAAGATTTTTACCTTCTATATATATATATATACAAATATATATATACCCGGGTAAGTTAATATAAAGCTTTTAAAAAGATTACAACTGTAATACAGTTATTGTCGCTAGAAAATTCATAAATTCCCCTTGTATAATATACTTTTGTTTAAATAAAATACCTAATCCCTTCTAGTTTACAAAAATATTTGTTACAACCAAATATTCAAGACACTCTCAGGGAAAATAGCGCTTTTTCAGTTAGACCTCGGTTAGACCCCTTTCTTACGGGAGGGTCGATACATTATGCATCTACCTACAATCTACCTACTTCCAAAAATGTGTAAAAATTCAACCATAATAAAATGTATTTATTTATTATGAAATTATTAGTTAGAGTAAAGATAAATAAACAGTTTGTTTGTTTAGCATTTGGCTATGCTTCTAAACTCCCAGTAGTTCCTATTAAAACTATTAAAACATTAGCCGCGTTATTTTTCATTTGCAGAAATACATGTATTGTGTAAATTTTACGTAGACACAGATGTGATCATAAAAGCAGGGTCCTAAAAAAAAAATTCTAAATAATTATAAGATCAAGTGGATGAAAAGTTTTTTTCACAAATGTGAAAAGTAAACAAAAATTAAACTTCGACTAACGAAGAGAACCTCTAAGTATAATTCTAAGATCGGGACAAAGCTATGGTAGGTTAAAAGAGCATTAAAATTAAGCAAACACCTGTTTTTTTAAGTGCTATGAGCAATCGTTTCTGGCAAGGATGAACCCAACCGACATTTTTAAGGCTCAACGCAGTCCTGGATTTGCCAACTATTTTGCTCTTCACATCATACAAATGGGTTTTTGTTCCTTTTTTTAGATTTTTCGCTTCTTTTTAAAGCTATTCTATTGATTTCCAACAATATAAGCGATTTATGACAACTAATAGTTTTACGAACTGTTCGGTTGGAGAAAGCTCCCCCCATGGACACGTATTTGGTTTCTGAAAATAATAGCGTTTAAAAACTTTTTTAATGCACTATTCCAACTAGTTTATGCAAGAGAAATTCAAAAGCAAAGGCAATAAATAATTTTCAATTCAATTCGTCCGCAAGTAAATTGGAAGGTCCCAGGTTCGACTCCCCGAAGAAGTAGTTTTTTTTCCAGATATTTTTATATCTAGAAAATCTGAACAAATAGGATTTGATAATAGATTTAATTTTAATCTTAACAAATAGGAAGTGTTTTTCCGTCAAATGTCCTCTCAATAGTTTTTTAAATCGATTTGGGTCGATCCGCATTGGGAAGAAGTAAATAGCTCTAATTATTGAACTAGCAAAAACTTCGCTTTATAAAAATTAAACAATAATTTATATAAGTATTTTAATTATACTTTATTTCAAATCTAGTTTTCAAATTTAGTTCTTTTATTTCGAGAAGATATAAAATATCCAAAAAAAAACTTCTCCTGTTGGGAATCAAACCTGGTATCTTCCAATTCACACTTTCAAACGTTATTTTCTCAGAAATGATTGCATGAAGTGCCATAAGCTTGTCTTCTCGTAAATAATATATTCAATAATTAATAGAACATCCTATTGAACTGAACAGGAACTGACATAATACCATAATACATGACAGAACCAATTGTTGACCACTATGACAAGAAAGAGGAATAACAGAATTTTGAAAAACGGCACGTTACGAGACTTGCATTCTAGAATATTACGTCATGGAAGGGAAAAGATGAAGAAATTATTTTAGAAATAAACAAACACAAAATGGAGTAAGATAATACATGGGGTAAAGCAAAAATATAACAAGCATTTTTTCAAAGAAAATGGTGGAATGGTGATTAATTTTTAATCAAGTTGATTACTTTTACAGCAGAAGCCAAAAATCCATAAGCGACTTTATAATAACAAACAATCTGTTTTTATGTAATCAATCTGATTACATAAACACCGATTCTGGATGTCAGAACTCTAACCTCCGCTACCTTGGGCACTAATCATGGTCTTGTGATAGGAAAAATACAAATGGATCAACCGCATAAAATAAAAAGAATACCGCAATTCATAGAAAGATACAATATAGAATCATTCGCTATTTTGCAAGAGCTCTCATGAATTATATAACAACAGATTGACCGAGAAGTTAAACAAGAGTGCAACATGGATGGAAACGTGGAGAAAAACTGGAATGGGATCAAAAACTGAATTCGGGAAGCTGTCGAAAGGAGAAAAAGTAATATAAATGGTCAAAATAATACCAAACCTTGGTTTACAGCGGAAGTTAAGACTTGCTGAGAAAAAAAGAAAAAGCTATCTGGAATATAAGAGTGAACCAACTTAGGAAGAGATCGCTTATATGGCGATGGAAAGTAAGACTAATATATACAAGACATGCATGCAACCTATAATAACTTATGAAATAAAGTTACGACTAAAACGAAGAGGACGTCGTCCACCAGAAATGCTACAAAAGAGATGGAGAGATAGCTGGCAATCTATCTCTCAAGAACTCAGATGAACTTCGACGCAACTAACCATAAAGTTATGATAACATTG
Organism: Cantharis rufa; assembly: GCA_947369205.1. NCBI lineage: Eukaryota > Metazoa > Arthropoda > Insecta > Coleoptera > Cantharidae > Cantharis > Cantharis rufa. Next base: position 15,687,267 of record OX376309.1, on the reverse strand, counting down.
ATCTCATAAAAGTCAAAGAAGACATTGTTACATTTCATGAAATTTCCAAAAGAATTCCTATAATTATCAATAAATTCATCAAAAATGCCTAGCAAGTTCTTTCAAGGTAACAAATTCCTAATGTGAACACCCCTCTTCAGTTATGCAACCCCTAATACATCATTTAAACAATTTTAATGCGTTTATTAATTATCAATTTAATTTCAATGATCATGCAAATTTGTCTCTTAAACAAATTGACAGCTATGTAAATTTAGAACATTTTTGTAGATTAGGGTTTTATATAATAATGAAATTTATATAAATACAAATACGTTTATTGAACTTGCAACTCACTATAGAGTTGAGAGAAAGTACTGCATATATACAATTTGAATGACATTAGTAAGTATCGGGTTATCTGGTGTACTTCAGAAGAGCATCATATATATTATGTCCCTAACCATGCAATTAATTATACAAAATCTTCCATTATAATCGGCATTTTTAGAAGCCCTAAAAAAATACTTATACGTTTACACATAAAAAAAAAAAATATGCTCGGAGACATTGATAACCCAATATTTTTGTTGTTTTTGGGTTTATACATCATTATTACATAATTGGTTTATATATCAAGTGGTACTTCAAGGTACCTGAAATAGTTTGGTTAATTTGTGTGTAGAACTTGTATGTTCTATTGTGTGTAGGTCATGTATTCACCAATTATACGCATTTTCATGAGTTGCCAAATTCAGGTGAGCCAGGAAAATAGCTAGTCTCATCAGATCTCTAAATATGGAGAAATAGGTCATGTAGAAAGAGTTTAAGGTATAGGTATTTATCTGAACTATGACGGGGTAAAAACTTTATTCTGACCACCTTCTCTTGGCCAACTACAACAAGCCATCCAACCATCCAGATATATCTAGCATGAGAACCAGTCTAATAAATAAAATGCCTACTACGCTCTTACGTAAGGCGAAGGACTCGTAGAAAGAAAAGATCATTTTATTACATGATACTATAACTTTACAAGATATGATACTATTTGTTCTCAAATTCGTCCATCTCCGCGCATGACGTCACTGGATCATAGCAGTTGACGATTCTTCATAAGAAATACATTATTTCTACATGTTTTAACGCAGTTTTTAGTACTAATTATATAACAATTGTTAATATCTAATTTTTGTTGATAATAAAATAAAAAACTCAAACATTATGTATTATTTTTTTATTATTATTATAAACTACAACATAATTTACCACACATCCATAAAAAAAGAAATTTTAAAATTCGTTAATTATTATTAAAATGCCTTTAATCCACGGAAAACAGACATATTAAACATTCCTAATATAGTGGTCGTGCATCACATTCACGTGCTGCATTTGTTAACGTACCAGAACGATCCAGTGACGCTGCAAATATGGGCGTTTACCTGCGCAATCTTTTAAAGTTATAGTATCATGATTTTATTATACCATTACCATGTATGTATGAATTACTTTTCCGGTGGGTATTTAATTTGCACGATAACTAAACAGACTATTATAACTAAATGGTATGGGTTATATGCTTGAGTTATAATTAGGCTTGATGTGACCTCAAGAATGCTGATCAAGTATGGAGTATTGTACATACTTTGCTGAAGTAAATATTTTTACGTACACGACTATAGAAAGGATAGCATATCAGGTAGTTTTTATCGCTCGAAAATGATACTTTGCAGCGGTGTTCGGAAAATTTTTGCACATAAGCAGCAATGGTGGCGTACATAGTGGGTTATAGTTATTGTATGTAGTGAGAACGCTTCGCTTTTAGTTCCTTTCCGCACTCATACAATCAAGTAATGCAATACCCTTATAATTAACTCGAATCGTGAATTCCTGGCTACGACGGTTGTTGATAAGCGATAAGGCACACCTGCAAGATTATAAATAGTAAAAGACGGCGGTTGCTTACGTTTTTTATTGTTTTTAAATTCTAACGCTACACTTTTAATTATTAAAAAATAAAAATTACAAAGGCCACTTTAAGTTTTCATTTTTAAAATGTAAAATGTAACTTTTATAATACACTGCTACTCTGTCTGCGTTTTCACTGCCTATTGAAGTGCACGTGCAATTTTGCATCACAAGCTAATAGATAATGGGCGCTCCAGACTATCGCGAGAATCTCGCGAGAATAGCATCGGAGAACAAGGCGAGAACAACGCGAGAACAAGGCGAGAAATGATTTTCTATCGTGTTACATCGAAAATTGGAAAACATCCACACTCACAAGGTTCTCAGTACTACAGTGCAGATTTTTTAAATAAATTTCTATAATTTTTTCTAAAACGATTAACAGTTCTTTAATTTTGTGATATGTCGAAAAGTTTAAATTTGGAATTTTTGGCCCCTTTAATGGATTAGTATCATCTAAAAGTATGATTTTTGAAATAAAGTCTATTTGTACGTACTCAAAAATTGTACTACACGTATCAGGATTTTCTGTTGCATTTACTGTCGTGCCAGTGATCATTTCCACTTCATTATTCCGATAATGTTCTTCTTGAAAGATAATATTGCCATTTTAGTTTTAACCCGGCCTGCGCTACAAGACCAACGAGGTCAGTAATGTCACAGCGCTCGAATTATGTAAACGTACTAACTCCCGATGACACGCAAACAGTACTTTTTATTTCGACAATTAATATTTGTCAAAATCGCATCTTGAATGTTCGTAAGGCCTGGTGTGATTGAGTACAGTTTAAATTAAATATCTATTTCTTCAAATTATCTTCAAAATTATGTTCAAAAAACAGATAATTTTTTTGGTATAAAATCGACGTAAATACGTCAAACTTCAAGTTTTCATTATTTTATAATTGTGTTTTTACATTTTGTACTGTCACCAAGCAAGGAGTCCATAGCGCAAACCAAATGGACTCCCAAATTCCCAAATTCACTGATTTTTTTTCTCTATTTTTATAACCTCTATAATTTGCAATCAGAGAATCTTTGTTTTTTCTAAATTCATCGACGGGTATTTACATTATTGTGCTAATCCACACACAAGCATCATGATTTTTTTCGATTTATTTTTATAGCCTTTTATGTATTATGTTTTCCACAAAGCTGGTTCTGCTTGAAGGCAATCAATAAATGCCAATTTTTGTTCGTTTTCCAATTTACGCTCATTTTAATTCACAATTAATTATACTACTATTTATTTAATCGGTGAGTCAGGCGCTACTGAAGAATGCGAATGTGCAGGTGTGGTAGTGTTATCGCGATCTCGACTCCTTTGTCTCACATTAAAAAACCGACAACAAGTGGAGAACAAGGCGAGAACTTGTTACGCCGATGGTTTTCTGAACCCTAGTGACCGCGCAAATCGTCTGCGCACCGCGCAATGGTCGGGGTAAGCCACGTTCGATTGTGACTTTACTTCTGACGTCGAAGGAAGTAGGTCGCTAGCTATGAAGAATAGCTAAAGTTGAATGTAAAATTTAGTTGGGTGAAAGTATTGTGGGAAGTTATGTTTCCGGGTGGAATTATCTAGAAGGTTTACGTTTTCCTGGTGGAAATTCTGTTTTCGCGAAAGAGTGAAGTTTTTGAAGAAAAATTGAGATCATTATGTAGTGACGCGCGCCAGGCGATTCTCGACTCTATTAAACGCGGGTAATGGTTACGGTGTTGCAATTCGCGCATGGAATGTGCTTGAACTGGAAACCATGTTGCCGGTATTTCTAAGAAATTTGTTCAAGGAATATGACAGTGCGATTTGTTGTCGAGATATTCAAATTTATTATTGTCGTTATTTTAAAGTGCAAAAATATTGAACTCTTATGGTTTATTTATACTGCGCGTTACGAACTTATTAAAATTATGAAGTTTCATAGTTGGTTGTCGCTATGCCAAATTGTTGTCATTTGCTGTTATTGCGGTTAGTTTTGAACTTTCGAGTTGACCACGTTCCATTTTGATGGTAATAATTTTGTTGCTGAGCCCTTCGGACTGATTGCTTTGGTACGATCAATGGAATGCAGAATAGCTTCTGGTAATTGGAACTTCGAGGTGCCTGATGCCGACCTGGTATTTATCCTCTCCAGGACATCTGCATTGTTGGCTGGAATTTATTATAATAAAAGGTATCGTTATATTTGTAAAACTTAGTTAGTACCTTCTTGGTGCGTTGGGCACGTTCCATTGACTTGTCAGGTCGACTAAAGAAATTTATTGTCGTATTGTGTTTATGATATCAAAAACTGCAGAGTTTTTTCTATGAATTCATGTCTGTCGTTATTCGCGGATGCTAATCCGAATGGTTGCACCTTGTAAAAGGATTTGATGTCCTCCTTCAGTGGACACTTACGTCACCGTAATTTGTAAAGCTGATCAATAGGGGATTTTGCTGCCCCATTGATCCAGCTGTCTGCACTTTTGATTGGTTCAGAAGATCTTCAATCATTCTGGTCTGGCTGGAGCCGTACCTGTAGACTTTGTTATGTCATGTGTACAAATCTTAAAGTCGGTGTTGTAGTGATGTAGTCATCATTGTAATTATTTGTATTTACGGGCATTGTTGCCAATCATTTACCGTTTGTGTTGACTTATATTTAGGAAAGTAAGCATATTGTTGTTTAATTATGAGTTTGTGGATTTCACGTCAAAAGGGAGAAATTAAATGATCTATTATTTATGTGTGTTTTAATTGTGTTACCATCCCTGAGTAGACCACGCCCTAATATTAGAACCACTGAGCCAGCCGTCGGCAACAACAGAAAAGTTATAGGTAGGTACCAAAGTAACAAACTTATGAGGAACACGAGAATCAGCTCCACTCGCTCTTTTCTCGTGTTGTCCTCGTTTTTTCACGATGTTCTCGCGAGGTTCTCGCGAGATTCTCGCGAGAGTCTGGAGTGGCCTGCAAGGCGAGAAGCTAAAAATGAACACGAGAATTGGCTCCACACTCTCGTTTCTCGTGATGTTCTCGCGTTCTCGTGCTGTTCTCGCGAGATTCTCGCGAGAGTCTGGAGCGCCCATAAGAGTATTATTTACTTCCGTTATGTCGCGTCTCATTTCTATTAACCTTTATAAATTATATAAACGTTACTTTTTAAAGCATAATTTACGGGGGGTCCCTCACTTAGGGGAATCAATGTACATTTTGATTGGAATACAAGGGGAATAGCTGGAATACATGAAATATTAGAGGAATATCATGGAATACGCGGAGTACGTAGGAATTTCATGGAGTACTAGCGGAATTAGGGGAAATTGATGACCGAATCTTGATTTTCAAGAGTGTTTATTAACAAAATTAGGTAAATAAAAGTAATGTAAAATTGTAAAAGTAATCGTGTAACCCCCGGTTGATCTAAAATATGTAATAGGTAAAATTAGAACCCTAAAAAATTACTACATTATACATATCGATACACAAGTAATGTGTATGTAAATAATAAAAGTTTGCCGCAAGAAAATTTGTAGCAGTGCCAGTTTAAAATTGTTTTTTCGGCTGTTTGTTAACATATATTTTCTGGTTTATTATGAATGTTGTAATTAATTCACATTTGCGCGGGAATTATTTTTAAGTTTTCTAATGGTGGGCACCGGGGTAGGCACACATAATGCGTGTTTATACATAATCAGTGGCGCAACTACCGGCGTTCGATCAAACAAGGGTCCAGGCGTTCAACAGGTCGATTCCATCAGGACAAAAAAATTCTTTTGTGTAAGAGGAATGAATATGTCAATAACAAATTACAACCACGGCAGTGGATTGGTGTGATCGCTGGTTGAGTTACCGAGCGAAAATTCTGGGCTCGAATCTCGGACTTGACAGAATTTTTTAGCTCGGCCTTCCAATGTGCATCAACACAAGTCTGACCAATTGACAAAACGTCAAGGTCAAAAAAAAACAACAATAACAAATTACACTTGTGATAAAAAAGAACACAAAATAAACACGAATCTTCGAAAAGAAACATTAAAAAAATTAAAAAGTTGAAAAGACACCAAAATAAATATGCCAGCAGTGAAAGTTGCTCGGATAATTCTACTATGACTGAAAGTAACGAATAGTCTAATTGTAAGTACAATTTTACAGTGAAATATTTACATAAGAATTTAATAATAGTGAGATTAACGGAGAGCTCTATATAGATAATCTAAATTCAATCAAAGCTTTTACAAAAGGAGTATACAAATTTCCAGAGAAAACTATCTTGATGATAATTATTACGATTTTTATATCCACTTTAAATTAATAAAAACTTAATTTGTTTCTGTGATGTTAAGTTTTATTGTTTTAGTAACTGAAATTTCAAATTAATATGTAGGAATATCAATGGAATTTAGAGGAATTATGATGGAGTACGTGGAATACATCACGGAATACTTGGAATACGGCAAAATAAAGGGAATATAAGGGAATAATGGGAATATATAAATATTATTGAGTATTCCACTAAATGAGGGAATCAATGTACATTTTTTGGCTAGTGAGGGACCCATAATTTATGTTTTTTTTTTGGAAAGGACCTGTCTTGAACGTAAAGCTAAATACAGTGACTCGCGCAAAAAGTTCCATTGCGCAATGTTCAACTTTCTGCAACACGACTGTAAATAGTTATTTCAGCTTTATATTTGAATGGATGTGCAATTATCGCACCTACCGCGCATGGTAGGCCACCAATGCTTTTTCTGAGTGATACTTGATTCTTATTAGGTAAGGTGTATTATAATAATACGAGACAATAAAAGTTAATATTTCGGTTTAATATGATGAAAGTTTACACATTATAAATATTGTATTACTGACAATAATAACAAAGCAAATAATAATTTAATTTATTTATTTTGTTCTTTAAGAGCAAGTTTAATTTCTTCCGTAAAACACTTGTCTATAAATGCAGCTCTTTCGCATGGGTCTTTTTCAGTTATTTTGCTCATACATTCATTCATGTACTTTTCCAAAAAAGTTAAATGGAGAGCTTTATTTTGTTCTTTTATGTTATCCAAGATTAATTCTCCATTTTCATTTATAGATTTAGATTTAAGTAGCAAGCAGTTAAGAAAACATTTGAAGTTTCTATCGTCGGGATATACTCCACTTTTGGCGATATTATCTATGAAAGCTTCAGATAAACTGTGTTCTTTGAGACACATTTCTTCGTGCTCCTGTTCCAATTTCATGAAGCTTTCGTATACATCGTCGAAAGTCATCTGAAAAAATTACGAGTATATATTACTATAATATAATAACAAAATATGTAATAGTGTATGTATATTCATAAAATACAATTAAATTCTTTTGAGTTAAGAATTATTTTAATCAAAAAAGTAACAGAATGATCTTGTTCTATGATAATGATAAGTAACTTTCACAATACATATCCAAAGGGCACCGCGAGGATACCGCAGAAGCAGCATCTTCAGCTTACAATATGTATGCAAATGGCAAAGTTATTGTTGGTTAATGTGTGCCTGATGATAAGAAATTATTTTGGAGTAATATTTTAGGTACAACAATTAATTTTTTTACATAATTTAAAATGAAACCAAACAAAATTTATGACATAATCTTACAAAATCGTAAAATTTTGTCATTAAATGCCCACTGGAAATTACACATACAGTGCAAATGGCTTACATTGACGGAACTTTAATTTCTTGGCTCCCCCTTCCCCGCAAAATAATCACTTTCGAGAATTTTTCACTCTTTTCATGAATGTTTAGCTTTTTTCATGATGCATTGTTCCGCAAGTTCCGCCACTAGTGGCTTAAAAATGAGCATACACTCTCCTATGTTAGCAATGTAAATTGTACGTTTTCAAGACGTTTTTTCTTGTATAAAAATCGCTTTTACAGAAATACTTGTTAGAATTTTTTTGTTATAAATTTTATTCCGTTTATTTTTTTATGTCAATACATCACTTTTGTCGTAACTATGTATTATTTATTCATTATTAATATATCTTGAAAAAGAGAGTATCCACTCTCGAAAGCTCGAAAATATTAGTTTATTGATTTATAGTTCATTTAGCTCATTACTGATATTATATTTATATATATTTTTATTTATGTACATTTTTCTATTTCTGACTTAAAAACGTCTTTGTAGAAATTTTATTAAAACTCTCATAGAGTAATATTAATTTTACTAAATGTAGCTCACTAATCTCGGAAAGGGTACAATCAAATAGAAAAATATTTATAAACAAAATTGAAAGGAATGAAATTTGCAAAAAAAAGTTTAATAAGTAGTATAGTATTGATGTAAAAGCAATTTTTATCAAAAGGTACAATTTACAATGCCGACGTAGGAGTGTATATTTTTGAGCCACTGTATGCAAAAATTAGATATAAACTTAAAAAACTATATATTACCTTAGATTCTGTAGACATCAATGTTAAAAGCAAAATGAAGTTACAAATTAAAATAGTATTCATTATGAAGTTTATACGAAATATATTTTATACATACACACTACACAGATACAAGTGAATATAACAAAAAACGGATTCGTTGCATCTTATATATCCATTTAGTTTATTGTTCATAAAATTAAACAAGTAATTTCAATTTCATTGCTCCTATTAATTATTTATTAAATTAAGTTTAATTATATGGTTTGATGATATAATATTGATCTCCATAAACTTCTAGGTAGCAAGTCGAACTCAAAGATCAATTTATACCGGGTGCTCACGAAAGGCCAAACACAAGTTTGAAAATGAATTATTATTAATAAAGAAATATATATTAATAATAATGGTATGTATAAATAATAAATACTTACAGGGTGTTTCTATTTATTTTGGAAAACATCTCAGGTAATAATAGAAAGTATGTTTTTAGAGTATTTTTTTAAAGAAAATACATTTTGAAATAAAATTTTTTTCCCAAGTCTAAACCTTTCGGGAGTAGCCCTTTTTGAAGCAGTTATTTTAATTTGTGTTTAAATGACCATAACACAGAAACTGTTGATTTTTTAGTATTAATGGATTATTGATTTTTTAACGAACAATCGCTTATACATAAACTATAGATTATAATATAAGCCTTCTCGTTTTCATATTTATTCATTCGCATTCATAAGGTATGCATTAAGAGATTTCGGGTTGATTTGAAAATAAATTAAACAACTATAATTTGCTTTGCCGACGTTTCGGAAAATTTTTCCATTTTCAAGACAAGCATATAGCGGTGTTAAATTGTCTAATAATGATAAGATGGATACATGGAGAACGACTGTAACCTTTTGTGGCAACACTCAACGAAGTCAAACAAATAAAATTGAAATAGTAAAACGTTATTATATTATATTTATAAAGAACGTGATCCTATTCATTTTGGAGTGCCGCAGGATAGCATTTTGGGGCCCATTCTGTACTTAATATTTGCGTCTGACCTACCAACAACCGAGACCACAACAATAGCCACATTTACTGACGACACGGCTGTATTGTTATAGCACGTCGTTGTGGCAATAACATCAAAAAATCTGCAAATAAACTAGCAAAGAAATAGATAATTAAGGAAACGACGTCCGTACATGTTACCTTTACCACGAGAAGAGGAAATTGCCCTCTCGTAAAGTTAAACAACTTTTTCCAATTGCCACAATTGGTATATGTACATCTACATATAGGAGACTTACCTGGCAAAAGCATATAGTATTCACCAAACGGAAACAGCTAGAATTAAAATTCCATCAAATTTACTGGATAATAGGAAGAAAATCTCAACTCTTCGTCGTAAAGAAACTACTTCTTTATAAATCCATTATCAGACTTATCGAGACTTACAGTATCCAACTCTGGGGCTCAGCAGCTAATTCCATTCTTGAAATATTGCAGAAGTTCCAGTGATGAAGTGTTCAGACTAAAAGGATTCAGACCCACTGACCTTGTAAATAGTTCCAACATTTTTGAGTTAAACATTAATTTTTTTAATTTAATACTTAATAGTGATTCACTTTAAATATGCAGATTGTTCACTCTGGAACACTCTGTGCATGTCTTTATTTGTTTACCCACTAAGAAACTAATAGTTGTTAAACAAATTATATTAAACATAAAAATTATGTTTAAAAAAAATGCGGCAAAAAGGCAGTGTCAGATTGGGTGTGCGTTGAACTGGCTTTGCCGAATCGGTTACGCTGGATCAGCTGCTCCGAAAAGTCTTAAACCCAACTTTTGTCTAGTAAAAAGTTATGAAAAACCATTTCATTTCACAGAAAATCAGAAAATAATAAACAGGGCAGCTACAAAACAGAAAAATACTATCTCCGGGCTCCGATTTTTCATTTCAGCTGTTTAGCAGCAATTCAGCCTTCAGCATTCAATGGCTATTATCACAATTTTTATGTGTTTTATTTCATTTCAAAGTTCAAACCACTAAATGAAAATAATTTATAAAGAGAACTTCAAGTAAATATATATAAATATCTTCAATGGGTCATAATATTATTATAATTTCAAGTATGTTCCAGCCCGAAATATGAAATCAGAGAAGTTTCCAACAAATCCAAGACTGAAGCAGGGAGGATTAATGAGCCCAGTATTGTTTATAATATTTTATTATAGTCATATAGTTATTATAATAATGACTTCGTCCATGAGACGAAGTCATTAAGAAACGCCACTCAAAGATGAAGAAAGTAATGGCAGGGTAGAAAAATCTACAAAAAGTGGAGAAACAGAATGCGCTTTCACCAATAACATAGTCATAATGGAAGAGGGTACAACTCTAAAATACGGAATGAAGATAAATCCTAAGTATGCAAAAGTAATGGCAATATCCAAACTTGAAAATGGAGGAAATGGATATTACAAAACAGGGAAACATGTTTAACAGGTGGAGAACTTCAAGTACTTAGAGATAACTATTTAAAGTAATGGGAAGCAGGACAGAGATATCGAGGAAAAATGTAACAAAACCATAAGAGGGTACCATTTTGATTAACCGAAGTTTTACACGGCGCACAGTGGGGTATTTGACCCTAAAACCTGGCCAAAACTCTAAAACTCACCGAATGAGTTCAAAATATGCTTAAGATTTTAGAAAAAATAATGACAAAAATTTCATTGATAAATAGAGTAGTTTTCTGGGGGTGCAAATTAAAATAACAGAATAAAGTTATGAAACTTTCAATATGTCGAGAATTTGACCTACATATTCATGGAAAAAGAATTAAAAAAATTACATTGATGTAATTTAGGTGTAATAGGGGTGGATTTCTGGGGGTGCAAATCAAAATAACAAAATAAAGTTATGAAACTTTTGATATATTGAGAATTTGACCTACAAATTAATGGAAAAATAATAATAAAAATTACATTGATAAGTAGGGTGCTTCTCTAGGGGTGCAAATTAAAATAACAGAATAAAGTTATAAAACTTTTAATATGTAATATTACCCTATTACAAGAATTAATTTAAAATGCGGGCATATGCCAACCATTTTGTTAATTTTACCCCCCCCCCCCTCATGGCCAATCTCTAACCTGCTCGGCACTAATTCACAAGAATTGGGCAGAGGAACAATGGAATTCTGTGTTGTGGATTTGCATTAAGTAATCCATATTTTACTGTATACTCTCAGAAATTCACAAATAATACTAAAATTCAAAACTGAAAAATTAAGTTCTTTTTATCTAAAAAGGCATAAGCATGTCGTAGATAGGAAATAATATTAAAAATTTTAATATAACAATATATTTAAGATGTTTTATAGTATGCTTATCGTTTTACCCTAATCACACGTTAATATTTTATTTATAAAATTCGGTTTCATAAATACCAAAATGGCATATTGCATTTTGAATTTTTTTAAATATTCCCAAATTGTTAATCGTAATCCATTGCTGATATTTGTATAAAAATTTAATATTAAAAACATGTATTGATAGGCGTAATATCTAGTTAGTTATAACTAACTAGTTGATCTTAAACTTTCTGACTATATGTAGGTATAAAAAAGTCATAGTAACTAAAACGCTCAACTTCCGCAACTTTTGTTTTTAGATTACTTCCTAAGATAGTCAGAATTAATATGCTCTTTAAAATTTCACCCGGACGAACCCGGAAACATAACTAATTTACTAATTTATAAAAAAAAATTTTAAAAACAATAAAATTTTATTATCAATTTCTATATGTCACAGAGGCCTTAAAATTATGTCATAAATTAAAGTATTAAGGTAATAATAGACTACATAGCTTCATTTTTATTGTCCATATCAAAATCTTCCTCTCAATCAAAATATCACTGCCTTTTAGGAGCTAGGAGGATTAAAAGTAGGTGTTTTTCAAAGCGCCGAGAACTGTAATGTTGTAACGTAACCTAAGACAAAATTCCGAGTGCCGTTACCGTTAATTATTACAGTGGTCCTATTGTGTAATTAATAAATTTGAGTTTTGGTCAGCTTTTAGGGTCAAATACCCGACTGTGCGGCGAAAAGAAATCGCCAAAAAATCGTGGTGTTCAAGACTATTTACAAGCCGATTCTAACATTCGATGGCGAGACGTGAATCCTGAATCCCGCTATGAAGAGTGAAGTCCAGGCTATAGAAATAAAATACCTAAGAACAGTGGTGGGAGTACAGGGCCGCGTTAAGACATGTGAGTACCCTAGGCATATTTTTTTTGCCGCCCCCTAAAAATTAAAATTTGAACTTATTATAAACAGCATAATATTTATTATCAAAATAAATATATAAACTTTTAGAAGAAATTTATTTACTTAAACAGTAGACAGTTTTTTGATCTTCGTTAATTTTTATTTTTTACTCTCTTGCATTACTATGTGGCAGTTATTAATTGTTTATGTTTTCTACATAATTTAATATGATTTTTCAATAAGTACTACAATTTACAATCAAGTTCAAGTTTCTATTTACGTTACATTTTTTATTAGAATTATTTAGTATTTTTGCCGCTCCCTAAAGGACTGCCGCCCTAGGCAGCTGCCTTTATTGCCTAATGGATAAATCGGCCCTGTGGGAGTAACAAAAATAGGCAAAGAAATGTAGATATAAGAGAAGTACTAAAGATAGAATCAGTGTTTTACCAAGCAGACACAAAAGCAACTAGAATGGTGGGGTCACATGCAGCAAATGAATAGAGACCAACCGGTTAGAAGAATTTGGAAGCTAGGGTTCAAAGTAGAAGAAACAGAAACAGACTACAGGAAACTTGGGACCGGACAGTGGATAAGTCAATAACAGAAAGAGAAACTAGCTGGAAACAGAAAGAAATGGGCACGATTTGTTAATATACACATGAAAATTAAGAAAGTGTACTGCAACCTGCAACACCTACGGACAAAAGAAGAAATAATTGGTTCTGCTTAGTAGCAAGGAATAACAATTCTAACTACGAATAGACCAATGGAAGGAGATGGAACGAGGGCGGTTACGGTTTGATGCTTATGTACGTCGACTACTAAGATATGAGAACCCTGTTTCAAGCCCGAGTGACGTAAGAACTTTATTCTAACCGTTCTCCCACGGCGGGCAATGGCAAATCACTGAGGTAATCTGCTTTAAAAACCCTTCATAAAGATGAAGTTGTTAGTCAAAATCCATCCTGGGTTGTAGCGCTGCTGTGTGTGTAAGTATTTGAACTTCATTTCCCGGTTAATTTAAAATTTTTGTGATAACAACGTCGTGTTAAATAAGCTACCATTATCTGTTTCATTACATGTGAGTTATAATTTTGCTCTTTTGGTATACTTCAATAATGAAAAAAAATTCAAACTTTAGTTATTAATGTAGAAATTGTTACTTTGTTTTTAAAACTTGGTCTTTGAACACAGGAACTTTTATTGCTTCTATTACTAAGTGACATAAATTTTAATTTAATTACTTCTTAAACTTGTTTAACTAGTAAAGTATAACGTAATTTTCCATCAAACAGCAACTAGTAAAACACTCAATAAGTAGTTGAAGATTGGCTTCTGCTATCAGAGAAGGGCAAACTGTTTGTGTTTTTTCACAACCGTGACTTTTGTCACGTTTGTCAAGATAGGTGGCGATATAGGTTTTCTTGGGTGCATCACTTTTCAAATTTTCTTATGTTCTTCTACATGTCTTCTACAAAAAGCAATTTTTACATCTTAAAAATGTCCTGGACAACCTATGTAATTGCATTTTGTGCTAAGCAGGTGAAAAGTGAAAAAAGAGAAAGTGCAGTTTAGAGCGAGTTTGAGGACAAAATACCTTTTGTTTTTCTTTCCACTTGTTATATTTGACTCGTGCGATTGTAATTTTTATACTCGCTTATTTAAAAAAAAATTGTTATTGTAAAAAACATTAACCAGGGACGAACCGAGTCGACATTTTTGAGAGCACTACCGAATTTGTCAACTTTCTTGATAGGATTGTCCTGGACTATGATGGCTCTTTAACCTTAATTTTTCCCTTAATAGCGGGTTAGTATTCAATTGAAAGTTTTTCAATTTTTTTTCTTATATTTTTTTTATTTCTAGTAATTTTTCCTTTTTTAATTTATATTTCATATAATTTTTCATTCTATTTGTAATTTTTCACTCTATTTGTATTTCATTATTTTTGTTATTTTTCTATTTGTTTTTGTAGCATTGAAAATGGATTAATAAATAAACCCGAAACGTCGGACAATATTATTTGTTATATAATAACTATCATCAGTGATATATATTAGAGGCCCTACTGTCCCGATACCCCAGGATTAGGATTGGAAGACCGAGTTAAGAAATTCTGTCAAGTCCGAGATTCGAACCCAGAATTTCCGCTCTGTAACTCAACTAGCGATAACACCAATCCACGGCTGTTGCCTCATAGTTCCTTCTACCCTAATTAACGTCACGTTAATAATAATAACACGTCAAGAAGTCGCGTCGGCACGAATTATTTAATTAGGTTTTACCGTTGATTGATAAATAGTAAAGATATGCAACCTTATGGACAAAAACGTGCTGAAAAAATGGGTCGACATGTAGACGGCGTTGTTGTAGTTGTGGGTCGAGAATTTGCAGTTGCATACGGATCGTCTTGGTGTACACTTGTGCAGCTAAAATGTCAATGGCGAATCACACATGCGTCAACATAACTGTAATAATACCATTACTAAGTAGTTTCAAATTACGCATTTGAAAAGTCCAACAGATTGTTTTGTGCAGTTTGTGTATAAATTATTAATATTATTTAGTTAATCATTTTCAAAAAATAAATGTACATTATTTTTGTCGTTAATAATATTAACAAAGATTTAATAACACAAACTGAAATAGACTTCAAAAAGTTTTGCGATGAACACACAAAAAATGCCATTCATTTTTTAATTATGCTTAAATTGTATAGAAACTTAAAAACTGTTTCAGAAGAAATGGAATCCATACGATTAAAGACTCCTATGTTAACAATGTTAATTGTACATTTTGAAGCCGTTTATTGGCATCTGAAAATCCATTTTACAGCAAAACTAGACGCTTTTTAGTGCAAATTTCATTGCTTTCAATTTTGTTTATATAAATTTTTCTATTTGTGAGTTTCTGACTGACAGCGGAAGGGCCGGATCAAACTATTTTAGCGCCGGGCGCAAATTAGCTAAATGGCGCCTTTACTAATATAACATCATATACAGGGTGTTAACTACCAATTAAGAAAAAAAGTTCCTATAGTGATTCTCAGGAAAGATAATGATTACGACACAATAAAATCGTATGAACTAAGCCAAGAATTCCTAGTCAAATGAAGTGTATTTTAATTTAAAATAAGAATACATTGGTTGCATGGGCGTACCCAGGGGAGGGCAGGGAGGGGCAGCTGCCCCTCCCTGGATCCTTTCTGTTTCCCATATATTTAGCTGGTTAATTATGTGCCTATGCCAGGATAATTATTTATCAACAGAAAATTCCTAATTTGCCCCCCCCCTATGCCAAAAGGTGGGTACGCCCATGATTGGTTACCTTTGTTTTTTTTTAACCCCCGACGCAAAAAGAAGCACTTCATTTGACTAGGAATTCTTGGCCTAGTTCATACGATTTTGTTCATGATGTTCGTTATTTTTCCTGGGAGTCACTATATTAGCATGGGTCCGCAAACGCAACGTCTTCGAGATACAGGGTGATCAAAGAAATGGCTTTTTCTTACTTTTTTTTGCGATATCTCAAGAACGTTAAGGCTACAGGCTCCAGCTTTTGTACAGATTTTTACATCAATATTAGCTACTTTTAAGGCTCTAAAGCAATGTTCTCAGATATGCCAGTGGTGGAGATTGTAGGGTTGCCTAAGGATTTCACCCCCGTAACTTTACGTCACTTAAAAAATTAGCGTTTTGACAGCAAATTCCAAAGTGTCTGAGGTTTTTACATAAAAAAGATACTCTTGGTCAAAAGCTGTAGGAGCCACCGTTTTTCTGAAAAACGGCGTTTTATGAAACGTACAAGAAGAATAATGAACAAACATTTTTTTTGCGTTTGCGGACCCATGTTAATAAGAACTTTTTTTCTTAAAATAAGTCGTAAAATCACCTCCTTCGTTTTGTACTAGTTGGTAGTTAACATCCTGCAGAATATTATAATCAACAAAAAAATGCAGTACCTCGGAATCACAATGCATATTTATGCACAATTAAAAAACGTTCAATTTTGGCGCCTTCCAAACTTTGGCACTGGGTGCGACGGCTCCATTGCACCCATTTTGTGGGTGAACAAACAACCCGGTTTGTTTTCTCACCAATACTTATACTTTCAAAGCTCCATCGACACATCAAATTTTAGCTGAATCGGTTCAACATTTCCGGAGATACGACGACATTTTCATTTTTTTAAATTTATTTTATTGTGGTGGCCCTGGTGAAAATTTCTCTGGCAAAACCTTATTTTCACCATTCCAGCCCACGAGGCATACGTCCAATAAGTTTGATTGCAATCGACGCAGAAATGTCGAAGAAAATCGATCGACAAAAACTTTTTTCATGTTTTTGCCAAAAAAGTTAATTTTATTTTTTTCATGTTGCATTACTGATTTCTATCGAAGGATTACATATGCTCTCATATCCATTAGGATCAATGTACCTACGTACCAAATTTGGTTAAGATCCCTTCAGCACTTCTTGAGTTATTCACTCTCAAAGTTTCAACTTTGACAACTTGTGATTTTTGACAGACGACAGATAGAAGATTAATTTTACCTATTCTGGATAAAGCCTTTTAAGGCCTTTAAAATAACATATCGCAAGACAAAATATTTTTTAAAAATCCCGTATTATTTTCTAGTGGTGGCACTCCTGATTGATAGATCGCGACGAAAACCTTATTTTCACCTTTCCACCGTGAACCCTACCACCATACCAAATTTGGTCGTAATTGGTTGGATGGTTCGGAAGCAAATCGATCGACAAAATTTGACGACCGACAGACAGACCGACACAGAAATTTTTATTTTACTTTTTGCAGATCATTACGTTTCTGATCAAGGTGATCTCGAAAATGCAAAAAAAAAGTTGAAATTTTTTTTCGATTACCATACCTCCAATTTTTTTTTTAAATTGATTGGAGGTAATAAAATTGAAGACAATGAAATAAACAACAAAAAATGTCTAAAAAGATTTGCTGTAAATTTGATTTTTATATGATAAAAAACGGTTTCAAAATTTACAATTAACATTGCTGAGATAGGTGTACGTAGGTGTACGAATATTTTCTAGAGCCAGTATATTTTGAAATGTTACAATTATTTTTTTTTATTTAAATAAAAATCTTTTGTCTTTACTGATTTTTAACTTTCTGATTATTTTAATACAAAAAATTTCATAGGAAAAGTTTGCACATTGAAATACTATATCTAACAATATAAGAGCCCGGCAAAAAAGTACTACTTGCATTATTATAAAGTATGATAATATTGTATCAGATATCACGTCGTATCAACGAGATAATTATGGTACAATTATAATACTATTGGTGGCGACACTTGCTCACCATTGAGTTTGCTGGCCAAGAGGCAGTGGGGTGTTAAAATACCTGGTGGGGGAAAAGTAACAATTTCTCATTGCATTGCGTATCTTTACTATTTATCAATCAACGGTTTTACTATCGTGGATGATTGAGTTACATAGAACATTGAAACTGCTGAAACCTAATATTTTTTATGACGCATGCATAACGGCCTAACAAAAGAAATACATATTAATCTTAATAGGTAATAATTAATATTTTCGTTAGTTGTTAGTACAACAATGTCCTATTCTCCCAATATGTAAAATGATTGGAATTACTGGGAGACGTAGTCTTATTATATTTTTAACCCGCGACATAAACAGAGCGGTGTTGAAAAGTTTCAAGCCTAGTATGCCTATGTAATATGTGTTAACTTTAACTGTAAACTCTCACGTAATATGAAACTAACTAAGTAAATACAGATAAAATTTCGAGACGAGACGAGACTTTTTTTTATTAGTCTCGTCTCGTCTCGGACTTTTCATGGTCTCGTCTCGAGTCTCGTCTCGCTTTTAAAAAGTGGTCTCGTCTCGAGTCTCGTCTCGAATTTCGAGACGAGATTCGAGACGAGACGAGACGAGACTTTTCTCGTCTCGTGTCCATCACTAGTGAACATTACGCTGTGGATCGAAGTACTTACAACTTTCCTTAACAACTCAATGGAAAACGGGGTACAATAAGCTAAGAGCTTCAGTACAAAGTGGACCTTGAACCACTACCCGTGTAGCAATAATAATAATAAAAAAAAATCTTAACAAAAATTTAATATTAAAAACTATCTACGTATCTATCTACGTATAATATGTACAGTTTCAATTGTTCACTGCTTTTAACATAAAAGATTTACAATTAAAATCGTTACAATTTTTTCATCTTTAAATAATTTCTTTCTACAATATAAAAATATTACCTTATGTACAAAACAAATTTCTGGATTTCAAAATATCCAACACAAATTCAAAATGGAAAAATTCATCACTAAGACTAAGCCCATCACAGTATATGTAGCTTTTCTTTTGTTTGAACACCTTGCAAATTGTCAAGGCCTATGAAACCTGCAAAAAAAATAAATTCAATTGAAGACACGAGTGGATGAAGGTGTTATGTCACATTTTTTGAAAAATGAGTTTTTTCAATGAATGAAGGTGTTATGTACCCTGCTATCACATTGCACATTCAAAAATTTGAATTTGAATTTTGAAATTTGAATTTTTGAAAGTGCAATGTGATAGCAGGGTAAGCTGCGTTCAAAATAATAGCAGTGCAAGTAATAAAATGTTTAGTACTTAAAAAATATATTTTTTATTTGCAATTTGCAAAAAAAATTAATATGTATTATAAACTTTAAATATTCAACTAACTAAATACAGAAAAAAAAATCAAATTTGATTATTCAATAAAAAAACAAAGAAGTATTTCATTTTACTTTAAATCTAACGAATCAAAATAATATCAGTCCTGACTATTATTATAAAAAAAAAATCAACCAATCGCAAATTTTTTGTAATTAACAAATCAAAAGTCTAATACTTGGTCGTATATCCCTTATTTTTAATAACTGCCTCACAACGGCGCATCTTTCTTGTGGTATTGCATACCAGGATTGTTCAACAACACGCCAAAGTTCATTATTATTGTTTGGTTTAGCAAGACAAACGGCTTTTTTTATATCTGCCCATAAGTTTTCAATCGGATTGAGGTCGGGAGATTGGGCTGGCCAATCCATGACCTCAACTTTGTTAACCCGAAACCATTCTTTAGATTTCTTGCTGGTGTGTTTCGGGTCACCGTCCTGTTGAAAGACACATTTGAGTGGCATTTCCTCCTCAGCATAAGGGAACATGACGTCCTGTAAAATATCAACATACACATGTTCATCCATTATTCCCTGAATTCGATGTATAGGACCAACACCGTAATAACTAGAGAGCGAATAAAAAGGCATTAAAAAAGACACTGCAATAAATATGATTTATTTCCTGCTTTTGCAATAACAGAGATAGTAATAGTAAGATAGAAATGGAAACACGATACTCGTCGGTAATTGAAAACGTACAGTTTATATTTCTTATCTATGCAGTTTGTATAGTACAGCCAGAGTCATCTAACTATTTTCCTCCAACTAAGAAATGGTAATGATCTGTACTAAGCTGAATGTTTCCCTCTCCTCTTTTGTCGGCGCGCTCTTAATGTTTTCTGATCTCTCCATATAGTTAGCCGCAGAATCGAAAGCACTAAGTCTATTCAAAGGAAATCTGGTAGCTGCTGGTTTACCGGACGAAGGCGTTCTGCGTGTAGATGTTGATGGGTACGATTGTGGAGGGGTAATCTTATCGAAATTGCGTTTGATATTTTGTATATTATGAAGTTCCTACTTGCGTATTGAAAAATATTCAAGTGGTACATACCCCTTTCCTTGATTTGCAGCATTTTTGTTGGTATAGATTTGGCTATACGGTTTTGTGAATTAAGTTTATAACCAACTGAGTCTTCAACTCTTTTCTTTGTTAGTTTTTTGTAGAATCCCTTCAGGATTTCTGTTTGATTATTTTTATTTGTTATTGTTATTTTTATGCATTACGTGTTGTTGTTTCTGTTTTTTTTCTTTTCTTTCTTTGTCAATTAAATAAAATTTCATTAGTAGTATAAGATTGGGGGTGCCATGCACCCCCCCTCTTTTTCTCAAGCCACGCTTCTTTTCAAGGTCAAACATTTTGTTGGCCGTACGCCACTACCCACATTTCAAGGTCACGCATCCTATTGGCCGTAAGCCACGCCCACTTTTCAAGGTCAAGCATTCTATTGGCCGTAAGCCATACCCACGTTTCAAAGACGGTAAGCCATCTCTCTTTCTTTCTTTCTCACACGCACCTCAGGGTCACCTCAAGGCTATACAGTAAAAAACACATTGTAAAATCACCTGTCAAGGTTATCCAAATAAATTGATAGATAATCATTTTTATCACAAATATAGATAATACAAATCATTTTGATATTGTACAAATTTAAAATTGTGTAAAGACCCACCATATTTTGGCACATATTTAAAATTTAAATTAATTATTTAAATTACACAAACATCCGGACTACTGGTAATCGAAAATAAATCTTCACAGAAATTCGAAAACAAACTATTGGTATGTAATATCCAAAAAGTAAATAATTAATAAAAAAAAATAAATAATAAATAAATAGCGAACTTCGTATCGCCTCAGAACTCGAACCATATAAATTATTTGTAGAATTCTAGAACATCGTACCGCCTCAGAATTAATATACCAAGTGACCCGGCAAAACGTTCTGCCATATAAATTATATGTAGACGATAACCGCCGATAAAAACAAAACGCGAGAACATGCTACGTATAATTGTCCGTGTGAAAAACACGGTGTTATCAAATCTAAGCCACAAACAAACATCGTTTGAACTTGCGCCTTATTGATTGTCATTGCGAATGCCAATCTAATCGGAAATTGAACGCGCTTGAATTCAATTGGCAGGTATGTGGGAGTCAGTGAAATTCGTGGCAGCAAAACATTTTCTGCTCGGAATTTGCCATTCAAAATAGTGGCTTATATAATGTTTTTCATTAATCTTTTAACTACCAATCGCGTGCCATTGCACAGCCGTGGTGGGTTCAAATTCCGAAGTAAAATAACCGGAGATCCAACTTTCACTTGTAGAAGGTGTGGTGGCATGCCTGGCAAATCCAGTGAGTTCAGAAACTCTGTTGGTTAATTTACAGCTTCGTTGGCATCGCAAACTGTATTGATCGATTTATATGATAGCAAGTCGCCTGGCAACGACAGCTTTGCATCTTGTAGTTAAATCGTTGACGTCCACATTTTTTGCTGCCAAAATGACTCTTTTTGCCAGCAACGCATGATTCTTGTTTTGTGTCCTTACATCGGAAAATATGCGATCAATGAAAGCATTTTGCCAATCAACGATTGTACAGATATTAGTGGGTAATTTTATGCATCCAGTATTTTCATAAACAGCAACTTTACCATCGCCGATTTCTAATAATTTCTTCGAGAATGTGCCAGCGGATGGTTCTTGTAGCATTTGGACATTCATGTTAGTTTTAAGGTGGATTTTTTCAACATGACAGTGTACGTTGAATGTGGAATGACGGGAAGTGTTTGCCTAAAATCACCTGAAAGGAGTAACAGAGTGCCGCCGAATAATTTGTCGTTATTTTTTATATCTTTTAGTGATCCGTTCAGCGCCTCAAGAAAATGTTTGTGTGCCATGTACATTCACCATGGTACATTATCATTGAGATGATAATTTTGCATTGTTTCAGCACTGTGGACATTAACAATTGTTTTTTATGCTGCACACTGCGTCTGCATTATTTTGAATATTCAGTGGCAGCTTAAATGCTGAATGAGCTGTTCTGCCTCCATCCAATAAGGTTGCTGCAATGCCAGATGATGCAACGGCCAATGCGATGCCACTATTTGATCGCATTTCAGCGAGAATTAGCGAAATTAGAAATGTTTTGCCCGTTCTTTGATAGGTCCACATATTGATTTTTGAAAATTTCGTAGGCCAAAAATTGCTAGTAAATTTTACTACTCATTGCAATCTAAAGAGTGATGAACAAAGTTGTTCAGAAAGAATCAATTACATAAATTACCTAATTAGTTTATATTGTTCGAATCGAGCGCAAATTAAACGAAATAAAACTAAACAAACCAAGAAGTTCTTAATCAATTAATTTTTGATGTATAAAATAAATTTGGTTAAAAAATCTTCTTACAGAAAATTTCTGTACACGGAAATAAACTTTTGTGTAAAACAAAATTTTAAAATTATTTGTTTTACGTAATTTATTTCAAAATAAATCCAAATTATATAAGATGTTACTTCAATTTTTACTAAACAAGCCGTCAAACCAACCACTCTAGGTTGGACACCGGACACCAAATTTAAATTTAAATTTAAAAAAATGAAAAAAATTTTAATTTAAATGAATTTAAACTAAATTACATTTTTTTTTTCAATTTCAACTGCAAATTTAAAATAAGTTACCAAAATGTTAAAATATGTCGTAAAAATGAAAAAAGCCAAAAAAGGCAAAAAGGTCAAAACAGATAGGGCTTATATAACGTAGTTTTCCATGAAACACGTTTTAGTACTAACATCATAAAAACAGGAGCTAAAATTAAAAAAAGGTAAAAACCTAAAAATCTCATCTCTAATTATAAAAGGCCGTTCACACTATAAAATTTCGTTTAAAATTTTGCTTAAAATTTTCGTTAAAATTTCTGTAAAATTCCTTAAAATTCCTTAAAATTTATGGATTTGTAGATTTGTGTTTACACCTAAGTTATAAGATAAGGAATTCAAACCACAACGTTCATTTCGGGCCACCCTGCATTTTACATTATGCAAAATTAAAATTTGAAAAGCAATGGAAACAACATCTACAAAAAGTAGCTTGAGAAAAGCTAATTGTAGTTGAATCTTCATTGTTAATTTTTGGTCTGTAGTCTAAAAATACTTTAAAAATTGTACTTACTTGCATACTGACCAAATTACAAACATATTTTTAAAGTCGATAACAAATTTTTTAATACCCGTTAATCGAAGACAATTCCACACTCTATGCCGTTACTCGCATTGAATCAAAAAGTTGAATCTGCTGCTTGCTTTCTTTCTCAATTTTAGTTAAAAGCTGATTTTCTTGATACAGAAAATAGTCGCTTTAAGAATTAAAACGAATATTTTAAATTTAATAAAATTCGTCTATTTTCTATAATTTGGACAAACATAAATAAAATGATGATTCTTATTTCCATAGCAGTGTAATGTGGTCTGAAGAAGTTCAGCGAATCATCGGAAGCTTTGCCATACACTATGCAGAGCGTAGTCAACTTATTTTGTCGAAGCCATAATCACATACTAGGAAATTTATTTAACGTATGGTTGTGGTGGTTTCCCGTTACCTTCCCGATAGCCCACAAAACTATTAGGCTTTAGATCACAGCAATGTATTCAAGACCAAGATTTGAACCACGATTACCCACTTCCCAGTCGGCCGGTATAGTCGTAAGGTATAGGCTATAAAGTACTTGTTCAAATTATCGAAAATAGATAACCTTTATTGAATTTACAATTTTTAAAAAAATTATATTAATTACTATGTTTATCTTCTATAAAGTCACAAAGACAATTATAATAGATGAATTTTTGCAATCAATATAAATTACCATAGGGTGATCTGATAAACTTTTGTAGCCTTTAATGAACAACTATAATGGTTTTTTACCAAATTCTACAGTTTTTCGACTGTCTGTCTGCCCTTACAAGTTCATGAAATCAAAAATTTAATTTCAAATAATTAAACAAGTTAATTCAACATTACTAAAAATTAATTTTATTTTCGAGCTTTCAGTGATGATTATTAATCTTTATATTAAAGTTTTGATATTATTATATTTCAGAAGTTAAGGTTTTATATATTTTTATAAGTTAAAAGTAAAAAATAGATTTTCCTGTAACAAAGACAATTTTCCTATTTCAAATTTCTTATACGATTTTCAAATTTATGCTATGATAAGTTTCGGTTTTTTCACTTCTACGTATTCTGATTAAAATCACTTCACTTCAATTTGTTTTAAGCCTTTAGTTCTTGATCATTCAAGACCATTTTATCAAGAATTCAATAAATGAACAATAAAATTCATAATATTCACTTATAATGATTTATTATACTTATTAAAGTGAATTACATCTACCGAATCTCATTTGCAAGTAAGGCGAAAGTCTATACCTTTAGAAGTATGTTCTGCAATGTTCAGCGGAGGGTTTGTCAGTGCCTAAAAATCCGGTGCCCAAAATTCCCAGTACCCAAACGGCGGCGCCCAAAAATCTGGAGCCCAAAAATCCGGCGCGTAAAAGTCCGGCGCCCAAACGGCTGCGCCCCAAATAGCGGCCAAACGCTGGCGCCCAAATGTGACGTACCGTAATTTCAAGCGCTGCAATTTTTAATGGACGAACTTTAATCCTTCGAATGAAGATCAGATTACTTCCCAAAAGTGCTTAACCAAGTTGGTACAGAAAAAGAAATCTAAAAATACGTAGTAATCAATATTAATTCCAAAAGAACTTGGATGAAAAATAACACAATTTTCACACAAAATTGATTAACTACAACGTCCAAATATAATATATTAAATTTCAACAGTGAATTAACGTGCCATCTTTTGGAAATTATTGCAAAACAATTGAAATTTCTTTAAAGCAAAATTGAACCGTAACAATTAAATGAGCAAAAATTGAGAAATTCCCTCAAAATGTTTAACCGTCCAGACCCTTTATATCCATGAAATGGAGAGATCCATATGAAATGTTTGAACGTTCAGATGATCTTTTACCCGCAAAATGGAAATTAAATGTTTCCTACACAATCAAGGGTGGAAAAACATGTTTTTAAGTTATTTATTTTTTAGGAGAATTGCCTTGAAGAGTAAACGTTTTATTGTTGCCATTTTTAGTGTTTGCCACAAATTTAAATTTTTAAATTTAATGTTGGAAATAAGTGGTAGATAACAATTTAATCGAAAGAAATATTATAGAAGATACTAGGAAGAATCTCCAAACCCCAAAGCAATAGAAGCTGAATCCAGTGCCAGTGAAGTTGCAAACAAAATTCACCAAGAATTAACAATTAAAATACCAAAAAATGATATCAAATCAGCGCTAACCTCCGATGATAATAGAAATTCCAAGTAATTTTTGTGATATTTAATTTGTTTCTCAAGCAAATGTAAATGTTATTTTAATAAAATTAATTAAAAGTATATTACGTAACAAGTGCGGAAAGTCATATTACAAAATGCTCAAGTATTATTATGTCGTATTATATAAACTACTGATATTTTGCTATATAGGATTTATAATTAATAAATTAATTTTCCGAAATAAAAGCCAGAATAGTGTAATTAAATGTAATTAAAACCAATTTAATAAAAAATTTTGAGTTAATTGTTATTATTTCTTGCCAAAAACATAACATTTTTAGAAGACACGAGAAAAGCTAGTTATTGTTTTAGATAACAACATTTACGTATTATTCTTTATATCAAAATTACGTTTTAGAATGTTTAGCAAATTGGCAAAAGTTAATTATTTGTATTGGGTTAAAGGTAGCGTAGCGAGGACTATTTTAAATAAAGGAATAGTTTCAAGTTTAATATTTTAATTTAAGCAAAAATGCATCTACACACTTAGATGGTCAAGAACGGTATGTTACAAGAGATTCATCCCTTGCAGTTTGCAAGTTGCAAGTCGGAATGGTATTACTGACATATTATAAGAATTTATGGTTTCCGTTCTGTGAACGGTCCTCATTTGTTCTACAATTCTCACCTTTAACTTAGGAAATGTTCATAAACCACGTAGTTTGATTTTGACCTCTTTAGAGCCCCTCCCTCCCATCATGTAGCTTAACGTAGCTTTTACCATAATACCCCTACACCCCCCCGTAGACGGAACGCAGTTTTTCTTTCTACAAAGTCCGGAAGACAGTTTGTGCTTTCTGTTAACAAAACTATTAAAAAATTATTTGGTATAAAAAGTTAATAGGACCGATATTTGTATTAGTTTATATTTTTTTATAGTTATAATTTTAAATATTCATATTATGTTGTCAGTTATTCTGCAAATTGCTTTCATTGTGCCGAAATAAAATAAATGAAGAAAACTACGTAGCTTGACTCTAACTGCCCCCTACCCTCATAACCCCTCCCCCCACCCTTGACCAAACCACGTAGTTTATGAAAGCTCCCTTAGTAACAGATTGTCAATTACTGATTAATTGTTTTGTGTATTTTTCCGTGTACAAAACCAATAATTTGAATTCACTAATTCTTTCCCAAACATTTAATTGGAAAGTTCAATTTTTATATTTTATATTATTTATAAACACGGACTACAATCAAAGTAGTTACGCCACTGTCCGTCGTTCTAGTCCTATCCCCGCCACTGCAATCGTGACGTATTTATGGGCGACCCCTAAATTGTCTTTTTATTTCGACAAAAACCTAAAAGAAAATGTTCAAAATATCAAAACGTTTCCATACTAATAAAACAAAGCGATCACACTAATCTTAATAGGATAGCACGTTAAATACTGAAAAATGGAAAAAGGAGAAAATAAAATATAATAAATATGTAGGGACAGAATGTGGCGCTATCTGATGATTAAAATTGTAATAGATTCTTTCTCACTCTTACTTATGGGTAATTTATGAAAGTTGTACATAGAACTATTACCATGTCCTTTTCTGAAAATAGATAACCATCACACTGTCCAAGTAGCTTTTTATTTCTCATTAAAGTGAACCAATATTTTGAGTTAAACATTTTCTTAAATTTTCTTATACAATAAAATGCCTGTACGTAGAGCTGCACATGCTGGTAGTTGGTATACAGACTCAGGTAAATAAAAGAAATAAATCAGCTGTTTTCTAAAAATTTCATCTACAAATTAAAAAGTGTCACTGACCTCGTCGATTTTTTGTTTGTCAAATTACTAATACTTTTGAATTAAAATACAAATTTTATGTCCTGTACTTTAATTAAGTTTTATTTGTTTTGATATTTTTAAAGTTTACAATTGGGCCAAGGTGAGAAATTAAAAAAAATACATATTTATAAAATAATTTTTTTTCTTGTTAATTTAATTAATTATGTTTATAGGACCTGAATTATCTAGACAATTGGATTACTGGCTAAACCAAGCTGATTTAAGACATGGTCCAGCTCGAGCAATTATAGCCCCGTAAGTCAAAACACACCAAAAAGTTCATATTTTAATGTAGTTATTAGTCATGCAGGATATCAATATTGCGGAGCATGTGGGGGTCACGCTTATCGACAAATAAGTCCAGTAGTAGTGAGACGAATATTTATTTTGGGACCATCTCATCATGTTCGGTTATCTGGTTGTGCCCTATCCAGTACACAGAAATATCGGACACCTTTATATGATCTTCATATTGACTTACAAGGTAATTTTTAAAATTTTATTTTTTATATTTTACTCTTTATTTTTTATAGTGAATGCCGATTTAGAAATGACTGGTCAATTCGAATGGATGGATTTGGATACAGATGAAAATGAACATAGTATAGAAATGCATTTGCCTTATATAGCAAAAATTATGGAAAAGTAAGTTGACTTACTTTCTCTTCTCTTCTCAACACTTACTGCTTTTTTTAAAATAACTTTTTAGCTATAAGAATCAATTTACAATCGTACCCATATTGGTTGGATCTCTAAGTCCTGAAAAAGAAGCTTGCTATGGAAGAATATTATCAAGTTATCTAGCAGATCCTCAAAATCTTTTTATAATATCATCTGACTTTTGTCACTGGGGTCAACGTTTTCGTTACACGTATTATGATCGATCCTATGGAAATATTTATCAATCAATTGAAGGATTAGATAGAGCTGTATGTATTATTTGATTATTTTCAAAATATATTAGGAAAAAACCTCATTTTAAGTCGACAAAAAAATGAACCAATCAGAGATACAAATTGTTTATATATTGGTGTTGAATCGACCATGTTAACCTGAACCGTGAGTTTTTGTAATCCAAAAATATTCTTTTACGACCGAAAAATCAGTTGTTTTTAAAACAGGATTCTGCATTAGCAGAGCCTCACTCTCATAAAAGTATTTTCTAATGTTATTAACTCTTTAATGTTCTATTTTATTAACTTTTTGGGAAAGCCATCTTGATTTTTAAAATTTTTTATTGATTTTGACAAAATGCCCAGCACGGTTTCTTTGAGAGAGAAAACTTGCAGTTCATGAAGTTTTTGAAGGTATTTTTGCCATTGGCGCGTGAAATAATAAACAAGATTCATAAGTTATAAGGTTCTTATTATGTATTTAGGTTGTAAGTTCAGTGCACGTAACTAATAGGAACAATCAAATGTGCACTGAGCACAGAGAGAGAGACTTGACTTACCAGTTAAAAACGTTAAAGAAGTAAGTGTTCTGCTATTTTATCGGAATATTTAAAGCTTGTTGAGTAAACTTTTTGCAAAATTTTTTTTTATGCTGTTTTTAACAAATAAGTAATAAACATAGAAGAAGTCGGAATATCTTGGCATTCTTTCACTTCATGTGTTAAGTGCACATACACTTAGTTTATATTTATGGCTCTGAAAAGAACCGATGTATGTCTACACTGGGAAACGAGTAGCTATCTGCAAGAGCATATTGTGGAGAGGTGTATGGCCTTAAAGCTGCAGCCACATGAAAACACATATGTGCTCTGGCAGGTATCTGATTTTCAGCAGGTCCTGTTTTCGCAGCCAGCGTTTCAAAGTGGACCAGTAACCTTCGACACCGTTGGTGCAGATGGCGGTAATTGGATCGCAAAAATACCTTGAGCCATTCACAGTGTAATGGCTGTTGGGCATCGCATACACCTTTGAGATGCGATAGGCTGACATAACCCTTCCAGCAATCTGTCCAAAACTATCGAGGATGTACAGTATGACCTCACGCTTCTCTGTCATACTACAGATCCACTTTTGCAGAACTACTTTCCCCACGTTCGCTTTTCGCTCAGTGAAAATGAAAGTGACGCTTTCATCAATTTGGACGACTTTGCCAGTGCCACCAACACGTAGAAGCTTTGAGTTACGGTCAATAGGAATAACTTGTGTGCTGTAAGCCGTGGCATACCCACGGTAGCAGCGGTTGAAACCGCTTCATTGTCCGTGACCAAAACATACAACGCATTCATCACCCAAACCGCCCGATCGCGGAATTGAAAAACGTATTTTAAATATCTATTTTGATCCTTCTTAAGTGTACAGTGTCATCAGCAACCCCAGCTAGTACACCTTTTATGCTTTGGTAATAAACGCAATCTTTGAAGTAAAACCACAAGTTTCCTAGATTTACCTTCGCATAATAGGCGTAAAAATTTACCAAAGCGTGGAGCGTCCCATCGCTACGGTGCATGATAATTGACTGCTAATTTAACCGGGAGCAATATTGGAGTACAGGTACGGACAACAGAAAACCTGTGTACGTAGAAATCCCCATCTAAAATGCACGGAAAGTTTTGATTCTTAAATGCCACTTTATTTAAATTTTGGGGAGAATTTTTTTTTTCTATCATGTCTTCGTTTGGTATCTTGTTAATTGGCCATTCCATGTAGAGTACTTAATGATCAGATACATTAATTATTAGGTCAGCTAAAATAATAATAATAATAATGTATGTTTGATGTAACAGGCTGTAAATTCAGCTTCCATTTCATCTGATTTGTGCAAGATGTTATGCAGCTGTATACATTTTCAACTATGGTGTGCAAATGTTGCTACTCCTTCGTGAAGGTGTTTTTTTCTTGTCTGGTATGTTACCAAGTTATAAGTTGGTATATTGGCTCATTTATACAAGCTACACCAATGTTTTCTTCGTATAGTACATGTTTCAAAGCAACAAGTTTATTGGAAAGACATTGTATATTGAAATTCAATAATTTTATTTTATTTTTTTGGAACCATTTTTGGTTCTTTTTATAGAAAAATCGGGTAACTCCTCGAAATAATTCGATATAGGCATTTATTCGCGTTTCGACGGGTTGTTTGTGTATATTGTTTACATTGTGGTGTTATTTTCTTGGTTTTTGAATTTAAAACTGGAAAATCTTATTCGTACAGACCAGAAATTGTTGTTATATACGGTGTCTTCATGTGTCCACTCCTACAATAAAGCATCTTCGGATACTTTTTTCTGCACCTGATAAAAAATAAAAGATTTTTCTGATAAATCAATTTATCGTAGACATATTTTTTTATATGTGGCTTTATTTTTGTAGATATATGTAATTGTATGAGAACCTTGTTAAACAAGTGAAATATTTAATATCTAAGACACAAGTTTTTTTATTTGTATTTTTCACATACACAAGTACTTGGACGAAGCGTTATAATAATAATAACATTTTTATTGATAGAAAAGAAACTGAAATGATGGAATAAGTTGAAAATAGTTCCACCACAGTTGACTGGACCGAGGAGGGGTGCCAGCAATATGTATCCAACTTTAAAATATGGCTGATTCAACTTCATTTACTGTTAGAAACCAACTAGTAGTTTTATTTTTTGAATCAAAAACTGACTGTCTCTGATTGGTTAATAAATGCTGTCATCTATATTGAATGGTTTGCAAAACTATTTAACTATTAATTTCAATTTTTTCTACGCCTTTTGTGGTTTATAGGTTTATGGTACAAGTCATTAGCAATATTGTTTAAATTAATTTAGAATTGTATTTTTATAATTCATTAGCTCTCAATCTCGCTTGTTAGCTGTTTGGTCTTTGACCTTCGCTGGACAGACAGCTTCTTAGATTTTCTCCTAAATCTGAATTTTTTGTTTTAACTTATTCAAGATTATTATCTTTCTTGGTGGTATTATTCACTTAACTAACGTTGCACCCTCTCTGCTACGTTAGTAATGTGCGTTTCAAGTATTTTATTGAATAAAGTGGGGACCTAGGTACTGTTTAACATGGACTTCAAACCACAGCAAGCCCAATACCGATATTTTGAAAATGTTCTTTGCGAATTCTCGAAAAAACATTTTCTAAAATCTTTGGAACAATTTCTTTTCTTGTTTTATATTGGAAATATAATAGATTTTGATATTTTTTTAGGGAATGAATATCATAGAAAATTTAAACCCAACCGAATTTACGAATTATCTTAAAAAGTTTGGTAATACTATATGTGGCAGACATCCAATTGGAATTTTGTTGCAAGTAAGTAAAACGTTTAATTTTTATTTTGTGATTAAATTTGTGTTTGTTTAGGCGGTTCAAGAAATATTAAGAAATGATAATTCCATAATTGCTAGCTTAAAGTTTTTAAAGTATGCACAATCGAGTCAGTGCCGTAACATGAACGATTCGTCTGTTAGTTATGCATCAGCAGCTTTAGTTTTTGAAAATTGAGGCCTTAATTTATTGAATGGTTGTTTACCAACACAAAAATGAATATAATTTGGATGCCTAACTAATTTAATTTCTTTATCTTATTTCTAATGATAAACAAGTCATGTCTACGATTTCAAATTTTGTTTTTATATTTTTAGTAGGTAAAATGCAAGGTTTTTTTACAGAAACTTAGTTATGGTTAGTTAAAATTTATATTTCGTACATAATTGTCAAAAAGTATATTTTACTTTTGCGTTTGTACAAAATTAACCTTATTGAATTACAATGAAACACTTCCAGTTTAATTTCTAATTGTTTTAGTTATAAGTGCCTTTTATTCTACACCCTTAATTTACTTGGTAGCTGCTTTGTAATATTAGCTTTAAATGGTGCTGGTTTTTTAAAACGGTAATGGTATTTTTGCTTATTATAAATGAACCAGCGTCATCCAATGTCTTTCACATTGTTTGTGTGTTCAGCCTTAAATTATTTATTTTTAACTGATATTTTCAATTTTTACACTTTGTTTATGTATTAGCAAATGTTATGAGTTCAGGAGATGTAATAAGGTGATGTGTTCGTAGCTTAATAATTATAGGTTTTGCTTATTTTTTATTGTCACATTTTGATAATTTTTGTTACATCACTTAAGTTGCCTTAAAAGGTTTATAATATGCAATCTCATTTATTTATTTTTTATTGTAATAATAAATCACTCAGGTTTTGTAAAATTAACCATGAGTTCTTATTCTGTAGAGGAAGGGCAAAAAATCTTATGGTAGTTATTAAGTATATATTTGTAAGTGTGCAAGAATTTTGTGATCGTTGTTCTTTGTCTACACGTGAGTAAGTACTCATACTAGAATTTTTTTATTGTAATTATATACATGTTATGTGAACTTAATTTTTCAAATTAGGTCTTATACAATTCTAATTAATTAAATGGTTATTAATTTATCATATATTTAATTGTATTGTTATTACCTAATTGATTATACTTAAATGCAACCTAAATTTTTCTCATAAAACAGATGTTGCTCAACGTTTTTGTAAAATTATTTTATAATTTAATCACATCAATTGTTAACATAATCATAGTTAATTTTAGTTTTGAAAATTCACGTTAATTAATAAATTTTACATTTATTGTTTTATTAATCTACTTTTTTATGACTTCTGCAATTTTTTACTTATTTATTTTTGATATACAAACTTTTCATCTATTTTGCCACTTTTAATTTTCTTAGTTCCAGCCATGCCACATTCATTGGGAACAAAATGTAAAAATATTCATTTATTTCAGATAACTACGTCGGCCAGAAACATTGCCCCCAATTAGACAGTTATTTCGACTTTTACATATCGATTTGTTACTTGTGTAATTTTCAATAAAATGCTTTGCAAAAATTTATAATTTTATTTAAAACATGAATAAATAAGAAATTTCAGCTTATAGCTTAAACAGTTTTCTCAAATTTAATTCTTGAAAATCAGCTTGAACTTTAAATTGTGTTTCCACTTCTTCCAAGGCCTTTATTAGTGGTGCTTTGTTATTGGTCATAATACAAATTCACTAATTTCCATAAGCTCTCCATGTCATTCCTTCTGCACAGGCTGTTATTGCACTTATTTCTACGTGGAAAAATGTAGCGTGGCAGCCCAGGTTTATGCTAAACGCATCTTCTGTTCTACGTCCACTGATTGCTGCTCCACTGGTAATTTCCATTTTGGATCTATCTGCGCCAGAAGGTATCATATCAGGCCCCCAGCTCCTGCTTGGTGCCCTACTCTCAGGTATGAGAGAACCCTAATAGGTTTTTGGAAGTCAAAAGCCCTTTACAGGGCTGATTCTGTCGGATTGTAAGATTGTATGCATTGTTACTCTTGATGGAGTTGAAGATTATGGTATGATGACCCGCTCTTAAGGATCACTTCTCCACAATCATGTGTAGAGAATTATTTTTAGCCTGTATGACACCAGTAGAGCCTTCATTTTCACTACCAAGTGCAGTAGAGTAAGTCCTCAGTAGACATAGTTGTCATTGCTCTCGTTATCCCATTACAAGCAAGTCTGCAGCTTGTTTAACATTTTGACTTTGTGGCACTAGATAAGGGGTGAATATGTTATTGTGGGTATCACAACTTTGATGTAAGTATAGGCCCAAGGAACATTTTTAGTTGTAGTTCCTACGATTTACCAATCATTCTCCTGCAGGCCCACATGGCTCTAGTCGTTTTGATTGTTGTGTTTTTCACGTGTGGTGTGAAGGTCAGCCTGCTGTCGGTTATTTGATATTTTTTGATCTTTCATATAAGCTAGGCATTCTCACCTAACGCAGGTTTCTACGTTTTTGAAAAGCTCTTTTGTGCTCCATCTCTCGATCGTTAGGGTCTATTACATCAATGAAGATACAACTCTCCATACTTCCCGCCGATGAGGATTGTGATATCATCCGCAAATTCTTGTGCATGTATGGTAATTTGTTCCAGTTCCCACAAAAGGTCGTCTACGACCAGGCACCACAGCAGGGGGGAGAGAGAGAGAGAGATCTTCCCCCTCCCGACGCCCCCGTGCAGCTGAAACCTCCGCGGTACACGATTAATATCTGTACACAGAGAAATATTCATGGGCGTCCATTGGGGGAGAGAAAAGGGGGCAGCTGCTTCCCCTGGCTCTTGCCTTAAATTTAATTTTAATTAATTTAAATTTCGTGGAGAAAGTTATTACTGAGTTCGCAAAGGAACCACAAAATTTGAAATTTATTTTTTCTGCAAATAAGGAAAACTAAAAAATTTTCGTGTTTAATTTTTTTCCTATTTTGCCCCTCCTTGAAAAAGATTCTATAGACGCCCATGTTTATCGTTATATTAAATCAGGGTTGTTAAAAAACATGTTTTTTTTATTTTAAACAAAAAAAACGTTTTTTTTGTGTTTAAAACGTTTTTTTTATGTTAAAACTGTTTTTTATTCTATTTAAAAAAAAACATGTTTAAAACACAATTTATTGTTTAAAACACTGTTTAAAACAACTAAAAAATCTACACCGAGAACAAATTAAAGAAAAAAATCTAATTTTATTAATAAAAAATTAACATTCAAAATCTATTCGAGTTCATCTTCCTCCGAAATTGTTGAATTATTATTTAAGGCTCTCATAATTGATACAAGCTTTGACGCTTTATCGGTCCCTAATCTATTACGTAGTTGACTATGGACAAGCAGGGTTGTTAAAAAACATGTTTTTTTTATTTTAAACAAAAAAAAACGTTTTTTTTTGTGTTTAAAACACAAAAACTAGTTTTAAACAAAACCGTTTAAAACAGGACGTCTTGTTTTAAACATGTTTTAAACACTTGTTTAAAAAAAAATGTTTAAAACAAAACAACCTGTATTAAATATTTTGAAGCAGGCCCGTAGCCAGAGGGGGGCACGAATTTAGAACTTCCTAAGTTCTAAATTCCGAATTATTAACACTGTAATAATTCGGATTATTATAGATTATTATAATTAAATTTTTAATATATTGTTAATCTATTCATGCACGTCTGACAGATAGCAAAAAGAAATCCAAAATGCTCTACTTTGAAATTTTTAAAAGTTGGCAACCTTACCAGCATAGAAAAAAACTTCGCTAACAAAGATGAAAATATTTATTTTTGTATTTAATATTTTAACTAAATTTAAATATAAATTATTAACTTGTGAGAATAATAAAACATTTCTCACGAAGGCGATTACCATCGCTGAAAGCTCAAATTAAAATCAATTATTGTAGTTTATTTAACTTGTTCTATAATATTTTAAAGTTTTATCTTATTATTTTAACTAAACAATTTATTGTTACTCGATCTATAAAGAGTTGAAAAATTACTTATTGCATTTAAGTAAAATCAAACCGCTATATTTAAAACTGTCAGAAAACTTTAATAATTGAGACATTGCAATGAACGTTTTTATAAAATTGTCAATAAAAAAGTAAATAGGAACTAAAAGTGTTTTTGTTTACCCTGTATATTTGCTTGATTAATAAGGAGTAGTAGCGTCATCT
Organism: Cantharis rufa; assembly: GCA_947369205.1. Classification (NCBI taxonomy): domain Eukaryota; kingdom Metazoa; phylum Arthropoda; class Insecta; order Coleoptera; family Cantharidae; genus Cantharis; species Cantharis rufa. Next base: position 15,651,268 of record OX376309.1, on the reverse strand, counting down.
AGAAAGTAAGTCACCAAACATCGATTAAAAACAGATAACATAAGGACAACAGAAAATCTCATAAAACACGTAAACGCAAATAAAAGAATTAATTTTTTCGTGTACGGCAGTGTTTAAATAATGTGAAGTTAAATAATGTCGAATTTGATGTTAGTGGTTTGGTCGTAGGAAGTTTGTGTGACTAATAGAAGTAGTTTATATAATAAGTGCCCTGGTGAATGTTTACAAGTGTCAAAAAATCTTTTACTTGTAATATAAACATGGCTACTACCCTACATGTATATTGAAAATATTCTAAATATTGGATTACCAATATGAATGTAAATGTAGAATTGAAGCACTCAGGTGAGGAATTCCGCGATTTTCATTTTGTAGTACTTAGAATGTTGTACTTATAAATGGAAAAAAGTGTTGACCTAAACCTAAAATGAACCCAAAATTGTTGCAATGTAAATGGAACATTTAGTTATGTTGTTTTATAATTTTAGGTGAGTGTAAGTTAATGGCAGGCGTTCGTCTGCGAAAGTGATGAACCTATTTCGTTGTCTCTTCCCGTGTGCGCTGCAGCACAGCTGGTGGAGTGTAGGCAGTGATCAGTGTATGACCGAAGAATTTGTGAGCAGAATGGGTGCAAACACTTCTTCGGCTGCTGCTGGTGATTCTGGGGGATTACATGGCATAGGTCTTACTGATTCTTCTGTACCGGTTTATCGTGATTCGATGGGTGTGATTGTTAGGTATGTCAATTTTTAACTTAATATTTTTATTACTGTTTACTTTTATACTTTTCTAAGCAATTTTTTATCAACTTGTTGACTGCCATAATATATTTATGGTAATCTTATCAACTTAGTAAAAATTAATCATTTAGTAATATCAGCATTTTTGTTTATTTATTCAATCTACAGATTAATTCTACGTTAATATTTACTAGACAGCTTAGTGATTTATACCAAATCGGAATGAAAAATTAAGAACTACTTTACAGTATTTTACAGGTTCATTAAAAATATTGGAATAATTTTTTTAAAACTAGCTTAAAATTTTTTTTTTGTACTGGTTACGATACAGTAACTTGGATAGTCGGGATCCTGTCTCACACGAATAGATTAATGTGGTAATCTGAGACGTTAATTCTTTTTTAACTCAACTTCTATAACCAAGCAGTAAGAAATATAGGGCACTTAGATGTTTAGTATTCCAGGCGAAGTTTTTGAAAGAGTCGATCAAAAGGGTTGACAAAATTTTGGTGTGAAATGTTGTACAATATCTTGTACAATAAAACTGCATAGTGTAATACAGCCATTAGGTAGTACTTACGGTTAATTAATGTATTGTGAATGATGGTCAGTGTCGAATGTGTATCCACATGCAATTTTGTGTTATGATGTTGTGTGATATGTCATCTTTAGAATAATTACCAGATTATGAATAACAATAGGTTCATTCGTAGAGGGGCGAAATTCATCCCATAGAAACCTCTTAAAGGTAAATCGTTGTTAAATGTGTATTCATTTACAATTTTGTGGTATGATATTTGTGATGTTAAATCTTCATGAAAATTTACAGATTGTGAATATCGATAAATTTGCACTTTCAGGGAAAAAACCATCATTATAACAACTTTTTTAAGAAATTAGTGTCGAATGTTAAAATTAGTGCTATGCGTTTAAATCTTTAGAAAAGTGTACAGATTCCGAATATCAATAGGTCTACTCTTGCAGGGGTGGCAGAGGAGAAAAATACTTCCATAGTAATTCTGCCGATATAAAATTTAAATAAAAATCATCTCAAAAATGTGCAGATTATGAATATCAATTGGCCTTCTTTCGCAGGGGCACAGAGCTGTTTATTTGATGTTATCAATTTTAAAGTAGTTTGTATTTTGTAATTTGTATTATTTGAAATACAAAATACATTTGTTTTGGGTATTTGAAATACAAAATACAAATACATTGAAAATATGTGTTGAACTACAAGATACAAAATACGAAATGTATTTCAAATACAAGTATTTCAAATACTGCCCAGTCCTGTGTATATACTAATAATTGTACCTAGATATTGACATCCGATAACATAATTGACAAGTCACAACACTCAGTATTTTATATACAACTAGCTGGAAAGCCCGTCCACGGACGGGCATCTAGACCCGATTGGTTGGAATCTTGATTAATGTGCAACTCGTCTCAGGGGGAGTACCGGCAGTGGTTTAATATATTTTTCGGTTGGTAGAAAAAGTCGACCAATTAGAGTGCTTTTAGGTTACCAAAAAATGACACGCTGAAGCAGCACCAGCGTGCTGGGATTTTATGTATTAAGATATTTATAAATATAAAATACTATTTATTGAACATCTACATACAAAATTACGAGACATTTGGTGTCTTACTTTATTGCAGATTAGTACCCATCTAGAAACATCCAACCGCAGTCTGTTCTCACATATCAAAACAGACTCGACTACAACCAAGCAACTCTCGAATTCATCAATTCATTAACGAGTCGCTTAAACTGAAGGAGATTCAGTTTGAAGAAGTCTACAGATTCACACAATCTATTACCCCATTTCATCATCTTGAACAAAGAACTATAATGAAAATTAATATAATTTATTTGGCGAAAAGATAGTAAATAATACTACAACTTCATTTAAATGATTATCAGTGTCGGATTTACTGCATGATAAATCATTAAAATTTTAATTTATTCTATTTAAATCTACTGTGCCAATCAAGTATAGTACCGTTGTTGCGTGTAAAAAATGTGGTAACACTATAATGTTATACACTGTTATTCTGGTTTTTTACTGAAACCTCTGCGACCTGAGTGAATACAGTGGAACTCGATTGATGTACAACTTGACTGATGTGAAACTCGTTTCAGGGAGATAGAGAGACAGAGGCTTTTATTTGGTTGGCAAAAGGTTACTGAAGGAGTGATTGAGTTTTGTACGTAATTCTAATGTACATTTATAAAAATAAAAATTATCTTGTATATTAACTTTAATAAATACTTTGCTTAACATATTTAAAACTAAATAATAGATCATTAGTCACGAAGTTGGACCGGTAGGTAGCAGCATAGGGTGGAAAATTTATTGCTCCTACTACGAGGAACGAAAAACAAATGTTTCCATAGTGATGAAGAAATCCATGTATTCAATGATTTTTTTCAGAATAATGAGTTTTGTTCACTGGTGAAAAAATTATAATTTTGTAATCTATAAATTAATAATGAACCATTATTTTCAGTGTACCTGCGTATATCATATTTGTTAACAACGAATTACATTACAAATGAATTTTTATGAATTCGTTCAGCTTTTTTATTACAATAACGAAAGTAACGGATTAAAATAAAGGTTAAATGTTTTTGGGATTAGCAATCATCTTTTATTTTTAAAATTGAGAGTTCCATTGAAAAGATTATGTGCCACTCTGTATTCTTTCATTAAAAACGTGGAAGGTTCACAAGACTTTACAAGATTTCTAAAGGTGCGTTTAGATTTGACACTTATTGCACGAATTTTATGTCGGACAGTAACTGTAGCTAATGTAAACAATGAAAAATTTCTGTCGGACATATATGTGTTAACTTCTGGCGATATGTGTTGCCACACAGAGAATCAGATGTAAACGATACTTTTTTTTGAAGTTCCGACTTGCTTGAAAGAAATTGCAAGAGTTGACCACTCGTCTACTTTTATGGAAATGTCGCGCGATAATTTTATAGAATTCATGTTGGGTTTCACAAACTCTTGTTAGTAATTTAAGTTAGAAGCCTAAAAATAGGCTTTTCAAATTACAGGTAGTACAAAGTAATTAAATTATATCTGATCTTAAAGTAAAAAATTTTAAGATTTCAAGTAGTTACTTTGGAAGCAGTAATTATTAAATTATATGTAATTAAAAAAATAATAATTGTAATTGCGTATAAATTAATTTTTGTCACCTGTACAGGTAAGCTTTTATAAGTCCTTATTGGGTCATAAAGTGTTAATTGTAAATATTTTAAATGCACAATTGTTTAGCTGAAGTTTTTATGACTACAGATAGAATTGATCAGGAGTTTGGTCGGCGGATAAATAATTTCTCTTCCTCAAGTATTGCCCTTTTGTATGTTTTCTAGGAATGCGAAAGGGCACCGGACATACCAAGATGTTGACTTTTTGATACAAAGGGACCAATATTGTCTTAAAATCCACTCTCGAACCCAATCGAACGATTTTACTTCTTTTTTCTTAAGTGCTCTAAAATAATAATTACACTGGCTGCAATTCTTTTCTTCGAGATTTTCATTATAAATCTTCTGGGCCAAGAAATCTTTGCAGAATGAAAGAAGTGTCAGACATTTTTTGGTAGCTAAATGTAAACCGTTTGTACATTTGTAGTGAATTTCAAACGAAGAGAAATGTATACACATATTCATGTTTTTCTTTGAGCAATTTCTATTATTATTATTGCTACATGGGTAGTGGTTCAAGATCCACTTTGTACTGAAGCTCTAGGCTTATTGTACCCCGTTTTCCATTGAGTTGTTAAGGAAAGTTATAAGTATTTCGATCTGCAGCGTAATGTTCACCAGAGGGCTGAGCTAAGAAATTATGCCGAGTCCGGGATTTGAACCCAGAATCTCCGCTCATAACTTCAACTAGCGAACACATCAACCACTGCTGTGGTCTTAGAGCAATTTCTATCTTAAGTGTAAACGGTCAAAGCGAATTTATGTCAGATCTAAACGTACCTTTAAAGATTGCACAAAACTTTAGAAACTTGATTGGAACTGTAAAACTTGATGAGATATCATAAAACTTTAAAAAGACCTTAGAAGATTTCATGCAGACTAATTTTTTTTCAGTTCCACAGACTTCATTTAGTGATTATTTTCTCAGAGTGGCACTCTGTATTCTTTTGTTAAATATGTTGTACAAAATAATCCTGTAACAAATTTATAGATATCTTTGGGTATATAAACCTGATTCTTTATGTAACTAAACCTAAGAAGTGTTTTATTTCATCTTGGATCAATTAGGGACTATTGTCACTACTCACTACTGTTGATATCAAGCCACTCTATTAAGAATTTTAGAATTAATGCACTATTTCTTACCTACTCCGTCCGATTTTATATAAATAACAAAAATATTTTTCAAGCGCTTTTTGATTTAATACAACGTAATAAAATAATCATGATTAATTGACAACCAAAATATAGTAAAAACAATATTTTCAATTAAAAAGTCAATGTATTAATTTTAGTTTTGTTTATTTACAGAGAGAGAAAAAGAAAGGTAGCAGGTTTGGCTACCCTTAAAAAGAAGTTAATTAGACGTCGTCGTTCTTCAAAGGCTTGTGATCATGGTCGTATGTTGAGAGAATTAGTTTCTGATTGGAGTCCGTTAGAAATAGCTTCGCTTTTAGAAGAGTATGAAGCATTAGCAGCATTAAAGGACCTATCTGTTCAAGCAGAACTTGCTAGACCACCAGCGGCAGCATTTAAACAAGATTTATCAGCTTTGTATGATTTTAAATATTGTACAGACGCTGATTTGGTTTACCGAGGAGCTTGCTTTCCTATACATCGTGCTCTATTGTCGGCAAGATGTCCTTATTTTAGAGATTTATTATCTGGTTGTCCTGGTTATGGTGCTCGAATTTGTCTTGAACTGCGTACAAGTACGGTAGATGTACAATTATTTTCTGCTTTATTACGATATTTATATACGGGAGATATTTGTCCTCATGATACCAACATAGATTTAAATTTACTTAGACGTTTAAGAGAAGAATTTGGTACACCTAATGCTTTAGAAACTGACCTTCGATATTTATTGGAAACTGGAGATTATGCCGATGCCGCCCTTGTGTTCACATCTGATGGTTCTGACTGTCAGAGACCTGATTCTGGCAGTTCGGAATATGGATTTAGACCTAAATTAGAACTTCCATGTCATAAAGCTATTTTATCTGCAAGATCCCAATTTTTTAGAAATTTACTTCAACGACGATCACGCACAGGTGAAGAACATACCGAGAGAGCACTTCATATACCCACTAGAATTGTTTTAGATGAAAGCGTTATTCCAAAACGGTATTAATATTATTCTTATTAAAAAGAAGATTTTAAATTATTTTGCTAACTTTCAGATATGCAAGAGTTTTGTTACATGCCATATATTTGGACCATGTCGATTTATCTCTTATTTCAAGAGGTGGATGTGGTGGTGGATTAGGCGAAGCACAAGCTTTAGCTCATACAGGACGTGCTAGACCATCACCTTTGGAAGAAGCTATGGAATTATATCAAATTGGTAGATTTCTTGAACTGGATATTTTATCTCAAGGTTGTGAAGATCTCATACTCGAGTGGCTATCATTAGAAACACTATCTGTGGTTCTACAATGGTCACATCAGCCTCATGGATCTGCATGGGTTCATAGACAGGTAAATTATTTTCACTGGATCATACATGGAGCTAATAAAACATACATGTATAAAGTCAAACTTGAATTTTAATTGATTGTTTTGAAATTAATAGAACATAAATAATTTTTTGTTAGGCTTTACATTATCTGCGAGAAGAATTTCAAGCTGTTGCTCAGTCATCAGTTTTACATCAGCTAGATAAGAGTCAGTTGGGAGAGGCACTAAAAAATCCATTTCTTCAAGCAAGTGAATTGGAAGTATTGCATGCAGTTTTGAAATGGGGAGAAAACGAACTAGTCAGAAGAATGGAAGACAGAGGTAGGTTATTTCTATTTGGTGCATGACATGCTTATAATTTGTTTACGAGATAAACATAATGTTGTCCGCATTACCGCAAATAAATGTGGTAAAAAACTCTTTGCAATATCAGTATTATTTTTATTTTATTTACAATTTATAGCAAAATTAAAAGAATGTTTCAGAATACAGTGAAAGTTGAATATTACAATGTCTCTTTTAACTAAAATTTACATATAAGAACGGTTTTTCTTATGCAAAAATATAAGAAAAATTTCCTAATGGTAATATAACAGCAGTGTGGATAAATAATTATAATGGCGGTATGGATATATCGTTAATATTTTCGTGGCTCTTTTGCTTTTGTTATATTATTTGACTTTTACTGTACCTGAAATTTCTTGGTGGAGGCTTATACATATGTTATATTTGAGTCTTTTAGCTTTGAAGAACCCCGAGCTGCACTTGACTTTTCTCAAAAATTGGTCATAAATGTAATCGATTACTCATATTTACTTTACTATACAGAGTGAATCTATAGTGTGAACTTCTTCAATAATGCCTTCTTTCCTTCCTGTTCAATATGTCAAAAGCAATTTAAATTACTCATAGGTGCATGCCATATATTTACTACCATGACATTCAATTTACAAAAAAAATTTCCATTTTCAGGTATTTTTTTTAAACAATTTATAACTCTTATGCTTAAATTTATCATTGACAAATTACTGAAACAATCGTCTAATTCTACTTTATTATAAATTATAAATTTATGACAAAATTTGTTAACACATTAATTGAGTAAGTGTGTCGAAAAACGACTGTCGTCAGGCAAATTATTATAATAATAAATAATGGAATGTATGGAAACGAATGCAGGTAAACGTAAAAAAAAAAAACATTAAATCATGGATACTTGGCAAATGTCTTGGATAAAGTGTTTTAACATAGATAAAAGTAAGAAACGACCAAGTAAACTCATTCAGCATAAATGGCAAAATTAGTACCAGGAATACTTTTCTTGATATCAAAATGGTACTTCAGAATTGAATTGAATTTCCTGGTAATGGGATACTCATTTTTACCAAATAATAGAAATTTTGCTCTCATCGTAAAAAAAAAATGTATTTGTACCAGAGGATTGGTTTGGTGTACTTTTTAATGCAAAGCCATTAAATTCATTCCAAATTCAGCCCATGACACGCAATAAATTTGTTTATATATATGAATTCAACATTAAAATTTCAAAGTCACACAAATTCCACGTCACATAATTTTGCTTATACTTCGTTTTAAAATCATGAAGAGCTGTTGGGTTATTTCTCACTTCTCTGAATTCATATTAAAATGTTTCATAATAAAAAGATAGAATTAATATATCCATCCATGATTATTTTGACATGTATTTTTGACGTTTATATCTACCCTTATACGTTTCCATGCATTCAATTGTTATACCAATTTTCTTGATTCGGTATCTTTTCATGTCAATAAATAAGTATTTTGTTGTATAATTGAAGAACTTATTTTGATGAAGATGAAGATATTATGAGACAAACAAGTAAAATCGAGAAAATCAGCTTCCAAGTTTTTAGTATGCTCTTTTGCTTTACTTCACACAATCAACGATTTTTCTGCATGTTGTAGTTTTATATATACCAAATTTTTGAGTCTTGTCGACTTGACTTGAAATATACATATTTAGTTATACAGTGTTCAAAAAATAAGAGCAATTTATGAGAAATGTAAGCCAGACCAAGAAATCATAAGAAACCATATTTAATTTTTAATAATCAATCAATCAATGAAAAGATGTTTTGAATGTTGCATGCATGTTAGACTGGAGAATTTTAAACATCATTAATATCAACAATTTTATAATGTCTTCTATTTGTCGATCACTCTGTATATAGAAAACTTACAAGGGACGAACTTGTCATCTCATCTACATCCAAATATAGTTTTAAATACAAACTATCAGTTTTTTTCATGCATTAATAGGAAGATCATTAATTATTCCATTATCCACAGAAAATAGAGAAAAAGAGGTTCAGGTGATTTAACAAATGGCATTTTCTAATAGATACCACTAAGTTAATCAAAAAGCTGATTGAAAAGGAAAGAATAGAGGATAAAATAACTGCATTTCTTCAGAAGTTTCTAATTTACCAAATTATGTGTTATTGTAATAATTACAGATAGCCCATCTAGTACAGGTAATTTGTGTAGTAAATAGGAAATTGGGTTTCGTTCCCTGGGTTATTGGTTAAATTTTCAGTTGCCTCCAAATTATTTGTTCTGTGGTTCGGTTTCCACTTTAAGGTGAGGGTCTATGTTTACCTTTAGTCAGTAAGTAACAATTACTGACTTGTATTCGATTTGGCGGGTTTATTCCAAATGGTTTTATCTGAAATCGTCGTTTTGTTAAAAATTTGTTCAAAAGACTATTTAGTTCAAACATCTATCTAAAAACATTAGTTCAATAACCTACAATATAAAATTAAAATTTTTGGAATTGCAAGATTTTCTAATTATAGTGATTAAATATTTAATATTTTTTAAATAACCATTATTAATTCTGTCTAGAAATTAATTTTTTTAATTTTTCACGTCAACTTTATTTAAGCCAATGTGTTTTATTTAGCAATTAATATTTCACTTTTTAGTGAAAGGAAAGGCTTGAAACCTAATACAAAAAGAAAACAAATTAAATTTTATCATTTTTTTTGTAGATAAAATCTTTCAAGTTAAATAAATCTAGAAGTGAAATCAATATTTATGATTGGGAAATTTTTTTGTAAATTAAATAATGTTGTGATAGTACATATAAGCACTAAGACCATTAACTTGATGTAACCAACTAACCAATGGTAAAAAAAATGTTACGAGATCTATCGCAGAAGTTTACACAATAATCACACTATTGATGAACCCTATATTTTAGTGATTTTATTAAATTTTAAAAGTTTATTGAGTTCATAATATGTCCTTGAAAATTTTTCAAAGTATATGATTGGTCGACTTAAAAACGTTACAGCAATACCTCACAGTCCGATTTTGAATAGTTGGGTTTAACTTTAGTCCAGTTTTTAGGCTTCTATACATCGTATAGAAAGAAGCCTTATGTTCTGGCTCCGTGTCTGTCCGCATGTTTCAAATTTAAGAAAATTCTAGAAAGATGTATAGAAGCCTAAGAACTGTCGCAAAAGCGAGTTCTACCTTGTTTAATTAAGGGTTATATCTTATATCTATCCGCCGTTAAGGAATTCGTGTTTTGTTAATTATTTCCAGAATTTTACAGAAATTCAAATAGTAACATGCATTCCACTTGCTTATAAAATCTTTTTATGCGAATACCAAATATTAAATTAATTTACTCATTTGAACTTTTTTGCGTATTTTCGTAAAAAGATGTCGTAAGCTAGTGGATTGTTATTTTTTTTGTATTTCTGCCTTTAATTTGCCATTGCGCAGAAACTTGATTTTTTAATGTAAACTGTTTAGTGTTGTTTTAAAGAGCGTGAAATTATCTACAAACAAGATTCTTACCTTTCATTGTTTCAAATCAATGGCTTTCAAGTTATGGTATAAGTTAGATAAAAAATGTTGAAAAATTTCGTTTTGTTTTTTTAAAATAATTTTTCAATGTTATTTATGTTATTAAATGTTAGCCATAGCTTAAAAGCCGTTGTAGACAGTACATTGCTAAAATCTAGTTTACAGATAGTTTTATGCTCTTGAAAAAGCACTTGATCACTGATATACAAAAATTTAATAGTTTTGAGTCGATGGTCATTTGAAGGTAGAAATTCATAACATTGCTTTAAAGTGGGGTAGTTCTCAAGGATCTGAAATTTTAGACAAAACATTTTCTTTGAAAAATGTATTCTATCATGATACAATAATTGGTAAGATACGATCACTACGAGTTTTATTTTGTTTTTTTCTGCGCAGTGACGTCATTTGGAGCGGTTATGATACCGTACGGGCATGATACCCGAAACCCACAGATTCTCTCTCTCATCTCTATCTCTCTCTCGCCTATGCCGTAACCGCTCCAACTGACGTCACAGCTTGAGCTAAGATGCGCGTTATCGTATCTTACCAGTTATTGTATCATGTATTCTATCACCTCCGAAAATATTGATTATTGAATAAATATAACTTAAAACATGAAATCATCTGGAAAAAATTTTTTTAATACAATTTTCAGTTTTTCGATGCACATAATATCTCAAAGAGTCTGGGGTTCAAACAATTTGGGATGTCAACGGAACCAATTAGTCGGGCTATGCGAGATATTGCTGTATTTTTACGAAGTGTACACTAAGAGTCCAATGTACCCCAAAATGTTTTTCAAATGCATGTTTTATTTTTAATATTTGTTTTGCAGAACCAAACTTACTAAATCATACTGCACATTCTGTAACACGAAAAGGAGTTAAAAAAAGAGATTTAAGTGATGTGGAGTTACGAGAAATACTCTCGGATTTACTTCCGTTAGTGCATATGGATCATGTGTTACCACCAAATAGTGATATTTTAAATCAAGCTATAAGACGTGGATTAGTTAGCACCCCACCTAGTCATATGATAGGTGGAGATGAAAATCTTCGTGTTAATGCGTGGATTCGTGGTGGAAAAAATAATGGATTATTTGTTCGTCCAAGATTGTTTATGCCTTACTATGAAGAAATTAAGGTTTTGGTTGAGGACCAGTTGGTAGAAGAAGTTGAATTACTAAGAATGCGTCGTGCCAGGTATATACAAGATATACCAGATACACTTTACATGGTGGAAGATAAACCGAGGTCACATGGAGCTGTAGGTGTCGATATACTTGCTGCCGCTTTACCAGTACCTGATCCAACTGTAATGAATGCTATGTTGAAGCGTGAACAAAAATTACGACAGACGCCCATCTGTCAACGTGCTATTAATATGCCATTGTCATCTCGCCATGAAATTAGCAGGCAGGTTAGATTAAGAGTCGTTCGTGAGTTTAATTTACCTGATCCAGTAGCTGATATGCTGGAAAGTTGTTTCTGTATACCGGATTCTAGTGATAATGAGGTTGTTAATACTAACGATAAATCAGTTCAACAATCGCCAAATAAACGAACAGGATTTTCTCGTATGAGCTATGAGCACAATATGACTTTTCCTAGACAAGGAAATTTTCATTATCGTCATGAATTACCTGCAGTTGTTCCTCAGGGTGAGTTTAGATTTCCTAACGAACCCGAGAGTAGTTCTTGCAGTGATGGACACCTATCTGATATAATGCCTGATGTTGCTATGGCAACTGCTAGTATCGGACAATTGCAATTGCAAGAGCAAGAAATGGAATTAGATTTAGGAGATGGCGCTGCTCATTTACATAATTCTTTAGCAACAAATCAGGGTTTACCTAATCCTTTACATCGTCCTATAACCTACCATAGATTTCCCCCAAGCACATACCCACATCATCGGTCTGATTCACAACCATACCGTTCACCTATGCCCCGATTTTTATAGTTCTAACAAATATAAGGGTCTTGAAATTTTCTGTATAGTTTCATAGCTATTAGATTATTACACATAAATGTACAGCTGTGATTTTTAAGATTTAAGACACCCTTATTATTGTTATTCCTTTATTTTTGGTTTCATTTTCTTTTATTTAATATTCCATGTACAACTGTTTAACGATTGTTTTTATTACGTTTATTTATGTTTAAAATAATTTTAAAAATTATTTTTAAATATACTACTTTTTGTTACAAATACGCGACTATTGTATAAATAATTGATGTACCTGTACGAGTGTTAAAACATTTTGTACATAATATTTATATAAATCTAAAAATCTATAAAAGTAATTTTTAAAAAGCCAAGGGAGGGGGAGACTGGAAACAGTACATTAGACTGTATATAAAATTTACGATTTTAGTCACAAATCAAAATTTTTAATTTGATTTTAAAGTTTTTACTTTGTTATGTTTTATTTAATTTTTAAAGTTTTTTATTGTGGCAAAAATAAAAATCTATAAATGCTATTTTCAACTATTTTGAGGTTACTTTTTTTATGTTACAAGTTACAATTTTCTAATTAATCATTGTCCGTGACATCTATGGGCATATATGCTGTACTGTCCGATTTAAGCAATCCTTAAATTATTAATATAACTAGCATTCATACAAAATAGAGTATAGTGTTATATACTGTTTCTGAAACCCAAACCAATATACAACAGGTATGACGTCTGTCATCACCACCACTTATGCGAATTATGATTGTAGAGTAATTTTTATTTTTATAAGTTTGTTCACATTAGCTTGTATGTATGGTGTTTTGTTGCATTGACAATTCAGTATATGTCTCACTTTATTTAAAATTTTGACAACACTGGTCTAATGTGACGTCGTCAATGCTCATGACATACATTGGTTTGGCATTTAGAAACAACGTATATATTATATACCACTAAAAAATAAAAACATTAAAATCTGTTGATATTGGCAGTTACAATTGGATATATTAATTTTTAAAATAAAATGTAATACTTCTTTGCTTAATAATTTTATTTTAACAATTATCCAGTGTACTTTAATAGGTTATATTCTCTTTGATATATTAACTTTTAGTAACTCAAATTATAAGGTTTTACAATTGCACACTAGCGTATGTAGGTATATAATATCAAATTAAATTATTATGAACATTGGAGGATTTTACAGAAAACCTTTTTACTTACTTCACGAATTTTTATATGGTATCATTAGTTTTTTAAAAATGAATTTTTATTTGAATTATATTGTTGGAATGTTGATCTCGAATCTAAGTTAAATAAATGTGGTATTTGTATTCCAATGATATTTTTAACGAAAACTAATGATCAGCATTTAAATTTCTTGGCTTTTTTTAATTTAAAAAGCTTGGTGTAATATGAAAGTACTTACTAAAGTTTAATAGAACTTGATTTTATCATTTGACATTTTATTCGTACAAGTCAAATAATTGTTAATATTTTTATAAATTTTCAGACCTTGTTATTCTCAAGTTTTTTGAGATTGCATTGATCCTGCAGTCTTAATTTTAAATACAGTTTCTAAAACTGTATAAATTATGTGTTTTAAAATTTGAATATAGCTGTGGGACAATCCTCAATTTTTGAGTGAAATGATTTTTGAAAGTTAAGTGAAGAAGTAAAAATGAAAAGAATATTTTATTAATATTCTTATTTAATTTCAAAATTGGTTTTTTTTTAAACAAATTTTCTTGATTGGCTTTGATGATATTTTTTTAATAAGATTGAAACTTTTTGAGCTATCGTTTTGCAATTTGATTTTATTTTAAATTTAATTAAAGTTTCAGTTTAAGGTTTTCACAATATTTTTGTAATTCTCCAAAATATATTTTAAATATTATTTGTATCCATTTTATTTATAACATTTTTATTTTATTATAACATTTCAGTTCAGTTTTACAATTTTTATATTTTTAACAATTTAAATTACACGTGATCAATAATATTGTCAATATTTTCAAGTAAGCAATTTAAATATAAACATTTTATCACTTATTATAAATAACCCTTTTTTTTAGATCTTGCAGTTTTTCTTTTTTTACAAAGATCGACGTTTTTAAAACAGCGCCTCACAATTTTTTGTTTTTGTATTAAAATGTTTGCAAGACATGAGGGAATTATAATCAATAAAATAATTCTTGATACAGAACTCTTTCAATAAAAGTAGCACTGTGAGGGAAGCTGTTTAAAGAGCTTGAGGAAATTCATAGACACAACAATCATGTTATGTTAAATAATAAAATCTTTTAAAAATAGCAATGGGCAATTTAAATTTTCCTGTATGTATTCCAAAATCTTATAATTAATTATTACTCTTTGGGAGACCTAAAACGCTAGTGTCCAGCACAATGATTAAAAATGAGTTTTAAATAAATAACCATTAAATCAAATTATATAGCTTCAATAACTTGGGAGGTGGGTGATTTTAATAAAAAAGTCGAAATGCTCACGTTTCAATGCTTTTTGTTAGGAGGCATAGATTTTGCGTTATCACTTGTGCAATAAAATTTTAATCAAAAGTTTAATATACCCATACAGCATATAGAATAAATAGTATTTTTAATAACATTTTTAGTAGTAGAAATTGAATTTGTAACTTAAAAGATGTACCTATCAAATTTGCTTGACTATTTAACTGGATTAAAAGTATTCATTTATACTTTTTTTTTTATGTTTATTGCTAAAAAGAAATATTTTAATTATCTTACTCAGTCTGACTGATTCCTAATTTATTGTGTGAATGTTCTAATTAAATATGTATCTTTAACGATTGTGTAAATGAGAAAACAAAATGTACTTAAATTTTAAAGAATGCAAGAGAATAATAATTTTTCGCATTCCAACAATTTAACAACGAATGTTATTTTGTCATAAGTGCTTTGAATATAATATAATATACATAATATTATCAATATAACTGCACTGTACAGTAGAACACTAATATTTATTGAATCGATTATTTGAAAAAAGTATTGTACTTTTACATAATTTGGTATTTAATTCTACTACGATAGTTATAAATAGTGAATCACCTTAAAGGACCAGTTGAACTAGAGAATTTTTAAGGCTATTTACGAAACAAAATATTTTTGTGTTCTTTTAAATTATTGTTTTATGAATATTTGTTGCATATCATATTCCTATAATTTATTTAAGTCTGTGATACGTTTATTGATTTTTTATAATTCTCAAAATTTGGTAATTGGAATATATTTGTTATGTTGTGGTGTTTCTGAGTATTTTTATCTATCTGTAAAATTAGCCACAGATCGCCATTTTGTGATATGTAGTTAAAATATATCTATGTTGATGTAATCTCGATATTGTTATGGATATGTGTTAGCATAGTGTCTATTGTTTTAATATTTGTGTATGTTTTTCTAATATGATTATTTGAAATTTTAAAAAGACGTATACCCGATTTACAATACCTCAACAAGTATTCATCTCCATAAAGATTTATTGATAACTCAAGTTCAATTTCTATATATGAAAACAAATAGTCGGTAAGAGATATATTTAGTCAAGTTGTATACTAAATTTTATGTCTACATTTGTTCACTAATGGCGTAATTTTTAAATGTTACTTCACCTTCAAAAAAACTTACAATTTTGTTTAGATTATTAGAAGAATGTTTTTCATCTATTTACTCTTGACTTCTTTAAACTAATCGAACTGTTGATTGTATAGTTCAATAGATCTTAAAAATGTTTTAGGGTTAAGGATAAAATACCTTGGGTTATGACTTTAATTTTATAAATGTTATACATTTTCATACCATAAATTTGAAAATATAAGATGAATAACTTCAGATGGTCTCAATGTAAATACTGCCATTTGTTATGTATAGTTTTGCCGAAATTTTATCCTGTAATTTATATGTGAAAAGCTGAAAAAAGTTCTAAAAGTATCTTAATGGTAGTGATGTTATGTAAATTGAACCACAACTCTTAACATTTTCTTTGTATTTTCAAACATATAGTCAGTGTGCAACTTTCAAATATTTTGTTTGGTATCAATACAGTTTATTGATGTTACTAATTTCCTAATTATTATTTTTGTGAACTATTTCAAACTAGAGTGTATATAATATATATACGTACATATAATACACTGAAATAAAAGGGTAAGAATATTTATTTGTTTTTTATTCAATATTGCATCTTTTTACTTCGTTGGAAATAAGGAAGTATTGTAATCTCGATTTTTTTCGGTTTTCAGATTTTGACGGAAATATCCGTTTTAACCTTCACTGAATCCATTTTGTACTAGTCTGTACGTACGGAGGTCTGTATGGTATGTCGCATAACTCAAATACGGCAACTCATAGAAAGTTGAAATTATGTATTTGAGACTCTTACAGCACCTAGTTTATTGCATTTTTATTATTTCTCTTAATATTTGACTTATTCTATTGCGATTGAAGGTCACCCTGGTGGAAATATTTCTCTAGAAAAGTAAAACAAAGTCTGCAGAAGTTTTACAAACTCTGCAAAAGTCTAATTCAGAGTTTTTTCAGGAAATATTTCCACCAGGGCAAAATGACCTAGTAATTGAATGCAGTGGAACTCAATTGACGTGCAACTCAATTTATTGATATGGAACTCAACTGGTGTGCAAATTGGACCAATCAGAGGTTAGTGCGAAGGTAGGATACATATAGATTTTTATTATATTTATTAATAAATGAATAATATATTTGAGCTCAAACATGTTTTAATTTAAAATTAAATATTACACTTTCCTTAATTAAAAATTTATTTTTACGCCTCTATCAGGCAAGTGTTCAATTGCATATTTCAAATGCGGCGTGAAAAGCTGGTTTTCTCGCCTAGCGTTTGAAAGAAAGCAGTGATTATTTTATAAGATGTTGGCATTCTTGGTTATATTTTGTACGTCAAATTGAATTAAAATTAAATAAGTAAGTATTACATTTCATAAATAACTCGCATTTATGCCAGTATCGGGGGTGCAGATTTTTCTGGCAATAAATTACCAATAATCCATTCTGCCGCTTCTGTAATGTGTGCTGGTGTATCCAGAGGCGGATCAAGGGGATATTGCGCCCCACCCCCCTTAGCGGGGGACTAGTAGTCTAGACTAGAACTCTAGCCACTCACCTACCAGGTTAGTTGCAAAATGTTTAATGTCTAGCGTGTATAGGAAGGTAATAATTTTTCAAACTCAAATTTCTTGAGTATGTCTGGATATCTGGCCCTATTATTTTGCGAGAGTGATATTCAACCTCTGGCCTTTATGTCCTATAAATATAGGAATTTTTTAAATTTCGTCTACCCTGAATTTCCCTTGTTAGTGTTAGCCGTCAGACGCGATTGTTACTCTGTCGAGTACACATCGTGCGTGGCTAATAAAGGCTATAATAATTAATAATAAAAATGCTAATAATTAAAAACGAGTTTCACCCCTTTCGAGTAGCACCTTTGGCGAGTTGGAGCTATCTAGGGGGATGCTTTGGCAATCGAGAATCCACCCTATAAACAGTGGTCGACAACTAAATACAAGTGCTAATAATAAATGCGTCTATCAGAAAGTATATTAATCCACGCGTACCGTCAATAGAACACTCGTGTTAGTGAAATCCCTATCTAAAATGCATGTAAAATTTTGATTTTCAAATGCCGTTTTCTTGAAAACTAATGGGTAATCCGCAAAAATGTAATTACAAAAAATGCTTAGAAAATTGTCCTCTTTCTAATAGTGCAAAAGTCGAGGCTCGATTCGTGGTGTACATTAACTGACAGATCCCATCAGCGCTCCCATAAAAAAAACGGTACTTTTTTCCCACCAAAATTTCTTTTTTCATATTTCTAAACAACAAAAAATCATACAAAAAAACACAAGATACGAAACAACCTAAATAACTTAGGCTATTTCGATGTGACGGATGAGTTTGCTTGAATTTCACAAGGTTTCCAATTCTTGTACAAACATTAATCTACATTAATCAAAAAATATTTAAATGCACTGGAGTACACTTGTAATCCATGCGCCCACTCGCGTTACAGTTTTCGCAGTCTAGCCATTTATTTGTCTGTCGCCCTACAGGTCGTCGCCAATTCAGGAAATCTAAAAATTGATTTCAATAAGCAAGCTGCTGCAACTCTGCTTATTTTGTGTAATAAAAAATCGTAAATTTCAACCACTTGAGTTTGCCCTTTCTAAAAATGGACTTCTTATGTGTCCGCCCTGGTGAAACATATATCAGAACTCGCTATCACTCGTTCTGATATATTGCTTACGAGTACGAAATAATTCACTTTCCCTAGCTCGCCTGTAAATTGCTATTACAGTAGGGAAGTATTGAGTTCCAACCGTGTTGAAGATACAGTTACACTTTTCTCACATCATAAGAAAAGCAAGAATAAACTGAACTTTAATTAAAATGCATAAAGCAATAAAGTGCACATTTAGCAAAATAAAAATTGAAACTCGCCATGAAACGGGAAACTTCGTTAGTTTTTGTATAGAAATTAAAACCAGTGACATATTTTGTAAAGATATAAAATTTCAATGACAAATAAAAAGATATTTAGAAAAAAAGATTATTGCGTTGGTAATTCCTTGAAAGTGATAATAATAAGCGGCTTTTTGATCACATTATTCGGTGGTTTTTTT
This sequence comes from Cantharis rufa, assembly GCA_947369205.1. NCBI lineage: Eukaryota > Metazoa > Arthropoda > Insecta > Coleoptera > Cantharidae > Cantharis > Cantharis rufa. The sequence goes on along the minus strand of OX376309.1, from coordinate 15,632,329 downwards.
ATGTAAACTAATTAAAGCGGCCAGTTCCCAGTCAAAATGATCACAAACCAACTGATAACATTATCCGTGATCACATTAAGCGGATTCTACTGTATTTGTATAGACATGAAGTTGCTTTGTTATTTGCCATTTCGATAGGTCAGCCTGGCAAAGGAGTGGTTTAATAAAAGAAAATGAATGTAATACGATTCGGAGCAAAAGAATTCTATTTTGTTTAGTAGGAACATAGAATTTTAAAAACTAAAAAAATAGTTAGAGATTTTCAAAACAGAAATCTTATTGATTATTTGCGTGGACTAGCACATAATTTTGAAATTCAAGTGTAAAATTTTCAAGTTACCTTTACCACGCTGAACTGGCTTGGCTACGCCGAAACGGTGGCGCTAAAAAGTCTTTGCGTCGAATTGGGTTACGCCGAATTGTCCTTATACCGAATTGGCTTTGCGCCGGACTGGCTACGCCGAATCGGCTGCGTCTAACTGGCGACGCCGAAAAGACCCATTCCCAGTATACCAGATTTGTTACAATAATATTAATTCAAACTAAATATACCGCATTGTAACACTACCAAAATAGTGTTTTCCATAAGTACAAAATGTTTCATACTACTAGAAAGTAACAGAAAAACATAAGAAAATGATTTGAAAATAATAACAATATATTGAAAAATAAAAAAGTTACAACAAAAAATATAAAGTGAAAATCTTAAAAATGCTTTCCGGAAAACTAATTTTAATAAGTCAATTTAAATGAATTTTTTTTGTAAAACTTAACTAAAGAAAAGAAGCGATAAAACATAGTGAAATTAAATTCACCGAAAAGGTAGAACTAAGATGGTTAGAAACTTTTATAAATCTGTACCTAAAACGCGATAAGGTTAGTAAAATTAAATTTCACGGAAAGTCGTATGCGAATTGCATAGTTACGACGTTGCAACTTGCAAGGATAATGAAGCCGCTCGATTCAAGTTGCAATGTCCAATGTTACATATTATACGTATATGTAACAATGCATTTACTCTTGTAAGCTCTTGGTTGTTAGTCGAGTTTGAGTTTTGTCCCGCGAATTTTCTGTTTTACGAACATTGTTGTTATCAATAATAGGTACTGTTATTACTTATTAGTTATGTTATTGGTTTTTTGTTGTAAAATTGCAAGTAATCGTTTTAAAGAATCTGGGCAAGTTTTATTAAAATTAAATTAATGTAAGTAACTAATTGTTGGTTTTGTTTTTTAGGGCGCCAAGATAATTATTTTTATAGTAAATATCGACATTTTGGTGAAAATCCAAGCGGAATTTGGCCAGGTTTTTTAAGAATTGTTTAAAATAATTAGGTTTTAAAATGGTGTTTTATTTTGTTGTAATAGATATGGCTGAAGAAAAACAACAAGCTGCGCGTTTCGGAGAAGAAAAGCAATCCAAATACCGTCAAAGGGCAAAAGGTTTACAATCAAAGAACACTAAACGACCAGGACCTTTGGAGCAGGAGAGGGAAACTGCAAATGCAGTCGAAATGGACATTCCACCTCAACCATGTCAAGCTGTAGCCGGCCCATCCAGGCTACCCAACATGGAGGGTGTACCCGGTCCATCAGGGTATAAAAAACGCCCTAGACTTGTCCTATCTTCAGACGACAGCAGCAGCGAAGATGAATTGCCACATTCGGCTAAAAGAACAGTGGCTCCCCAATTCGTATTCCCCGTTACCAATTCGAGAATTTTACAGTACGTAACACAATCATCTAGAATTGTTTTCTTTCAAGTAATTAAAAAGTAAATATTTGTATATTATTATAAAATTAGGTGCTAATCAAGTTTTATTAAAATAAAATATTTGCACTCGACTCGTACATAATGTTTTTATTTTTGTGATGCGTTTCGACTACATACCGTTATCTTCAGACACACTATCCGATACACTGTCGAAATTTTTTGAATCAAGTCATGATTGCAAGTATAAATATATAATATAATCTAGCCAGGGCATTTTAGATGAAATTGTAACAACTATTTGTAACTACCCGATATAATGGTTAAGAAGAACTTGCGCGAAACGAGGAGATTAAAAAAGTTTGGTTAGAGAAATACAGAGAAGATAAAGAATCAGAAGAGAATTAGAAGAAAAAAAAAAGAAAATCTGAATGCAGATTTGTTGATGGTGGCTGAGTGTCTCGATATTTTATCATGGGCCCAGCTTTCTGCAAGGAAGGTAATGTACTTTTTGCGTGTTGAGCGTTGCCTATTAAATTCCTTTCAGGCTTCTAGTTTAATTTTGAAATTGCCTAATTATCGATTAAATAATTCCGTTTAATACAACGGAAGAGGGAAGCTTATAGCGTGATTTTTACTTTTAAGATTTTAAAAGTTTTTTACTATTGGCTAATTCTATTTTTATGATATCGCTGAATCAGTATGCTTGTCAGCCAAGAACATAGTATTTTGAAACCCGCAGCTATAGATTTGTTTGAATTAATATAGTTCCAAAAATGCTTTACATTGACAGGTATGGAGCCCTTAATTGACGAGATTATGACTCCTGACACTTGCTAGATAATGTACATTGAGACCTCACTCTGAAAACTTCAGAGATTAATTGAACAAATTTGTCTTCTTAAACAATTTATGTGCTTGTCTCTTGTCCCGAATAAGATTCTTTAAGTTACTACTGAAGTACCCAGGAAACGAAACATATCTCGAAACTGCAGTGACAGGTATAAATCGATGCATAACACAATACAAAACCTAATAAAAATATTTAACACCACCATCTACATCCATATTATATAGCACATACCAACCCAATGAACCCAAATACTCAGACATCGAAATATAATCACCTCGCTTGAAATTGAAAGATGGGGATTCGATTGAAATGGCGTCCTCACCAGACTGCCAACACAACGTTATTTCCAAAACAGGATGATGAATATCTACCGGTAAAACATTTTCTTCGCACAATGATACCGACACATCTTCGATATCAGTAACAACAAGATCAAGCAACCGTCCATTCGCGTTCAAAACTTCATTTACTTGACTAAAATTTAAGAATTCCAACAATTCCACCAAATTTCTTGACTCTTTAGTAAGAGCGCCACCAATGTGGTTTCCTGACTTCCAACTCAAGTTTGGTACATTATAGTCACTACAAATCAAAAACTTGGCACTAGGATAAATTAAATGTATACGCTCCACCTCTCTACAATGAATTGCATACATACTAGAATGTGATGTTAGAGGAATGTAAACGCAAGCGATCACCACACTAATATCATCCAACTTCAAAAGAACAAACTGTTGCTCAACTTCACCTGAAGACTCGATTGCAACAAATGAATATTTAGAGTCACTACTGTAAAAATTTCCTTATTCTGAGCAAGCGCGGCGACCTAGCGATTACGATAAAGAAGCAGACTTCACTTTTTGTCAAACTTATGTCAAGTTAACGTATTCATTTTGGAAAACTTGGTTAGCTTACTTTCTTATTCCGATAGAACCGAACTTCTTGTAAATTACAGTTTCTAATTTTGGTAGTTAGTGGTCTGCTTCTTTATTCCGTTATATGTTCGCATAGATCGTTATTTTTTTCCCAAGAGGTTTAACATCAGTTCGCTATTATATTTGGTCAGATCATATTTTGGTGAAGAGTCGATATTTGACCAAATTGCTTTGAAGTTTGGGGATTGGTTTTGAGGTGACGCAGCCATTGTTCATCCTTCAAGGTTGCTGATTGCAATATTAGAGATTCGAAAAGATCAATTCGATACCGACTCAAGGAAAAAAAATTAATACAGGTCGTATATTTTTACTATTTTTTTACATTAGTTTTCAAGTGTTAAAGACTGTTTACCAGGCAAGTTTCGAGTCCAAAATGAGATATGGGATAATTTTTTACGGTGCTGGAGAAATTAAAAACTTATTTATTATACAAAAAGCAGCAATAAGAACGCTGCTAAAAATGAGCTATAAGGAGACATGTAGAAACAGATTTAAACAGAATAAATTGCTAACAGTTTATGGAATGTATATACAAGAATGTGTTTTGTTTATTTACAAAAACAAAAACTTATTTTCAAGTCACCACAATTGGAAACAAGACCATAACACAAGAAGTCTAAACTATACTACACCGAAGCATAGACTCACAACAACGGAAAAAAACTGCTACTACACGTGTATAAAATTTTATAATAGATTGCCAGATCAAATAAAAATTATAAGTATTCTGAAGGAGTTTAAAAGGGCTATACATGAATTTGTGCTGGAAATTGAACCATACAGTTTGAACGAATACTTACAAGAATAAAATCTGTTTACTTTTTTTGCTATTTGTTAAATTATATTGATTTTGTAAGGACGCTATTTTCTTTTTTAATTTACATTTTTAATGTAAGATTTTCTCAGAAATAAAGTTTAGTTATTATTATTATTATTATTATATTTAATTTTTATATGCGCACGAAAGGAAATTTTACGTGTAACCGCTATTACAATAAGAACTTATCAACCCACCTTTTGAAGATCAGCAAGATTAACTTAACCCTTCGTTTCATGGTGTGCCAGATTTGGCACATACCGAAGTTTTAATTTTAGTTCCTACGATTGAAGTTAATGCCCAATTTTAACTATTGCAGCATATCATAAGACCAACATGGCCGCTTAAGTCGCATTTTAATTGCTCCGTGTAAATTTTAAATATTCAACTTGTTTGTGTGTGTGTATGGTATCGATATCTATACTGAAGGCATAGTTACGTATCGAGGTGGTGCTGTGAATGTTGGTGCATCTGCTGATCTGCTATTTCTTTGATAGTTTTATTTCAATTTGTCATAAACAATATAGCTCTCACGATTCGTTGAAGTTCTGCGTAACGGCGACATGGGTAAAACACGCAGCACAGCTGATGTCGACAATAATGCTGAAATTATTGATATCTGCGAGAAGGTATGTGAGAAAGTTCTCTCCGTATTTACAAAGAGGATTGAAGACAGATTTGACTCCTTGGAAAACTCCTTCGCCGATATAAAAAAAACTTCAACGGAGAATCAGAAGCGAATTGATGCCTTGGAGGAAAGATTGGATAATTTGGAGCAGTACAGCCGAAGAAGCAATCTGCGTTTATATGGAGTACCTGATCAAGTAAATGAAGACATAAATGGTTTGGTAATCGGAATAATCAGCTCTAAATTGAAACTAGATATTACTTTAAACGACTTAGACAGAGTGCATCGTGTAGGCAAGAAGAACAATAATATGAAGCATCGGGCAATACTAATAAAATTCACTAACTATCAAAAGCGATCTTTAGTATACAATAACAAAAGAAACCTGAAGGGTACTAGTTATGTCATAAGAGAAGACCTTACCAGAAACAGGCTAGAGGTATATGGGCAGGCAGTAAAAAAATATGGGATCCGAAATGTCAATACCCGTGATGGATTGGTAATTGTTAGGACGGCTCCAGATGATGATGGAAACTCCAAGGTGCTGTTGACGGCTGCTTCACTGAGTGAGTTAAATTAATCTTTTTGTAACGTGGAATAATCGTAATAATCTGCAAGAACATGTTTGTCTTGGATTTGCTTTCAGTTTTCTTTAAATCTCTGTTCAGTTTTGTGAAAATAACTTTATTGTTGCGGTACGACTACAATCAATGTGCATAAATTGTATTATCTTTTATTTTGAATTATCTTGTTAGTTTTGCACATTGTCGGTCGTTACATTAATTTAATTAAATTTTATTACATTTTCTAATTTGATTTTATTTAAACTATATTTAATACATACTTTAATCTTTGGATAATGGTTTTATATAAGGCACTGATCTCGCTGCACATAGCGGACTTCTGTTTCAATTTTTATTTTTTTATTTTATTGTCACTTTTGTTTTTTGACCCTTCGGTTCATTCTGTAATACTTTTCATTGATACCTGATTGTATAGGCTGCAGTTATATATATTATATAATATTGTCTTTTATCTGAATCATGAAACGAAGGGTCAAGTCAATTCAATTCAGTTTATTCAGCTCATTTTTTTTTCCGGTTTATTCAATTAATTAATTAATACCATACTGTTATTACTTATAATGTTATAATTGATAGTTAATGCATAATAATTGTATCTTAATTTATTTGATTGTTCATGCACGGGGTATATTATTTGCGCTTATTTGATGATAAATTGCGTACGACTGCGTTGAGTCTTGACATATATTTTTTACACAAATTGACTCCGGTTAATGAAAACCGGGACAGCTGGTATCGCGTGCGTGTCGGGGTTTCCTTCGGGCTCGGGTCGCATTGGTTGCTGCTGGTGAAACCTTTTTTTTAACTTACATTACTGCATATACTCTTTCTCTCTTGCTGGTAGTGGCTATGCGTCTGATGGGTCTCTCGCGCCCGCGGTGGCTCGTGTGGCTGACCCTGTGATAGCTACTTTTAAACTGTGATTGTCTTGAAAATATGAATGACAGGTTCCTTAGGGTGGCACATATTAATGTTCATTCATTACTTGCTCCTGAACATTTTGACAGACTGAAGGAGCATGTACTCCAGCATGAATATGACATAGTTGGTATCACGGAAACTTGGCTTAATAGCTCTGACTTAGACGAAATTATTCATATTGACAACTATGTCGTTGTTCGTAGGGACCGTGACTCCCGCGGAGGTGGTGTTGCATTTTTTATACATAACTCCTTAAAATTTAATCTTCTGCACTCCTCTCCCAATATTGAACAAATCTGGATTCAGCTGTCTATTCACAACACAAAATACACTTTTGGCTGTGTTTACAATCCGAATAGATTGTATCTCAACAATTTTTTTGACGAAATTGAGGTTGCGCTCTGCGAGGCTCAAAGTGTCTCTGATGAGATGTACTGTATGGGAGATATGAATATAAATATGTTGGAGCCCTCTCGTAGCGAAACAATCAGACTCCGTTCGGTTCTGGATGCTTTGAATCTCTGCCAGGTAATCAACTCCCCTACGCGTATTGTAGGTAATTCATCTTCACTGTTAGATCTGCTAATAACTGACAGGACTGAGAGGATACTCGACTCCGGTACTCGATCTGTACATATAGCTGACCATGAACTAATTTTTTGCTCTATCTTGTGTGTTAAACCATCCAGGGTTCCAAAATTCAAAGTTGTCAGAGATTTCAGACATTTTAATCAAGATCGTTTCCTATCTGACTTAAATATGATCCCTTTTCACAATATGTTTCGGTTGCATGATGTCAATGATAAAGTAAGTTACTTTAATGAAAATTTGTTGAATTTAATCAACATACACGCTCCTACCAGAACTGTTCGAATCACAAAGAGGCCGGCTCCTTGGCTAACAGATAATGTACGACTTCTTATGTCTTTACGCGATAAGTCTTTCTCCAAATTTAAAAGTACTAAGCTTCAACGTCATTGGCTCGACTACAAACGACTGAGAAATCTTACTACCTTATCGGTCCGTGCAGATAAGCGGGCTTATCTTCAGTCGAGTGCTGAGGGTCGTAATTCTAAACAGTTGTGGAAAACACTCAAAAGCCTTAATGTGAGTAGATCTCCGGTTAATGAGATTCCGGAATCGTTGGCAGATTGTAATGCTATCAATGAATTTTTTGCATCCACAACTAAATCTGTAGACAATAATGATCTTATCGAATACTTTAGTAACAATAAATTGAAACCTAATTTGCCCGATTTTCATTTTAATCTGATTGAGGAATCCGACGTCAGTCAGCTCATTACTTCTATCAAAACTAACGCTACTGGAGCGGATGGATTCAACGCTTCTTTACTTAAACTATGCAGTCCAGTTATCTATCCTTTTATTACACACATTGTCAACACATGTTTACTTGAAGGAGTGTTTCCTGAGGTGTGGAAAAAAGCACTAATTATTCCATTACCCAAGGTTAAGCCTCTTGTAGAGCTGTCTCAGTTGAGACCCATAAGTTTGTTAAGCGTCATTTCTAAGATTGTTGAAAGAGCTATGGAAAAACAATTGAGATCCTTCTTAGATAAAAATGATATCCTACCTTACGTTCAATCGGGATTTCGGCCTTCTCATAGTTGTACTACAGCCATGCTTAACGTAACAGATGATATAATCAGAGCAACTGATGGAGGCTTGGTGACGCTACTGATTCTGCTAGATTATAGTAAAGCTTTCGATACTGTTAGTCACAGGGTGTTGATTGCTATGATGAAATTTTTTGGCTTTTCGGAAAACGCTACTAGGCTTCTTTCTGGTTTTTTAGTTGGTAGAAGTCAACAAGTAGTTTTAGGACGCATCTCTTCAAACACTCTACCTGTATCGGCTGGTGTTCCTCAGGGCTCAATCTTGGCTCCTCTATTGTATACTGCTTACACATCCAGATTGCCAAATTTTATAAAACATTGTAATATGCATATGTATGCGGATGACACTCAGGTCTATTTTTCCTTTCGACAAAATGATGTGACGAATGTATGCAGACTCATCAACGATGATCTACAGTCATTGTACAACGGCTCCAACCAATTTTCACTTGCTCTTAACTCGAGTAAATCCAAAGTTATCCTCTTTGGTAAATGCTCAGATGAAATGAAATTGTCATTAAGGATTCACATGGGTGGCACGGTTCTTGGAATTTCGGAGTGTACGCGGGATCTGGGTTTACATATTGATGACAAATTAAGATTTAAAAATCACATCACTGCCTGCATTCAGAAGGCGTACATGAATCTAAAATTAATTTATCAGCAACGGCATTTTCTATCTCGCCAATTAAAAAGAACTATCTGTGAATCCTTGGTTCTATCACACTTTAACCACTGTGATGTCGTCTATGGCCCTTGTTTAGACGCTATAGATGTTGGTCGGATTCAACGGGTTCAGAATGGGTGTCTGAGGCTGATTTACAGCTTACGCAAATATGACAGAATTTCGCATACCCTTGCAAATGCAAAATGGCTCAATATGAGCAATCGACGCAAGTTACATTCCCTTGTTCTATTTCATAAAATTATTAAAACAAAAATTCCACCTTATCTGTACAACAAAATTACATTTCGTACGGACGTACATAATTTAAACTTGCGTCGAAAAATCTTTCTAATTATTCCGAGTCACAAATTGACTTTTTTTAAACGATCTTTTGTATATAACATCTCTGCATTATATAACAACTGTCCCGATGAATTCAAAGTATTATCTCTGCCAATATTCAGAAGACAGGTTTATGAGAGGCTTTTGGCGGAGCAGAGTGCATGACCTTCTGTTGCTCGTTACCTTTGGTTCCCTGTATATTTGATTTACAGTAATCAGCTTTATGAGATACCGGTGTAGGGTTGTCGGTCGCGTGGGTGCTAGTCGGGCCGGGGGGGACTTGGATGTGTGCGCGTGCCAGCTTTTGGGTTGAGTGGAAGAGCAGACGGTTCTCATTGAGAGCCATTCTGAACTTCGCCTTTTTCATATGAGGCGACACTACTAACGTAAATCATATACCTCATGAACAACTTTGATATTTATTATTTGTAGTTTGTTGTCTCATATGAAATAAAGACTATTATTATTATTATTATTATTATTATTATTTGTATAATACCTAGGAATAGATAAAATTGAAAAAAAATTTTCTAGGGCGCAACAGTATTGATTAAACATAAGAAGAATCAGAATTTTTTATAGTTGGGAAATTTTCAGAGCGACGTGTATTTGTTTACAAGTTTTGTACTGAAAATTTTCAAAGGAAAATTATGAAATTGGTATGGTAAAATAATAAAGGTATATAATATAGCGCAAAACAATAGTTTTAATTTTTTAAGGCGCCACTATTGCAGCATTTAACACAGTGTTTTGGAAAAGTTCTATTTATTCCGTTAATAATAAATATTTTTAAATGATTCAAAAAATATTAATTAGGTAAATCATTAAACTGTTTCGATAAAAGATTAAAATTTTAAAAATACAACGGCTTTTTATGCAATAACGTCTTTAAATATGTACAACATTCAGCGCTTATGTATTATAATTAATATAAGTTATCAACAAAAAAATTACTTATCGAAATAGAATAAACCTTTACCTGTTGCTATAAAAAAAATTAAAATTTTTTGGTCATTAATCGAGCAGTAAATTGCACGACGAAATGTACTGTTTTATAATTTTTCTCCATACAATCAGTGGCGAGGATTTTCCAGTGGGAGGGCACAAAATAAAAGAAGTAGTTTTTAAAATATAAAATTTATTTTTTTGATAATTATTTTAAGATAGTGCTTGTTTTTGGTTTTGGGATGGGAGGGCACGTGCCCCTGTGCCCTTTATGACAAGCCGCCACTGCATACAATTGCATATATTGTAGGGGTAAAGCAAGTTTTATTTCAAATGCACATCGTTCAGACCAGTTGGAAAAAGTAAACATGGTATTGAGTTACTGGCGTGTTGATTACATTTATAATAACACACGATTAGGTATCTTACAACAAAATGCTAGAACGTAATTTCTTGAAATTTACACAAACCAATTTGAATGTTTGTCAAAAACGACCTGGGCCAAAGATGGTAACATTTTACTAAAAGATAACTTTTTAAAAATCTTTAAAAAAATAAAAGATGGGTACATACGTATACATCTTTTTACGTCGATTTTTACATAATTTTAGAAAAAATTTGCATTTTAAATTAGGTTAATTAACAGGCACGGAACTAGCCCTGTTAGACTAAGTGGGCCGAAGCCGGGCCCAGTTATTTTTAAGGAGGCCAAGAAAAAAAAGGTAATGTACGTGACAAATAACAAAAAATAATGCAATAATGCGATTATCTTAAAAAAGCGTATGTAAAACATTTTAAACTTAATTAGTCAGAAATAAATCACGAAATTATTGGAACGAAAATCTTCATTTGCCAGGGTGGGCACAAGAGTGGGCCAGCACAACTTTTAGATGAGCCATGGCCCACCCTGCCCCCCCCCCCGTAGTTACGTGCCTGTTAATTATAGTAAAATTTATTGTATTCTTACGCAGTTTGTTTATTTTTGAGTCGCCATTAAAATTCACAAAATAATCTTGTTATTAAAAAATCTAGCTTTTGATCCAAATCCAACTAGGTACAGTTTAATTTTGCAGCCAATACTCATACTCTTTCTGTACTTATTAGTCAATTATTTTATTTTAACTAATTACTAACACATAAAATTGTACTGTATTTACACACTAAAAACTCAACTAATATACATACGTCATAATTAATACACTAATAACTACATTACTACTTCGTTTAAAGATTGTATTTACTATACAGTAGAATCCGGTTATAGCGACGGCCAAGGGACCGGCGATATTACGTCGTTCTAACCGGACGACGCACAAAACGGTTTGAAATTTTCACGGCAAATCCGGGCAGCTAGTTGAATAATATGCGTGTAAAATAAAAAAAAAACAAAAATTTAAACTTTAATATATACTTTCGCAGGATGTTATATGAAAACCAAACTTGAGGTTGCACTTACGTCGTTAAAAGCGGTCGGTCGTTATAAACGAAGTCGTACTATTCGGATTCTACTGTATGTATAAAGTATTTACTCAGTTTATTCGGTACAATCAATCAGTAACCGTAGATTGGTTACTAGGTTTAATTCTCAAATCCTTAATTTTTAATTTTTTCGGATGTTGTGGATCAATTAATTCGGGTAGTACGCACTTAAAATAAAAATGTTTTTAATGAAACGACCATTTTTTCCCAAAAGTTTTCATCTTTACAGTGGCAACAATTATTATTAATACACCCCTATGTTAACCATGTAAATTGCACATTTTGAAACCGTTTTTTGACATATAATACTCGCTTTTACAGCAAAACTTTTCAGATATTTTTTATTGAAAATTTTAATCTCTTCAGTTTTGTTTCTATACATTTTTTTATTTTATTTTGCCGTTTACGAGTTACAGCGACTTAAAGAAAACTAAGTAAAAAAGTTAATAAAATTAACATTGCTCTTATGGGAGTATTTTACAGAGTTTTCTTCAAGTCGCTGTAACTCGTAAACGGCAAAAGAAAATAAAAAAATGTATAGAAACAAAACTGAAGAGATTAAAATTTGCAATAAAAAATATCTGAAAAGTTTTGCTGTAAAAGTGAGTTTTATATGTCAAAAAACGGTTTCAAAATGTGCAATTTACATGGTTAACATAGGGGTGTATTAATAATTGTTGGAGCCACTGTATATAAGTATATAATATAATATCCCGTTCCAATCCATAAGGAGTCCAGATTACAAACGCGCAATATTCACGATTTCTAATATTAAGTTGTCCCTGTACTTGATAATAATATGGATGGTTTTTGTTTAATTTTACATTGTCATGTATAATTTTAGCAAATTTAATTTTTTTATTAATAATAATAACTCAAACTTGAAAAAGTTGATTTACATGCTGTAGTTGCTATGTAAATTTATGTAGTTAGTACCATTAGTCATCTTAAACGCACCAATTCTTTGTCAATTTTATGTTATATTTTTGTAACAATTATAGTGTTTACTTTTTCTGATTACTAAATAATTTACATTTAATAATTCTTCCTCTGCATTTTGATTCCAATTAATAACTGGACCATCAAATTTTCAATAGTATTAAGGGCGTGAAAACGCTATGTTAAATCAATGGAGAAAAAGTTGCTCTATTCTGTCGAGGCCCACAGAAAAACTATTTTGAATTTGATGGTAAATGAAGCAGAAATATAAAGTATAAGGTTACAGCTTCATACTAAACCAATTATACTTAAACCATATAATTTATAAATGTTATATTTAGGGCACTCAAAAAGGTGCATTTTAAAGCATGTGTAATATTTCAAATTTTACCTTTTTAACTTGATTTTTATTTATATAGCAGTTATATTTAGCATTTTACATAGCAAATTTACTTCAATTTACTTCTTTAATTTTCAAAATATCTCTATCCACAAGAAATTTCTTCTATTACACGTCAATATAATTGTACAACACATCATCAATTACCTTTATATACATCTATCTTTTCTTGAACTTTGCGGTTTTCACCAACAATATTTTACAGAATAGGAATAGCAGCGCCTTAAGTAGGTATTATTGACCAAACGGCGCAATAAAAACGGTTGGCACATCATGATCATAAAGAACACTATGCAACCACTATCATATTTGTAATAAAATTTATTGTATTCAAAAACGGGTTATAACTTCCCAGGTAAAAAACTTGTCTGTTGTAATGTTTGAACAAAATATGAAGAGTATTGGGTCCTTTATTAAATTTTGATTTTTTTGACCCTTTATAATTATGCTATCCTTTCGAAACAATTGTAACTTATAATGCTTATATATAGTTATGTTCGATGCATTCTAGAAGGATAATAACCTCGGATATGACATTACAATTATTTGCAATGCGTAATCAATTTATAAAATAAGTTAACTTTTATGCGTTCTTAATAATTTTGTAATTAGTCTTCATATTGATTTCATATTAGTGAGGTCTCATGTTAGATATTTGTATTTTTTAATAAAGACAAATATTTTTTAAAAACGTGTTTTTCGTATCGAATAACATATTTGGCGCTGCGAACAGGATTCCAAACGGCACTATCGAAGTACCGGAGATTTTTAAATCCTTATTGGAAATCGAACTTAAAATTGGTGCAAGATCCACTTTGGTTTACTGAGCGACTTCAACTTCCTGACGTTACGCAACTGTAGAACGCAAGGAAACTACACCTACCAACTCGCTAGGCATCCACTATCACAGCATAGAATGTTATTGGCAACATTAGTTTTGTAAGTGAACCTTATTTTCCATTATTTAAATTTCCTCTTGTTTTTATAATTTTTAAATACACTTGATAATATCATTGTATGAGTATCACTCGCGATAGATCACCGTTACGTAGATTAATTATTGACGATTTAAATAGTTTAGAAAATATTACGGAAACTAATTTTAATCAATTAAATCAATCTACAATAGTAGGCATAGGGACACTTGGGACGACCTTATTTGACCCCGAACCCATGACCTAGAGGTCACGAGAGGTCAAGGCCTTCCCAAGGTGCCCCCACGAGCCAACTCAGAACCACCTGTGGGGTTCTGTCCCAGGGCTTCGCCCCCTTACTCACGAGCCAACTCACAGACACCTGCGGATTCTGCCCCTCTACCGCCTCCTCCCCTATGACGACCCCTTCCTTCGGTACATCTCCTATCCACAGTCATCTCTCTCTTTCTTCTCTCTCTCTCTCTCTCTCTCTCTTGCTCGTCCTTCACCACAAATAATACACACTACTTTTACCTTAACCGACAGCAATACTTAGAGATAAAACATCTATCATTGACTCAACTACGAGGGTTTCAAGCTCGAATTACCGATGAGTCTAAGATGCCTTATTATCCTTCGTAAAAGACCTCAGTATCAAACCGTCAAGGTCTAACAGGTATGAAAATTGAATTGATTGGATGCATAACTTCTTCACACACACACTCACAACCTCGCATAAAGCCTAGATATTAGCAGGGCTTCGCCCCTTCACCCTCGAGACACTGCCAACCGATCACAGAATAAATAGGTTTTAAAATAAAATAATAATAATTTTCGCCATGATGAAAGCATTCAACCATCCACCATGAACACAGCGAATATACTATATCGATGAAACATGTGCACGCGGACACCTATGTGTATAGGTATTTTAATAATAATGTAATCAGACACATGTGCTTAAATATTCAAGAACTATATTAATACACATAATATACTCGCCTGTGCGTAGTACCACGAATTTGAATATGCGCCTGCTACTGCAAATACTATTGTCGTAAAAGCGAATGTACACCTAAGTTTAAAAACGACGGCGAAGGAGCTGATAAATCATTAAACTGCTGTTTAAAATAGTGTTTTATTGGTTAATAATTTATTGTGAACACATAATAATAATAATAATAAATTATGAGATATAAGTAATATAAGCTACCCCATATCCTTTAACCACCCCACACACACATTTATTTGTATATTTTAATTTTTACTACGCTTAAACCCATAAGGCACAGAAGAATTATCTATAAATCGCCTCTTTGTAGAATTTATTCTGTAAATTTTAGTTTCTCCGCGTCCAACTACGCGATGATCTGTTGTCCTTCGAATATTTGTAGTTGTTATAGGCAGAGGATCGCCATGTTCCAAAATCATTGCGGCGATTTTACCAAAATTTACTATATTCGATGTAGTATAATTGAGAGATATACCCTTCACTTTTGCTACGGTCGTACCATCGTCTAACTCATATCCATAATTTTTAGGTCCACCGGATGCGAATTTGGAGATGAATCGCTCCTTGTTTAACTCATTTGTCATTTCACCTAGCATATTACCAACAGGTACATCATACTCCCCCTCCTTCGAAATGTAAATGACAGAGTCTGTGTCGTAATATAAAACCCTATCACCCAAGAGTTCAAGGTATGAATAAAGCTTCAGTCGGGCCTGCGCAGTAGTATATGCAGCTAGGGTTACGTTCACTGTACTGAGGGGCTGATATGCTTCCTCTATGTACTCGTAATTTACCACAACAACTTCCTCGTTTATAAGCTGAACTCCATTAACTTCTATGGCAGGGTCGCATAGCAAGCTATACAACTCACTTGATTTATTTACTATTGCCGTCTTAGTCTGATTCTCCCTCTGCCCTAGCTTGCTCCAGAATGAATTTAGCATTAGTTTAGATAGAGATCTCAACCCAGGATTGTTTTCAATTTTGTCACGCTGGCTGGAGTTTGACTCCTTCGTGATTGAAAAATTTCTCGATATATGAGCTCTTCTCCTCTTCTGATAAAATTTCTACAGGCCACCCTGATGCTTCTTGCTTGTATTTAATGAATCTGTTCATCATCTCCGTAAACAAGCCATCTGTTCTAGAGGCTATATTATACTGGCAAAACTGGTATCTCCAGATTTCATGTATACTTAATATTCTGTAACCCTTCTCAATGGCCTTTAACACCTCTTCAATAACCCAAGTACCGTGCAAGGCTCTCTCAACCTCAGAATGATTACAATCTTGCTGATTTAGAGTCTCGGCGCATACACGGCACAGGGAAAACATGAGCTTATTATTTGCCTTTACGGGTAGAACAAGGTGAAACAAATCTAACGGTAGTAGTTGTACTAGGTCACTCCGGCGATCAAGAATTTTTAAAAAATTTTCTAAGTCCCCGGAATGTGATAAAAAATTTTTAAGTATGGTAATTAGAGCTGGAATGCGTTTCTAATTTTAATGACCACTAATTAAAATATATGGGGCATCTTTTAAAATCAATTAAGTAAATGACTGCATATCGTGAAAAAAATATAATTAAGAGTAGATCATAATTTTTCCAAGATGCTGTAAACGGTCCATACTTCACTCCAATCAATATTGGATATATTTAATTATGATGGTTATTAATGGCGGAAATTCAACTCTCATATGACAACACATCGAGAAAAATATAATTAATTAACATTGATTAGATTAAGACTCGTGATCATATTTTTTTTCAAGAGGCTGTAAACTGATCATGTGATTATGAATAACCCACCCTATCAAGCAAACACTGAATATTTAATTTACGTTTATTATTAATGGTGAGAATTCTTCTGCCCATTAATGTAGCTATATGTATTTTAATTATCATCAAGGGGGTAGAGTGAGGAGGTTCTTGAATAAATAATAAATCTAGAAAAATATAATTAACTACTTTCTTATTAGCTTAATGAATATGGTTATAATTTTTTTAAGTCCATGAGGCTGTAAACTAAGACATACTTCACACCTGTCAATCAAGTATTGGATATAATCTCTCTTCTCTCTCTCTCTCTCTCTCTCTTTTCCTCTCTTTCTTTCTCAGGCACGCAAAATTTCAAAAAACTTTCCATCATATCGTTGGTAGGTAATATTTCAAGCAAATTGAATATCATTAATGTAGGTATGTAAATGTATTTTTATTATCATCAATGGGGTAGATTGAAGAGGTTCTTGAATAAATAATACATCTAGAAAAATATAATTACCTACCTTTCTTGGCTTAATGACTATGGTTATAATTTTTTCGTAGTCCACGAGACTGTAAACTAGGCATACTTCACACCTGTCAATCAAATAATGGATATAATTTCTCTTTCTCTTTCTCTCTCTTTCTTTCTCTCTCTTCCTCTCTTTCTCTCTCAGGAACGTAAATTTCAAAAACTTTCCATCATATCGTTGGTAGGTAATATTTCAAACAAATTGAATATTATTAATGTAGGTATGTTAATGTTTTTTTTATTATCTTCAATGGGTAGATAAAAGAGTTTCTTGAATAAATATTCAAGTTATGACAAATATACACATAGAAAAATATAATTATGTGACTTTCGCTAGCTTGACTATATTAGGCTATAATTTTTTTTAGCTTTCCATAGCTTGACCATAAGCTATAATTTTTTCTACGTTTACGATACTGTAAACTATGCATGTCTCATACCAGTCAATCAAGTATTGGATATTTTAATTATGATAAAACACATATATTCTCATAAAATTCAAATTTCATCGTGACCCCCTCAAGATTATTTTTTCTGGACCGCCCATGCAGGTATACGCACGACTATTCATAAGTTTTTACTTTCTATGAAGCGATCAAAATTTTCTAAGACCCCATAGTGTGAAAAAATTTTCTGATAATTAAAGCTGGAAGGTGTTTCTATTAGATTACGTATTATTTAAAATAAGTTATAGTCATCAATATAATACTGCTTCAAAAATTAAAATCTAGTCAAAAATATTTTCATACCCTTCAGACATTGCAATTCTATAAACCAATTAATGTGATGTGTGCTTTCTATCATTAAGTATGCATGTCATGTGAATAACGTTTCTAAAATTTAGGTAGCTAGTATTAATATATATATGCATTGAAATATTGTTTAGATCACTTACTATTGTTAGTATCAACAGTAACTTGTGTAAGAAAAATAAAAAAGAATGGAAAACAGAGCGGGTTTGAAAACTTTTAAGCGTGCTGCTGAAACCATTGAACCAAGTAAGTTTACTTATAATAAATTACTTTTTTTAATAAACGGGTTAGGTAACCCTTATCAGTTTAACTTTTTTTCATATTATATTGGGTACCTACACCATCATTAAAGGGTGAAATAATTTTGGACGCCATTTTCTCATAATAAAATTGATAATAATAATCAAAATAATATAACAACATATAGTATACAACAAGCTCAGAGATGTTACGAAATTTCAAAGCTCAACGACAATGAACACAAAACATATGAATGCTTAAAACTGCAAAAGGTACCCGGGTACCTATCCAGTCACATAAAGGTTAATTACATTACGTATTATTTAAAATAAGTTATTATCCGTCTTATATAAAATATACTGCTTTTAAAATTAAAATTTCATTATAATTATTTTGATTGCCTACGGGTGTAGACATTAGTGACATTCCATTATTGTAAAATTGCAGTCAAAATCAATTAGTATCGTTTTTACTTTCTATTATATTTATCATAAGGTATACCTTATTATGTAAATACCGTTTCTAAAATTGTTTTTAATATTTAAATCCATTTAAAAATCATTTACAAAAACCAGGATTCCGTAAAACTATGTGTATATAAAAACGATTTCATTTTTGGAAATTTGACTTAGTTGTTAAAAATGGTTTGCCCAATCTGTCTGGATTTTTTTAAAGGTGATATGGCAAACTTGAGGTGTAATCACAAATTTTGCAGGTGTTGTTTGGAAGGGTGGCTTAAGGGTGCTAGTAAAACGTGTCCGGTATGTCGAAAGACAATAAAAAAATACGTCATCATTAATAATGATGGTGTATTATCATGTGTGAGAATGTCGGCGGAGCTAACGGAGGAGCAACCGCCAGCCAGCGATCAACCGTCATCACCACCTTTAGCAATACCAGCTCCACGACCTCGATTTATACTGCGGGGTCCATTTCAAGACGTCCTGAGGGATTTGGGGCTTGATACCGATGACGATGAAGAAGAAGAAGACCTGTATGGGGATTTTCTGACGGATTCTGAGTATGAATCAGAATAACTGTGGTAAATAATATTCATTATAATAATTTAATTGTAGTTGGTGGAATAATGTAGTAATAATATAGTATACTTTATCAATCAACCTATATGGTAGATGGGTTAAGTAGTTAAAAAAAAAAATCATAATTCTATAAATAATTTTTCTTATTTTACAGATAATGCGACCCTTTCAGAAGCTGTACCTGAAGCTGAAGGCGGTACCTATAAATATTGTATCAATAAGTTTTTTATATGTACAATATTAATTATAATTATAATAAAATAATAATTTAATTATCTGGTTTTTGTTTTGAATCTAAATTATAACCTTAATTCTAAATTTGTATGGGGATTTTCTGACGGATTCTGAGTATGAATCAGAATAACTGTGGTAAATAATATTCATTATAATAATTTAATTGTAGTTGGTGGAATAATATAGTAATAATATAGTATACTTTATCAATTAACCTATTACCCTCATAAGTTTAAATATGGGTTAAGTAGTTACAAAAAAAATCATAATTCTATAAATAATTTTTCTTACTTTACAGATAATGCGACCCTTTCAGAAGCTGTGGCGGTACCTATAAATATTGTATCAATAAGTTTTTATATGTACAATATTAATTATAATTATAATAAAATAATAATTTAATTATCTGGTTTTTGTTTTTTGAATCTAAATTATAACCTTAATTCTAAATTTGTATGGGGATTTCCTGACGGATTCTGAGTATGAATCAGAATAACTGTGGTAAAAAATATTCATTATAATAATTTAATTGTAGTTGGTGGAATAATGTAGTAATAATATAGTATACTTTATCAATCAACCTATTACCCTCATAAGTTTAAATATATAGTTGATGGGTTAAGTAGTTACAAAAAAAAAAAAATCATAATTCTATCAATAAGTTTTTAATTTATATATGTACAATATTAATTATAATATAATAAAATAATAATTTAATTATCTGGTTTTGTTTTGAATCTAAAATGTACCCCTAATTCTAAAATATTTAGCATTATTTTATAAGACCGTTAAAATTCTCAATATTTGATGGATTGGGCTGAAGTTGTTATACATATTATTTATTCTATCAAACGACCCACATCATTAGCATGTATAATTTCTAAAGTTATTGGTTTGATTTTTGTTATGTCAACCATCGTCGATTGGTTAGAGGCAGAATTTTCTAAGGGGTGAGTCATTTGTCAAGAGGGTATAATATAAGTATGATACTTTTATTTATAGATTTTATCTTATCTTAATTTTTGAAAAATTATACACGCTGTGCTATGCCGTATCGACATAGATCATATAGCCGATCATCAATAGATCAAAGATCCGAGGATCTTCCAAAATTTAATTACACATTGCACTGTAACGTATTGATACGGATTAAAGGGTCTTTGATTTTTTTGATGATCCGCTAATTCGTGTCAATACGTCACAGTGCAATGTGTAATTAAATTTTGGAAGATCCTCGGATCTTTGATCTATTGATGATCGGCTATATGATCTATGTCGATACGGCATAGCACAGCGTGTATAATTTTTCAAAAATTAAGATAAGATAAAATCTATAAATTAAAGTATCATACTTATATTATACCCTCTTGACAAATGACTCACCCCTTAAAAAATTCTGCCTCTAACCAATCGACGATGGTTGACATAACCAAAATCAAACCAATAACTTTAGAAATTATACATGCTAATGATGTGGGTCGTTTGATAGAATAAATAATATGTATAACAACTTCAGCCCAATCCATCAAATATTGAGAATTTTAACGGTCTTATAAAATAATGCTAAATATTTTAGAATTAGGGGTACATTTTAGATTCAAAACAAAACCAGATAATTAAATTATTATTTTATTATATTATAATTAATATTGTACATATATAAATTAAAAACTTATTGATAGAATTATGATTTTTTTTGTAACTACTTAACCCATCAACTATATATTTAAACTTATGAGGGTAATAGGTTGATTGATAAAGTATACTATATTATTACTACATTATTCCACCAACTACAATTAAATTATTATAATGAATATTTTTTACCACAGTTATTCTGATTCATACTCAGAATCCGTCAGGAAATCCCCATACAAATTTAGAATTAAGGTTATAATTTAGATTCAAAAAACAAAAACCAGATAATTAAATTATTATTTTATTATAATTATAATTAATATTGTACATATAAAAACTTATTGATACAATATTTATAGGTACCGCCACAGCTTCTGAAAGGGTCGCATTATCTGTAAAGTAAGAAAAATTATTTATAGAATTATGATTTTTTTTGTAACTACTTAACCCATATTTAAACTTATGAGGGTAATAGGTTGATTGATAAAGTATACTATATTATTACTACATTATTCCACCAACTACAATTAAATTATTATAATGAATATTATTTACCACAGTTATTCTGATTCATACTCAGAATCCGTCAGAAAATCCCCATACAAATTTAGAATTAAGGTTATAATTTAGATTCAAAACAAAAACCAGATAATTAAATTATTATTTTATTATAATTATAATTAATATTGTACATATAAAAAACTTATTGATACAATATTTATAGGTACCGCCTTCAGCTTCAGGTACAGCTTCTGAAAGGGTCGCATTATCTGTAAAATAAGAAAAATTATTTATAGAATTATGATTTTTTTTTTTTTAACTACTTAACCCATCTACCATATAGGTTGATTGATAAAGTATACTATATTATTACTACATTATTCCACCAACTACAATTAAATTATTATAATGAATATTATTTACCACAGTTATTCTGATTCATACTCAGAATCCGTCAGAAAATCCCCATACAGGTCTTCTTCTTCTTCATCGTCATCGGTATCAAGCCCCAAATCCCTCAGGACGTCTTGAAATGGACCCCGCAGTATAAATCGAGGTCGTGGAGCTGGTATTGCTAAAGGTGGTGATGACGGTTGATCGCTGGCTGGCGGTTGCTCCTCCGTTAGCTCCGCCGACATTCTCACACATGATAATACACCATCATTATTAATGATGACGTATTTTTTTATTGTCTTTCGACATACCGGACACGTTTTACTAGCACCCTTAAGCCACCCTTCCAAACAACACCTGCAAAATTTGTGATTACACCTCAAGTTTGCCATATCACCTTTAAAAAAATCCAGACAGATTGGGCAAACCATTTTTAACAACTAAGTCAAATTTCCAAAAATGAAATCGTTTTTATATACACATAGTTTTACGGAATCCTGGTTTTTGTAAATGATTTTTAAATGGATTTAAATATTAAAAACAATTTTAGAAACGGTATTTACATAATAAGGTATACCTTATGATAAATATAATAGAAAGTAAAAACGATACTAATTGATTTTGACTGCAATTTTACAATAATGGAATGTCACTAATGTCTACACCCGTAGGCAATCAAAATAATTATAATGAAATTTTAATTTTAAAAGCAGTATATTTTATATAAGACGGATAATAACTTATTTTAAATAATACGTAATGTAATTAACCTTTATGTGACTGGATAGGTACCCGGGTACCTTTTGCAGTTTTAAGCATTCATATGTTTTGTGTTCATTGTCGTTGAGCTTTGAAATTTCGTAACATCTCTGAGCTTGTTGTATACTATATGTTGTTATATTATTTTGATTATTATTATCAATTTTATTATGAGAAAATGGCGTCCAAAATTATTTCACCCTTTAATGATGGTGTAGGTACCCAATATAATATGAAAAAAAGTTAAACTGATAAGGGTTACCTAACCCGTTTATTAAAAAAAGTAATTTATTATAAGTAAACTTACTTGGTTCAATGGTTTCAGCAGCACGCTTAAAAGTTTTCAAACCCGCTCTGTTTTCCATTCTTTTTTATTTTTCTTACACAAGTTACTGTTGATACTAACAATAGTAAGTGATCTAAACAATATTTCAATGCATATATATATTAATACTAGCTACCTAAATTTTAGAAACGTTATTCACATGACATGCATACTTAATGATAGAAAGCACACATCACATTAATTGGTTTATAGAATTGCAATGTCTGAAGGGTATGAAAATATTTTTGACTAGATTTTAATTTTTGAAGCAGTATTATATTGATGACTATAACTTATTTTAAATAATACGTAATCTAATAGAAACACCTTCCAGCTTTAATTATCAGAAAATTTTTTCACACTATGGGGTCTTAGAAAATTTTGATCGCTTCATAGAAAGTAAAAACTTATGAATAGTCGTGCGTATACCTGCATGGGCGGTCCAGAAAAAATAATCTTGAGGGGGTCACGATGAAATTTGAATTTTATGAGAATATATGTGTTTTATCATAATTAAAATATCCAATACTTGATTGACTGGTATGAGACATGCATAGTTTACAGTATCGTAAACGTAGAAAAAATTATAGCTTATGGTCAAGCTATGGAAAGCTAAAAAAAATTATAGCCTAATATAGTCAAGCTAGCGAAAGTCACATAATTATATTTTTCTATGTGTATATTTGTCATAACTTGAATATTTATTCAAGAAACTCTTTTATCTACCCATTGAAGATAATAAAAAAAACATTAACATACCTACATTAATAATATTCAATTTGTTTGAAATATTACCTACCAACGATATGATGGAAAGTTTTTGAAATTTACGTTCCTGAGAGAGAAAGAGAGGAAGAGAGAGAAAGAAAGAGAGAGAAAGAGAAAGAGAAATTATATCCATTATTTGATTGACAGGTGTGAAGTATGCCTAGTTTACAGTCTCGTGGACTACGAAAAAATTATAACCATAGTCATTAAGCCAAGAAAGGTAGGTAATTATATTTTTCTAGATGTATTATTTATTCAAGAACCTCTTCAATCTACCCCATTGATGATAATAAAAATACATTTACATACCTACATTAATGATATTCAATTTGCTTGAAATATTACCTACCAACGATATGATGGAAAGTTTTTTGAAATTTTGCGTGCCTGAGAAAGAAAGAGAGGAAAAGAGAGAGAGAGAGAGAGAGAGAAGAGAGATTATATCCAATACTTGATTGACAGGTGTGAAGTATGTCTTAGTTTACAGCCTCATGGACTTAAAAAAATTATAACCATATTCATTAAGCTAATAAGAAAGTAGTTAATTATATTTTTCTAGATTTATTATTTATTCAAGAACCTCCTCACTCTACCCCCTTGATGATAATTAAAATACATATAGCTACATTAATGGGCAGAAGAATTCTCACCATTAATAATAAACGTAAATTAAATATTCAGTGTTTGCTTGATAGGGTGGGTTATTCATAATCACATGATCAGTTTACAGCCTCTTGAAAAAAAATATGATCACGAGTCTTAATCTAATCAATGTTAATTAATTATATTTTTCTCGATGTGTTGTCATATGAGAGTTGAATTTCCGCCATTAATAACCATCATAATTAAATATATCCAATATTGATTGGAGTGAAGTATGGACCGTTTACAGCATCTTGGAAAAATTATGATCTACTCTTAATTATATTTTTTTCACGATATGCAGTCATTTACTTAATTGATTTTAAAAGATGCCCCATATATTTTAATTAGTGGTCATTAAAATTAGAAACGCATTCCAGCTCTAATTACCATACTTAAAAATTTTTTATCACATTCCGGGGACTTAGAAAATTTTTTAAAAATTCTTGATCGCCGGAGTGACCTAGTACAACTACTAACGGTGGTGCTATAATACACTTGATCAACCCGCAGGTCTCATATAGATTTACCTTAGAACACTCAACGTGTCCAACGATAACCTCCGGGTGTCCTATGGGGAATTTCCCGTATTTGCAAACCCAGGGGTATAGCGAGCAAACATCAACATACTTGATTTTTTCATTTTGTGCGGCCTCATAGTATTCAGTACAATTACCAGTGCGCCCGCCGTAGAAGGCATCACGAAGATTAAGAGGGACCGATAATAATATAGGGTGATTCTCGGTGTAGCATGCAATCGACGTGCAATCGACAATCGTTGTTTCTTAACTGGCGTCTAAAATCACACTCCCACATTTCCACAACTGAATAACCCAACTCTTTTAGCCGATGCGCCTTGGCCTCCGTAGACTCGAAACGCATATTAAATGTTTCAGAACTATTATTGTACAGAGGTTTGTCTCTATCAAATTCGAAACAGACAGAGCAACCGTGGTAATAACACCCGTAAAACTCAAAAACTGTACTGGTATCCTCATTAAAGCCATCAACCTTCAGCCCACCAGCAACTACCTCATGTCTTTTGGCTGAATGTACTATATTTATATTTCTTTGCTTCTCCTATCATACCAGCCATTGTGTTGCTATTTTCGATTGTGTATCCTTCCATCTGTAACCCCCGCTAGGAATGATACCAATTGTGTTAGGTTTGAGAAAGTTGCGTCGGTACACCTTATTACACGCAGACGCAATGGTGCACGACTCTGTTAAAGGGCACACACCACCGGCTTCTAGGAGCAAGCTTCTAAATTTTAAACACGATGCTGCTAGAATTTCTACATCTGACGAACAGTATTCTACAAGCTCTTTTTTAAAATCAAATAAATCGTCCTTATGTGTGTTATACCAGACCATAAATTTTTGATACGCCTCATCGTCTTTCATTGTGTCTGGTGAGTAATATTTGGCATCCGGTAGAGGACCGATATAATCAGCGTTTGCTTGTTTGTTGAAAAGATGGGGAAAATACCCCTTTTTAAATTTATCCCCCAAACCAAAAGCGGCCGGTAATGCTGCTAGCGCCATCGGGAAGAAGTTCAGACTATCTATAAACTTGACGTTGCCAAGCAGCATTTGAACAATTTTTGTTCCGCGCATTATAAGCTCGGGTTCTAGATCGGTGTTGGTAAAAATATGATTTAATAAAAACTGATTATCGTACGCCTGCCCGTTATGCGCTACAACTACTACGTCCTTATACATTTTCCGTTTATTAAGAACAACACCCAGCAACCATTCTACAGGGTTTTTTCTGTAAATGTTATCCCTCATGTAGTCTGACGAGATCAACAGGCGCGTGCCACACTTTTTACAGCTCTGTTGCGTATTAGCTATACAGAATTCGCAAGCCGTTTTAAGTACGCATAAATTAGGTTCATGTAAAAAATCGCCATTATCTAAAGGTGTCTCCTGTCTACACTCAAGGTCATAGAAAACAAACAGATAGTTTTTAAGTTTGGGCTTCTTTGTATCAACATTCATAAAACATAGGTGCTCGCGCGGTTGGTGTTTCATACAAATCTTGCAATAGATTTCATCGCATGTGTGTTCTCGCTCCGTTTTAATAGTCTTCAAACAGATCTCGCACACTTTCAATGTTTCACACACCGTCGAGTTTTTTGCGTAAGAGTTCGGGGCCCTATGTTTACTGAAACACAAGTCGTTTTTAAACGCACGACCGCAATCCGTACACCGCACTCTATTTTCATTTGGGCACGCAGGGGCTTGCTGGCATGATGAGCAGGTTCCTCCACAACGATGTCTGTTTTTCTCGTTGTATGGGGTGTGACACTCCTCACAGTAGTAACCCGTGCAAAATGCAGCTGTGAGAGAGGTTATAACATTAAAGTGGCCCTTGTGATAAAGCAAGTGTATTTTCTGTAAAGAGGGGGTCCCCTTGAAAATTACATCACGCCCCCGGCCTCCGTATTGATACACAATAATTTGAAAAGCATTTAAGTGTTTTTGAAAAAGATGTAACTCTTCAACTCCGCACCCCTCCTCCGGAATGTTAAAATGCATATCTTTAACCATTTGCAGGGTTCTTATGGTCTGCTGCTTTCGTATGTCCCGGCGAATTTCATTATATTTTGGGTCATTCGTAGCGTGAGCTATAGCTACGACCAAAGCCCTCGGTAGACACATATTGTCCTCGTTCTCAATGGAAATAACGCCCCTTCTTTTTACGCATTCCTCATTGAATGTATTATATTTTGAACCTCGTCCTTTTCCTCTGTGGATTTTTACGGTTGTAATAGAGAGGCAAAATGTATCGGTATTAAGTCCTGTAAAGTTGGATTGAAATACACCACTTATCAGAGCCCATACGTCATCGATGGACAGTTTAGATGCTACTTTGAAAGGCATGTATCCTGGTGCGGCTTGAAACTCGTTAGAACAAAACGTGATACCCACTTTATCTTCTGGTGATAAATGCTCTGTCGCCCTCGTAACTGTTTGGCTAATGGCGTCTTTGATCCATCCCACAGGTTCCTCATCGAGGGGTCGGTTTAATTTTAAACTCCGTTGTTTTTTGTTGAACATTATACTTTTTAATAGTTCTTACATGTTCCCTGGTTATTGAAAACTTTGGCGCATCCATTGCAAGCTCAGAGTGCTAATATATTGTAATGTAAAGTTTCTAGCTCTACACACTCTTACCTTTTTCTCCAGATAATTTCGGAGATACTTGACTCTCAGGAGCGAGTTCAATTTGAAACCCACGAATCGTATGTTTCCAGAAAAACAAAATTCTTGATATGAACGCAAAATAAGTTTTATTTATTACCAATAACTTGAAACTTATAAATTCGTTTCCTGACTCTATGTGTAAACGTGTAGCAAGACTTGATAAATGAATTACATTTACTTTAATTCCAAATATGACTTCTAAATTCATTTACCAATTTTAGCTGTTAATGTAATTATGTTAGTATAAAAAATTATGAAAATTATAAAAATTCTGAGAAATAAAAATAGTTCAAATAAACAATAAATTCTTAGCTTGATTAACGTTTGAGGTCCACTGCTTTCCTCGTTCTTGTTGGTCAAATGCTCCCGTACCACGCTGGATGCTACAGGTGTTTTTATTACTAATCTTCGGCTACCGGAGTTGATCAGATAGTTTTGTTCTTGTGAAACTTCTTCGATAATCGGCTTAATTACACACGTGTATTCTTTTATTCCATACAAATTCCATCCAATTTTCATTTGAGGTAAGTAAATTTTTGTTAATAATTCTAATATTTCGCATAAATGCAAATGGCGGTCGGGTGGCGTTACTACAATTTTTATCTTGAAAATACCAAATTTAATTTTCTGTTTTATTTCAGCTTGAAACAAAACGCAAACAATAATTTCTTATATAATCGCACTATCAACAATCAGGATATGCTCCCTGACTTAATCAGTTAATCGTTTTGCAAAATTAACGCAAATTATAAAATCACAAAAATTGGTAACGCACACATTTTACGTGCACTCGGAACAACGTCGCCTACAACGAACCTTCCTCCAACCTTACCACAACAAATTCCCTCGTAAGTTTCAAATTATACAGTATGCACCATATTTCTTCTTAACACACTTAAATTTTAGGTTCACGTTCGCAAGATTTGTCACTATTTCACAACACCTTAAGTTTAATTACAGTAGACAATAATATTTGTGTAAATTGGTAGTATAATGTGTAACAATTTTGAGTCGTTGTTTGTTATTGGCATTAAATAATTAAAAACCGACTTGCCGACATGAAAACAAGTCTTTGAATCGCGGTGCAAATCGATTAGTGACTCCAACCGAATCAAAACTACCAAAAAGACAAAGCTCGTCCAAAAGTATCAGCTGCCGGTTAGAAATATCATTACAATATATTCTTTGCAAGTCCTTGCACTCTCTCTCTCTCTCTATAACTGAATACAGCTTGTTTAGTTTCAAAATTTTAATTTTAATTTATGAAAGCATACCTACAAATTAGCGAGTTGAGAACAGAAATGCAGCTTATGACTGAAGCGGATCAGTTAGTAGTTGTTGTAGATAACGTGTCTTCCTAGGTACTACTAATGATTTCGACTGACACACCGCCTTTTATAGTGTGCGTGTATTGCGCGTACCGATAACAAAACTGTAAAAAATTTAATCCATTTTAGACAGGGGTTGCAGAGTTTTTCTTATTTTAGTCAGGTTTTACTATTTAAAATTAAAAATGTGTGATGATGATGCAATAACTTTTAATGGCTCAATCTTTTTTTTTTTAATATTGTTAATAATATAATAATATTATCTAGAGTTAACGGTTAGAAGTTAAGCTGCATTCACATAGGGCATTGCAGGGGCATGGTAGGTGGATGGTAGAATTATTGCAACAGATTCTTGCACAAGGTCAACATACCATTCACATAAACTTAAAAGCTGGTGTAAAACCAACAGCTTACGTAAAAACAGCTTACGTCGAATATTAATTTCATCATCTTCAAAGGGGTCCATGCTACACGCACAGTAAATTAGCGTTTTAAAAAAATCGTCTCAAGTATTTCCGGATTGAATTTATTTAAATTATTTACGAAACCAAAACAGAATTAGGTTATGTTACAAAATATATAAACTGACAGTCACAAGCACCGCCCTTCGACGCTGCCGATTGGCGCTTGTAAAAATTCTTGCACCGTGTATTGTAAAAGTTTAAAGTTTGGTAACTTTTCCACAGGCCGTTACACCGCTTCTTCCACCGTGCAAGAAATTAAGTCTATCTGAACGCCTCCACTTGTGCCCATGCTTTGTAACTCTTACATATTCTACCATCCAAATACAATACCCTATGTGAATGCTGCTTTAAACAGCCCAGCCCCAGGATGCCCCCGCCGTTATTCAAGTTATTAACCTACCCTCTTATTTCCGTAACCCTCTCTCTCTCTCTCTACCCCCTCTCCCCTCCTTCTATCACCTCTCTTTTCCACTTCCTCTTTCTCTTTAACTGATGGCAACCTCTCTCTCCTTCCTAACTCATTCTCCTACACACAAATAATACACACTACTTTACCTAAACCGACAGCAATACCTAGAGACAAAACATCTATCAATGACACAACTACGAGGGTTTCAATCTCGAATTACCGATGTATCTAAGATATTTTATTATCCTTCCTAAAAGACCTAAGTATCAAACCGTCAAGGTCTAGCAAGTATGAAAATGAACCGAAAACAGGTCTTACGGTAATTAATTAAAAAAATTTTAAAATTTAAAATTAATTATTATCATTAGATCACTACCCCAGATCCAGTCTCTTTATATCCCATTAGGGTAGCTAGTAAGATACCTCTATTCTCTGAAAAGCATCAACCTACTTTGTAGATAGGTATTACCAATGCTAAATAGGGTACAATCTCTCTAAGCGAGAGCATAAGCCGAGTACCCAGAACTGTAGGTAAATAATGATCTGTTTCGTAAAAGACCTGAAAGCTCATAGGGAGACAAATTTTACATATACGGGCGATTCTCCGAAAATGATCATTTTGTGAGAGTAGAAAAATTTTGAAACAAAATTCGTATTTTCCCGCATAAAATAAACGGACCCGGTTCGAGTTTAGATTGGTTTAATATAATTACCCAGTGATCAAACTGTATTTTCAATTTTAATAGATTAATAATATTATTACAATGGCAACAGATCGAGAGGAACGATTCACGAAGCTGATTACAAGATTTTTATTTTATTTTGAGACAACCAACAATATAACTTTTTAGATATTTGAGGGGCAGTTGTTAATTTCTAATTATTTTAAAAAACTATGTTTGAATTTTTAATATCGTTTTCATTCGCTATAAATATGACAAGTATTGAGGGTTACAATCCAGAGAAACGATTTTCGTAAGCAAACATAGTAAAAAAAAAAACAATTAATTGACCTTTTTATTTTTAATTGTTTTAATACAATGCATTCAAAATACTTTAAAGTTATTAATAGTAAAGGAAAACATCAAATAATTATAGTATTTATTTAATAAAAATCGGATACGTAAAAAAAATGATCATTTTGGGGAGAATTACGACCCATTATAATACAGGCACCTGCCAACACCTATACTCACCTGAATTTGAATTTAAATAAACCTCAATAGTGCTTTCGGTTCGTCTTGCGATCACGCTCTCAATCCAGCAACTGCCAGCAACTAATTGGAATCGAAATATTTCTGCATATTATAATAATAAGTAATGTAATCTAAGGGATAAATAGCGCTTGCGTACAGAAAGTGCACTTAGGTTTTTAAAAGTGAAAATATTTATTACATATAAATTGACTCTAAAAATCCATTTTTAGGTTCTAAATTCTAAAATTTTGAGAGACTGATAATTTAGTGTGTCCGCAAAAGATAGCAGTTAAAAAATTTGAAAAAATTCTAAAATTGTGGAAAAATGTATGATGCAACTTTCGGTAAAATTGTTAAACAAGTGAATAATTACTATGTACATATATTGGTGCTCTACATGCGGTAATAATAATAATTTAAATTTTGGGTTTTGGGAAAAATTCAAGTGCTATCATATGTGTTCACACTAAATTAGTAGTATCACAAAATTTTAACTTTTTACGAGAGGAACCCTATTAAGGAGAATAAATTTAACTTTTTTCAATAATCATTGCAAATTTATCGGAAATCTGTGATTATAAGTCGAACTAAGATCCAAAAATTTCAAAATTTTGTAAGACTATTATCTTAACGACACCGCACAAAATAGCAATTAAATTTTCTTTAAAATTCGAAATTTTTGGGCAAAGTTACACGGTCGCAAGAAATACTTATTAACATTAACAAAAAAACCAAGAAAAACTTAGAAAATCAATAATTTGTAAACCTTCAGAAAAATTATAGGTGTTTAACATATCAAAAGTTAACGAGTCAAAAGTTATATCTATTTTAATGAAAACAACTTTTTAGCCGAAAAAAAATTTGCCTTATAAGTTGGGACACTATCGAAAATGCGAAAAATAAGTCAAAAACTGAAGTAAAACTGCATGGTATTATGATTAGAATATTTATTGCAATTTGTTTAAATCATATCAGCTTCAACCAAAAAGCAGTCTTTTTTTAGTCACTTTTTGGAATATTTTCGTGTTTAAAAGTCGTGTAGCAGATTTTTCGATACTATTTTATTTGTTACTTAATTTAAGTTTAAAATCGTTTTATCGTTTTTTAGTTAAAAATAAATTAATGAAAAATAAAATTAAATTTCAAAAAAAATTTTTTTTTTTTGAAAATTTATATTACCCGTTCAACTGTACGTCGGTCAAGTGCACATGTAATAATAATTTCTTTGCAAATAAAACAATGACGTAATAGAGGGTTAATTTGAATCGCAGTTTGCACAAGTGAAGAAACTGCAGCAATTCAAGTGTACAATATATAGTCCAAGAGCTGGTAACACTTTTTTCGGTACGTGTTTTATTCACTTGGAAATTTTACACAGTGGTACCTTGATGATAGGTAAATAAGAAATTTAATATCTGGTTGACATTTTGCAATACAGGAGGTTACCGCGCAAAGAGTAAATTTGTAAAAAATAATGTAGCAAAATATATGTTTTATTCACGCTGCAATTCTAATGGCGTTTTAATTACATATATTTAGGAATTCTTGCAAAAAAACAGACACTTTTGTTGGTGTTTAATAATTTCTAGGCATAAAATCAAATGTTATATGGCATTTCAAATGTATCGAAATGTCATGCAACGTGGTACAGATGTACTTCCACAGTTGCTATTAACTAACCCCACCTGTGGAAGTACATCTGTACCACGTTGCATGACATTTCGATACATTTGAAATTCCATTTGAAATTCCAATTTTTTCCAGAAAAACTACTTTATCCAAAAATTAGACATATTTTTACGTAAATATATACCGACAAAGTATAAGAAACAAGCCGTTTTAAGGATAGTTTTTATTGCTTTGTTGTTACTAGTTTACTGTAGATATTACCTCTACTGTTTAAAGCTAACAGCTGATAGATAAGCAAATAAATAACTTAAATGTTAAAAAAAAACTGAAAGATTTTTAACAGTTTCAAAATCTTATTTAAACGTTAAATGCTAACTAAAAATAAGTTCATAATAAGCACAAAAGTAGAAAATAAGTTCAAGTATAAGCAAATAAGCAAGAAATCGCAAAAAAAGCATGAAAAACTATACGTTAACTATATGTAATTCGTCCACATCTCAAATTTTAAAGAGCTGCTTTTAAAATTGACAATAAGCACAAATGCTTAAAATCCCGTCTCTAATTATCAAGCATCGTACCACACAAGCAACTCCAACCACAACCACAACTACCAAAATGTTACTAAGCACTGAAAAAAAAAAGTTTAAATAATGTCTGCATTAAGTAGGCATAAGTCTAACAACCATAATTACTAAGAAATCTAATTAATTTTTAAAAAAGATGTAGTGATGAACCCTAAGTGAAGCGAGCTGCAATAAGGCGGTTTCGAACAGCCAGACCCTGCTGATAAAGGTTCTCTTGAGGTCCAGCTGCTATGGCAGGCACCCTCGGAGCGATTGGCTGTAGTTCGTCGGCCTCATCAAGGAAAGGTTGCGGTGGTGGAAGCCGATAATGCAATGCAATGTTGTGCATAGTCACACATGCGTTGATGATGAGGCCTGCCTGTTGCGGACTGTAGTGTAGGCCTCGCTCCTTTCGCAAACACCTCCAACGTCTCTTTAGGACACCGATGCAGCGCTCGACGCAGTTCCGTGTCTGGCATAGAGCCTGCGTGTATAGAGCACCAGGCGATCCTTCGGGCTGGTTCGTCATCGGTAGTAAGAGCCATGGTTTAGCAGTGTATCCAGAATCACCTGAGAAAAAACTGAAATTAGCCACATATCGTCGGTGTTTTGTATAAAGGGCGAATTTGCCAAATGACAAATTTTACAGAAGAAGCGTTTTTATGTTTCCATATTGTATTGCGGTTTATGTAAAAATGATTTTAGATTTAAAAAATACTGACTGTTCCTATCAAGATACAAAGGTGTTTTTTTTTGCATAACAATATTAGTGTATTGAATATTATATTTTTATTAAAATCTTATTTTTGTGAAAATGGCTTATTCGCCCTTTATACAAAACACCAAGAATATTCCTTTGTGAACGGTTTGCATATGCTGGACTTTATGCAAGCTTGACCTATTTTATTGCAAGCCTATGTATTCAGCTTATTAGAAAAAATTGCAACTACAAGTAATTTAGTTAGTAAAATATTAACCAAGCAGCCATTCATTTGACAGGCCTCCACTCTGATGCCTAACCTGGAACACTGTGCGAATACGGCTGCTACGCCAAATAAATTGGTCGTGATGGCCACCGGGATGCCTAGCATTCAGAGCCAAAATTCTGAGATCATAGTCGCAAATCTACGTGAACACAAGGATTATAAAATTACCTTAAATTTTATTAGCAGAGTAGTAAATATAGGTGACCTATAGAATAAAATAATAATTACAAGTTGTGTATTAATACTGTGATATCCTTTGCGATTGACGTACAGTTCTGCATGTTGGGCAAATGTGGGAGCTACGATGGCAATTTGCGAACCGTCAATGCAACCGACCACTCCTGGAAAATTGTTAGCTTCCATGAATCTAAATAAAGGAAAAGTTAACTAATTTTCTATGCATCGTGACATCTTATGGTTTTGAATTTAGCATCATAAATAAATCCAAAATTACTTCTGCTTAATCAAATCTTTGTCTGCTTGTGCTACAGGAAAGTATACCCACTGGTGAAACCACCCGTGAAAAGTCACGGAAACAACACAACGGCTAACCGATGTTTGGCTCATTGTGGACATGAATGAGTCACCAACCCGCCGTTGGTAACTGCCCGAAGCGTAAAAATTGAGAGTAACCAAGACCTAGAATCATACCAAAAAATGATGTATTTCTTTGTCACGGTTATCATCGATGCATTGACCCATTTACACAAGGTAATTACTTTCAAGAATTTGGGAATTCCCGACACAATCCTGGATTCGCAAATGTTGTCAAGGCTGTCAATGACAAAGCGAGCTGCTTCTCTTGAAAGTCGGTACGTATCTCGAAACTCCGTTTCTCGTAACTCAAAAGGGTTGAAAGTGTCCCTCAATTGGCGTCGATATAATCTAAGCCGATTATTATCTCTTCTGACATTACCTGCAGCTTGCACTTGTTCATATAATGCCAAAAAAATCAGTTCAGCAGCCATAATTAAGAAATCTAAAACACTTTATAATTAAAGAAATAACAACACGAAACTGCATAGCCTACAAAAGTTATACAAAACCAAGTACTAAACCAAACCTACAAACATACTCAATAGATGTCGACAATTCACTGTTTGAGAATCGCGTGACAACTTTTGGTCGACAACCTTGGTAGTTGTCGATCGATAACTAAATATCGACATCGGTAAAAAATCCTAGAATCGCACCGATGGTGTTCAGTTTTTAGAGTGTACGATTGTGTGGAGTTAGGTGTTACTATAGCGATAGGTTCTAATAAGCTTTCAAAATCCGCATAAATCACAAAAGGACTTGAAAGTTGATTTTGGATACTTTCAAATTTTAAAATATTATTACCAAATTTGTCTAATCGAAATTTATTATCGGAGGGTAAATTTGCTCGTATATGACCACAATCATATTCATTATGCCTCTCTAATTTATATTTATCATTAAAAAATTGAAGACATCCATCGCAAATATATTTTCGACCATGATGTTTACTTAATTGAGTGGATACTAATCGAGATAAATCGTTTATTAAACAATAATGAAATTTTCCCAAACCATCATCAATAAGTAATAAATTTACATGTTTCAAATGTTTACATTGTGTGGTGGAAAGGACCTATAATATCGAATTTATTTGTTTTATCATTTTTATTTAATCCATAAACATTAACGCTAATATTATTTAATTTTTCAAATTTTTCTATATCGATTAATTCCATTGGAAAATGTAAATCGTGCAAATTTAAATTTTCAAAAATATTTGGATATGAACTTGGGGTGATATCATAACCTTGTGAGCAACACTAACTTATAAAAAACATGTAGTACAAGATGTCAAAAAAAATACTTTCAAAACAATTTAAAATGTCGACAACGATTTTCCTCATCTCAACTACAGGTTTTTCACAATAATAATTCACGATGAACTAAATATTTCGTTTGAAAATACATTTTCTTTTTTGAACAGAATCACAAAGGTAGGCTTTTCAAATCGGAGGGTCCCCAAGCACATCAGTGTTTGTGTTATTGAATTTCAAATCAGAAATCTTAGATTTTAAAATTTAGATTTCAGGTTTGAAACCCATAAGCTCATTATTACATTTTTTTTTCGCACAATCTCTGATGTATTGGGGGGTATTCCATAAAAAATATTTTGGATCATAGTAGCGTAACTGAAAGATTTGAACCGCGGCTTCAGGTCAGATCAGCAGATAATTGGATCAACGGATCAACTGCTCAACGGATAACTGGATCAACGGATCAACTAAAATTAAATCCGTTGATCCGTTGATCTAACACTATAAAGGAATAATAATTGGAGTAATAGATTATCAAAGTTAAATATTAACGTCAACTTCACAATCGAGATTCGAGAAATTCAAAATATTCACAATGTACGCAGAAGAGCAAAATTTAAATATCAATCAAACTTCAGAAGAAATTTGCCCCGACTTATGGCAACAAGCTTGTTGGGTTGTCATAGACGCATATTTTGAGGAATATGGCTTAGTTCGGCAACAGTTGGATAGTTTCAACGAATTTATGCAAACGTCGATTCAAACAATAGTGGAAGAAACCCCGGAAATTGAATTGCAATCGGAAAAACTCTACAGGAGTGGCAAAATAGAAATTCCAACAAGATATTCCTTAAAATTTGGACAAATTTATTTATCCAAACCGACTCACATGGATTCAGACGGTGTTTCTCAGCCCATAACGCCAAACGAAGCAAGATTAAGGAATTTAACTTACTCTGCTCCTTTATACGTCGACATAACCAAAACCACGTACGGGAAAAACGCAATACCCACAGTGGAACTTTGCCAAAAAGAATATTTGTGCAAAATTCCAATAATGCTGAGATCAAAATTTTGCCGTTTAGATGGATTGAATGACCGAAATTTGTCGGCAAAGAACGAATGCTCTTTAGATCCGGGAGGCTACTTCATCATCGACGGTTCCGAGAAAGTAATTATTGCGCAAGAAAGATTGGCCAGTAATACGGTATTCGTGTTTGGAATGAAGGACGGAAAATACGCATACAAATGCGAAGTAAGGTCCAATATCGAAAATAGTTGCCGTCCAACTTCCACTTTAACTATTAATTTAACAACTCGTTCTGGTGGACGGAAGTCAGGATTAGGTCAAGTCGTCGTTGCAACTTTACCTTACGTTCAGCAAGAAATCCCCATCGCGATTGTTTTTCGTGCTTTAGGATTCGTGACCGACCGGGATATTTTAGAACATATCATTTACGATTTGGAAGACAACGAAATGATAGAGTTGTTAAAACCGTCACTGGACGAAGCGTTCGTGGTACACGATCAAGATATGGCATTGAATTTTATCGGCAACAGAGGAGCAATGCCGGGCGCGACAAAAGAAGAACGCATAAAACGTGCACGTAACATTTTGCAAAAGGAACTGTTGCCTCACGTAGGAATTTCCGAGTTCTGCGAAACCAAGAAAGCTTATTTCTTGGGGTACATGGTACACAGATTACTATCTGGGGCTTTAGGACGAAGAGAATTAGATGACCGCGAGGATTACGGAAACAAAAGATTGGATCTGGCCGGTCCTTTATTGGCGTCCCTGTTTAAGGCTCAATTTAAGCATTTCACCAGACAAATGAAAATGCTTGCGCAAAAATCGATCGAGAAAGGTAAAAATTTTAGCGTGGCTAAGGTGATTAATACCGACCTAATCACCGCCGCTCTAAAATATTCATTGGCGACAGGAAATTGGGGAGACCAGAAAAAAGCTCATCAGGCGAGAACCGGAGTATCGCAAGTCTTAAATCGACTTACCTTTGCTTCCACTCTATCTCATTTGAGACGAGTAAATACACCGCTCGGACGTGACGGAAAACTAGCGATGCCACGCCAATTGCACACCACATATTGGGGAACGATTTGTCCTGTCGAAACGCCCGAAGGCGAGGCAGTCGGTCTCATGAAAAACATGGCTTTGATGTCCAATATTTCGCTCGGTACTAGGTCATCGCCTGTTTTGCAATTTTTAGAAGAATGGTCCATGGAAAATTTGGAAGAAGTCGTTCCGTCGACAATTAAAAATTCCACAAAGATATTTGTTAACGGTTGTTGGGTAGGAACCCATCAAGATCCCGATCGTTTAATGTCGACTTTGAAGACTTTGCGGAGACAAATGAGCATCATCATACCCACAGACGTGTCCATGATACGCGACGTGTCCAATCGAGAAATTCGTATTCACACGGACGCCGGTCGAATCAGTAGGCCACTGTTGATTGTAGAAAATAATCAATTGTCGATTAAGAAGCAGCATATCGACTTGTTGAAGGACAGAAGGCACATTATCTCTGGTTGGAAACAATTGGTCGATAATGGCGTAATTGAATATATCGATACAGCGGAAGCCAGAGGTACATTGATAGCTATGTCCCCGGCAGATTTACGCGAACACGAAAATTCTGTATATTGCAGTTCGTATACGCATTGCGAAATTCACCCTTCTATGATTTTGGGGGTTTGTGCTTCGATTATCCCATTTCCAGATCACAATCAGAGCCCTAGAAATACTTATCAAAGTGCTATGGGCAAACAGGCTATGGGTGTTTACGCAACCAATTATCAAGTTCGCATGGACACCTTAGCGCACGTTTTGTGGTATCCTCAGAAACCTTTAGTTGCACCACATTCTGCAAATTACGTACGTCTTCGCGAATTACCAGCAGGTATCAATAGCATAGTCGCCATTGCAAGCTACACAGGATACAATCAGGAAGACTCCATCATATTAAAGAAGTCTGCACTCGAACGCGGCTTCTTCAGATCATCCTTTTACCGCACGTACAATGACGTCGAAATTAAGGGCTTTGACGAAAAATTGGAAACATTTGAAAAACCATCGCAACAAAATAGTCTGACTAGGAAAAGTAAAAATTTCGACAAGTTAGAGGTCGACGGTTTGATTTCCGTTGGCATTCCCGTATCCGGTGACGACGCCATAATAGGCAAAACAATCACCATAACACCCGAAAAAGAAGACGAAATGAATAAGTTTACAAAACGAGATTCGTCGACTACGGTGAAAGGTACGGAAAGCGGTGTTGTGGACCAAGTGATGTTGACCGTAAACGACGACGGATACAAATTTTGTAAAGTTAGGGTTCGATCACAACGAGTTCCTAAAATTGGCGATAAATTCGCCTCGCGTCACGGACAAAAAGGCACATGTGGCATGGTGTACGGAGAAACCGACATGCTCTTCGCCGCCAATGGTATAACACCCGATATCATCATTAATCCCCACGCCATTCCATCGCGTATGACGATTGGTCACTTAATTGAATGTCTTCAAGGAAAAGTTTCGGCGCTCGATGGCAAATTAGGAGATGGAACGCCATTCAATAGGGAGTTAACTGTCGAAATCATTTCAAACTTATTAAAAACTCAAGGCTATCAGGCTCACGGAGACGAAGTAATGTACAACGGACACACCGGACGAAAAATACAGGTCCAAATTTTTATGGGGCCTACATATTATCAAAGACTAAAACATATGGTCGATGATAAAATTTACTCGCGAGCACGCGGTCCGATGCAAGTTTTGGTGAGACAACCTATTGAAGGTCGTGCAAATGACGGTGGCTTACGTTTTGGAGAAATGGAACGGGACTGTCAAATATCTCATGGAGCTGCGCAATTTTTGAAAGAGAGGCTGTTTGAAGTTTCGGATGCATATCAGGTGCACGTTTGTAACCAATGTGGATTATTTGCTCTCGCCAATCTCAAAACAAACAAGTTTGAGTGCCGCAGATGTAAGAACCTAACGCAAATATCACGAGTTCGATTGCCTTACGCGGCAAAATTACTTTTCCAAGAACTTATGTGCATGAACATAACCCCCAGATTGATGCTGCAATAGTCATTATTGCTTTCAACTTTGTTGTTATTATGCGTATACATTTGTATCGTTTTTACGTTTTTTTTCCACTTTTGAATTTAAATAAATAAAAATAACAAATATATTATGATTTTTTTAAATATTTTCTGATATAATATGTACTTCTCTTTTTCTTTCTACTTAATCAAAAAATTTAAAATAAAAAATGATTTAAAAAAATTACTTAATTTTTTTTCTACTACTATCGTGAGAAATCACCATTATTCGCTCCATTGCACTAATGAGAAGTAATATTTCTCAACCTAGGTAAATAAGAATAACAAAAAAACTATTTTTGTTTGGCGACTATTATTTAAAGACAAATTTGGTTAAAAACGATTTTGTATAACCACGAGATGCTATTGATGAGATGAATTAGCAATAACTCAAGAACGGCGCTAGATATCGAAAAAGTGAGCAAAAAATTCTCCCCCCTCGCCGCGTACTCACTCCCCGTGAATTATCGGTAGGAAAGTATATGCAAAAATTTAGATCAATCGGGCGCAAAAAAACATCTTCTCATAAACAACAATTCTTTTAAAAAAATGGTAATAGTTCTAGTAGTAGAAAAAATCCTATAATACACTTCGGTTGAGAAGACCATTATTTACCGAGCACTTTTATAATGTGCGAGTAATGCTTATACTTCGACCATTTAAACTTATAGACACGCCGTTTCCAAATGCGTCCGAAGCCAACATGTTCTGCGCATCTGACGTCATGAAAGGGCAAGAATTCGAATATGGCAATAAGTTTTGTATTGAAAGTATGAAAGTATGAACTAAAACTCGTATTTTTTACATTTTTATACCCAAATTAATATTAAAAGATATTATGATGGGGTAATATAAATAAAACAAACAATATAATTAACAAATTAGTTTATTTATGAAATATTACTGACCACAAAACATAATAGTTTTAATTTACTTACTCTAACTCTATTTAAATTTTTATTTAGACTTTCTCCTTGATGATATAACCTAAGGTTGCAGTAGTCTAATGATTTTGATTAAATTTGTAATAAGGTTAGATTCAACATCATGGTCATACATTTGTATGTTCTTTGTATTTATGGAAAACTGAACCGCGGACATTGCACATAATAATATTATTTCTTTCTTAATAAATGTGTATTATTATTTCCTTTATTTCGGATCTCACATATAGTGGCAATTAGCATAAGATGGGGGATTTAGCTCCAACCATCTTATTCTTTACAGTGTGTTTCACCTAATTACATTATTTTTCGATACATTTTTCACATAAGCTAATTTTGAACAATTATTATAAAAGTTACTTAAATCTACTACTAAATAATTAGAATTTTAAATTGTTTAGTACATTTTTAATTTTGAGAATTTAAAAATTTTCTGACAATATGGCACGTTTCCAAAATAACTGCTTTTTGAATTTCTGGGTATAATTTTGAAGATAGATCTAACTTTAACAAATGGGTTTTAAACTTGAAAGATACCACACCAGTAGCCGATATCACTATCGGTATTATTACTATTTTATTGAGATCCCATACACTCATCATTTCCATTGCTAGTGCCTCGTACTTCTGGATTTTTTCTCCTTCGGTGGTTATGATATTTTTAGACAGAGGCACAGCAACATCAATGATGACTGCATTTTGGTCTCGTTTTCGTATCAAGACAATGTCAGGCCTATTATGACTAATTGTTCGATCCGTTAATATAGTCCTGTCCCAGTAGAGTAGAGAAAAATCGTCTTCAAGTACAGGGTCAGGTACGTAGTCATAATAGGGTCTAAAATTGTCAAGCAAGTTAAGTTTTTTACCAAGCTGCTGGTGTAATATCTTGCAAACTTGGTTGTGTCTTCGGAGATAGTCAGTAGGAGCCAAGAATGAGCATCCTCCTATAATATGCTCTATGGTTTCATTGGGGACACCACACTTTCGGCACCGATCTGCAACATCGAGATTCATTATGTGCTTCTTGTAATTGCTAGTGGCAATTACACCATCTTGAATCGCACACATGAATCCTTCAGTTTCAAAGTGTAGTAATCCCCGCTTCAACCATTCTACTGACATTTCTCTATCAATTCCTTCGGAGTCCAAAATTGTCGGATATTTACCGTGAAGCACCTTATTCTTCCAATTAATTTCTAATTCAAATTTTTCTTCACAATTAAGATTTTGATTTTTTAAATTCAAACCACTAAAATTTTTATCTAAACTTATAATTTCGCGAATTAAAGGAATGTTAATCGAATAAAAATAATCACGCAATAATTTAGTTATAGATTTACAAGAATTAAATAAATTTATTAAACCGCGTCCTCCTTTTTTTCTCTCAATATACAACCTTTCCACTGCAGATTTCGGATGTATATATATATATATATGTATGCCCGGTATCTTGTGACTTCCGGTACGTAGTCGTGGCGACCTGACCTCCGGGTCTATCCGTTATCTTAGGTATATATATTTTGGTGCAAACTGTTGAGGGGAACGTATATAATGTGTTTATCAAGAGAGGGGTAACATTTAAAAAAAAATTTTTTCTATATATATACACTTATATAGAAGATACAAAGTGACTTCCGCATATATATGGCCTTACGCGCTAACGCGTTCTTACTTCCAGCAGCGTTGCCGCGTCTTGTATCCGTATCAAATATCAATTGGTCAAGATAAGCGTTTATCTTTCTTGTTTTACTTCCAAAGCACTATAAACTATATAAAGAAATAATTATATTTATGATAGTTGTTTAACTTCTATTACTGAGTATTAAAATTATGGAATCATTAGTTTGATGTTGCTGCAGGTATTTGGTATTTTTACCAAATTTAAAATTTATAAAATTTTGTAAAAACTGTTTCTGAATTAAAATTTCCTGATGCTAACTTTTTAAATTTTTCTAAAAGAACAGGTTGCAATAGAGAAGCTGGGACTTGGAAATTTAAAATTTTGCATCGATAGTAATTAAGAAGCAAATAACCGTGCGCTACCCAGCTTCTACCATTGTTTCATTACCTACTTAATGATTATTTCGGATTTTCTCTCCGCAGAAAATAAATTATTTGTAGTTTAATGAATTATTAGCACAAATAAAAAGTTATTTATTTGAATTTCTTGTAATTGTCATATTTTTAATTTGTTTAAGACTCAGACGCACGTTGCTCGGACTACTCAAAAATTTATTTTGCATACATGTCAAAAACCACTGACATAGTATCGATAGTACCTATATTATTTTGTTAATGCACAGGCAGATAAAGGAGAACAACAGCCAAGCATGTTCGAAATTGTGTAGCAAAAGAAATACGTCAGGGTTTGTTTTTTCGAAGGGTTTACCGCATGCACGATATCTCGAGAACCGTTTCTGACTCCGACGTACGTTGCTCGGACCACTCGATAATACGTTATTTAATTATTATTGAAGTAAAGCCACTCATTTTCCATCATTGTTTTGTTACCCAGAACTTTTTTA
Source organism: Cantharis rufa (assembly GCA_947369205.1). Taxonomy (NCBI): domain Eukaryota; kingdom Metazoa; phylum Arthropoda; class Insecta; order Coleoptera; family Cantharidae; genus Cantharis; species Cantharis rufa. The sequence goes on along the minus strand of OX376309.1, from coordinate 15,588,791 downwards.
ATTTGTAAATTGGTTCCACGTCAAAACGCCGTTCCCAAAAACGCCGTTTCAAGAACGCCGTGGGAAGGACGCCGTCCCCAAAGATGCCGTTGCAATAACGCCGTGGAAAATACCTCGTCACAAAATGACCGCCGTCACAAGATGGCCGTGCCCAATTACGCCGTCTTGATAACTCCGTGAGGTAAAGGGACGCCTTTATACCTAGCTCAGGGCGTCAGGGCTTAATTCTAGATTAAGTTAGTATTATACAAGGTGGGGCAAAAGTAATCACTCGATGTTCTTTGGTTGTAATTTTTTTATAATGAAAAGTTTTGGTTCTGCTTGTGAAATTTGTTTATTTAATCCATTAGAATTTATTCCATCAAGTCGAGAAAATGATATCGGCCCAAGTGGCCGCCGCCAGAGTTGTTGACCATGCGGGACCATTTTATGGCATTTTCCATCCCTCTTGCCAGAACTTCGGGCGACATGTTCTTGCATTCCTGGCAAATATTCTCTTTAAGGGCTTTAAGGGTCTGAGGCTTGTTGAAGTAAACTTGAGACTTCAAAAAATCCCATAAAAAGAAGTCTAGTAACCGTTCTAGACTTCTTTTTCTAGACTTCTTTTTATGGGATTTTTTGAAGTCGCAAGTTTACTTCAACAAGCCTCAGACCCTTAAAGCCCTTAAAGAGAATATTTGCCAGGAATGCAAGAACATGTCGCCCGAAGTTCTGGCAAGAGGGATGCAAAATGCCATAAAATGGTCCCGCATGGTCAACAACTCTGGCGGCGGCCACTTGGGCCGATATCATTTTCTCGACTTGATGGAATAAATTCTAATGGATTAAACAAACAAATTTCACAAGCAGAACCAAAGTGTTTTATTATAAAAAAAAATTACAGCAAAAGAATTACTTTTGCCCCACCTTGTATAATACTTAACCATTGATGGTTCCTTTTGTATCATCGGATTCGAATTCTGTTCAGAATTTGCCATAACTCCATCTGCGTTAAAAAATAATAGTTATAGATTTTTCCGCATTTCTATATTTTTATAGAAAGTCTAAAGAAGTCAGGAAGTCTAAAGGTATAATCAATGGAGTAAATAATTGGCAGTAAAGTAAATAATTATCAAGAGCGTACCATCTAGATCAGTGGTGGGCAAACTTTTTTCATTAGGGGCCCAAATAACCTAAAAAATTTTACGGGGGGCCATAATTCCAAAAAAATACAACTTATTTATTTTCGTGGACGGCTAAGCTGTTGTTAAGTTGTTTCACATGTAAGTTAAACAAATGCTGCAATTCTCAAAATCGATTTTTTAAAAATTGGTTGAATATTTCTATTCATTCAGGCGGGTGGCAACAATTTTTGCAGTTTTATCTACGTATCTGTTTTACACCTGTTTGTACCAACGAGGCAGTTAAAATATATTTCCGAGAGCCATACACTTGATACTTTAGAATAAACATTGGCGGGCCGGATTAAAACTCTTCGGGGGCCGGAGATGGCCCGCGGGCCGTACTTTGCCCATCCCTGATCTAGATTTTCTACTACAAATTCTGAATTGGGATCAAAATTAATTTCTGCTAATGATTTTCCCTTAAATTCTGCTGGATTACCATTTTCCACCATGAGAAGTATTTTAGAAACCTGGAATCAACTGGAAGTCTAAAGGTATAATCAATGGAGTAAATAATTGGCAAAACAAATAATTATATAATAAAGGATTTCGGGTGGAGTGGATTAAATCAAACAACAAGAATCTGCTGTGTCGACGTTTCGAACGATTTATTCGTTCATCTTCAGGACTAAAATGGAAAAAACATATATAATTCTAATGTGGCGGAGCTCACAATTTAACACCTGGACTCACCACACAGATTACGGTTGAAATTGGTCTGATCTTTATTCGGGAAATTGATGTAATGGTCAGAAAAATGGTAACTCTCAAACAAGTCAAAAAAATATAAAATTGCATTGCTAATTGCAAAACAGTCACAGAGTTGAAATAAATTAAATAAATTATGAAATAAAATGTTCAAATAAGTATAACAAAAATTAAACTCTCAAAAATTTAACACTATTAAACTAATAAACCTTTAACAACGAATAAAATATGTGATAAATAATTTATACAAAATGATAAAATTAGAAAATTAAAAAACATATCACTTCCCACCAAATTCAATATCCCGCCAACATTTTAAAAAGCAAAAAATAAATAAAACGGCGTCAGTTATAGGAATCAACCACTACGACCCCTACACCGACACCCAGCACCCAATTCACCATCCTGTGACAGCGCAATCGTTAATGAGTACCAAGGTGTAAAAAAATTTAATTATATTAAAAACGTTCCAAAAGGGAATCCCGGAAAACACTTGTACGTCGATCAAACACAAAAAAGAGACCAAAAATAGTACACAAAGATAAAAAACATTTGAAACCAATAATTAAAAAGGTGTAAGATATAAAAACTTGCCAATTTAAGGGAGAGCGCGCACTATGATTGTCTTTTCTTTATTTTGTCTTTGTAATTAAACAAAAGGGTTTGGTAGCCCTTGTTAATATAATTAAAATCGCTCTGGATGTTAACATTTCTGCCAGTTGTTGATATGTAGGCAGCCTCTAAGAAGGTTCTCTTATTGTAGTTATTTTCCGAAGCCAAAATCTGGATATCTGAAGTGAAAAAATCATGATTCGTTTGTAAGACGTGGCTAGCTAAACCGGTTTTAGAAGAATTGTTTCGCACATCATATTTATGTTGGTTAACTCTTGCAGACAGCCTCTGCCTGGTCTGCCCTATGTAAACTTCACCGCATTCACATTCAATCTGGTAAACTACGTTTGCTTTTTGTAATGCAGTAGTCTTGTCTTTAGTTTTTGAATACAGGATTCTTCCCAGATTGTGGTGGCTATGAAAAGCCAATTGTAGGCTACCGTCTGTGATGCTTTCATTGAAGATATGTTTTATTTTGTGAGCAAACCAAGGATGATGAGTGACTTTACTGTATTTTCCTATTTCTTTCAGGTTTCTTAATGTCTTATTGGGATCTGCTTCAGGTTTCTTGCATTTTCGAAAAAGAGCACAATCAATCAGTCTTCCCGGAAAACCATTAGCCAGTAGTTGCTGTTTAAGGTCGTGTAATCTCTTACCTACTAACTTCTCCGGCACGCAAGTATGAATTCTATGTTTTAGAGTGTTAATGACACTCAGTTTATGGTTTAGGGGATGCGAGGAGCTAAAATTAAGTAAACGCTCCGTGGAAGAGGGTTTGCGGAACATTTGCTTGAACATTTTATTTCATAATTTATTTAATTTATTTCAACTCTGTGACTGTTTTGCAATTAGCAATGCAATTTTATATTTTTTTGACTTGTTTGAGAGTTACCATTTTTCTGACCATTACATCAATTTCCCGAATAAAGATCAGACCAATTTCAACCGTAATCTGTGTGGTGAGTCCAGGTGTTAAATTGTGAGCTCCGCCACATTAGAATTATATATGTTTTTTCCATTTTAGTCCTGAAGATGAACGAATAAATCGTTCGAAACGTCGACACAGCAGATTCTTGTTGTTTGATTTAATCCACTCCACCCGAAATCCTTTATTATTTAATCAAATTTTGGATGAGAATTTTGTTTGGTATACAAATAATTATTTAAACTTACTCGTAAAATTCTTTTTGAGTTTTTAGAGTTTTACCCATACGGGTAGGGGTATGAAAGATATTAGAAACAAGCGCAAATACAATTTCAAGCAAAGGGGGGGGATTATTTGTAAGTACCGAAAAAAGGGTGGTTGTTATTTTTTAATGATAAGAAATTTATAATAAATAATAAAAGATTTTACCACAGTATTGGAAAACATTTAAGATTATTATACTTTGGGTATATTATTTTGTGATAAGTTCAAAGCTCTTTTGATAAGCTCTTTTTGCAAATATTTATCACGAAATGAGTTAGTGCACCAGTACAATTTCGTAAAATCTAACAACAAAAAAGAACAAAGTCATCCTACATTTTTATGAGTTTTAATTTCGATGAAAAAATTAATGATATTAAAGAAATCATAATTATTAATATTATTATAATTAATCTTCTTTAAGAGCTAGTCGAAGAATCTTACGCGATCTTGAATGCATTTTTATATTTTTTATTTATTGGAAGTCGAAGCGTTCACACCAATAAAACATAACTAATGATACTTACCTAGGTAGATCGTCTAATTATAGACGGTGTCGATCTGACAACACCGCACTGATAAGAAAGATCTGAGTTAAACATATTAAAACGGTAACAATTGCGAAATATGGAGGCGCAACAAAGATAGAGAGAGTCGACTTAAATAATTATCAACGCGGAAGTCACATCGAACAGTCCACTGTGCAACTGAAATCGATGTCAGCGCCAGCGGTATACAGTGGAACTAAAATTATATATTGCAGACTTACAAGTTACGTTATGACTTCCAAGGTAAAATTTAAAATTACGCTCCTAGCGACATCTTGATCATTTTGCTATAAAATACATTGAAAAACGTTATGACTTCCATTTTTGGAAGTCGCAACGTTATATATGAAGTCACAACGTATCTTGTATATGTATTTTGGAAGTCACAAGATACACTTCACGGGTATATATATTTATATAAAATTTTTCTTGTTAAGGTTTCCAAGGCATTTAGATCTGTATTCGACCATTTTAGAACTCCGAAAGAATATGATAAGACTAGAACCGCCCAAGAGTTAATAGCCGAGATCATATTCCGAGACGTCAATTTACTTTTCATTAAAATTTTTAATTTTTGCATGTATTTTTGCCTAAAATCTTTTTTTAAAAGTGTATGGTCCAGAACAAAATTTTGCTGCATTCCCAAATATTTATACAACTGATGCGGTAATAGTTTGGGAATTTCGTTTAATACATCAAATTTAGAAATTGGTGTACCCCTTGGTACTTGGTATTTTTTTATTTTAACTTGGTCATTCGATTTTGTTCAGTAAATAAATTGTTTGTTTCGTCCATAATTCGAATTTCACTTTCAGCTATTTTACATATAAACAAAATGTAATTATCAAAAATTAGCTAAAAAACAAACTATTAAAACAATAAAATATTTTCAAGCTTTCGGGAACGGATGTTCCCTTTATTTTTTTTTAATTAATTATTTAAATAATTAATTATTAATTAATAAATTAAATAATTAATAAATAATTCTTGATAAAGGGAACATCCGTTCCCGAAAGCTTGAAAATATTTTATTGTTTTAATAGTTAATAATTTTAATAATATTATATTTTACATATATGAATCAAGTCTTCGGAGGGTTGAATTAAACACTGCTTAACATTACTTAACATAACATTACATTAATTTTTACCAAGTATTAATGTTGAATTTAAAACATCAGATTGAATAGCAGTTAAACAAATGTCGTAATCTAAATTTTTTTTTTCACTTTCTTGACTACAAATCCATATATATATTTCACAACATTTGAAACATAAAAATAAACTTCTGGAATAACTTATAATACTAGTTAAAGCGTAATCGTGATCATTAATTTCATATTCCTCATAATTTTCTATCAACTGGTTGTCAATGGTTTTCATTGTGACTTTGTTGGAGGTGCTCATTGATTGCAAAATAATTAAAAAAACCGAAAAACGCGTAAAATTAAAATTATTTTAACGAAATTTACAGGAACACTAATGAATGTCAGTTGATGTTTTGCCCTTACGTGACGTCATGCGCAACGTTATAATGTTGGCTTCACTATTCAACCAGTGTAAAATAGCATACGGCGTGTCTATAAGTTTAAATGGTCGAAGTGCTTATAATGTATTATACACTTCTCAACCTAAGTGTATAATATACTATTTATCACTTAATCATTTATTAAGAACAAGAAATTAATAATATAACAAAATAAGAATAATTCCCGTTAAGTGTAAACTTTATTATCTATAAAGTCGGCTTTTCCTCAACTACATTTTTTCACAAATTTTATATTTATCTGTTAAATGTTGAAAGATTTTAAACTTTAACTTAAAGGGTCTGTAAAGATTTATAAGATAAGATAACAAAATATTAATTTAATTTTTAAAAAAATGCTAGCTTATGGCGAATCGTGCCACGGCAAATTGTATGGCAAGTGAATCGCTTCCGACGAATGTGTAATTGTGATTGGCAAATACAATTTATTGTAGAGAAATTGGTTTAGATAGTGAAATTTAGGTTAGTGCTGTGGTTACTTAGGTGCATTTTGCCAGCCCCCCCCCCATTTCGAATTTTGGATCCAAAGTAGTCTAAATCTTTTGTACCTCGTTTGTACCTGTTTGTACCTTCCTTATTTTCGTTTGTACCCATTTTGTTTTTCAGATATTTCGAAATATCTAAAATGGGCATTTCCCCAGCCCCCCCATTTTGAATTTTGAATCAAAAATAGTCTAAATCGTTTGTACCTCGTTTGTACCTGTTTGTACCCATTTTGTTTTTCAGATATTTTAAAATATCTAAAATGGGCATTTCCCCAGCCCCCCCCCCATTTTGAATTTTTGATCCAAAATAGTCTAAATCGTTTGTACCTCGTTTGTACCTGTTTGTACCTTCCTTATTTTCGTTTGTACCAGTTTTGTTTTTGAAATATTTCAAATTTTCTAATAATGACATTCTGCTAACCCCCCCCCCCCCCGAATTTTTAATTTTGGTTATAAGATAGTTTTAATGGGCTTAAATAAGAGAATAATCTTTTTGCACTTAATCCCTTAATCCCAAAATAAACAAATTTAATTTTGGGTTGGCAAATAAACTTATATTATTTTCAACTTCTTACATCTGACTGTTTTTCAAAAACACAGGGTATATGAAGTTACTATGGCCCAGTTTTTTTATTTTCAAATTTAATTTAATTTCAATTTTTGCATTTACCTGTAAATATATTATTACTTATTTTTTAGTTATTTATAGTTAAGACCCATAATAAATGGATCATGGAGCTTAACCCCATGGTCAAAATCGCGGCCCTCAAAAACGGTAAGCTAAACCTGAACTGGAGAAGCTACCGGATATATGAGTACATCAAACTGACGCTAATGTTAAACTTGTAACTGATGTTACAAGTGTCAGAGGTTTGGACACACGACCAAATTCTGCAAATCTGCGGAGGTCTGCTCCTACTGCTCCTCTAGCGAGCACACCACTGGCACTTGTAACGCCACGACAGAACCAACCAAGCACAAATGCATCAACTGCATTAGGGCTAAATATAAAAACATTAACCACACAACCTCGTCCAGCGAGTGCAGAGTCTACAAAGGCCGCCTCGAAAACATCACTCAGCAACTTTCGTTAACTGACAAACTGTATGGATAAGGATACCTTAGTCATACAGGTTAACTTAAGAAATTCGCAAGCAGCGACGGCTGAGGCGCAACGCTTAGCCAGAGAAAGCGGGGCACTCTTGGTCGTCATGCAGGAGCCGTACAACTACAAGAGAGATAACGGGCAGTTTAGACTGCCATATTTCCCGAACACACGAACCGCAGCTCTCACTGAAGGTCGTTTCATGACCTGCATCATGATCAACGATGCTATGGGGGATGGACTCACGTTCACCTTCCATCAGCAAGCCTCCAGTGAGTTCATCACAGTAACCTCCATCACATTCAGCAATAGGGATCCAATTTTTTTCATAGGGGCATATTTCCCTCCATCAGAGGGATATATCGATGGGATGATTTCAGAACTAGACAGAGCTCTTCAAGCAATTGGGGTGGGTAGACACACATATATTTGCGGGGACTTCAATTGTAGATCGAGGGTTTGGCATGATACTGTGGATTCCAATGAAAGGGCGCAAGCTCTGGAGGAATTCATAGTCATGAAAAACCTCCACATCTACAATGAATCAGGGCAACTCCCCACCTTCAACGGGACACTGGGGCGGAAGAGTAACATTGACCTCACCTTGGGGTCAATTGAGACTATTCCGGAAACCAGGGACTGGAACGTGGGCGACCAGGTAGCCGATTCCGACCACAGGGTCATCACCTTTCGAGTCCAAGCCGCAAGGGGGGGGGTCACAATTATCAAAAGATGTAATTCAGACACCATTTCTTTAGAAACTGTGAGTAGAAGTCTTGAGCAATGGGTAGAGGAAATGGAGCCTCACTCCGAAACCCTATCCACTGCTGAAGACATCGAAAACATAACTGACCTTCATAACCAAATTCAAAATCTCATACAGACCAAAGCCAACTTCAAGAAGACCTACGTTGGAAGACCAGACTGGTGGTCTGACAACGTAGAGAGACTCAAGAAGAAGTATCTAGAAAAGAAAAAACTCCTCTACCGATGCAGGACGGAAGAGGGGAGGCAGGCCCTATACGAGGAGATGGATGCGGCCCGTGGCACATTCAAATCCTCACTCAGGGATGCCAGGGAGCGGAGTTGGAGGGAATTCGTTGAGAGCAACCTAACGAAGGACCCGTGGGGAGTTACCTATAGACTTGCAGCAGGTAAGTTTAGAAGTAAAGGAATTCTAAAAGCCTGTTCACACTATAAAATTTCGTTTAAAATTTTGCTTAAAATTTTCGTTAAAATTTCTGTAAAATTCCTTAAAATTCCTTAAAATTTATGGATTTGTAGATTTGTGTTTACACCTTAAAATTAACCTTAAAATTATAACCTAGAAAATGTGAAAAAAATTAATAAGGATACAAATGAAATAAAAAAATATCGAGGGATTTTTTTTATTTCTACTTTATTAATTTCTAATTTTTCGATAGCCCCGAAAATATTAATTTTTGCAGTCAAAATGTTCTAGTTTTTTTTATAACTTTTAAATTATAGATTAAAGTAAAAAAATTGTCAAAACGTCGACGGCGAAATGTCCTAGACCCTAGACCGTATACAAACATCTAGAAAATAGATACTGACAACCTGATATCACAAAACACACCATAAAACTCACTATATTTTACGTAAAATTTTAAGGAAATAGGTACCGCCCTATTCCTTAAAATTCGTTAAAATTTCTCTTAAAATGGTTTTTAAGGAAAATTTTAACAAACATTTTAAGGTGTAAACAGTGAAATTTTTTTTTATAAAAATTTTAAGCAAAATTTTAAGCGAAATTTTATAGTGTGAACGGCCTTTAACGTCCTTTAAGGAAGAGTGCGGAAACGACACAATGAATCCAAAGAGGACGTTGAATTTCCTCCTCAACAGGCTGCTACCGGATGATGACAGAATGAAACAACATTTGCTCTCAAATTATTGCCACAATGCCACTTGCTCAATCGTAGATGTTATTACACGTATTAGCTAGCCTTGTTACTTAAAACGCAGTTCTCGAGAAGCGGGGTGTTTCGAAAAACCTCGTGGATTCGTAACCATGTACTCAGATATCTTATCAGCTAAACGAAAAACCTGATGTTATGTGGACGCCAGTCAATACTAATAAAACCTGAAGAAACGAAGAGTCGTCTTATCGTAGAAACACAAATAGAAAAAAAGATGTTGGCGACAATGTTTAATTAATTCACTATTCTTACATAAAACGTACACATAATGATCAAGATAAGCTGCTATTTAATTGAAGATTATAATAACAGAAAACAAAATAAAATATAAAAGGCAAGGTAAAATACTAACATCCACTTGAGGGGTAAATTCAGTTATGTAGCAAAAATACAATTGATCATCCCTGAGGAGGATAAATCAACAACACGAAGTTATGCTCTAACAGAAATTAATTGCACACCGGAGTTCATTATCTCGGTTACAATTGATATTAAAAATAGAACCAGGCATACAGCATCATTAATAAATAAGTAAATGTATCTCTAAGAGACTTACCCTGAATGCAATGCTACCAATTTCACGACTATGCAAGTGTCTCTCCTTCGAATTCGATATCCTTACTTCATCATTACGTTGGTCCACCATCCAGGAATAAAAGTCTACAAAATAGAGAACACAAAATACTTATTAAAAAATCAACATGCTTGCCATTTCCAAAACTCATCAATAGAGAAAGTGTGACTGCAAATTCAAATTAATCTCTACTATCGAATCTTCATAAACCAAACATCTGCTGAAAGTCGAAGTCTCGCATCTCAAATAAAACAAACATCCATGTCTACGATCGAACGGAAACGTAACAACTAAAGTCCACGAAGTCTGACTCTTCAATCCCATAATCTCGACCCCTTAGGCTCAAACGAATTCACAAGGAAAAGCCTCTTATGAATTTTACAAAAATCCAACCGTCGGCATCGAAACCAAAATAACAAAGCTAATCATTCCTCGGGAAATTGCTAACACTAATTTCATCCACTTCACATCTTCCAACAGATGGTTATTCATACATAAACTTAAGCCATCGCAACATTAACAACCATATGTCGAATACAGAAAAGATTTCCAATCTTGATAAATTCATAATGTGCAACGACCATATTTATATTTCCAAAACGAATAATTATAATTAAAATGAATTAACCCGTATCCTGGGTGCTAAAAGTAATTTGTTAACCCAAATTAATTAGTCGGAAAAATTATATTTACCCGTTATACGGCAAAACTAAATTAAAACAAATACATAAAGAACTATAAAATAAAAATTAAAAATTTTAAAAACCCCTTACTGTAAAAAAATTCTAAAATAATTTAAATTTACTTTAGCACCTTACATTAAAAACTACTGTTCCCTTTAAAAAGAAAAAAATAATTTTTTCTTCTTCATTCAACAACAAATTCTCAGACACTTTACTCGAAAAATTAACTTATCATCATCCCCCCCCCTCCGCTACAAAATTTAAACATTAATTTTTAAGTCAGGGGAAACGGAGAATTTTTCAAATATCAACGCGATACATATAAATAAAACAAATAACAAACAAGTAATCAATAAAACAATAGCAAACAACCAAAAGACACACGGCACAAACTTCACCTAATGATGCACTACACCGTTCAGGAGATCCCAGCGATTCTTAAACGAATTAACCGATGGGGCAGCCACTACATCGTCAGGTAGACCATTCCAGACATGGAACACACGATTAGATAGAAAATGCTCCCTGGCTCTAGTTTTGAAATTCTGACAAAAAAACACACTTTTATGACGCACTAAAAATTGTAATATAATTTTTAAATTTAATAAAGATTAAACTAATTCAAAAAGCGTGGAGCGGTTGATCAAAATCATTGATTTTGATACAAGAGATATGGTCAAAATTAATTAAAAGACACATAATCAAAAAGTGCTCAACGCTTTTGTGTGGAGTGTTTTTTTTTGGTTTTTTTTAAACTATAATATTTTTACCATTTATGCTTATTTAGTTTATTTAGAAATTACAGTACATTTATACAGCCTAATTACTATAAAGTAAATATTATGTCGGATATCGAATCTATTGATTTACCTGGTCCCTCAACGACCAACGAGAGATGAAGACACCGTTGAAGATAGTTCGTGCAGTGAAATTAATTGTATCATTAATTTAAGTTCTTGTGTTGTTTGTAAATTGTCACTAAAATAAAAGATACATTAATCCCTACACTACGTTTTTCATTTTTGTATCAACATTAATTATTTATCATAAACATTGTTAGTCAACAAGCATAACTTTGATCAATTTTACACGTAAATGACGTAGATATGGATATTGAAAAAAAAAAAAATTTGCCGAAGGTGAGAATCGAACCGTAGACCCATTGTTTACGAGACTCCTTCCTAACCTCGACGCCATGAACCGTCTGGTGACATTTGCTTTGCATCTTGTGTTCATAAACACATAGTAATATTTCAAAGTCGATTTTCTCGAAAAGTTCTGGCCATCTGGTCGAACAGCTTTGGGGAATTGTTATTCAAGAGCTGATCTTTCAGCACGATAAGTGGGAAAATTTACAAAAATGCGGACCTCGTACTCTCTACATGTTAGTAGTGCTTTGCCTAGTAAATATTATTTGACTCTTTATTTATCTAACAACTTTTCGTTTTCTAAATTCAAACAAACAATTACGCTTTTTCATCACCATAGTTTTGTTTTTATGTTACTTTCGAACACATAATATTTTCTTACGAGTGTGATATTGGAAATTTTGGTCAACATTTTAAAACAAAACTCTCCGTTCAGTGTTTTGTAGTGTTTTTGCATTAATCAACTTAAACAGAAAATCATCCCAGTTAGCTCGCATACCAAGGAGACGTGAGCCATTAAAAACAAGGTGGAACTCGCTTTTGCGACAGTTCTTAGGCTTCTATACATCTACTTTTTCGGTAGGTTAAATTATTTTGGCTTTATTTTATTCCAATTTTTAATGCCTTAATCTTTTAATTAGGTAGATTTTTTTACTATATAAGGAAAACGCTAACATTTTAATATTTTTTTTTATTTCGACCTTTATAGGTAAATATTTGCAATTTACAAACCACAAATAAAACACAATTCATAATGAAATATTAAAATACCCGAAACACGTGCCGAATACCGTATTAGAAACACGTAAAATACCTACTCTAAAAATACAAAATAAGAATATCGGATTAAAAAATATATATGTAAATAATCTGAATAATTAATACCAATCTAAAAATATTCTATATGAAGTAAAATTGTTTTAAGAACGTGCGTTCTGATTGGTTTTGAATTATGCGGACAGACGGACAGACGGACACGGAGCTAGATCATAAGGCTTCTTCCTATACGTTGTATAGAAGCCTAAAAACAACAATCAAGTTCCAGTTTTAATCTTGGCGTTATTCTTAATATTATTTATTTTTCATCCAACACTGCCGAAACTATAGCATATACGGTAAATTCTAGATAGCGAATATGGTATTAAATAACCACGATATCACTAGTCATAACAACGTAAATGTGTATTTTCGCCGTGTTGCTATTATTTGCTTATGTTAATTTACCTTTCGCTTCGATGTTACTTTTATTGCATACGCCTAGCTTCGGCAGTGCTTCTTGTCTGGTGACGTATTTAGCTGATTAGATTACAATTCTGCTGACGACCCTCTTGCTTTATCTTTATATAATGATGTCACATGCTTTAATAAGTATACTTACTGTTTATTTTAAAAGTGGTATTTTTGTTACTTATCACTTTATATTTTTATTTTGGAAAGGACCCGTGTTGGATGAAAAATGCATAACGTCATTCGCGTAAAAAAGTAAATGGATTACTGTCTAACGCTCATATGTTAATAGCTATTTCAACCGCTTTACTAACTCGCGTTGAAGCCGAGCTTTGTATCAATTATTTTTGTTGACGCTGACAATTGTGCAGTATTTCCTTTTTGTTACTCATACGAACTCGACGGAAACCAATTTATTGTATACGCTTTAGCGTTTTTATTATAAATCATTATATTTTATATAAATCATACATTATTTTTATAAACTTGTCTAGTCATCTTTTCTATTAAGTAATAAATCATGAAAATGGTTTTTAGGCAAATATATCTTACAGCAAACTAAATGAGCTCTGAACAATTTCCTGAAGTGAATTTCTTCTCAAAGGAGCTCGAAAATGCTTAAGACGATCTGGATTCGAACTTTGGCTTAATAGACTTAAATTAGTACTCTTTTAAAAAAATCATATATTGGTCTGGCCAATATATGCTTTCTAACCAGTCAGTCTTCATCTGCAGCTGAACTTGGAAGCCTCGAGATTCTCGCACTTGGTGGGGTCTACACTGATTTTCATTGGGCAATAGTGTAACCAGTAGCCGGCGTACCGACTGCTACAGCAAATATCTTCATTTAAATTGATTCTCATGCTCTATAAGATTACTTTGTTGCAATTAATTTTTCTTATTAATTATAATTAATTTATTTACTTATTAATTGATACGTGAATCAATTTTTCTTTGAGTGGTAATAAATGAACGAGCCAATGAGAGGTTGAGCGTTACTAAGATCAGAGATTACAGATAGAGCTTTAGACGATTTTCTAATTATTGATATCGGTCGTCTGACCTTTTAATGAGGGAAGAGTTTAAATTTGTTTGTTGTGCTTCTTTAATTGTGTATAGCTCGATTGGCAACTACAAGTTCCTTTTTTTATAACTCTTGTTTTGGGTTGGTACTAAATGAACGAATTCGTTCATTGATTGATTAATCAATCAGATCATATGCTCGACGCTGTTAACACAAGGAATTAATAATAATAATAATTAATAAGGAATTTCTTTTGAGCCTCAATCAAAATGAATACTAATATTTAACCAAATTGCATTTTAATCTTTGTAATAGCACATTAAAAGTAATAATTGAGAACATTTATCTAGTAAAAATTGAAAAATTTTACAAAATGAATCAAGTTACAACATTCAGTATACTTTTTACTCTAAGAGTGCCTGATGATGGTTTACTATGCTCTCCTGTGCGTTTTGAAATAGCTTCGCAGGTTAAGTCTTTCTGATCTTCAGCTACAGCATTTTCTACGACAAAAACTGCACCAGGAATATTATTTTCCGTATCATCTTCTATATGTATCCTTCCTTCTGTGCTATCAAACGATTGGTTATCTAATAAATAAATCCATGATATTTTTAAGACTTGTAGGTCTTGTAGGTACATAGTTGAAACTTACCATAAATCCATTGAATTTTTGGAACTGGTTTTCCATAAACTCGACATCCAATTTTTATAGTTTCTCCTTCTATTACACTAATATCGTCAGGTATTTTAACATCAATTATACCTGAAATGATAATACAACATTAGTCGACATTTTAAAATCAAGTTGATTACTTACTTTCTAATGCTATATAAGCTCGATTTTTTTCGATACCATTAACTAAAGCTATACACGAATAAATTCCACTATCAGTTTCATTGCCATGAGACACTTGAAGTTTGTAAAGATCACCATTGTGAGACAATGATAAGCGTTTCTTCATTGAATATAATTGTTCTATCGGTCTACCATCTTTTTCCCTTAAAACAATATGAAAATTAATAATTTTGTATAATAAAAATTTAACATAATTAATTAAAACAGTTCATCGACGCATCAGCCCGTGCTTTACCAAGTACCAATAATTTGGAAACACCGAAAATTTGTTAACAAAAATAGATGACAGTTGACTTTTTGTTTGTTCTCACTTTTAAAATCCTCTAAGAAGTTTGTTTTACAACTTTTACTTTTGCAGGTGAAGGGCAAAAATTTGTTTTTATAATTTTCGACTTACATAATATATTTATAGGGTAAGGGGAGTAGAGTTGAACCACCTTTTAAAAAACAGTCAATAATTTCTTTATTGATTAAAATAAAAGCATGTTCTTAATATAGCACATACCTAAATCATTGCTTGTCCTTTTGGTAAACTTTAATAAACTAAAAATAACGCCGTAAAACTATAAAAATTAAAAACTGAACGGTTAAATTGGCCCATCTCTCCTACCCAGCATAGGAGAGATGGACCACGTGTGGTAGAAGAGGTGGGCGTACAGTTTTTTCGATTTTTTGTTGTTACGTTAGCACCGCAGATTTGTCAACTTTCAAAAATACAATATACACTTTATCCAGTAATCTTTTTTTTGATAATGCGGTAATCTTCGTTATACGCTTATTTACGCCCTTATCACCAGCTATCATGGGCGCCCGAAGGGGGGGCAGTACGGTCTATTGCCCCCACTGAGAATTTGAATAGAAGAGTAAAAAAGAATTATTCTTATCATAAAACAAAACCATTTACATTTCCTTTTATAATTAACAATTATAACATTATAAACAAAGACATGAAATTTAATATTCTCACTTTTAATGTTGATAATGAAAATTGACTAAATTAATTATTTATTTATTACATTATGTTTTACTTGAATTGTTCAGTTAAAGAAAGCCTTGCAATATATCGAAATTACTTGGTATTAACTTTAAAGTTTTTTTTTGTATAATTTATTGTGGTAGGTATTGGAAATACAAATTTTTTTGTTAATGTTCTTGAAAGATTGCCTAATAAAAAAGCTTCTAAAAATACTAAAAAGTAGTAATAATTACCTACTTCAATAAAACTTACAATTTTTTTGTTAAAAAATATCATAGGAAATAACATAATTAAATTTGGAAATTGCATATATAGTTGCCCCCACTGAAATTTATGTCTTCGGGCGCTCATGCCAGCTGTTACTGCATTAATAGTGTTATCTAAATTTTCAAAAGTCCAAGTGCCTCTTGGCATTGTATTCCTTTCTTTCTGTAACGAAAACCCTAAGGCCATCTTTCTGTATAGCACTGGTCTATACAATGGTCTCCTCAAATGAGAGGATAGATGGACTAAAAACTACCCACGTAACCGTATGTGATACCTTATCCATTTTAGGTTATATTTAACACTACATACATACATTATGGTTATATCACACCTAAATCCGTAAGTTTTTTTTCTCTTCTCTTTTTGACCTTGACGTTCTGTCAATTGGCCAGACTTATGTAAATGTAGAACCAATTCTTAAATCCACAACGTGCTGATGCACACCGAAAGGCCGAGCTAAGAAATTCTGTCAAGTCCGAGAATCGAACCCAGAATTTCCGTTATTAGTAAGGTACCCCTTGAGGCTGTTAATTAATGATATAAAAGTACACTTTCCTCAAGAATTCAATTTTTATTTAACGTACTAGTTTCGGCGGTTAGCCTTCATCAGCGTTTTCGTCATACACTTTTACAAGACACTTACAAACATTTAAATAATTAAATCTTAATATATTATTTTAGTTGTCAATAAATAAAAAATAAATTTTTTATTTTTTTTTTATTTTTAATATTATATATTAATAATATATTAAGATTTAATTATTTAAATGTTTGTAAGTGTCTTGTAAAAGTGTATGACGAAAACGCTGATGAAGGCTAACCGCCGAAACTAGTACGTTAAATAAAAATTGAATTCTTGAGGAAAGTGTACTTTTATATCACCAGAATTTCCACTCTGTAACTCAACTAGCGATGACACCAATCCACTGCTGTGGTTAAATCCGTAAGTTAAACTTACCTAAACATACAAAAGCTCAACAAATAAAAAAAAACATAAATAATTTTGGAGACCACGCAAAACAATTATTTATGATATTTCAAAAATTTACCCTATAATTACGTATTACTTGCATATATCACCTGCAACTGATGCCATTACATGTATACAGCCGAACAAAGCACTAATTACCACGACAGTTTGTGAGATATTTCGAGTGGTCCGTCTCTTCTCATGGTCCAACTATACTCCCTTTACCCTACCAATTTTTTAATATTTTAGATTGTCTGGTCCCTCTTTTATGACATAATAAATAAGTTAATAGAAATCAACACGTGGGCCAGCGTCTGATCCGGGGGAAATAGGTTCGCCACCACTGATATAGAAGAAGCAATCTGAATTTTCTTCGTATATTTGGGCGACTAAAATTTATTGGATCGCTAAATCTAAAAAAAATTGCGAAATTTGTTTATTTGCAGTCTACAAAAAGGACGTATCAGGGTACCTTTGGTACATTTTTTCAAGAAGAAAAAATATGATGTGGCCATCGATCCACATGAAGATTTAAAGAAATAATACATTTAATTTTCATTTTAAAATTTAAATACTTTCTTTTACTACGTGAATGGAAAAATAAAATTGAGGAAAAAAATTAAATATAATAGTAAAACCGTAAACAGTGCCGTTAAGTACCATAACAGCCCTGTCAGCATAATGTTAACAAATTCACCAATCTAAAGCCATCTTTCCGATGATCTACCAATCAAATGCGAGCTTTTGTTAACATTACGTTAACATTAACACTATTCTGATAGGACAGTAAGGCTGAAAAATCAGCTGCCTAGGGGCCCCACTTATTTTAGGGGCCCCGTGAAACCAGAAGAAAAAAATGTTTTTTAATTATATGTCCAGTATAGCCAAATGTTTACTAAAAGCATTGATCTATATCTATGTAGTTGGACAGCCTCGGTTACAAAATATTTTAGTTATGGATGTTGGCTTCCAGGGGGACTGCATGTTTTGAGTCGCTTTTATCATCGAACAATAAGGTTTGCAACTGAAATGGTTTCAGCCCAATTGATAAAATTTATAATAGATGGCATGCTGAAAATACAAAATTGTTCCCTTTTTGGGATTACATACTAATCTACCTATTGTTATAAGTAACTATCATTGTTACAATATAGTTATTTTTGTATTTAGAGTTTAAAGAGGCTTTTATTGCGTAAGAAGTAATTTTTAACCCAGGGCAGTAGCCGAGAGCTAAGAATACGTCAAAGGCCATAAAAACAAGCCTCTGGTACATACACAACTTTATGCACAGATGAAAATATTTTAATATGAAAATATTTATAAAAGAAATTGAATTTTTGACACACATCTAGTGTTGCTTTGATTAAATTTAAGTTTGAAACGTAACTGCGCGGTAACGAGTAAAAGTAAAACAATTTTCGACTTCTAATGAAAACTTGTCATTTATGTTTGTGACATATATTTTCATGTATAATTGTCAAATTTATAATACATCTGATCATTATTAAGATCATTATAATATCCACAAAGTAGATAGGGGACATCCATTAATTACGTAAGGGTTTTGGGGGATGAGGGGTATCAAAAATCTTATGGGCCCTTACGTATGGTTCTTTTACCTTACCTTTTACCATTCTTTACAAATATTTCCCATAACTCTAAATATTGTATTACGTGTAAAAACTTACAGTTTCAATATAAAACGATACTACTATAAATTACTCACTAATAAAACTTAAATTGTCACTTGTATTTAATAAATATGAACTGTATTCCACCCCTAACTGTTGTTGCTAATTATTTGTCCGTACGGTTTAAACCTTGTTAACAGAATAAAACCTTTTTTTTTAGTATTGAAATTTGATAAGTTGATATCTAGCCTACAGTACTTTGTATGCATTTTTCAATAAACTGCAACGTAATTGTGAATATAAAATGCAAGATTACTGTGAAATTTTATTTTTATTGTTTAGATGGCAATCGTTGCTAATTTTGTGTCCGACAGTGTATGTAAAGGGTTTACCAATACGATGTTTGTTTTTAAATTTTAAAGGAAACACATACTTCGGATGAAAATGCTATGGATTTTTATTGATATGTAAAGTAGAAGGTCTGCCATTTATGAATGAAAAATAATATCCTTCAAATGTTCACCACGACCACGCTTACAGACATCGATTCTTTTGTCAAAATTTTCAATCACATTTTGGCATAATTGAGGCTCTATCTCACCAATGACACGTTTGATGTTGACTTTTAAGCCCCCAATGGTTTGTGGATTATCCGCATAGACTTGATCTTTCACATAGACCCACAAGAAATAGTCAAACGGTGTAAAATCGCACGATCTGAGGTGAAATTTATTGCAGAATTACGCGAAATTATTCGATCTAGAAATTTGGTTTGCAATAAAGCCATTGTTTCTCTGGCCGTGTGACATGTGGCGCCATCCTGTTAAAACCACATATCACTTACATCCATATCATCGATAATAGGTAAAAAATAATTTTTCAACGTGTCCCCAAATGTTGAGAACGTCGTGGAATTGACAAATTTGGTTGCTCTTCGACACTTTCACTTACAGCAGCGATATTTTCCGCTGAACGACCCAAACGAATATGTGTTGTTGTTGGTATGTTATATACCAAACCAGTAAACTTAAATTTATCCACCAAATTCTCGATAGCGGTTTCAGAAGACCGATCATGACGACCAAAAATATCGCGAATTTTACGAAATGTGGTTTTCACACATCGACTATTTTCGTAATAGGCTTCAATGATTTTAATACAATTTTCAATTGAAATTGAAAACATTTTCACAAATGGCACAGCTTCTGCTGTACATAGGTCAAAAAACTAAATGCAAGAACTGTCAAAATATCCGAATATGCCCCTATTGAAAAACAAACGTCTTATTGGTAAACCCGTAGCTACAGTTTATTTATCGAATAAGTATTTATTGCAATTTATAGAAATATAGAATAGAATATAAGTTTTTGAGTGAGTTTTATTTGACAAAATGTCGGGAAACGTACAGTTACTCACATAAATATTCGGACACTCCTATGTTAACAATGTTAATTTGACGTTTTCAAGACGTTTTTTTTAATGTAAAAATCGCTTTTACGGCAAAATTTTGTAGACATTTTGGGTTGGAAATTTCATTGCCTTAAATTTTGTTTATATACATTTTTTCATTTTGTTGCACCGTTTTCGACTGACAGCGACTTAAACAAGACTCGGTAAAATCCAAAAAATATTGTCATCTATATCTCGGAAACGGTGCATCATAATAAAAATATGAATATGAAATTTTTTCTTGTAAATTTCATTCTCTACAGTTTTGTTTATATACATTTTTCTATTTGGTCGCACCGTTTCCGAGATATAGATGATAATATTTTTTTGGATTTTACAGAGTCTTGTTTAAGTCGCTGTCAGACGGAAATGGTGAAAAAAAATAGAAAAATGTATATAAACAAAATGTAAGGCAATGAAATTTCCAACAAAAAATGTCTACAAAATTTTGCTGTAAAAGCGATTTTTATATAAAAAAAACTCTTGAAAACGTCCAATTAACATGGTTAACATAGGAGTGTCCGAATATTTATGTGAGTAACTGTATGTTCGTATGTTAAATGTAGAAATTCCACAAGAAAAAATGATATTATAAGAAAATTTGGATTTCGCGTTAATGATCCGGAGAGATGTGAAAAGTGGATTAAAAATTCAGGTAATTTTGCCATATTAATGGATTTAGAAGAGAAAAAGCTGCAAAGAAAATTTATTTGTGGTGATCACTTCACAGAAGACGAGTTTTTTGGGAGAAATCTGAAAAAAAACTGCTATTCTCGTAAAATTTGATGAAGAAATTCGACATAGCAAAAACAGTTATGCCAGCAATACTATTGATCCCGCTTTACTTCATGACGAAATTGTTCTTCTTACTCCCAACAAAACTAAGTCAAGGTCTATCGGCAATAATCGGGGAAGTGAGCAGTTATCTGACGCAAATTTGAGTCTATCTTCACCAAAAAAAACAGCTATAAAAGAAAGCTATTAATTTGATGACGATGCTCGACAAAAGGAGAAAAAACTGAAGGCTACAGTAGAATCTCTCAAAAAAAAGCTGAAATAAGCAAGAAACGAAGTAAAGAAGCAGAAACAGAAGGCTAAATTACCAAGGAATATTAATTCTTTGCCACTTTTTACCAGAGGACTAGTGAAAATGCAGCTTTTCCACAGGAAATAGACAAGATTTGATAAAGATAAAAAAACTGTGGACATTTCTCTATATTATAAGAGTCGTCTAGTGGTTATAAATTTTTACGAAGACATGGGGTAGTTCTACCTTCGCCAACCACAATCAAAAAGTGGCTAAGAGAATTTAATTGCGAACCAAATTTGGTCAATCAACTTTGAAACGTGGTCATATTTGGAAAAGTCTTGCGTTCTGCTCTTCGATGAAATGAGTATTAAACAGGCAATCGAATATTGTAAGAACAATGATGTTGTTGAAGGATTCGAGGATTTAGGAGAATTTGGAATACAAGTAACTTCCTTCTCCATTATCAGGGAATAATTATTATTCTTTAATTTTACACCGCAATTATAATGTTAATGATACTTGTTCACTAAAAGTTCCAACAAACTTAATGATAAAATTTACAAAGTTTGCTTTGGAAACATTTCACAAAAATTTTAGGTGACTCTGGAAAAAAGAAAATTAGCCAATAAACTTGAAAATATATTAACTTCCAAATTGGATAAAAACAATTTCTCTGTGATGCTTCATGATTCAGAAGATTGCAAATTGCATCTAATTTACATTCTTAGACTTTTAATTCGAATCCTAATTTTGCAAAGATTTTACACTCAACATCAAATCAAAAACCCAGTTGTCCCGAATAAAGAAAAATCAAAAACTATCGATTTGACAACACGAATAAAAATTATTTAGTTGTTTTGTTTATTTTTTTGTAACTAAAACTAGCATTTGAATAAAAATTTGTTTAGAAGTGATAATAAATTTTTTTTTAAATACATATTATTAAACTTAATATTTATTTAGAACTTGAAATTATTCGACATAAAGGCGAATGTCGACTAGCAAGTTATTTCTGCAAGTACTTGCAGAAGTATTTCTTGTTATAATTATCTCAAATACCCTGGGCGCTTTCCAATTACACGCACAGCTACAGTGCGTCACACGGTGCGCGAGTCTCCAGTGTTCCATTAAGAACGGTGCGTGACACCGTGCGCACACAAGAAATTTGTGTGTCTGGTGTGTGTGCAACCTGTACACCGCAGTGTTACCAAGAATTCTTAAAAAAAGTTGGTACTTAAACCACAAATAGGTATGGTTATAAACATATAAACAATATTCGTAAACACATTAAGCACAACCAGGGCTGGGCAGTACTTTAATTACATGTATTTTAAATACAAATGTATTTCGTTACATGTATTTTCGATGAATTATTAATGTAATTTCGAATTTTGTAATTCAAAATTTGAGAATAGGTGATGAATAATAACTCCCAAAATAAAAAAAAGAGAAGTTGCGTTTATTTTAATTTAGTTAGTTTGTAACATGACAAAATGCATTTTGTCAGTTACATTTCTTTTACGAGCTTCCCGACTGAAACGCCACTGTGTTTTTTTGTTGTTTGGAGTTGGTAACTACGGAGTTATCAATAGGAACGCCATTGCGCGTAGATTTCTTGAAGGATTTGCGTGTGGTCGTTCGAGTTCATTTTAATTTTGTCATGTATTTGTTATAATTTAGTTTTGCCGTTTAGCGGGTAAATATAATTTTTCCGACTAGTTAATTTGTGTTAACAAATTATTTTTAGCACCCAGGTTACGGGTTAATTCATTTTAAATTATAATTATTCGTTTTGGAAGTATAAATATGGTCGTCGCACATGGTCATGATATCATAAGTGGAAATCTTTTCTGTATTCGACATTTGTTGTTAATGTTGCGATGGCTTAAGTTTTGAATAACCATCTGTTGGAAGATGTGAAGTGGATGAATTAAGTAGTAGCAATTTCCCGAGGAATGATTAGCTTTATTATTTTGGTTTCGATGCCGATGGTTGGATTTTTGTAAAATTTGTAAGAGGCTTTTCCTTATGAATTCGTTTGCGCCTAAGGATCGAGATTATTGTGAAATTGAAGAGTCAGACTTCGTGGACTTTGGTTGTTGCGTGTACGTTCGATCCTGGACACGGATTTATGTTTTGTTGGGATGCGAGACTTCGACTTTCAGCAGATGTTTGATTTATGAAGATGCGATAGTAAAGATTAATTTGAATTTGCAGTCACACTTTCTCGTTTGATGAGTCTTGGAAATGGCAAGCATGCTGATTTTTTAATAAGTATTTTGTGTTCTCTATTTTGTAGACTTTTATTCCTGGATGGTGGATCAACGTAATGATTAAGTAAGGATATTGAATTCGAAGGAGAGACACTTGCCTAGTCGTGAAATTGGTAGCATTGCATTCAGGGTAAGTCTTTTAGAGATGCATTTACTTATTTATTAATGATGCTGTATGCCATGTTCCATTTTTAATATCAATTATAACCGAGATAGTGAATTCCGGTGTGCAATTAATTTCTGCTAGAGCATAACTTTGTTTTGTTGATTTATCCTCCTCAGAGATGATCAATTGTATTTTTGCTACATGACCGAATTTACCCCTCAGGTGGATGTCGGTATTTTACTTGCCTTATATATTTTATTTTGTTGTTACGATCTGCTTTTTAAATTTAAAATATTCGCGCGATCGTACCGTGGATTAATTACCTTGGTGTTTTTAACCTTATTGACTATGTACTTGCACTTCTTATGAACGCCACTGGCTTGGTTAAAAAGAAGGGGCGAGACGATTTCTTCTCGGCTTGAATTCGTCATAATGTACGGTTGTGAAGCTTAGAGCTTATTTAATAGAAATTATCGTTTTCCGAATTTCTTAATTGCCATTTTAGACCGTCTAATGGAATTCCTGAAGTTGACTCGATGACCAACAGATGTCTTCGCTACTGTCGAAGAAAAGGATAGTACAATTACGATCATGTGCATTTCCGGGCTAACGGAAATGACGAAGTTCACCAGCACTCGAGGTCAGACGAGAGGACTTTCTTGTTAACTTTCATCGCATTAATACGTGCCAGTGCAACTTCCTGAATTTTCTTTGTAAGTTGAACAATTATTATTTGTGCGCAAATATCTTCAGTGCTTCAACACGCGGCATGCAAATAATTACTTCGATTGACTATTTATCGGCTAACTACAATTTATTTTTAATTACCTACGTTAATGCCTTCGAGGTTCTTGTACTATGATAACTTTTGTACATATTATTTTAAGATCCAGTAAATGAATCGATTCTTGCCTGCTATTTAATTTTAAGATGTCGACTAAGATATACAATATCTTACGAATGGTATGCCATTCCGACACTTGTATGATTTTGTTATTATTGTGCCTACGTTATTTAAATTGTTAATTAAACTGTTATACTGTTATACGATTTACTTTCTTGTGTTGGACTTGCCTTTCAGCAGTGTTTAAAAAATATTATCGACAACGAAAACAACAGGACAAACGTTTCGTAAATGTTATCCAATTTCGAATTCCTGGGAAGAGAGATTCATGCGTGAGCTAGCGGGAATCTAGGGAATCTTACAAACTCGTAACATTGTTTACTGTTATTATAATCTTCAATTAAATTACAGCTTATCTTGATCATTATGTGTACGTTCTATGTAAGACTAGTGAATTAATTAAACATTGTCGCCAACATCTTTCTTTCTATTTGTGTTTTTACGATAAGACGACTCTTCGTTTCTTTAGGTTTTATTAGTATTGACTGGCGTCCACATTAACATCAGGTTTTTCATTTAGCTGAGAAGACATCTGAGTACATGGTTACGAATCCACGAAGTTTTTCGAAACACCACGCTTCTCGAGAACTGCGTTTTAAGTAACAAGGCTAGCTAATACGTGTAATAACATCTACGATGAATTTTAAATAATAAGAAAGGAAATATCGATATCCGATATTTCCATGAGCATCCCTGAGTGTCTGGGGCATTTTCTCTATCAATGCTGAATTGCTTCAATATAGCTAAAAGGTAAAAGACCTCCGAAGCGATAAAGATCGTTAAATTACGCCCGGAGGATCGATCTAGATAAAGGTAGGGGTATGAAAGGTTTGGTGATAATTATGATAAAGAAAATTAATGAATCTCGTGAGTGAGGTGTTCATAATCAGGAAGATGGGCCGACCTTTCATCCCCATCACCATTGTTTTATTAGAGTAAGTTATAGTATGTAAATATGTAGCTTAAGTTTGTAATTTAACCAATGTTTTTAAATTAATAGAGTAGTAAAATTAATTTGAGTTTCACTGTCTAAGACTAATACCTCTATGTAATAAACCAAAGAGTTACACAACCCCAGCATTAAGGGCGCGAGCCCTTAGCGCGACATGGTGGAGGTGCCGGGCATTTTTTGGAAATGAGTACGTTGCAAGACGATTTGGACAAGCTTGAGCAGGAACTCCGTAAGTCAAATCAGGGACTGGCCATCCGCATGATGGACATTACGCGTTATTATCAGCTTCCAATTTGTGATTGTACGTTTTCAGATTCTAAAATTTCAATACATTTAAAAATACCAATAGTTATTAACAATTTATCCTGGAAACTCTACGAATTAGTAACAACATCATTTGGATGGTATAATCAAACTTGCAGTTTAAATCATAATACGTTATATCTGGCAGTGTCAAGTGATAACAACAAAAAGCAATTAATAAGAACGGTAACAGGAATGGCTTTACATCAATGCAGAGCGTATGAAGACAAGTTATGCTACATACCACATCTGACTACAGATGATTTTCATGGACCACTATGCGCCATCAAAATGTTTAGGGGTGATACGGTTGAAAATTTTAGCAAACATTGCCCAATGAGCTGTCATCAATCTACAGCAATGTTAGTAATGGAAATCGCAGAAGAAGAATACCTTATAACCCACCCTAACCCAAACTCCCACATTATTTGTCTCGACACATCTCAAAAATTACTCAAAGCAAATTTACCTATCGGATCCTTAAAATTATTTCTTCCATATTCTTGTAAATTAGTCCTTTCGGAAGATATCCTGATCCCAACACAATATCCTTGTCAAGAAAACGATCTTCCTGAAGTAAAAATTACACATACCCTTCCTGCTACTTGGTCTAATTTAAAATCTTTTATCATCCATCCAAATTCTAATAATCCTCCGACCTATAAAAATTTCTAGAAGTGCATCAACCATAATTGGACACTACAAGTCCCACACCTGAACCTGTCAAACACGCCAGAAAAAATGGAGAATATAATAAGTTGTATTAAACATTATGAATCGACAACAACAAGCTTTACGGATAAATATGGTTACGTCAGTCATTCGACATTTTTAATTTGGAACATCATCATAACAATTATAATTATTTATCTTGTTTTCAAAATCCGAACACCTGTACCAATAATCGCCAACGTACCAGTAACAAACGATGAAGAAGAAAATACTTCAAGTCATCACGAAATATTAATAACAATCACCCTCATTGTTTTTGGAATAATAGTTGCAACACTAAGCTTTTGGATGGCAGTAAAAATTATACGTTAGTTTAAGAAGAGAGCAACATCAATTCCTAGAGTCCCCCACACCGAAGAACTACAGGAAGAAAAAATACAGCTTTCTGGATACCATCGAGAAACAGGTGAAATGGGCAGTACATACACCGTCAACTTAAAAAGTGTAGAAGATTTACGAGCACTACAATCCGGTAAAACAGTGAGTGCTTCATTGACCTGAAGTGTTGAAAACGAACAACTGTCTGAATAAGCCGCGAGTGTCTAAAATATGTGAGTGTATAAAAGCAGAGTAATTAATAAAAAGTGTAGTATAAACAAAATATGAAGTAAAAATAATGGTAATAGAATGTCTTAACAGCAAAAATGTGGAAAAAAATTCCTACTAAAAGTGTGTGTTAAAAAAGAGATCTCAATTAACATCAAACCACCACTTTGTGTTTGAATATTTGCAAACATTAATTAGTTGAAATAAATGCTGTAAAACTAAAATGTTATATAAAAAAGACCAATTTAATAAGAAGTTATAAAGGAAAAAAGTACCAAAGGAATAAAAGGGTATAATAATAATAATATAGTATACGAACCATTTGAATTAAAAATGTTCCATTATAAATATAAACTAAAATATAGGTCAGTTATTATAGGATAGATAAAGAACTAGGTCAAGTTCATGCTAGGTGAGATAATAAAGTAACAAATTGCAAACATCAAGTTCAATAACACAACATTGTCTAGTTAAGTAAAACATTGCAAGTACAAATATTACATTTTATTTACAAATAGCAACTTCATTTTATTAACGGAATTAATTTCACGAAGTCAACATTGAAAAATTTCAAAATAAAAAAGTGTTGAAAATCTCAAGTGAATTGATACAAACAACAAATGATTTTATCACGAATAAAATGGTTATCGACGTATATGTCGTGTATGGACATGTATCGTAAGATAATAATCAAGAAACCTCTAAAAAAGAGTAGGTCAAAGCTTTAAATTGTGTACCGAGAATCAAAATTAAAAATTGTGGTGTCGAATTTTATTTTCTTAATTAGTGAGACTTAAATTGCACCGTTTTGATATGTGATTTGATAGACCATTGCATATTACTCTTGTGTGGTATACAGTGCCCTCTTATCTAAAATGCTGAACGAGTGTAAGAAATTTTTCACGAGTTTTTGGAAGTTTGAAATTACTTATATTTTGAAGACACACATATTATTAGGACAAGTAATTGTTAAAAGAGTTAACACACAAAAAAACATTATGCGAGTAGAGCACATAAATAAAATGTTAACGTTATTTCATGATTGATAATAGAAAATTGAGAACTTGAGAAATTTCAATACTTATTTTGAATACTAATACAATTATCAATAATAGTAATATAACAAGACCTCATTTTTAGATCGATAAGTTGTATTGTAAATACGAAGGCATCGTTGCATAGCAATGCACGAAAAACTTGTTTTGAGTGCAATTGCTTAATGCAACGATGCTTGAGTAAAATTTACAAGCAACTTATCGATCTAAAAATAATGAGGTCGATTATGTCAATTTTGTAATACTTCCCTTTTTGT
Organism: Cantharis rufa; assembly: GCA_947369205.1. Taxonomy (NCBI): domain Eukaryota; kingdom Metazoa; phylum Arthropoda; class Insecta; order Coleoptera; family Cantharidae; genus Cantharis; species Cantharis rufa. Next base: position 15,560,533 of record OX376309.1, on the reverse strand, counting down.
ACTTATCCATTCAACTAATTAAATTAGTACAAAATCACTTAAGGTAGTTCGGTAGAGTTTGGCCGAGTTTAAATATATAGTCCATTATTGAAATTTGTAACTAGATGAAAATTTGTTCTTAACTTCTTAAGGTCCACATTTTAAAAATAGGAATATTTGACAGAAGTCATATATTGAAAACTCTGATAATTTTTGAGAATTAGTTGTTAATTTGCGGGTTGCAATTCAATGTTCCCATAGGAACATGGGACGTTAAGAGGTTAAAACATTCTTGACTAAAACTTTAAGTTTTAATTTACACCCCTTTTAATTATAATCATTAATTTTTTTATGTTAAGGTACACCGGGGTAAATGTAATTTCGGGGTAAGTGTAACCCACGAAGAATTTGAGTTCCAAAAATTGTCTGTAGTAGAGTTATCTACCGTCAATCGCACTACAATGCACAGTGGGACCAACGCTCGGAAAAGTGGTCAAAAATACATTTTTGTGAAATTAACAGTTAAGCTACAATATTCTGTATATCTTTAGAGAAAACATCAGTGCACCTTTTTGTAGAATTTCAAGTGAATTAAAAAATATTTGACCTTGCTAGAGCGATGTAAACATCGCCTTCCATTAATCGCTAATTTGAGTGGCACTTCGCACCGTGCGACAGCAATTTTTAATGATTTATTGTGCTGATTTCAGCTTAGGTTCAAATTGATATTTATTGAAAAGTTGTCTTGAAGTATGTACTTTCGAATAAAAAATATTCTAAGACAATACAATGCTGCAATAATTAAATACATCGCTTCATTCCGGAAGCTGCTCAATAGAAAATCTCAGGCAATTCTCCAACTTTGTGTAGACTTACAAAAAATTGACCACAAAAGACCGCTTTGAAAAAATATGCAAAAAATACATTAGACATTTCTTTAACATATTCTGTAAAAATTGTAACCTCGTTTTTAAGTAATTCACGTTTTTGAAGAACGCCGACGCACGACGCGTCGCGTATGTGCAGATTCAACACACTAATGTAAAATCACTTCGACTGTACAACCAACGATTTTACCTGGAACGACCTATCAGTTTTTACTATTTGTAATATTCTTGCTGCTTAAAAATTTAATAAAATTCAAAAACAAACATCATTTACCGGCTGTTTAGAGATAAGTACATGTAGATATTAATAAGGATAAATAGATATTATAGCAAAAAATTTACACACAACTTTCTATTGTGAAAAAATAAAAAATTATTGCTTATTGGCATGACGTAAATTTTCAAACAATGACAAAAAACAATTTAAATAAAAATTAGTTTACATTTTTAAAGTTTAATAAAATTTATGCATTTTTACCAATTTCCGTGTGTTGACAGCCTGATGCCAGCTCTTAAATTTAAAAATGTAACAATGTATATTTTATTATATTTTTAAGGTTAAAAAAACTTTAAACCTAAAACAACACAATTTGGAATTTTTTTATTAATTTCCCCGTGTTATTTGTGCCAATTTTAAGTGATTAAAAGTAAAATCATATTTTAATAACAACTTTTATAAAAAATACCCCTGTAAATTTGGAATTTTTTAATTAATTTTCCCGTGTTATTTATGCCAATTTTAAGTCAATAAAGTCAAAATCTGATTTTTGGCCACTTTTTCGTGTTTTGGTCCCATTTTGCAATGGTATTGACTACCATTCTAGGTAGTAATTTTACCAGCGCTGCATATTTAGAGGTTACTGCAGTCGATCAACTGAACTACTTCAATTTGGGGTACCGGATTAAATTCGAAGTACTCTGAAAAAAATCGTTTCCTGTGAAAAGTTGATGTTTTTTGTGCTAATATTCGGTAAGTACTTATTTGAATTAAACTTGCAGCCGTTGGTTTACAATTTTGTGGGTTACACTTGCCCTGCGAAAAATACATCTTGGGTAAGTGTAACCTACCAGGTAAAATAAGCGTTTACACTTCCCCCTTTCTGAAGAATGTGTTATTGTTGCAGAATATGGTTCGAAACTATGTTACGAGGGCCTTACCTGTAAACTTATTACTGCAGACGACTTGCTCAGCGGATCAGAATTATGGGCGTGGTCTACTCTTGGAAGTTTAACACAATCAAAACAACACAAATATTTCATATGTAATTTAATTTCTCCCTTTGACATTCGTGAAACGAGCAAGCTTATTAAATAATACACAATGCCAAATAACATCGATAAACATATAATCAACACAGCAGTATATTGTTGGCAACAATTGCCATATTTATTATAACTAAAATTATGATGACGACATCATGACAAGAACTAATTTACCAATCGTCAAAATACAACAGATCAACATCTACTGTTAAGACGGCAACATGAATTTATCGAAAAATCAAACAACATGAAAACTACGTCGTTACTGACCTGAAAGGTCCACAGAAATTGTGCACACAGCACCAAGAAATGTACTAATTAAAACAATACCAAAACAACGATACCTTGTTACAATTTAAATTCCATTGTTAGACGCAGGTGTCCATGGAGATGGTTGTTCGAAGCAGCGTTCGGCATCATGCAGTTCGTAAGCTCCAACCAAAGATTGAGAATAACCCGACGTCCAATGATGTCTTATTACGACAACAGCAACATCACTTAGATATACCCAGCGGCATAATTTATTTACCTTCATCATTTGAAACTTCATCATAACTCGAAAGTCCGAAACAAATCGCCATATCAGAAATAACATTTAATTTTAAATATTTTGGTACTAGATTTTAAAACGTTATTATAATTCGAATAAGTTCGAAACAATCTCAAGCTCGCAATTTATTTCAATTTTAAAGATTTCTGCACTAGATTTAAAACTCATTGTAATTCGAAAAGTTCGACAAAAAATCGCACGATCGGAAATCGTTCAAAATTAAAGATGAATACCAGCACCATGGTTGTCGTATCGCACACATTCCATGCGCGGGGCGGCAACGTCGGACCACATTTCCCGCTCTTACTAAGGTTGAAAGTCGCCTGGCGCGCGTCGCCAACAATAATTATTATCCTAAATTCTTCAAAATTCGTTCTCCAAAAACTTCACAAACGATACTCGCGGGAATATAAATTCCACTAGGAAAACGGAAACTTTCACCATAATTTAGTCAACTAAATGAATATTTCAACTTAAATTAGCCGATCTTAAACGTGACTTCCGACTCGCTCGCTAGCCTGCCAGAAAGTGTTCAACGTCTTCCTTCCCGCTCTCAACTTCCACCCTGTGCGCGGACGATTGCGCGGTAACTAGTGGTCAGAAAACGTAGGCGTAACAACTACGTACGGAAAAGGGCTTCGCCTTCCTATATAAAAGAAGACCTGGATGAGGCGGTACGTGCTGTAAAAGCTGGAAACCTAACCTTATATAGAGCCTCAAAATTGTACAAAATACCCAAACCTACGCTATTCACTCATGTATCGGGTAAAAGGGGAGCAAAGAGTCAGACAGGTGGTAGGGCACGGCTCTATCTCATGATGTAGAAGTGAGAATCGCAAACTGCATAGAAGTTCTGGAGCAGTGGGGCTTTAGATTATCAAAATCAGAAGTTATTGACTTGATTGGACGTTATGTGAACGAAAATAAGATAGTGACACCTTTCAAAAATGGTGTTCCTGGCAACAACTACTTTGTCAGATTCAAGAAAACTTTTAATTTAAGTCAGAAAAAACCGCAGTCTGTCGAAATTGCTAGAAAAAGGTCGATGAATCCATTCATGATTTACAATTACTTCGATATCCTCGAAGAATACGTCCAAAATATTTCGGCATCTCAAATATATAACATTGACGAAACTAGTTTTTGCCTGGATCTGTCCCGGATTAAAGTTGTTGGGGAAAAACGTAAAGCAGCACACAGAACAAACAAGTGGGCAAGGAAGAGAGAACATCACGGTACTTCTCGGGGGAAACGCTGCAGGTGAAAAACTTCCACCATTGGTACTATTCAAGGGCAAAAATATTTGGGACTCTTCGATTTCACGTAAGGAGTTTCCTGGTATGACCTATTCCTTTGACTTTGGGCTCAAGCAAATCCTGCACTCCTTATCAAAGGATTTGAAAAGGCGAGAATACATCCCTTCAATAATAAGGTTATCACAGTTGAAAAGTTTGACCCAGAAGTGTACAGCAGGTGGTGTGAGTACCGAAATAAGAATTCGCAGCAGGATGTAGTTGAACCAAGAGAAGAGCAGGCTACTACAATGCTTAGTACACCATCTACTTCACTTGTAAATTTTAGTGCACCATCCACTTCAAAATCAATGATTACTACACCATACACTTCATCAACCACTCTTAATGCCACACCCATCCAAACACCCACAGTTTACCCACAGTAAACACCTCAAAAATTTTGAGTCCATTCTTTTACAACAGATAAAACAAACACTGAAATTGGCAAAAGCAGGAAGGAAAAGAGTGTGTACAGGGGCTGAGGTCATTACGTCTGAGGATGCTCTTGCTAAATTGAAGGAGAAATTAGTAGCGAAAGCTCCCAATAAACGTGGCAAAATGAAGAAACGAAAACCAATTGATGAAATAGAAGAAACGGATGACGAGGGTGCGGAAGAATCGACACTGGAGGATACTGACGATGACATCGATTTAGACAATGAAATCTTAGATGACAAAGAAAAAGCCGATTTTGTGAAGTCCGTGGAAAACGGCGCTAAATTAAATTTGCCACCAAGAAAGCCTCCAAATTTTATGTAGGCCAGATAATAGCGGTTGAGCCATGTTTAGAGGTGAAATTTGCCAGAAGAGTCGGATCAACATCCCGATTTTATTGGCCAAACGCAACGGACGTTTCAATAACCACTGAAAACCAATTTCAAAACTACTACTTGCCACAGCCAACTTTTGATAAGAGAGGCCGTTTTCGTTTTGACATCGAATTTGATGCATATGTAAATTAAATCTGATATTTTCAATAACAAATTTAATGTAGTTTTGCTTGTTGCTTATTTTACACTAGCCCCAACCAAATTACTATGCGTTTAATGTAATCTGTGCATCAGATTTACACTTATCCCAAGTTGTAGCATAGTTGTAGGAGAAGTGTAACCTAGTGACCTAATGAGGGATTTTAATTTTTAACAAAAAAAACTTACCACCTTTCGGTTTGATGTTTTAGACGACATACGACAATATATTTGGTAGTTCGTAGTTAAAATTTCATCAACTTTGGTAAATGAGGATCGGAGTTACAACGCGATTGAGTACCTTTAGTAAATGTTTTCCACTTATAGAAAATAATTATAACCAAAAATCTTTTATTTGTAAATATTAAAAAACCTTCTAATAATATCGTTTTAAGGTAACTTTTTTTTATAAATATTTAAAAAAAATAAAAACTTTCCCACCGAAGAATATTAAACAAGAGTGTTTTATTTTATTTCTTTATAAACAAAAGCTTGGAAAAAAAGGAAATTCTTTAATCAAAGAAAATATATGTTTATAAGTCAACTTTTATTTCATAACGTTTGAAAAATTAATCAACATTTAAGAAATTTATCTAAATTAAAAATATGTTATGTACATTTGAAATAATTATTTCATTAATTATTATTAAGGTAAAAGCACCAAAAGATGACACCCCTTAATTTCACAGCCAATAGATGACACCTTATTTAAAAAATATTAAGACTTAGAGACATTTATCACTAAATACAAGAATGTTGGCATTCTTGGTTATAATTTGTACGTCAAATTGAATACAAATTAAATAAGTATTACATTTCATAAATAACTCGTATTTGTGCCAGTATCGGGGTGCAGATTTTTCTGGCAATAAATTGCCAATAATCCATTCTGCCGCTTGTGTAATGTGTGCTGGTGTATCCATTATCACAAATATTATCACAGTCGCAATTTTATAATACGATACAAAATAATTAAATTTAAACGTCAAATTTTTAATTCAAATGTGTTATACCAACAACAACAAAATATCCCTAATACCAAATATTTCAAAAAATAATTAAAGTTTATGTAACAAATTATAGAAGTCGGCGTAAAAAATTACGTTTATCATGCGACAGGAAACTGTTTTCCGAGTACTCGTAAATACAGGCCTCGGCTAATCCGCCTCAGCCTGTAAAAAACTCGTACTCGGAAAAATTTAGTTTCAAGCCTTATGATAAAAATAACTATTTATTTATTAAAATCAAATAATTTAGTTTGACTTTACAAGGTCTATATACCAATATATTTCTTACTATTCTTATTATTTTATACCTTTATATTATTAGAAAATGGTAATAATACCCAACGAAAAAAAAAATTAAAATAAAAACAGTTTTCTAATTTTTACGCATTTTTTTAGTTTCATAGCCGAACAATAGATGATGAAGTTTTAAAACGACGACGTTCCGTTGCCATTTATTCTCGTGTATTTCTTAACCCTTTCGACCCTTCGACCCCATAACATTTACAGGGCTCTGCTTACTGTGCCTCTTTATATTTTTGCTCTAAATCACTAGACGTGTTTCCAACAAAGTATTTTAAAGAAAACCTATGCGCAGTTTTAGATAGTTTTGACATTTGATGTGTGTAATATACCCGTTTTCTCAACGTCGTTCAAAATGAATGTCGATCAACCCAAACATATAATCGATAAGTACGAATAATTACTGTGTGAAATCAAATATTGATTTTCTTTTTGCTGGTATGTGAACTGTAAGTTATTCATAATAAGCAAAGCGTAAGATGTTTGGGGATTCTGCCCGAAAAATGCTCGCCATAGCTCTTTGAATGGTGTGTACGCAATTACCACCACTGAGTGTTTACGCAAGATCCTATGAAGCAAACCAATTTTTTCTATATAACCATAATTGATAATCTTCTCATTTTCCAAAAAGATCGTTTCAAGGTTAATTAACCAGCCAGCGAGTCAGCCAACCGTTTGTCATTAAACGAAACTGTTTTTGTTTTTGAATGAATTTCTACCATTGGTAAGTAATTTTTATTATACTTTTGCTATTCAAATTAATCTTCATTTTTCCTTATCTATTATATATTTATTTCATTATGTGTTTTTAATAAAATTTTTCCAAAATGCCTGAACGTTCCAAATCTAAGATATCCTATAATGTCAAGAAATTGAAAAGCATTTCCAATCTCCCTAAGAAGAATATTGCTATTATAACAGAAGTCAATCTCACAACTGTACAACATAAAAATGAGTTCTTTAATATTGTTCCATTTCAAATCAAGGTAATATTCATTATTTAACTGCAACTGAATTATATCGAAATATTGAAATTAATGATCGACAGCTGCGTATTGAAGTTTTAGAAGAACAATCATTTAACGAATCATGTGGATAGAATTCCAAACTTATTGCAAAGTTTACAACGCTTTCTTGAAACAAATGAATTTAGCATCATCACCAGCAACGGCTTATCTGTTGGCGTTTTGACACAAAATCAAATGTACCACTATTTCGATTCACATTCTCGAGATGCACTAGGTGCCGTACATTCTAACGGCAAAGCTTGCCTAATTACTTTTGAAAATGTTACGCAAATGTATAATTTGATTTTAAAAAATATTTTATTACTAGCAGTACCAACGAAGGTAATTATTTAGACAATATTTATTCGCTAACTCCAATTATTGTAAACGAAATTATTGCAACAACGTTTACTCTACCGCTACTACCACAACCATCACCAACATTAGCTTTACCAAAATTAGCGACAAGATCATCTGTTAATTGTAATAAAAATCAAGTTATAACAACGCAAATAACACCTCGCCGATCTGCAAGAATAGCTTCTTTAAGATTTACTTCTGCAAAACAAACTTTAATTGAAGATTTAGAAAACCTACAGATTTCCAAAACAAATTTCCAAATTTTTACCCCATAAAAGTAATTTATTTACTCAAAATCTTTAAAATTTTAGGTTTATCCTTCCGATAAAAATATAGACAGAAGCCTCCTAAAATTTGAGCCAAATCGCTCAATAACTTTTTGAGTTACAGCACGATCAGTTTTTGAAAATGCAGTTTCAAGATAATTTTATATTAAAATTAAATCATCTTAGGTTTATATTATGTAAAGTTTATAGTATGCAGATCCAGGCGTTCTCGACTATTTACGATAACTCCGTAAATATTTAATATTTCAATTTTTCCTTTTACCTGTATACTCTTAATATATTATACTTTCGGAATATAAGAGAAAAATAATATCGTTTTTTTGAAAATTCCAAAGGGTTTGGTACCCTTAATATTTAATAATTAAATATTCTTGGACCAATCGTCCGGGGTCCAATCGTCCAGGGACCAAACGTCCGGATAATTAATTTCAATGAATTACAGTAGAATCTCTACTAACTGAATCTGTCATATCCGAAAATTCTGAGAATTGCTCGCTTCAACCAGAAGACCCTTGTGAGCACGTTTCATGTAACATGATGCATGTTATTTTTTCTAAGCACGTAGCGACTCGCGGTGAAGATAGATTGATTACCTACGTGATAATGCTTAATTTATATTCATGTAAAAATAACAGCATTCTTAATGCTAAAATTACTAATTTAAGTTTGAAAAAGTGATTATTCCGAAATTATAAATTATTATAACAATAAAATACATAATATTTACATTCTACTGGTATTTATATTTTTGTTATTTTATGACGTGTATTGTTACAATATTGCCACTTTCGTTGTATGAAGTCAAAAGGCATAAGAAAATACAAAATTTATGAGTAGAGAGCAAATATTTAATTTTTATAATAATAAATAAACTCGTCTGTACTATTCAGACATGAGTTTGTAATACGGGAATTTAATTACTCAGCACGAAACCCGTAAGCGGCGTTTAGATAGAGATTCTTGTCTTGCCTTGCTTAGGTAGAAACCGGCAAGAGCCAATCAGATTGAAGTATTTTCTTTTATCCTTGTTTGCTAAAAGATAATACTTCAATATAGAGATTCTTGTCTTGCCTTGCTTAGGTAGAAACCGGCAAGAGCCAATCAGATTGAAGTATTTTCTTTTATCCTTGTTTGCTAAAAGATAATACTTCAATCTGATTGGCTCTTGCCAGTTTCTACCTAAGCAAGGCAAGACAAGAATCTCTATCTGAACACCGCTTTACGGTGTTAAATCGTAAAATGCAAGAAAGTGTTGTTACTAATTACTAATGTAATTTTATAGTTTCAAGTTCAAAATACAAATTAAATTGTAATTTATCTGAAAATAAAATTTTTGCAAAATAATTCTTGTTACAAAATTTGTATGAATTAATATTTAAATTAAATCGTCAAGAATATAAACGAATACTTAGAGTAATCAAGGGTAAAATGATATATTTGTAACTTCGAAGACACGTTTTGTTATTTATTATCAAGAGTAATATTATATATTAACAGCTTCAAGTCACGTTTTGGTTTTTATTTCATAATCTCAACATCCGAACACTCTCGTTATAATATGAAAGGAAATGGGTCCAGTTTATTTCGGTTAGTAGATTTTCTACTGTATAGTGAAAAACTGTGTGTGTTAATTTTTCAGCATAAAATTTATTGGTTTACAACACATCTCGAGTAGAATCCAATAGAATTTTGTTTTTAAAAAAATTCAAAAATGGCGGGGCTAACTTCTATCAATAAAATAGTTTTTGGCCCAAAAAAATTTTATTTATCAAAATAAAATGTTATAATATACGGCACACAACGGCACACGTTGATTAGAATACAATACAATTTTGTTTTTAAAAAAATTCAAAAATGGCGGGGCTAACTTCTATCGATAAAATAGTTTTTGGCCCAAAAAAATTTTATTTATTAAAACAAAATTTTATAATTTACGGAACACAACGGCACACTTCAAGTAGAATCCAATACAATTTCGATTTTTGTATGAAAAAATCTAACTAGGCTAACTTCTACCCAAAAATAAGCAATCTCTATAAAATCCAAAATAAATAAAAAAAAATACGGCAAATCGTGGCACACATCGGGCACAGCCCGGCACAATATTCATTTTTTTAATTTTCAAATATGGCGGGGCTAACTTCACGCACATGTTATTATGGCAATTTTAAGTGATTAAATTAAAATCATATTTTAATAACAACTTTTATGAAAAACACTCCTTTAAATCACCCCTGTCAATTTGGAACTTTTTTATTCATTTACCCGTGTTATTTATGCCAATTTTTAGTCATTAAAGTCAAAATCTGATTTTTGGCCACGTTTTCGTGTTTTGGTCCCACTGTGCATTGCGATGAAAATAGATCAAGAAAATGTGGTAAATCGCAACCGATATAACGCTGCAACTACGACCGACGAAGTGGGTGTCGTTTTTAGAGGCACTGACGGCGATCCACCCGCACCCGGAGAGTTACGATTACATTTGAATAGCAGATTCATTTAGCTATCCAATATTGTTTCCGGCAGGCGAATTAGGATGGGAAATGAATTTGCAATTGAACATTGCAGAATCCACAAAAAAAAAATTTCGGCTTAGAATAAGCATGAACGAATTCGTCGTTTATAAAGCTGTATCGATTAGAGACACTTCAATCCAATACAAAGTGCCGGCAAATTAACGCCGGCTAAATTATAGCTAAATTAGAAATTCCAAATATTGAATTGATAACCACTTCAGAATTAAAAGAAATTCACAATATTCTTATTAAAATTTACCCCACGAATCACCTGTTGTTTTGAAAAGATACGCACCTTTTCGAATTATTAGATTTATCAAAATTTACATTAATGATTCTAAACAATACAATAGTAATGATACTAAAAATTCCAATCCTACATCTTACTCCCTACAATCTAATGAAAATCTATCCATTGCCAAATTCGCATTCTCAAATTTTCGTACCACCAACACTTTTTCACCTGCAAAGAAAAGAGGAAGAAAAATGGTTAAAAGAAAAAACTAACTTTTTGCAATCCAAATGTAACATCATTATCCACGAGCAAATTATTGATTTAAAATCTTCAATTTTTCAATCCAAACACCTGAAGTGCGGCAAGAAAATTTAACCGGATTTTACGAAGTACAATTAAAAATAGAACACATGAACAACTAGAAAAGGACTTTTAAAAAAATTGAAGGAAAACCTGCCACGGAACAATCAGTCATCTAATACCTGCATTACTCCGCCACTTCAATAAATCATCTTAATTGTTATTATTTTTGTGCGTGCTTTAGTGAAGTGCAGAAAACAGATATACGACAAACTAATTAAGAAAAGGACAATAATTAGAATATCAAAAGAAGACGCAGTAGAATTAAATCTGATTCCTAAAATGAACAAGGACGTTCAATTATTATCTTAAGGAAAGAAGAATTATGTAACCAACAATAATCTTATTTCAACATAGTATTAATAATCACATGTAAACATTGTATTAGTAACCATAAACTTTGAAATTCAATAATTAGTTATCGCTTCCAACTGCTATTAACTTTCATTATCAATAATATTGGAAGCAGTAACTGACCTTTGTGTATTACAATTATCTCGTTTTAGTTACTAACAATAGAATCTATAAATTTACTAACAAGCGAATGTGTAGTTCAGTCTAGATACTTTTAAAAAATACCAACCTTGGTACTTGGTATTTAACTATATAAATATTTTAAGTTTTGAAAAAAGTTTAGAACATCACCTGAAAGTGATATCTAAAACTTTTACTTACCCTTATAGCTGATCTTGATATTAATTTTCTGTTTAGACTTGGCCAAACTCTATTCAATTACCTTCAATTTTTTTTCTTTTATTTTACATGTTGTAATAAATTACGTTTGATTACAAAAATTAAACAGAGAAGATTAAAATAATACTTAGCAGGTACGCAGGTACTTAGGTAATTCGAGGTTATCTGATTAGATCGCACCGTGTAAGTAGGGTACCATAGAGAGCACCTGCTGTTTATACGATTTCTTGTATGTATTAAATAAAACTTTTCCTTTTCGGTAACTCGGACAAGTGCAAATACGAGAACAATGCTTTGTTCGTGCTTAACCGAATTTAATAATATAAACAAAAACAACGATTCGATTGAATAATTTGTTTTGTATTACTTTAATAATAATCAATTTGTTTAAACTTTTCCATTGCCTATTAGTATAGTCCAGTAAAAATAGACAAAAAAATTCAAAGTTTTGGAGAACTCACCTAGACCTGAAAATTGATACAGACCTTAAATACATCATTATAAATAAAATATCAAATATCTCCACCGATTTTATTTCGGCTAAAAATTTTATAAATGATGAAAAGTCGAGAAAAATATAATTAATGTTAATTAAATTTTGATAATGTTAATTATATTTCGCAAAACATTAGATGAAGTTTATATATGAATTTTGTTTTCGAAAATAGATTATTAGTATTTAAACACTACAGTAAAGAATTTTTAATTTAAATAAATATAACTTACCACAACACTTCTAATTTTTCATTTGCTTCTAACGGTTCTGTCGTCGACACATTACACAATAATTGTATTTCCTGACTAATTTCGAATCTTTCTGTAAAAGACCATGTATCAGCGTATTTTGGAGCTATAAGAACTGTAACAAGAAAACAAAATAAATTTCTATTATAAACAACTTCCACCGAGCGAACTGTGTACAACTAAGTGGAAGCAATTGGAAATACCGATGTTATATTATTTTGCCTTTCATTTTAACCACAAAGTTTTACTTTTAATATTTAAATAAATATTATCTCTAGTAGATCAATAAGCACTACCTATTAGCTACACAGTTGTTAATATTATATTACGTGCCAAGGTAAAAATGCTTCGAATGAAGCTTGACACCGAGGTATGTATACTATTTTATTCACAATCACTTGGTAAATAACAAATTATTAAAATTTGTTTTAAATTATACGCCGCTTTTCACTTTATTTCATTTTTGAAAATAAAAAATAGTTTATCAAGTTGGTATAAAAAATAAGCAAATTGCTGTTTATGTCAAACAAAAAATTTATGTTGTGTTCAACTGGAAAATATTATATCGGCAAAGAATTTACAGATGTGTTTCGTGTTTTTTATGCTGGTGTTTAAATAATTGTTAATAACAATAAGTAAGATGTCCGATTTGAATTGTACGGCTTATTATTTAACGGCGAATTAACTGGCTATAAATTAACAGTATTGTTATAAAACTTACGTTTTGTAACAATTATTTTTACACCGTCTTGTATATAAATTGATTTAATAACTATCTTGGTGTCAATTGAGCAAGCGCGCGACTTAGCGATAGCAGGGAAGTCGTAGACTTCACTTTCCGTCTATTCTTCGTTGAGTTAACCAGTACTAATTTTTGGAAAACAATAGTTAACTTTAGATATATTCCAGAGAACCAAACATCAGGTAATTAATCACTCAGTGCCTTGTTTTGCTGGTTAGTCACTTGCTTCCCTTTCAGGTTCTCGATTGAGTTTTTATTTTATGGAAATGCGAATCATCATTTAGTTATTATATTCAGCTTAAACACATAAAATTGGAGTGGCTCATAACTTGGTGGAAAGTCCCATAGTATATCCTTATTCGTCTTACTTTTGTTTGATGGTTTTTGTTGGAGCAACCATTGATACTTTTGGAGTTACATTATTTTCACAACCAGGTTTCTAAATTGTCAGTATTGAAGATCCACAACAGTTCAATTATACCGACTCAAGAATTTTTAACAGGTCGTATACTTGAAATTATTATTTTTACAAGAGAACTAGTTGGTTCAAATACACGTGATTATCAAGTTGTCAGGTGATATGTAGGAAAAAAAAAGGACAACATAATATTTACTACACTCATAAATCAAAGTTTATACAAAACTGAAATTGTCTTTCACCTATAAAATTCGACCTAACTGGCATTTTTGTTTGCCTACATTTAATTTTTTTTGTCAAATGATAAATGAAAACCATAGGCGAATAGCTATTAGCGAATTGGGTAACTTTTACTGTTATTTTTGATTAGACCAAATTTTTGTTTTTGGCAACCATTTTACCTTTTTTTAGTTGGAATAAACTTAATTTTTTTGTTACTTAAAATATGATAAGTCCTTTCTGGCTTGAGGACTTATTCCATCACTCAGTTTTTTTTGTCAAGTTAAGTCAGTGGCGCCTTAGAAATACAACGACAATAATTTTTTTCCTACATTGCTATATCACTTTAGTAAGAACCTACGACTCGCTCTCCAATGGACGAGTTCTCTACAGCTTGCCAACTTCGGTAAAACTTAGTATTCGGTTACGCACTTTTTCAATAAATTTTTTATGCAGAAATGATTTCTTTTTAATTCTAATTATTATAAAACCGTCCCGAAAGCGTAAATTTGAATAATAAAAGAAATATTGCTGTTTTAGTTACTTTCTTTGAATCCCCTGCGATATTATCAAGTTTGTCACTATGAATATATTGAAAATAAGGTTATTTTAAATGTCATCTTCATAGATGTTTATATAGAAGGCCTTCTATATAAACATCTATGGTCATCTTCAAAGTTTTACATTACAAAGTTGGGGTTATAAAATTTGTTTAAGTTATTACTGGCACAATCAACTCAATTTTTAACAATAATTCGACAATACATTATGAAAAAACTAATATTATATTTCAAGTTCAAATATATTACACTACAAGCAGATTATAAGTGAAACCGTAAGTAAACCGTAAGCTAGAAATCCTACTTTTGATACTTAAACAATTTACTATATTTTGTGTTTTTAGATCAAATGAGAGTATGCACTTTTGATGTCGATGGAAGTAATATTTAGTTATGGATAATTTCAAGATTTTATTTACTCAACGACCATGTACACCAAACATCTTACAGGTGTAGAATTCGATGTGAAAATCGTGTTGTTCTTTTTTTCTAAATCATCGAACTTTTAACATTGACAATGTATCAGATTGGAATACTGTTGGATTAGAGATGAATATGTGATTTGGTTTTTAAAATTGCAAGTTAATAAATTTTTTTGTACCTATTTTTATTTATTTGTCAAATTAAAAAATTTAAGTTTAAAGACATTTAGTTTTAGTTTTAACATTTAAAGAAATGTTTAATATTATTGATTTCTCCTTTATATTTTTCTCTACACTCATCGTAGTGGAACAAACATCTTCTCACCAAGGAAAATGATTTAATTTGTGTTTTATTAAATTATACCAAAAAATTGTCTAATTACTGCAAGAATATTTAAACACTACTTTGTTTTATCTGATACAAAATTTACTTTATTAAGTTAAACCGCCCAGGTTAGCCGTACGGTGGACTGTCGACTTCCAGAGTGGTCAACGTGAGTTTGAGTCTCACACGAGAATATTCATCGTGAAACAATGCGCTACTTAATAAGGATTTCTAATAAAAGTAGACAATAATAGGCAGTAGTCTTTCTTGCTATTTAGTGTAAACCTGTTGGAAATGTATAATATAATAAATACAAATATTTTACTTTTGTACATGATTTCGTTCATTCTACACATAATGCTTTTTATTGTATATTATACAACAATATATGTTCCTTGTTTGTGATCTACTATATAATAGGTATATTTTATAATATCAACAAAATACTTCAGTTATTATTATACGTGTTTTTCAATTATCGGCAAGGTCCCAGTCAGCCCGAATAATCTAAGTTTTACTGTATCTGCAATACGTTCGGAACTTATGTAAATATTTAAATATTGAATTTTATCTCCATCGACACCAATACTGCATACTCTTATTTGATCTAAAAACACAAAATGTAGTATATTGTTTAGGAATGAGGAGTAGGATTTGTAGTACGGTTCACTTTCGGTTTCACCTATCATCTCCTTGTAGTGTAATGCATTTGAACTTAAAATATGATATTAGTTTTTTCATAATGTATTGTCGAATTATTGTTAAAAATTGAGTTGATTATGCCAGTAATAACTTAAACAAATTTTATAACCCCAACTTTTTAATGTAAAACTTTGAAGATGACATTTAAAATAACCTTATTTTCAATATATTCATAGTGACAAACTTGATAATATCGCAGGGGATTCAAAGAAAGTAACTAAAACAGCAATATTTCTTAAATTAAATAAATTTACAGTTCGGGGACAGTTTTATAATAATTAGAATTAAAAATAAATCATTTCTGCATAAAAAAATTATTAAAAAAGTGCGTAACCGAATACTAAGTTTTACCGAAGTTGGCAAGCTGTAGAGAACTCGTCCATTTACCAACAGAGCTACCGGCCGGCATTGGGGAAACCGAAACTTGAGTAAGTTGCGGTTATAGTTTTTAACTAAATTATAATATATTATATAATTATTTATATAATATTATTTTATATTATTTAAAGCAATTATTTAATTATTTAATATTATTTAAAGCAAAAATTGAAAGTTACGGCTCACCGGTTAAAACGGTACAGTAATTGCACTAAGAGAAAATTGGAAAATAAACTATATTCAGAAAACGCCAAAAAAATGTTTCGACATTTAGATCCTACACCTAAATCGCAGAACTTTCCGCAGAAATATGATATGTTAAAATTTTGGTCAAATATTTGGTCTCAAAATTATAAGTATAAACCTGATGCATCTTGGTTGAATAAATTGAAGGATGATTCAACTACATTTGAATGACAAGAAAGTAATCTAATAACATTATAAGAACTAACCAACACCATAAAAAATTCTTCTAATTGGAAATCACCAGGAATAGATGGTATCCAAAACTATTGGCTGAAAGCTTTTAAATCTATTCATGTGCCACTACTTTTTTGGATTAACGAAGCTTTAAATGATCCCTCAATTGTTCCAGATTTTTTGTGTACTGGAATAACATATATGCTTTTTAAAAATGGAGATGCTCTAGAACCAAAAAATGACAGACCAATTACCTGCTTACCAACTATATATAAAATTTTTACTTCTGTTTTAGCATCCAAAATTGAAAGTCATTGTAGTACAAACAAAATCTTGGCTATTGAACAAAATGGTTGTAAAAAAAAATCGCAAGGATGTCGGGAATTACTTATAGTTGACTCAGTAATTACCAGAGTAGCAAAAAATAATAATAGAAACCTGCATATGTGTTACATCGATTACAAAAAAGCATATGATTCTGTTCCTCATAATTGGCTTCTAGAAATCTTAAAAATTTACAAAATAGACACTAACTTTATAAAAATGTTATCTTTGATGATGTCGAAATGGAATACCCACATTATGAACGATGGAACTAGGATGGATCCGATTAAAATCAAACGAGGCATTTTTCAAGGCGATTCTTTGAGTCCACTATGGTTCTGCTTAGCTATGAATCCACTCTCTTCATTACTAAATGATTCAACTGCAGGTTTTAAACTCAATTTTAGAAATAATTGCACCATTACTCATTTGCTCTACATAGATGATTTAAAACTGTATTCTAGAAACGCCGATCAACTTAATAACTTAATCGAGATTACTAAAGTGTTTAGTGCCGATATTTGCATGGAATTCGGTTTTGAAAAATGTGCAAAAATTGACGTTTTCAAGGGTACTCCAATCGTAAACATTGAAATATTAAAAGAAATTCCACAATTACTTCCTCATAAATTTTATAAATATTTGGGATTGAAACAATATTTTGTTTTGGATCACACTTTACTCAAAAAAGAATTTAAAGAAAAATATATTGCTAAATTGAAATTACTTTTAAAATCTAAACTAAATGCTAGAAATTTGATGTTAGCAATTAATACATGGGCAGTACCGGTCATAGCTTACTCCTTTGGTATTCTTAAATGGTCAAATACAGATTTAAATGCACTAGATACTCTTACCAGAAAAATGCTATTCAAATATAAAAACTTACATTCCAGATCTGCTGTAGAAAGATTATATGTAAAACGAAAAAAAGGAGGGAGAGGATTATTAAACCTATTTAATTTGTGTAAAGCACAAACAAATTCACTACTATTAACTAACCCTTTAATACAAACTATAATCAATTTGGACAAACATTTCTCTGGACTTGATCTTAAAAATAAAAACTTAAATTGTGATCAAAATTTAAATCTTGAAATAAATTGGAAAAATAAAGTATTGCATGGCAAACATGCTACAATTTTGGATTCTGTAGGAATAGAAAAGGATATGTCGGTGCTATGGATAAAACAAGGAAGATTGTATGCAGAAACGGAAGGTTTTATGTATGCAATTCAAGATGGTGTAATTGCCACCAGTAATTATATGAAACATATTATGAATAAAATTGATGTCATAGATGTATGCCGTAAATGCAAACTACCTAACGAAACTATTGAACACATCATAGCCGGTTGTTCAGAATTAGCGCCCACTGAATATCTTCATAGACATAATTTGGTTTGCAAGATACTACACCAACAGATTGCACTTAAATTCGGTCTGATAAACAATGTAAACCCATATTATAAGTAGGTATATACCGGAACCTGTTTTGGAAAAAGAGGGAATATTACCTACTCTATTGGGACAGACTGATATTAACCGATCGACACATCAACCATAATAGACCTGACATTGTCATAATAAATAAAAATGAAAAAAATGCAGTTATCATTGATGTGGTAGTGCCTTTGTCTAAAAATATATTATCAACAGAAAAAGAAAAAATACGGAAATATGAGGATTTGGCAATGGAAATGAAGGCTCTATGGAATTTTGAAAAAATCAAGATTGTACCCATTGTAATATCTGCTACAGGTGTAGTATCTTACAATCTAGAAAAATATTTATTAAATTTGTGTTTAACTTCAAAATTATTTGAAAACATGCAAAGAGCAACTATTTTGGGAACCTGTCGGATAGTTAGAAAATTTCTTAATCAAAATTAGCAAGACTTTTTAATTTTTTTATTTTTTCAAATTTTATGTAGTATGTATAACAATAATGTAAATTATTAACCCTATTACCCTATTATAAATTAACCCAATTACACTAATTAAAATGTTAGGTGGTTGGTATTATTGTTCCCCCACCCAAATGTAACACCACAATAAGTGAGAAATAAATATAATTTTAATATAATTCTTATTGTATTAAATTATATTAAATTATAGTTAGCTTGCACTAAACTTGTACAATTACATTTGACATAAACCCTAATTAATTTGACGCACATTTTTTTGTTGGTTCCTTTTCTTGCCACATGACAATGCAACTTTGCAGGTCCGAGAAGTAATCACTTCCCGACCTGAGGTAGGTTGGGAAGTATAACAAAATAGCTCTCTGATTGGTTGGCAAGTGAAAATAAATAATAAACTGCTTCCTAACTTCTTAAAAATCAGCAATGTATCGATTACTAACCGATTGTGAATAAAACATTTTTCATGCTCCTGGTACTGTGGTAATTTATTATTATAAAGCAATTAAAATATAATTGGATACAATTGGGTAGGGCTAAATTAAAAACAAGTATGTTCTGTATGAACCTACTTTACGCATTACATTAATACATAGCGCATTATTCCATCATTTAGAATTAAACACCAAAATGTAAGTATGTAGGTGTACACAATTTTTGATTATTACTTATAAAATTAAGTAATAGGGTCCATTTTTATAAAGGATTTTTATTAAAAAAAAAACAATATACCTTCTGAAATCCACTAGTATGAACATAGAACATTGCGAGCACTATATAAAATGTAGGAAACAATTTTTTTAACTGAATTAAATGCTTTGGTTAAAAAGTTTTAATAGCACTGGCTATTAACATCTGTTTTTGTTAGCTTTTAGTTGTTTAATAATAATAATATAATTGCAAGAGAGCGCTTCTCAGGCTAGAGACATGAAATACTTAAAGAAGGTGCAAAAAAATGAAAATCTAAAAACATATATTTATTGAAAAATAAAAACCATTATTTTAACTTTGTGAAGTAAACTTTATAGATTAATTTAACACAATAACTTATCTGAGGTTAGCATTTGACCAAGAATTACGCAATACTGATGACAATAAAAATATACTAGACCATATCTATTCCTAATAATCAAAATCACATTATCAAATTTTTTTGAAATAAACAAACAATTTAACAAAATTATAAATCAAGATAAGGTAAGGTCGTTTAAATACCAGCAATAAAAATTATGTAATATTTATAAAATTTCTAAAAAAATATATAATATAATATAATTATATAATATATTAAATAATACCTACTTGATACTTATTATCTTACTTGATTAGGTGCAAGTATTTCTGAAGGATTATCTAGTAATTGTCAGGTAAATTAGAGGCCGTGTATTGAAAAAAGAACAAACAAATTAGTGTGGTTTTAATAGTTGGTTGTATCGATTGTGTGAAATTTGAGCACCGTAAAATTATCATAACATGTGTAGTGCTGCTAACTTATTAAAATATACACCGAAATTCAATAACCATCAACACCCGAAAATCGTAAAAGACTAAAGAATTTAACTTACCTTCCAACGAAATATAATTAGTAAAATATAGTATAACCAAAGTAACAGAACACACTAAATATTTCATTTCTAAACGATGAAAGTGCAATTATACATCAACTAAATACGCTTGACTCACAAAATCAAATATATATAAAATGGCGATGACCGATGACTATCGGCTAAAGAAAGTCGCGAACCCGACGTTAACGTAACTTGGAACCTATGGCCTATGGCGTCATTCGACATGCGTCAATTTCGTTTGGCAATTAATAAAATAACTTTTTTTAAAAGTTTTTTAATACAAGAACACGGAGTTAAATAATAATAACTACAAGATCGAGCTTTTAATTATCATAACTGAAATAAATAAGTTCTACGATGGTTTATATAAAAAATAATAAATGCTTACTGTAACATAATTGTTAAGTTGTGCGCATGAACGCCAATTACATGTAAGTAGCCACGGCTTATCAGTCTTGTCTAGCGAGTCTTCGATAACGATTGTTAAACTTACCTTGTGGCTTAGAACGCCTTTAATAAAAGTTATAAACATCAATTGAGTATCCTTGATTACATTACATGGTGGCAGCGGTTAAAAGTGATCAGTTCAAGTGTACGTTTTTTGGAAAAAAGAAAAATGGAACAAAATTTGCAGATCACCATTCCGAAAAACATGAGTTTTTCTGGAAACGTAGCAAACAACTGGGAGAAGTTTAAACAGCAGTTTGAACTATACTTGGAAGCAAGTGAAAAAAGTGAAAAATCAGACAAATTAAAGGTGGCTTTGTTGTTAAACCAAATGGGAGAACAAGCAATTGACATTTTTAATACATTCGTTTACGCACAAGGTGAAAATAAAGACGATTTTGGTGTAGTAACACGTAAATTCGATGAGTATTGTAAACCGCGTAAAAATGTAGTGTTCGATCGTTTCAAATTCTTTTCGCGGGTCCAGGAAGTTAGAGAAAGCATAGACAAATACGTGACGGATTTAAGAAAATTGGCATCGGAGTGCAATTTTGAAAATCAAGCAGAAAGTTTAATTCGCGATAGACTTGTTTTAGGTGTATCAGACAAAAAAGTACAAGAAAGATTGTTGAGGGAACCTGATTTACAATTAAAAAAGGCCCTAGATTTTTGTCGAGCAAACGAAGTAAGCAAGCTGCAAATGGAGGAAATTAAGGAAAGTCAGAATCTTTCGTCCGGAACAGTAAGTGCTGTTAGGGGACTAAAAAATAAATTCCTCAAGGAAGAAAAGCAGAAACCAAAAACCTTAAACAAAAAGTGTCAATACTGTGGATTAGTTCACCGAGATGAAAAATGTCCAGCGTTTGGCAAAAGTTGTTTAAAGTGCAAGAAACGCAACCATTTTGCAAATATGTGCAAGCAAAAGAAAAGTGTTAGAACAGTACAGGAAGACGAAAACGAAGATGCAAATAGTGACGAGGAGGACAGTCTACATGTTGGTGCTGTAAGTCGAGTAACTACAGGGTCAGCAAAGATAAGAAAGGTAAACGAGGTCACATGGAAAGAAAGAATTCAAGTGGGAGGTAAGAATGTTTATTTTAAAATTGATACCGGCTCCGAAGTTAATATAATTTCGAGAAACATCTATGAAAAGATTCCGCGTAAACAAAATTTAAAAGTAACAAAAACCAAGCTGGAATCTTATTCAGGACATGAGATAAAAACTGTAGGTAGATGTGAGATGGAATGCAAATTCAGAAATAAAGAGAAAAAACTAAATTTCTTTATCACTAAAAAAGAAACCGACAGTATTTTAGGACTTCAAGGCGCATCTTGTTTTGATTTGATACCAAATAAAATTTATCAGGTAGACAAAGTTGCAAATAGTTCGCAGGAGATTGTCAAGCAATTCTCGGAAGTATTTGATAACAAACCTTCGTGCATAAACTGCAGTCCGTATAAAATAACACTTAACGATAATGCAATACCAACAATATCAGCAGCTCGCGTTGTACCGCTAGCAATTAAAGCGAAATTAAAGGCTGAATTGGAAAAAATGGTAAAGAACGGTATATTGGTGCCAGTCACAGAACCAACTGATTGGGTTCATCCAATAGTAATCATAAGCAAATCCAATGGATCGATAAGGGTGTGCATGGACCCAAGACCGCTAAACAAACACATCAAAAGAGAGCATTATGCACTTCCCACGGTGGAAGGTGTTTTTGCAGAACTAAATGGTGCTGAATATTTTACGGTTTTAGATGCAACATCAGCTTTTTTACAAGTACCGATGGATGAAGAAAGCTCGAGATTATGTACCATAGCAACTCCATTTGGAAGGTACAGGTACAAAACAATGCCATACGGAATAAACAGTGCCACAGAATATTATCAAAAATGATAAACACAATATTTGAAGGCCTGGAAGGAGTAGGTCCTTATATTGACGACATCATTATACGTGGAAAAACTCTAGAAGAACATGATTTCCGATTGAAACAAGTTTTAGAGAGAGCTAAAAAATTCAAAGTAAAATTCAGTTCAACGAAATTACAATTGGCTCAAAAAGAAGTGAAATTTCTAGGACATAGAGTAAGCAGCAAAGGCATTGCTGTAGAAAATTCAAAAATTGAAGCCATTGAAGCACTAAAAAGCCCCGAAAACAAAAAGGAGCTGCAAAGAATACTTGGAATGATAAATTATTTAGGTAAATTTATACCAAATTTATCACAACAAACTAATACGCTAAGAGCATTACTGAATAACAAAACTGAATTTGTTTGGACGGAAAATGAGGAAAAGTGTTTCAAAAAATTAAAGAATTTAATTAGTGAAGCTCCGGTTCTGAAATTTTATGATCCTAATAAACCTTTATGCATTTCAGTAGATTCGAGTAGCCATGGTTTAGGTGGTGTAGCTTTACAACATTCACAACCAATAGGTTATTGTTCGACATCACTTAGTAAAACACAACAAGCTTATGCCCAGATCGAAAAAGAACTATTAGCGATTTGGCATGGTTTGTCCAGATTTCATTTATTTACCTATGGTAGGGAAGTTCAAGTAGAAACCGACCATAAACCTTTGGTAAGCATTGTTAAAAAACCGATGCATTTGTTATCGCCAAGAATACAAAGACTAGTATTAAAATTAATGCGATATGATTATGTATTAAATTACGTACCAGGAAAAAAATTATGCGTAGCAGATACTCTTTCGAGAGATCCTAACAAAAGAATGTCAATAAAAACTGATTATTTAGAAGGAAAAACAGTTGCGGTAAACTCGTTGATATGCACGTCGCAAGAAAATATTGAGAAAATGAAAAACTCGATTGCAAAAGATGAAATTGCTCAAGAAATAATTTCTTACATAAACAAAGGGTGGCCCGAACACAAAAAATCAATTAAGTCCGAAGCAAGAAAATTTTGGGATCTGAAAGAAGAAATCTATTATGCTGATGGAATATTATTTCGAGGTAACAAAATAATAATTCCTGATAACGAAAAACAAACGACACTAAAAAAAATTCATAATTCTCATCAAGGAATAAATAGCAACCAAAACCGAGCTAAAGAATCGTTATATTGGCCCGGAATGCTAAAAGATATTGAAGAATATGTTTCAACGTGTAAAATTTGCCAAAAATATGCTAAAGCCAACACGAGACAACCCCTAAAATCACACGAAATTCCAGAATTACCATGGTGTAAGATTGGTATTGACTTTGCATTTATTAAATCAACAGATTATTTAGTAATAGTTGATTACTTTTCTAAATTTATAATAGTTAAAAAAATGACATTGAAAACAGCAAGTGTGACAATAAAGGAAATTGAAGATACCTTTTCGTATTTTGGGATTCCACAAGAAATTGTGAGCGACAATGGTCCGCCATTCAGTTCGTTAAACTTCAAAACATTCTTGAAGACATATGACATCAAACATGTGACATCAAGTCCTCTTTATCCAAAATCTAATGGATTGGTAGAACGTGCAGTGCAAACGGTTAAAGGTCTAATTGTGAAGGCAATTGAATCGAACAACAATGTAACTTGTGCGATTTTGAGTTACAATACAACCCCTAAAAACAATCTACCATCACCATCTGAGTTATTAATGGGAAGAAAACTAAGATCCGATTTATTGATGACCAAATTTGTATTAATGCCGAAATATGATTGCAGCAAACCGCATGAAATAATAAAAGAAATGCAACAAAAGCAAAAGTCATATTACGATAAAAAATCGAGTACATTGACCGATTTAAATGTAGATCAAGATGTGCTAATACAAACATCAACTAGAAACTGGACACCTGGGAAAATAACTAAAAAATGTGAGGAACCAGAATCCTACGAAATTATTACGGAAATAGGAACACCCCTGAGAAGAAACAGAGAACAACTGCGATTATTCAAGACACCGAATTCAAAAACTGAAGAAAGTTTAGTGAGTGTTTGTGAAAAAGCAGAGTCTAAAAATAGTTCACCGACAAAAGAAAACATAAACAACAGTGAATTACGCGAGTCCGGTAGTTTAAGTGAAAAAGCAGAGTATGATGGTAAAACGATTTCGTTAAATGATAATGAAACAAACAGTGAAATTGATACTCCAATTGCACCGGAAGTAAGAAGATCTAAGCGTACGATTAAAAAACCTATGCATTTGAAAGATTTTGTAATCAATGCTTAATTATTGTTCATTTGATAATTCATTTGTTCATTTATTTGTTAATTGTTCAACAATTTATTTAATGTGTTTATTTAATAATTAATTCATATCTTTTGTTAATTTGAAAAGGGCATGTAACATAATTGTTAAGTTGTGCGCATGAACGCCAATTACATGTAAGTAGCCACGCGCATCAGTCTTGTCTAGCGAGTCTTCGATAACGATTGTTAAACTTACCTTGTGGCTTAGAACGCCTTTAATAAAAGTTATAAACATCAATTGAGTATCCTTGATTACATTACACTTACTACTTATTAAACTGATAATATAAATGCAACTTTGCTATCCTAAGTTCATTGCTGTGCATATCTTCTTAATATATAAAACTCAAAGTTTGTATGTATTGTCGTGTGCCAAAATCCTTGATTGAAAATTTCGATATTTTATTTAAATAATTTTGTAGTTTTTGTAAAAATTTTGTATTTTAAATTTTGTAATAAATTTGTATTTGCTGGTTTTCCCGCCAGCTATTTAAGGAGTAAGCGGTGAAAACCAGGCTTTTTGCCAAGATGTCCGCTGGAGACAGAACGTAGAATTTGAGTCTCTTAAGTTTATTGGAAATTTTATATTTTTGAGAATAAATTAATTATTATTTTGAGTAAGTGATTTTTAATTATTTGGAATTTGGTTGTCACAGTTTTTTAGACAAAGTTTTTAATAAATAAGAAAGAGAATGATATATTTGGTAATTGGAGATTGGATTTGGAGATAAAGAAAATAATTAGGTTAATTAAAATTAAACATTTATAATTGGTATTTTATAATTTAAATTGGAAAAGTAAAGATTAAAATTGAAGGCAACGTAAATTAAATTGATATCGTTCGCGTATGGTCGAGTGATCCATTTCCATTTGTGTTTCCATTTGAGTATCGGAATTTTATTGTAAATTGATTTAATAAATTTGGATTTTGATGAAAATTTTAGTATCCGGTATTAATATTATGTTTGGAAAGTCATCTCGGTATATAATACAGTGGCTCCAACAATTACACTGTACAACAAAAAAGCAAAAAGTGGGCCCTCAGAGAAATCCTTTGGTGGAAATATTGTTCACTTAAAACGATGACGTTTGTCGTTTACCCTTTGATTCTAGCAGGTGTACATAGTTCTTTTTTTTATTAATTTTTAAGGATTTTTGTCATTTCATGCCGTTTCTTTTGGAAATTTAAAATTTTTTTTTTGTATTTGAGAAATAAATTGATTAATTTTAATTCGACAAATCAGATGTAAGGTTTTAAAATTTTGATGTAAGTTCTCTCCTTTCACGGAAGAACGCTGGTATTAGAGGAGAAACTCTGGCAACACACCTTGACAGTGAATAGTGGAGTACCGCAGGGTTCGGTGCTCGGCCCCATCCTCTGGAATGTGAAGTACGACGGCGTCCTCAAGCTCCCCACACGATCAGGGGTGAGCATCACATGTGTTACGGATAACATCATGGTGGTGGTCGAGGCCGGAACAGAGGAAAAATTGGAGCGACTGGTAAATGGTACGCTGACGGAAATTCAAAAGTGAATGACTGACAAGGGTCTGCAGCTCGTTCTTAAGTCAGAGGCGGTGGTGTTTTCAGGGAAGAGGTGGATGAGGCTGGTCCGTTTTTCGTTGGGCGGCCACATCGTAACACCGCGCGACAAGGCCAGGGTGTTGGGCGTGGACATAGACCAAAATCTATCGTACAAGCCCCACATCACGAGAATGGCAACAACAGATGCTCTGGCAAAGATTATGCCAAACATGTGTGGCCTAAACGAGACTATTGAATTATTCATAAATGATTAGGAACATTTTGAATTGACAAGTTTAATCTTAATAAATAGTTTGTAAAATTATCATTGCGCATGTCAACTTATAAGAAGTAGTAGTCGTAAAGAAGATTACCCGAGCGCATGACGTACTAATTATTGTAACCAACTTTATGTTCAATCTGTATTATATAGTTATTTAATAAAACATTGTAATGATATTTACGTAATTTTTAATTTGGCGCTTAATGAACGATTTAAATGATTAAAAATAATATACCGTCAAATACACATACATATATGGGTAATATTAATCCTATTAACAAGCAAGCAATAGTATATTACATTACTAATGGAGAAACCAAAAGATTTGCGAGTTTTGCACGCAAGCCGCCAGGCGAGTGTGCAGATGCAAATAAGTGAGCGAAAGGGTTTCTCCATGTGTGATGTATAGCGTTTTGTTTAATCCTGCACTTATAAATCTAAAAATGTATTAAGATAAAATTTATTATAATTCGTATCATCAATAATTAAATTTGAGATTTTGAAATTGCAATAACTCGAAAACGGCGCTAGATATCGAAAAATTGAGCAAAAAATGTACCCCCCCTTTGCTCGTAATCAACTCCCCTAGCAATTTGTCGTAGGAAGCCTTATGCAAAATTCTAGATCAATAGCGTGCATTTTACGCGCAAAAAATCAATGAATGACTGCATTTTTCACTCACTAGTGGGTGAAAGTTTTTTCGCCCACTTGTAACCGTATATTTGAATGAGTAAAACATTAGGTTTGTAGTTGCGTATCCAAGTAAGAAACGATATGTTTCAATAGCATGATTGAACAAAAGATTATTATAAATAGTATAACAACCATTTTTAGACTCAATTTACAGTCAACCCTAAACATTTTTGGGACAATTTATGGGTAGGATTATTTTTGTGATATTCTGTTGATCGTAGGATGCCATTGGGTCTTGTTGATGAATCTAGGCTTTTCAGTCTTCTTCTTCTTCGAGTTGATCTGTTTCAATGTTGTATAGTTCTGCCAGGTTGACGGGTGGATCTTCCGCAAAGAAGGTCTTTTCTGCCATTCGTTATTAATCACGTCTTGAATTTCTCTCTTCCTGACTGCCTATGACTGAAAGTACTCAGAAATGGAATCTATACCCAAGAAGGCCACAGGTTCCTTCTCTTGATTTTCTTCCATATGATTTCAAGGTCTAAAGGATGAATTTCGGAAATAACGCCAGCTGCTATAAACGAAATTGTTCTATAGCCTTTGCACATTAACCTACACGAGAGTCCATAACAGGACAAGAGCCTAGCTTTGGTGCGGCGTTCGTCAATCATCCCTGCCCAGATCTCGCTTCCATAAGCCACGATGGCGACTATTGCCTCCTTGTAGATTCTGGACCAGTGCAGCCAGAATTTGTGTAAACTGTACCCCTGTATCCACACCGCACACAACATAGCGATGCATCGCTACTTTGTGTGCGGTGTTGGTACGGCGCTTAAGGAAAAGTTACAGTTTACCCACATTCTGGCAGCACTGTTCTGGACATGGAGTTTTTCATGGAGAATCGTACCGTTCCCGTGAAGGGATACTTTTAGGCAGTATATGTAAAGTAATACAGACCGGCGTTTGTCTGTGTCAAAAAATGAGGATTTGTTGAAAATTTACCAATCAGCTAAATTGCTTAAAAAGTTTAGATTGCTAATAAACAAATAGACCAATGAGAGGCCAGTTACAGAAAGAATGACATAATAATGTACTTGATGTAATTATGATCAATATTACACAGTTAGAAATATTTTTATATAATAATATAATATATTTAACAAAAATGAAGAAGTCACTTTTTTGGAGTTAATAATAACAAAATTTTTTTGTTAACTTTACATTGCTAGAGTTCCCCATTATTGTTAAATCCATAAAAGTCAATTTGACACAAAATATTGTAAGATGAACAGAATTACAAATACTCTTTTTGAGAGTAAACCAGTGGCGCAGCCAGGAATTTGTTATGGGGGGGGCTAAAGGATGCGAGCTTGGCCAAAAGCGTGCGCCCCAGGAAAAAAATTTTGTGAAAAAGGGGCGTGGTCAGCTTATTTTCGAGTATAATTATTGTGTTACCACTGTTACCTATCTTAAATTAAAAGTCGAACACAAAAATATTTTAATTTAAAAAAATTTTTCATTGCACCGGTAAAAATGCGACTATGATCATTAAAAAAAGATTATCATTAATAAAAAGGAAGAGTGTCTGGGGGGGGGCTATAGCCCCCTAGCCCCCCCCTTGGCTGCGCCACTGGAGTAAACCATTTGTAAAAAGATACATCCAATGTTATTATTATTAACTAATTACAAAGCTAATTTTAACAAATAAAAATATCAAATGAACCTATAGGATATCATTTCTAACAACCAAGTATAAACTATGACGTATGCTGAGCTGCTAAAACTCTGATATAGCAGAAATCCGCAAAAATGCTGCAATTAACATAATATTGTTCCTCGGTTCCCGCGCGTTCTTGCTAAAAAAAACATTTATTACTAGAACGTTGCGTTGTTCAGTTTGTTACACTTTATAATTATTATGTTAAGAAATATTTTAACGGTTTGTGGTTTAATATTTTCGTGTTTAACAATGGTACGTATACATTTATACTATATTAATATGTATAAAAGATTTTCAATGATAAATATTTTAACTGAACGCCCTTTTAACTTTAATAAGCATGAAGAAAAGCTTTTTAAACAAGGCACATTTCTATTTGTAGGTGGAATTTAATCCTGGCGAAATTGACAAAATACTGCCCGAAGCTACTTCGCCTACAATTAATAAAAATTATTACGTTCGATTCCAATATAATGGTCGATTGGAATGAACTACCCGGGCTTCAACTGATTATGAATACTTAAGGGGTCTGGCCCACCTGCGGATTTTAAAAAAACGATTTTTTTTTTATTTCATTTTCTGGAAGTTAAACATTTTAAAAATATTCCCTAAAAGTTTTAAGTACTTAACAAATCATAAAATTGACGAAACAAGCAGTTCAAAGTACGCACCGCTCGAACTAATACCGGAAAGGATTTACAGCATCTGGAAATGAGTGCAGAAACCAACTATTCTGAAAAATTTTATTACCTATAGGACAGCGTCAAATCGACATTTTGGAGGCTACAACTTCATCTGAAAATGTTCAATATGGGCCTGGAATAGATGACTCGATGTAAGTTGTAAATTAATGTTTAATTTTAGAGTAAATTCATTTTGAAACTAAAAACGCGTTTATCTCGAAATAACATTTTCAACATCGGTGACCACGATATATTGAAAACTACTGCATCGATTTGTTTCAAATTTGGTGGGGTTATTTTAGATATAAGAAACTAGTCCTTGAACGAAGGAATTTACTTTTTGATGTATAGTTTTGTTTTTATTAGCGATAAAGGGGTCATATTTTCATCAAAAATTGAAATTTTTACTTTGAACGTGTGCCATTTTGTCCTAAATTGATATTTTGAAAAACTGTTCGTTCAAGGACTAAATAATTTAATATATTGTATAAATTTTTTTGAATTTTTAATTTCAGATGATCCAGCTTCGAGCAGCAGTGGTCACCGCAAAACATGTTTTTCAAAAAGCCCTTCAGGAGAATGGCCATAAGTTCTTTGTTTGCAAACATATTTTATTAAAAAAAATATATTATTTACGTAAAAACTTTATATTTTTTATGTATACCAAAATACCCTTAAAAAAGCTTTCTGGTTCTTTAAAAAAAATTCTCCAAAATCACGTATTTTTTCGACGTGTAGGTGGGCATGACCCCTTAAAATGATTGGGTTTTACTTCGTAGAAGTAGCAGAAAACGATCGAGGTAGGAATCAAGTTTCTTTGGGTATATAATTTTTATAATTTTTAAAGTTTTAGATTGGAATATCAATACGAATATCCCGTTTATATTAATAAACTTATTTCCTCCCATTACTGCAAAGGGAAGTAGGAAGCAAAGTGCAAAACACGCTATAGACAAACTAATAATATTATGAAATCTTCAATTTTTTTAAAATCGTAGATTTGTATGCCTTTGAAACAGCTATTATGTAATAATAATTTTTACAATAAAAATTTTATATAAAAATGTAATAAATCTAAATTATACCAACTAGGGCTGATGGAAATCGAATATATTCGAATATTCAAACTTCCAGTACTGGCTGCAACTTGCAAGATTTTTTTACATTTTACTAATTCCTATTGGTCAAATGTAAACTTAGTGTACTCTCTATCTGCTGATAATATACAGAGAACACATAAGTTTATATTTAACCAATAGGAATTATTAAAATGTAAAAAAAACTTGCAAGTTGCAGCTAGTACTGGAAGTTTAAATATTCGAATATATTCGATTCCCAATCCCAGCCTTAATATACCAACAAAAGATCTCAAATTTAACTTTTATTTTTTTGTAAAAAAAAACATTATTGTTTTGTTGCCTTGACTCTAAATAAGTGGTTAATTTAAATGTGCGGTGATGCACACTTAATGTAATCCTGAAGTCAAAGTGACAAAAATGAAATGTAAAATGTTACATTAAGAAACTACTACGTTACTATTAGCAGTATCTCATTTACATTGCCCCGTTGCACTATGGTTTCTAGAATGCAATTTATTGGCCATAAATCAATTTTACAGATTCTTAAAAATGACATCTTTATGCTTTAATATTGAAGCAAAACACTCCAACGGACAAGAGTTAAAGCAAGTTTTTGTTATTCTGCACCCCCGTCACCCGATATATGCATCGTTATTTGTACATGTGCCAGTGGTGCGAGTTGTAGCTAGTAGATTGTTGTTCGAATTTGAAGTTTAAAAGTGTGCCTTTATTGTGTTTTATAGAATTTTTATGTGTTGGACATTGTTTTAGTGTATGCTATAGGTATGTATTTTTAATATATTTAATCTTCAAATCTATTATGTATATCCATTTTGAGAAATATGAACCAGAGACTTTCAATTGAGTTTTAAAAAATTGGCGGCTTTTGGCGGTGATATTGATTTGCGGTGATTTTTTTTTTTTTACATTCGCCAAGATGGCCGAAGGAGATTTAAGTGGTCTTGGTGCGGAGGAAATAAGTGGCGAACAGGGGATGAGATGCTGTTCTAAAGCTTGTGCAGTGTACGTATGCATAAACTGTTTCTCAATGTACCATAAAGGATGTGCAAAAAGAAATGCAACAATACAGATAATTGGAGAAAACAGAGTGGTGTGTTGTGAGAGGAAAAGTAAGGTTACGTGCGAAAAAAATGATGAGCAAGACAAGGTTTTCAAGTGGAAAATAATTACCTAAAGGAGCTTCTAAGTGAAATTAAAGATAAAAACAAGATATTACAACAAAATAGTGATCTCCTGATGAAGAATTTAAGAATGTTGGAAAGTCAGATAGATAACTGGATGACAGAAAAAGATAGTGAGAAACGAATGGAAAGTGCAAAACAGGAAGATAACTATATAGAGGTTGCAACTATAAACCAACAGAGGGCTCTAGTTGACAAGAATGGAGAGCAGTTAAAGAAAACTACTATGGCAACACAAATTTTAGTAAACAATGAAAATGTAAGAAATGTGCAAAATAAAATGCAGAGATCATATAGACAAGCATTGCAACAAGGACAAATACAAAATACAAAAAATGATGAACCCACTGAAATTACGCAAACTAATATTCAACAACAAACCTTTGAAAGAAGAGGAATCTTCAACAATCGGAAAATACAATAAAAAAATATAGGTACTGGAAATAAAATTAGAAGCGAAAGTACAAAGGGCTTTACAGGAACAAAAAGAAAGGTCTGGCTATACTTGTATAGGGTAGAAAGAACGGCCACACCAGAAATGATCAGTGAATATTTGATAAACGAACAAGGACTTGATAAAAATGGTGTTGATGTGAAAGAAATACCAACGGAATCATCAAGAAAAAAATGTTTTGTGGTAACAGTTCCTTTGGAGAAGAAGGAGGAAGTGTATAAATCCGAATTTTGGCCTGAGGGAGTGGGTGTTAAAAGATTTGATTTCGTGAAACACCGAGAATTCTTAAACCAACAAAGTGGAAATTTTTTATAAGTGCTAAAGACAATAATTTAAATGAAGAAAAGACAAGCGTTAGTGTTATACATCAAAATGTACAATCAATTGGTAATTCGATATTAAGGGCGTGAAAACGCTATGTTAAATCAATGGGGAAAAAGTTGCTCTATTCTGTCGAGGCCCACAGAAAAACTATTTTGAATTTGATGGTAAATGAAGCAGAAATATAAAGTATAAGGTTACAGCTTCATACTAAACCAATTATACTTAAACCATATAATTTATAAATGTTATTTTTAGGGCACTCAAAAAGGTGCATTTTAAAGCATGTGTAATATTTCAAATTTTACCTTTTTAACTTGATTTACTTATATAGCAGTTATATTTAGCATGATCAGACGAAAATTTACTTCAATTTACTTCTTTAATTTTCAAAAAATATTTTGTAATAACGGCGTTAACCTCGACAGACCAAATTGGCAAAATTATTGTAAAAATTTTATTAAAATTCATCGAAGACGGATAGGTTGCATAAGCTCCTATTAGAAAATTATGAAAAACAGTGCAGCCATTGTTTTACAGACGGCGCTGTATTTCCAAGTTAATTTGTCCGTACCTACATGATATTTGCATAATAAATTAGTTGATATATCTCTCTGTTTAACCGTAATTTTATAAAAATTATTCATAATGACTTTTATAAATGAATAAATTAGATTATTTTTTTTACCAATTTACAAATTATTGTAATTATTAGTTAAATTAAAACATGGATTAATTACAATAAAAGATAATAAAGTGATTATAATATTACTAAAAATTCAAACTATATCTAATTTATTTATTTATAAGTCATTAAATAGGACGGCACCACTTTCCACCGATGGTTGAAAGTTAATCCCCTACCCCAAAATGGTCAACGTAGAGCACTAGCATATTCCACCGATGAAGGTCGCGGTCAGCTTATAGAGAATTAGTAGGAGTACAATGGGGCGATTTAATAAGTTAAAAGCTTACTGTTTGGCATTTAATTTTAAAAACTGCAGAATTATTTTTTATGGTGGATCCGTGTATTGCCATGGTTGTCTTTGTCAAATTCTGTTTTGCCAAAGATTAAACTAATTAAAAATATATCCAATTAGTTCCACATCTTGCCAGATATGTTTAAGGCTAGCATGAACAGCCAATTCAAAGTCAACAGTAACCGTTTTCGGTTGAAAAAGTATTTGATTTTGAGCACAAATATCTATTAATGATTGGAGGAAATGCCGGTAAGTTTCCTGAGATTTGTCACGGTACTATTATACATTATACTATACTATTATACTATACTATATACGGTACTATTATACATGGTATAATAGTACCATGAGATTTGTCTTTTAAAAGACAAAACGCCAGTGCTATATAATGTCCATTCGCGTAACCATGAATTGTAAACAGCTGCTTAAAGAACTTGGTGCAATACTCAAAAGTACCATCTATGTATATATTGTCTACAGAGCATAAACACCGTAAGTTAGTAATACACGAAAAAATAATTAAATTATTTTGGCTATCATTAACCATTAAAAAATTTTCATTATTCTCTGTTTCAACGACAATGGAATCTAACGCGGAATGAACGTCCAACATTGAAGTCGGTAAAGGTGGTAGTTCTTTTCGCCTCGCATTATAAATACTTGTAGCAATTGATTTAGCATCCTGGTAAGTAATGTCCACTCGATCAACTTTAGTGGTAGCGATGGCGTTTTCAAGAATGTCCAATGGTCTTTTCGAAAAATCTTCAACAACTTTTCTTTTGGCAACACCGGCAACTGATTGCCGTTTAATTTTTTGCACATCTTCTTCGTGGCTATGTTGCGGATTTTCACTCTCAATTTTCCTCTGTTCTCCGCTTCCTATGGTATAGATATTAGCTGAACATGTTTTGTTGGAACATCGCCACTTAACCCGCCCATCTTGCAATTCTGCCTGCTTGTAAAATTTGAAGTCGTTACGCACTAATAATATATTTCCGCGCTTACCGTAGATTTCTCGAAGCGCTGCCATAATTTCTGTAGGTGTTGTTTATTCGTATTCTTATAATTTATATTGTATTTC
This sequence comes from Cantharis rufa, assembly GCA_947369205.1. NCBI lineage: Eukaryota > Metazoa > Arthropoda > Insecta > Coleoptera > Cantharidae > Cantharis > Cantharis rufa. The sequence continues at coordinate 15,525,459 of OX376309.1, read as the reverse complement.
TATGTTTGTTATTTTGTTTATATAGTAAATATATCGTCGGGTTGTTGGTAAAAGTGATCAACTGTATGACAAACTAATGTTAGTTGGTCACTTTTACCAACAACCCGACGATATTGTAATTGGTACTAAAAATAATTTTGATCCACCTCAATTGCATCTGCGATATTTAGAACTGGTCTGATTTAGAACGGCTTATAGACTTATAGACTTAACAATTAAAAGATTGAATTTATGACCAGTCTACCTGCCCACGGCAGCGGTGGAATATGCATATGGGATTATAGGAACCCTTGACCATCGGTGGAAAGTGAAATTGCCCATTAAATATATTATCTTTCAAGAAACGAAGTGTACGCGTTTTAAAATTTTATTTTAAAAAAAGGCTCCAAAGAAGCCGGATGAATTTTGTGAATCAGTATCACTTGAAAAAGACCCTTCTAACCATATATGAATCTCTACCCTCCATATAACCATAGATGAGAGAGATCAGCCGAACTACCAAATACTACCACGACGACCGCGGCGCGATCGTGTCATTTGGCGTTCCACTTAACTAAAGAATAATTTTTTTATATATGTATTTTAATGTGATAAACAATTTGTGATAATTAGATAATTTACCTGTTTTTACAAGATTTGCATCAACTTCAGATATAACCACTTCGATAACTTTTTCACTATCGGCATTATAAAATGCAATTTTTTCGAAATCCATTCTTAAACTTTTAAATTTGCGCGCGAGAAAACTTACACGATCACGGCAACCCAGCTTTTACAGTAGGGTTTCGTGCTCGTGGTGGGCTAGCAATTGGTGACGTCATTGATGATGTTTTAAGCTCGACCGCAACGACTGTGGCTTTAGGTTGGTGGAACGCTTAAAAGTATACTGAATACCAATAATTGATATGAGGCGTGTAGAATCAAAACCGGACATGTCACATTTTGAAAGAAAATAATCTAAGATATACGTTTTGTTCCTGGCAATCTGATCTACCATTTAAAATTACATTTTGGTTATAAAAGCTCCTATTTACTATTTAAATGGGAGTAGAAAATGAGCATTGGTTTCAAAATCGGACTTGTCCGCAGCGCTTTGGTTTCAATACCGGACATGTCCATCCGTGATAACATGAACCAATAGTTGCATTGCATTGTAATATCACCTGATCTAGTACTAAGATGCAGTAATTTGCATTAGATGCATAGTTTGCAACTGTTTTTGAAACGGTAATGACCTTTGTTTTAATCGCTTCTGATATCACGGAATGACTATGGACCCCAACAATTCTTTTGTGAGTGAAACACCATGCGGTAGTGCAAGAAAAAAGATGGTACAGAAACATAATTGGAAGAGTATCGCAGCTAAGCGTGCAAGGTAAATAAAAATTAAACTAACTTGAATACTTTACTATGATACTTTATTATAACTTGATAATAATCCCATTTAATTGTTGCAGGTATTCGGCGCATTCAGCACCAGTGTATCCTAAATGTGGACATATGAGTAAAAAACTAAAATGTGCATCTCTTACAGTGCAAGATATTCAAGAATTCAATAGGAAGTTTTACAAGCACTCAGATAAACTGAAACAAGATCAATTTATATGTCGATTTTCTGTAAGTTGTATTCCACGTCGCAAACGTTCGCGAAACGATACGAAACCCAAAGAAAAATCAATTTCCTACTTTGTTCAGAAGAAAAAGTGCAGTGATGTTAAAGTTTGCAGAAGTACATTTCTTGCTATATTAGGTATAACGAAACATCGTGTACTTGGTGTAACAAACCGTTTCTTACTTAACGGAGATTTGACAGAAAAAAGAGGAGGTGATAGAAAATCAAAATTGTACGCAGCTAAATTGGAAGCCGTAAAAAATTATATTAAAACTTTAAAAGCTGATGAATCGCACTACTGTAGAGGAAAGTCTATAAGGCAGTATCTTCCTGCCGATTTGAACATCACGAAGTTGTATAATATGTTCAAAAAAAACGCCGATGACTCTGAATCTGTAAAATTTAGTTATTTCCACCATGTTTTTGTTACTTACTTCAACGTCGGTTTTGGAAGTCCAAAAACAGATGCATGCTCTACTTGCATTGCACTTAAAGAACGTATTAAAGTTGCAGATAACGATACAAAGAAGCAAGAATTAGAAACAGAGAAAAAAGTTCATACGATGCGTGCTAAAGCGTTTACCAGTCTCTTGCAAGAGAAGAGAGATGGGTTAATGACGTTTTCGTATGACTGTGAAAAGAATCTCGTTTTACCAAAAGTACCCGACCAGAGGGCTTACTATAGTCGCCAGTTATATTGTTATAATTTCACTGTAGTCCAAGGATCCTCAAAATGTCGTTTAAACAAAAACAATGTGTTTGCCTACTCTTGGTTAGAACATGAAAGCTTCAAAGGTTCTAATGAAATTTCATCTGCGGTATACCACTGTTTAAAAATGCACGAACCTCAAATGTCTGATACGGATACTGTTCGTCTAATATCAGATGGATGTCCAGGTCAAAATAAAAATTGCACTTTGTTAACTATGTGCGCTAAATGGCTGAAAACTGCACCTAAAAACGTCAAAGAACTTCAGATTGTATTTCCTGTAACTGGACATTCTTATTTACCCCCAGATCGAGTTTTTGGGGTTATTGAAAAAAAATTGAAAAAAATGGATACAATTATTTTACCTGAAGAATATCACAAGGTGATTAAAGAAAATTCTACTTTATTATTAATCGGAACAGACTGGACAGTACAAAATTGGAAAAACGAAGCTAACACTGTTATAAAAGCACCAAGTAGTCTACATTTTAAAATTTCTAAAATAAAGAGACTTATACTCAAACGTACATCAAAAAATAATATTTTGGTTTTGGGTGAAATGAACTATCGCAGTTCAACTTCAAATTCTTTGGCAATCACAAAAAAAGGAAAAAATATATCTGACATAGCACCAGCCGAAATACAAGTTGGGATTCCTGTAAAAGACGCCAAGAAAAAAGACGTTGAAATGCTGCTTAATCTTCATTTTGGAAAAGAATGGGCAACCTTACCAACGCTTGAGTTTTACAAAAACATTCTTGGCGAAAACAGTTTGCTGGAAGTTGGAAATGAAGATGAAGAACGTGACTTTTTAGAAGAAATTCCTTTCGTTTAGTGTTTTTAGTTTTTTTTCATTCATTTTTTATTCATTATATTTTATAATTTGCATCTTTTTACTCGTATTTTTTGATATAGATTAACCCATGTTCGAAAATTGTATTTTTTAAATAAATTTGTTAAATTTCTGACGTTAAGTTTATCATAATTATTATTTACCACTCAAAACCTAAATAATTATAGCGCATTTGTGTTTCAAAACCGGACAAATGCAGGTTTTGGTTGCAAATACGGACATGTGTACCATAGATATTTGAATAACAACCAAAATAATAAAAATTTTATATAATTTATTGACCAGTATTTATTTAATAATTATTCCTAAGGCGTTGCTACAGAAAAAAAAAATTTTTAGCGTTTGGAATTTATTTGGTAGTTTTTTGCGTTTTTCTCAAATTCGCTTTTATGTGACATGTCCGGTTTTGATTCTACACGCCTCATATAAACAATGGTTTATATCAACTAAATAAACATTGTTTTAATTTTTAATAATTGAAATGTATTTTTATATAAAACAAGGTGGAACTCGCTTTTGCGACAGTTCTTAGGCTTCTATACATCTACTTTTTCGGTAGGTTAAATTATTTGGGCTTTATTTTATTCCAATTTTTAATGCCTTAATCTTTTAATTAGGTAGATTTTTTTACTATATAAGGAAAACGCTAACATTTTAATATTTTTTTTTTATTTCGACCTTTATAGGTAAATATTTGCAATTTACAAACCACAAATAAAACACAATTCATAATGAAATATTAAAATACCCGAAACACGTACCGAATACCGTATTAGAAACACGTAAAATACCTACTCTAAAAATACAAAATAAGAATATCGGATTAAAAAATATATATGTAAATAATCTGAATAATTAATACAAATCTAAAAATATTCTATATGAAGTAAAATTGTTTTAAGAACGTGCGTTCTGATTGGTTTTGAATTATGCGGACAGACGGACACGGAGCTAGATCATAAGGCTTCTTCCTATACGTTGTATAGAAGCCTAATTATAAATTATAATTATTATACAGTTGGTCACACTTTGATATTGCTTTTATTCCGGTTCCGGCTCCGGCTCCTCCAGCGTGTCATTTTTTGGTGAAAAAAGAAACAATCTGATTGGTCGGTTTTTTTACCAACCGAAAAATATATTAAACCACCGCCGGCACTCCTCCTGAGACGAGTTGCACATCAATCGAGTTTCCAACCAATCGGGTCTAGATGTCCGTCCGTGGACGGGTATTTTGCTAGTCTTAATACATAACAAGGTGGAACTCGCTTTTGCGACAGTTCTTAGGCTTCTATACATCTACTTTTTCGGTAGGTTAAATTATTTGGGCTTTATTTTATTCCAATTTTTAATGCCTTAATCTTTTAATTAGGTAGATTTTTTTACTATATAAGGAAAACGCTAACATTTTAATATTTTTTTTTTTATTTCGACCTTTATAGGTAAATATTTGCAATTTACAAACCACAAATAAAACACAATTCATAATGAAATATTAAAATACCCGAAACACGTACCGAATACCGTATTAGAAACACGTAAAATACCTACTCTAAAAATACAAAATAAGAATATCGGATTAAAAAATATATATGTAAATAATCTGAATAATTAATACCAATCTAAAAATATTCTATATGAAGTAAAATTGTTTTAAGAACGTGCGTTCTGATTGGTTTTGAATTATGCGGACAGACGGACAGACGGACACGGAGCTAGATCATAAGGCTTCTTCCTATACGTTGTATAGAAGCCTAAAATCCCAGCACTCTGCTGCTCCGGCCAGTGGCGGATCCAGGGGAAGGGTCGCGGGGGTCATGACCTCCCCACCAATGAATCCATAATTGTAGCTATATAATAGTGTTTATATTTAATTTAATATTTAAATTAAAAAAAACTGATAATATCCATGAAAATCCTAACTTTTCACATACGTGCTTCTAGGACAATAAAAAAAATCGCCTGCGGCGCATTTCGCTGACGCGGTTTAATGACCGCGCATATTTATTCAGGCCTAATGAATATCCACTACCTGTGACCCCCCCCGTTGCCAAAAGTCTAGATCCGCGCCTGGCTCCGGCTCCGGCGTGTCATTTTTTGGTGAAAAAGGAAACAATCTGATTGGTCGGTTTTTTTACCAACCGAAAAATATATTAAACCACCGCTCTGAGACGAGTTGCACATCAACATATACCAATCGGGTCTAGATGCCCGTCCGTGGACGGGCTTTTTGCTAGTTTATAATAAAACACCAAAACATTGACTGTTCTAATAAACTGAATTTAGGATATTTAGGTTAGCTGCATTAGCTGTCAACAAATAAATTTTTATAAGTGCAATCTGTTACAATGCGCGCGCACAGAATTTCCTTATGTTCTGGTCCCGTGTCCGCCCGTCCGTCCGCATGTTTCAACTTTAAGAATTACTCCATTATAGTTTTTAAACCATAGAAAAAGTTTTGAAATTTGACACATGCAGACGGACGGACACGTATCTCCTAATAATATTTTCCTATAAGCCTATAAGAACTACGGTCATCCGAGTTCCACCTTGTTACTCCATATAAGTCAAATACTATTAAATGTACCTCAGCCAATTAAGAAAAAAGAACCTCCATCAAACAACCAAGTTATCTAAAATAAATTTAAACATTGCATTGTGTAGAACATGTACATACGTATTTTATATATTTAACCATTTCTTTGACTATGGTTATCCTTATTCTAAGTAGTATATTTTAACCCAGAGGGTAAGGCTTAAGAGCATTTGCTGCCCCCCCCCCTTTAGCATTTGTTCTCTGCATTACATATTGCCAATTTCAACTTTTAACCACGTTCAAACCGACGCAAATCCAAATCTAGGTAGTAGTATAAATAAATTGTAGAATTACCAATTTTTTAACTCTTTGATATACACAAATATTAAAATAACAGCCCAAAATATCCTACAATTGAACATAATTTAGTTCATTGTTAGGCTTCTATACAACGTATAGGAAGAAGCCTTATGATCTAGCTCCGTGTCCGTCTGTCCGCATAATTCAAAACCAATCAGAACGCACGTTCTTAAAACAATTTTACTTCATATAGAATATTTTTAGATTGGTATTAATTATTCAGATTATTTACATATATATTTTTTAATCCGATATTCTTATTTTGTATTTTTAGAGTAGGTATTTTACGTGTTTCTAATACGGTATTCGGTACGTGTTTCGGGTATTTTAATATTTCATTATGAATTGTGTTTTATTTGTGGTTTGTAAATTGCAAATATTTACCTATAAAGGTCGAAATAAAAAAAAAATATTAAAATGTTAGCGTTTTCCTTATATAGTAAAAAAATCTACCTAATTAAAAGATTAAGGCATTAAAAATTGGAATAAAATAAAGCCCAAATAATTTAACCTACCGAAAAAGTAGATGTATAGAAGCCTAAGAACTGTCGCAAAAGCGAGTTCCACCTTGTGATAATTATATATTTGAAATTGTGATACATTTTTCTAAAAACATTTAAAATAATAAATTTTTCATTTTACTAAAATTATATGATGTAAGATCCGCCACTGACTATATGACATTTACAATTTCTAACGTGAATACGCACCATTACTGCTGACGTCACAGTATTGAGGTAGGTCAGCAGTTGTAACTGCTGACCTACCTCAATACTGTGACGTCACAGTAATAGTGCGTATTGAAATTAAAATACTCGTCAGAAATAATAAAAATACATCTACATTGTAACGTTATACTATCATAACAAAACTATATTTAGAAATACTTATATGCAATTATGCAAACATTCTTGAAGATCATTTCACCTATTACCATAATAGCAGTAACTTCATATTTTTCTATCACACGCTAGGTGCCAGCACTTTCCGGCAAATAAAAAGAGATACATATATGAAGTCGATTCTTCGTCGCTGAGAACGCGTCCTTAAACCTTGAAATTATCTTACAAGAACACAAAAACTGCAAAGTACTGTGCATAACTGAACATTGCAAAACTATTGAACAACTTAAAAATTATGCTATACAAGGGTTTAATTTGATATCTTATTTTTGTAGGGAAGAAAATAAACATGGAGGAACAGCTGTATTTGTAAAACAAGATATTGAATGTAAAGAAAGAAAAGATATCACATATCACTAAGTATTCAAAAATTGGCGAATTTGAATGTGCAAGTGTCGAATGCAAAATAAACAATATTAAAGTAGTATGTATGTCAGTTTATAGAGGTGGAAATCCGAACATTTTCTTAGAAGAAATAAATAAGGTATTAAATATTCTAATCAAAGAAAATGTCATAATTATATTAGCAGGAGACTTTAACATAGATTTGTTGAGTAGTAACACTGAAGCTGAAAAAATTATGACCTTGATAAACATTTTCAATTTAAGACAAACAATATTTGAAGCGACGCGGGAAACAAATACCACATCTACATGAATGTATTGACAATATTTTTACAAACTCTGAAGGTATATACAAGGCGCAAGTAATAAAAACGCATATTTCGGACCACTATGCACAAAAACTAACAATAGAAATGGACATTAAGAAAATACCTAAAGTAAGGGAAAAAAGAAAATTCTCAGGAGAGCACAAGGAATACTTCTTGAAGTGTTTAACGAAAGAGACATGGAAGCTGGTATATTCCGTTGAAGAACGGGAAGTAAATAAACAATTTGAATGTTTCCTGGACACCTACTTAAGCTATTTTAAGAAAAGTTTTCCTCTACAAAAGGTAGTAACTAAAACGTCAAAATTTTCATTGTTTAAAAAAAATCCACAGGTGGCAGAATATAAAAAAAAACTGGATTTACTGTTAGTGTTAAGTAAAGTAAATAACGATTATAAAAAAGCTTACAATGAAGCTAAAAAAGAATATAATAATGTTTTAACTGCATGTAAAGCAAAATACTTTGATGAGAAAATTAACAAATCAGACAATAAAAACAAAGCATTGTGGACTACGGTAATTTCAATTAAAAATAAAACAATTCAGAAAAATTTTCAAATGGAAGGTAACTTAACTTTAATTGCTAATCAAATGAATCGACATATGATACAAGCTGGAACTCAAAATACCAAACAAACCAAAAAGATAAGCACAAACGAGACCAAGTGGATGGCTGCTAGCACGATGGTGACGCGAGATGCAACAAAAGAGGAAATCCTAGAAATTATCAGAAGTCTAAAAAATAAATTCAGTAGTGGAATAGATGAAATCCCAACCAGCATCATAAAATATAGTATAACTGGAATAGTAGACACACTACGCTACATTGTGAACAACTCGCTAAGGTATGGGATATTTCCAGATAAACTAAAAGTAGCTGTAGTAAAGCCTATACTCAAGAAAGTATATAGCCTATACCCTTCCAATTACGACAATTACAGACCGATGAGTGTTTTACCTGGATTTTCAAAGATCTTTGAGTTGGTTATGTGTAAACAGATTACGTAATTTCTAGTGGAAAATAATATAATAACGGAAAGGCAACATGGATATGTAAAAGGAAGAAGCACACATACTGCAATATTCCAATTTGTAACAAAGATATTACAGGCATTTGAAGATGGAAAATTGGCATACGATTGTTTAGATTATGAAATACTTTTTGAAAAATTAAAAAAAATATGGATTGAGTGGAAATGCTCTTAATTGGATTAAAACATATTTTATAAACAGAAAACAAATAGTTTCCATTACTAAGGATGAAGTAGAATATCACTCGGAAAGTCAAGAAATAACAACAGGCGTACCTCAGGGTAGCATTGCAGGACCGTTGTTATTAATCATATATATAAATGACCTACAACATGCAACCAATTATGCTGACGATTTAAGCCTGCTAATACAAGGAGACACGTGGCCTGAAGTGATTGAAAATTCAAATGAGATACTCGATAATGTGGGAAAATGGTTTGGTGCAAATGGGATGCTGCTGAATAAACAAAAAACAAAAGTTATACTTTTTAAAACGATACATTCTGGAATTGAAGCACCCGAAAATGTGATAATATGTGGAGATCTTTACACGTTAAGTAACAACACAAAATTTCTCGGAATGCATATTGATAATGCACTGACATGGGGAAACCACATACAAGAAGTATCAAAAAGTTTATGCGCCACTGTGTATGGTCTAAAGGTCATTTCCAACTATGTAAGCTTTCAAGCACTGAAAACGGTTTATCAAGCGACATTTGAATCCAAAATACGATACGGGATTATTTTTTATGGAAGCGGGCAAATTGGAAAACTTTTCAAAATACAAAAGCAAGCAATAAGGGTTCCTTTAAATTTAAAATTTAAAGAAACATGTAGGAAAAGATATAAGCAAAACAAGCTACTTACAATACAAGCAGTCTACATTCAAGAATGCGTGTTATTTGTTTTCAAAAATAAACAACTGTTTTTTAGAACACTTCAACGAGAAGAGCCACTACCCTACAAGAAGTGTAAACTACAATGTACCAAGCCATAGATTAACAACAACTGAAAAAAACTGTTATTACTCCTGCATAAGATACTATAATAAACTGCCTACACATATAAAAACAACAACTGTATTAAATGACTTCAAAAAACTGGTGCACCAACTACTGATTGAAATTGAACCATACAGCGATGTAGAATACTTGTGAATCTTTTCTTTATATTCGAAATGAAACTATGTTGATTTGTGACTTTCTTTCTTTTTTGATGTAAATTGTGTACATTTTCTTAGAAATAAACTTATGTTATTATTATTATTTTTTCCTTGAATGTATTCAGTATTTACTAGAGATTACCTTAAAATTAATTTTAGCTGCTACTAGTTGCAACTACTGACAAAATGATTTTTTTTTCTTAGATATGCAACATTTCAAGAACGAAGATCTCTTAGAAATATGGTTACAAGGAGATAATAAAGACGAAAAATTCTCGTTACTTTATAATCATATAACGAGAAAGATTGGAGATGATATTAATTTATCAAATGAAAAAATGATAAAGGAAAAAATTCGTCGTTTGTGTCGCAATTTTGACGAAAGATGGTGTAAAGCTTCTCGGCGTAAGGATTATTTTCCCAATAGAAATGCTGCTTGGCTTAAAGGTATAACTTTGTTATTGAGACAAACGAACCTACACCATCAACATCTAGTGGTCGGCCAAGTCTTTCATTTAATGAAAAATCAAGCAGATCTAAAAGACGAGAAGCTTCGCAATTGTCGCATGAGAAAGAACATGAATCGTCGTTAATGGTACAAGCTGCGAATATGGCTGCACGTAAACAAGGAAAGCATGATTTGGCGGCGGTATTAAAGGAAGTGATCAGAACCCCTTCTCGACCCTCCAAAATTAGATTCTTTGTTCCCCTGCAGAGAGTATTTCAAATTATACTGCCGAAGAAGCATTAGAACTAGTTTTGGATAACAATTTAAGCAAGCAGCAATATTTTAATATGCGACAAGGAGCGCTTTCAAAAAATTTTAAACTTTATCCAAAACAAAGATGTTTGGAAATGTAAATCTAAATGTAGACCGTCAGGTATAAATGTTACTGATATTGTGGCCGAAGTCCCTTTAAGCAATCTGCTAGAACACACGACAAATCGAATAGTGCTATTACAAGAAGAAATTATAATGCAGTACATAGAATCATTGGGGGGGGGGGGTTAACGAAATGGATGCCGAAATCATTTTCAGCTACGGTTTCGATGGAAGTTCCGGCCAATCAATGTATAAGCAGAAATTCGACACTCCAGGAACCCACTCTGATACATCTTTATTTGCAACGACAATTATACCTCTTCGTTTGCAGTCAAAAGACAATATCGTATTGTGGAACAATCGAACTCCACAATCTGTGAGATTTTGTAGACCTCTTAAGCTAGAATATACGAAAGAGTCAGCAGAGCATATATTAAGAGAGAAAAATAAATGATATTCAAATTGAGCAACTCAGTGAAGTAAAAATATCTTTAGGCGAAGATAAGGTCATAAAAATAAAATATAAACTTTTTATGACTTTAATTGATGGTAAAGTTTTAAATACTTTGACTGGGGTAAAATCAAGTCAAGCTTGTCCTATATGTGGTACTACTCCAAAAATGTTTTTAAAAGTGGCAGACTTCAAAACAACAAAACTATTCGATCCAAAACCAAACACCTTACAATACGGAATAAGTCCATTACATGCTAGGATACGTTTTTTCGAGTGTGTAGTCCATATATCCTATCGCTATCAGATTTGTAAATGGCAAGTTCGAGGCTCCGAAAATAAAAGAATTTACAATGAAAGAAGGAAACTAATACAAGAACGGTTTTTAATAGAACTACATTTACATGTGGATAAACCAAAAGCCAATGGATTTGGTAGTACAAATGACGGCAATATTGCACGACGAGCATTTAATGACCCCAAGAAATTTTCAGAAATTACCGATATTGACGAAACGTTAATTAAACATTTTAAAATAATTTTGATTGCTCTATCTTGTCAGTATTGTCACGAAACTACCAGATTGTATATGTTGAAGTATTCCTGGTACCCAATGCCTGCAAGAGTACATAAAGTTTTAGCACATGGTAAACAAATTTGTGAAAACTCTCTATTACCAGTTGGTTATTTCGGGGAAGAAGGATCTGAAGCAAGAAATAAGCTATATAAGCAAGATAGACAAGATAGAAAAAGCAGTAGACAAAATAACCTTACAGATGTTTTCAATAGAGCTATGGACACATCTGATCCTGTAATTTCAACAATAAATTTACAAACACGAATAAATCGTCACCGTAAATTAAACTTTCCTCCAGAACTGATTAGTATGCTGTCAGAATTAAAACCGTCAGATGCTCCAAGATTAGGAGAAAGTGAAGAAATCGATCAAGAAGAAAGTGAAGAAATCGATCAAGAAGAAAGTGAAGAAGTCGATCAAGAAGAAATTGCTCTAGGTGAAATAATGCCTACTGAGCAATTAGATAACATAGAGTTGGATCACGAAATTTAATACTTGTAAAAGAAACCATATTAGTAATTTTAGGATAATCAAAAAAAAAATTGTAATCCTAAAATTACTGAGATGGTCATCCAGGCCTATTATGTATCACAAACGTTATTATAACAGCCCAAGTAACATTTTGTGCTGAATATCAACTGCCAAACCGCTGTGTCAGCACAAAATTCAGCTAAGTAGCTGAGTCAGCTGCTGATTTTCAGTAACGTCAGAAGCTGAATTGCTACTGAATTGCTAATTTGGCGGCTGAAAACCAGCTGAAAATGCGCTGCGTCAGCATGCAAACTGCTGAATCAGCGCTGAATCAGTTGATATTCAGCGAATATCAACTGATAGTCAGCGCTGAATATTAGGTGATTCAGCAGTTTGCATGCTGACGCAGCGCATTTTCAGCTGGTTTTCAGCCGCCAAATTAGCAATTCAGTAGCAATTCAGCTTCTGACGTTCCTAAAAATCAGCAGCTGACTGACGTTTCTATGTTATTTATTTATTTATGTTATTTTTATGTTATTCTTGGGGAATAAAAAAAATAATTTTTTATGCTTTTAGACCCCCCCCCCCTAGTTACGTCTCTGTTTGAAATATTTTTTTTAAATAATTTTAAAATTTAAAAGTAGTTTAAATTTAAAATAGCAGGTTGGTATATACTTATATTGGTATATACTTATATTGGTATACTGTAATAATAACACCTATATTAACATAGTATTTTATTCGTACATGTACAAAATCATTAAATATTCATTTCGCATTTATAATTTATAAAATAATCGCCAATCGCAAACATGTATAAAATAGTACAAACAATGGAGAAAGACGATCCTGTGTTAACAAGTGTTCCTAGCAGTTGGGAAGAAGAAGGTAATATTTTTACTTATTTAATTAATTAATTATTTTTGAATGCGTATACACTAGCCATAATTTGAACGTATTTTAAAATTATTTATTTTTATTATTTTATATTAAATTAATAGGAACACTATTTTGGCCAAACAAAAACATTAATGCTTTAAGGAAAAATGCTCGCTCGCTTCCAGAGGAGTCGTGGCAAAAACTTCCATGTGTCGTTAAAAGGCAAAATATTGAATCATTGAAGAAAGCTTTAGGTTAGTAAATTTATACAGAGTACCATATTAAATTTTAAAATCAACTATTTAAAAAAAAAATTTAATTTTTTAAAAAAGAAAATTCAATTATTTCTACACTTTTGTTCCACTCAGTACATGTACTAAATTTGACAATCTCTACCATCTGATTTTGGCGTTCAACATAACCTTGTTTTTTAACTAACTTAAATTTTATTACTTACTAGCTGTATACCCGGCTTCGCCCGAGGTCTCATTATAAATATAATGCTTTGCTTTAGTCTGAGTACTCCAATGATTTCCAGTCTTGCTTTCCGCTGCTGATTTATTTGTGAAGCTCAAAATACCTTTTTAGGTGCATTTCGCCAGCCCCCCCCCCCCATTTCGAATTTTGGATCCAAAATAGTCTAAATCGTTTGTACCTTCATTATTTTTGTTTGTACCTATTTTGTTTTTCAGACAAATATTTTTGTTTTATTTCAATTTAAAATCCGGGGGGGGGGGGGAGGGGCTAAGGACAGAATGTCATTATTAGAAAATTTGAAATATTTCAAAATCAAAACTGATACAACTAATCACACAACACTTTCCCTTCAACTTTTTTAACATTTTCTTGCACTAAAACATTTTCCAAGTCCTACTGAGTATGTGTTCCAAATTTGGTTGAAATCGGTCGAAGGGTCTAGAAGTGTATAGCGAACAAACATACACACAAGCTATTTTATCTAATATTCACAGAAACTTTTACATTTGTACTGAAAGGGTAATGTCCTATATAGGGAAATTAATCCAATTATCCGTTGATCTGATGAATAGGCACTATTTGCCACATATTTTATTAAAGTTTGTTGAAAGCCGTTATAAAGTAGCCTATCTTCTTCGCAGCATCGTAATTAGCTTATACACCAAATTTCATAAAGATTGGTCAAGCGGTCTAGGAGTCTATAAGGAACATACATACATACATCCATTTTTATATAGATAGATTATTATATTAATGTGTTCATCATATAAATTAATACTTGTGTTAATATAAAACTTTTTTCTTTCGTTAATACTATAAAAACTAATTAATGTGTTTATAAAATAAACATCGACTGTGAAAAAAACATGTTCAATTCAATGGTAAATCTATCTAAATCGATTCTATTTCATTAATCGATTATACTTGTTGAACGCCCTTATTATTAATAAAGCAAAGATTAATTATTACTCTAAAGATTAATATTAATAATTATTACTAATAATATTAATCTTTGCTATATTTTCACATGTTAATAACTACACCATAAACAAATTTATTTTATGAGCGATTCAGCAAGACAAGTCGATCAACGTTGTGCACACAACAATTCGGTGAAAAGACCAATTGTGGAACAACTCCAAACATTTTTCCATCAACAGAACGAATTGGTTGCGTTATTCAAGACAGCATTAGACCGCATGCCATCTGATAACCACAAAATTGTCATCAGAGCCGATAAGACGCCCGCCGGACAACACGCAAGACGTTTTAATGCGCCAACAATTGATGAAGTCGCTATTGTCGTCGTGGGTGAAAATTTAGAAAACAGAGATATTGTTTTACATCGGCGGAATGATCAACTGCAGCGTGTGTCCGAAACACATCGATCATATGATGCATTACAATATCCTATCTTATTTTGGCAAGGTGAAGATGGGTATCATTTTTCAATGAAGATGATAAATCCAGTTACAGGTAAATAAACGATCTACTTTTACTACCTTAATCACAACATTACTTTATCACAAATTAATACAAACATTTATTTACAGGATCCGAAACTAACAAAAAAGTTAGTTCAATGAATTACTATTCATACAGACTAATGGTTCGAGAAAATGAGGACAATCACATCTTAAAATGTCGGCGTCTATTTCACCAATATGCTGTGGATATGTACGTCAAAGTTGAAACTGGGCGATTGACCTTTCTCAGGTTGAACCAAGCAAAACTACGTTCCGAAGAATACATTCATCTTCGGGATGCCATAAATGCTGACGGAAATGCACAGAATATCGGCAGATTGACTATTCTCCCAGCAACATACGTTGGAAGTCCGCGACATATGCATGAATACGCTCAAGATGCTATGTCGTATGTACGTCATTATGGCACATCAGATTTGTTTATCACGTTCACGTGCAATCCAGTGGACAGAAATTCGACAAGAATTATTTCCTGGCCAATCACCCATTGATCGTCACGACATCACCGCAAGGGTGTTCAAAAGAAAATTAAAATCACTCATGGATTTTATTGTTAAGCATCGCGTGTTCGGCGAGACGCGCTGTTGGATGTATTCCGTCGAGTGGCAAAAACGCGGATTGCCACATGCACATATCCTGATTTGGTTGGTTGAGAGGATAAGACCAAATGAAATCGATGATGTTGTGATGTAATGTAACTTGACGATATTCTTATGAAAGTTCAACACACTTTGTAAGTTGAACTTGTTAAATTAGAGATATATTAATTAAAGTATTCGAGCAAAGTATTACAACATAATTGCAAGTCGATACTTTTAAACAGGATGTTAAGTTCAAAGACTCTATGCAATTATGCTGCAATAAGCCGAATTACTAAATATAAATAATGTTAATAATAATATAGGAGTTGTAGTTGAGGTTTACCGTCACTATGTCCGAGTGTACGGATATCGTGCCCTTCAGGCACAGTATTGTTATTGGTTAATTAATAGCTACTTAGTAGCATTAGTCGATGACAAAAATGTAAATATGTAGTATTGAATATAATCATTAAAATCAATACTTTGTATTATTACCACCAACCACCAAGAGAAGGAACACCGGTAACCCTTACAGGACCAGGGTTTACCATATGGCGATCTTGCCAATCGAAATTTTGGAAAAGTGCCAGTTCAGTTGTTTAATACGATAATTTACCAAACGCTACGATATCATCAAATGGAACAGAAAAATATTGGACAATATGGGTCAACAGCAGCAGCTTCAGCTCAGATAGGATCATCTCCAGCATCTCCACATCATCGTCGCCAAAGAAAGAAGAAAATGAAAGTGCTACGAAATTGTGCAAATTGTGCTGTTATTAAGTGTCAGTGAATTGTGAATTGTTAAGTGTACAGCGACACCGCTAATGAAATCAGCTAAGAGATCATCATCACATGGCCATCTGAACTACCCGCTGTAACGTTCCAAAATGCGTTTTGGACGTTACTAATCTTCCACAAGCTACGCCACTGGAACGCTATCGTTTTTCAGGCTACGCGTTTATTTTCGATATGCACCATTGCACGTCAAATTTCGTAGGAGATTGACGTGTGGTCGATGTGTATTCATTTTTAGTTTCTTATGTTTTAATCTCATTTGTTTTTGCCGGATAACGGGTAATTATGGTTTCCTAATTAATTAATTTGTAGTAACAAATTATATTTTAGCACCCAGGTTACGGGTTATTCGTTTTCATTTAATTTTCGTTTTGAATATTATAAATTTAATATGGTCGTTGTAAAATGGAGTCCCTTATCCATGTTGGAAATCTTTTACCCAGATGGTATCCAGGGTTTGATTGTTTGGTTTTACGACGACGTTACATTTGATTGGTCATCTGTTGAAAGATTTGGAGTGGACAGAAGCATTATTTGACATCAATAATCTCAAGAATGGTTTATTTTGCCCAATAATTGTTGATTCACTATGGATGCTTTTTTTGAATCACAAGAAGATTTGCCTTGTGAGTGTGTTTGCACCTAGTGGGTCATTATTTTATTTGAAGTTGGAGAACCTTCGAGGATTTATGTTTTGTTGTCTCACCATCATCGTTTCAATCTCAGACGTGCGGTTACATTTTTATTTGGGATATTACACTTCAACTTTCAAGCAGATGTTTGGTTTATGAAGATGCGATAGTAGAGATTAATTTGAATTTGCAGTCACACTTTCTCCATTGATGAGTTTTGAAATGGCAGGCATGTTGATTTTTTAGTAAGTATTTGTGTTATCTATTTTGTAGACTTTTTTCCTGGATGGTGGACCAACGTAATGATGAAGTAAGGATATTGAATTCGAAGGAGAGACACTTGCCTAGTCGTGAAATTGGTAGCATTGCATTCAGGGTAAGTCTCTTAGAGATACATTTACTTATTTATTAATGATGCTGTATGCCAGGTTCTATTTTAATATCAATTATAACCGAGATAATGAATTCCGGTGTGCAATTAGTTTCTGCTAGAGCATAACTTCGTGTTGTTGATTTATCCTCCTCAGGGATGATCAATTGTATTTTTGCTACTTAACTGAATTTACCCCTCAGGTGGATGTCAGTATTTTAACTTGCCTTTTATATTTTATTTTGTTTACTGTTATTATAATCTTCAATTAAATAGCAGCTTATCTTGAGCCTTATGTGTATGTTTTATGTATTGTTTTGATTAGTGAATTAATTAAACATTGTCGCCAACTTCTTTTTTTTCTATTTGTGTTAATGCAATTAACCGCCTCTTGATTTCTATTAGTTTGATTTGCATTAACTGGCGTCCACATTACCAGCATTTTTCCATTTAGCTGAGAAGAAATCTGATTGTTGATCCCATATTTGTTACGAATCCACGAGGTTTTTCGAAACACCCCGCTCTCAAGAACTGCGTTTTAAATAACACAGCTAGCTAACGCGTGTAATAACATCTACGGTTGAGCAAGTGGCAGATGTGACGAATTTTTGAGCAATTTACGTTACACCGCATTCAAGGATTTATTGGAAGAAATTACAGGTTTTCAACGAAATTTAAAGAAAGATAATCGGCAAAAGCGTAAGTGTTTTAATCATTTAAGTAATAAAAATAAACAATTGACTGAATTTGTGACAAAATTTTCAAGTATCAAAGAAAAATTTAATGTAACTAAAGAGTTAGAAGAAAGCACAACCGTTAACCAAATTGAATCATTAATAATAGAAATTGATAGGTTAATTAATGTATGTAATGATATTTTAAAATTTAGAATAGAAAATTTAGACAGTTTAAGTTCAAGTTCAAATAGTGATACAGAAATTGAAAACATGGGCGAAAAATTTAATTTGAAAACCGCTAGTTCATTACCTACTTCCGGTTATGGACGGTAATGAAAATATCACCAAACAATTAATAGACGGCATAGATTTGTATGATTCACTATTAGATGAACCTAGTAAGAAATTGTTAACTAAGTATATTTTAAAAACGCGATTATCAAATAGTGCAAAAATTAGATTACAACAAAATTATGAAAGTAATTCTTTGTTAATAGAAGATTTAAGAAAACATTTTATTACTCAAAAATCACCAGCGGCATTGTCAGTAAAATTAAATAATATCAAACAAGCACAAAATTCAATAGATAAATTTGGAAAATCAGTCGAGGAATTATTTGTCGATTTAACTATATCCCAAGCAAACGGAAATAATGACGCGTTTAATATTTTGAAGTCAGTAAATGAAAAAATTGCTGTTAATGCTTTCGCTCGAGGATTAAATAATAATGACGTAAAAAATGTTATAATTGCTAGAAATTACGAAAAATTAAGCGATGCTATTAGTGCGGCAAAAGATGAAGAAATACAAAATAAACAAATTTCTCAGGTGTTCCATATGCGTGATAACAAAAATTTTAAACAAAGTTTTTGCAACAAAAGTTTTAAATCACAAAATCGAGAAAATAATACAAATTTACCAAATTCAAGTAATCGTAAATATTTTAATAGAAGCAACTTTAACAATAAACAATTTCATAGTAATAGTAATTATACCCGAGGACAAAGGTTCAAAAGAGGTCGTGGAAATTATTATTGTAATAGAGGTAATGCAAGTAAATCTTATTTTATGCAAAATAATCAAGAGCAAATAGTAAATAATAATAATCAAAATTTACAATCGACTCCTGAGCAGTTTTTTCGGGGTAAATCAGATTAAAAATGAAGCAGTAATTTTAAATTTAGATGGGTTAAATTTTGTACGAATGAATGACGGAATGAATGAATTTAAATTTCTTCTTGATTCAGGTGCGACTTGTAGTGTCTTATTTCAAGATAGCTTAACTTCAAATCATGTAGTGAATGAATCAAATAAAATAAGAATAAATGGAATTTCTGGGTCAGTAGTTTCAAATGGCTCGGCAAATATTTTATTAAATGTAAATAATACTAGTGTGACGCATGAATTTTTAATTATGAATGGTTTTCATAGTGGAATGAATGGTGATTTAGGAATTGATTTCTTTCAGAATTATTTTGCAACCCTTGATTTTGAAAATTTTAATTTTAATTTTTGGGTAAACAATAGAAAAATTGTGTTACCTATGGAATCCAATTACGATTTTTATACTACTATTCCACCAAGGTGTGAAATAATTAAATACATGTGGGTTGACACAACTGAAGAATGTATAGTTTTACCAAATGAATTAGGAGAAGGTGTTTTTGTAGCAGGAACTTTAGCAAAACCAAAAAATAATATGATACCAGTCAAAATTTTAAATGTACGAGAAAAAGAAATTAAATTAAAGAATTTTAGGCCAAAAATAGAAAATTTAAATAATTATGAGGTTCGTAACTTTGAAAGAAATAATATTTCGTCAGTCAGTAGGGTAGATAAATTATTAAATCTTATAAAAACAGACGGTTTAACGAAAGAGGAAAAATTTTCAATTCAAAAGGTGTGTGCTAAATATGTAGATGTATTTCACATGGAAGGCGATAAATTATCGGTAACAAATATTTATAAACAAAAAATAAATTTAAAACAAGGAGTTAGTCCGACTTACATTAAACCTTATAGGTTGCCTTATTCACAAAAGGAGGAAGTTTATAAACAAGTAGATGATTTGTTCAAAAAGGGTGTAATCGAAAATTCAAAAAGTGAATGGTCAGCACCATTGTTGATCGTTGCTAAAAAATCAGATCAAATAGGAAATAAGAAATTTAGGCTTGTAGTAGATTATAGACAGCTTAACACAAAAATTCAAGACGATAGGTTCCCGCTGCCGTGTATTACAGAAATACTAGATTCTTTGTCAGGAGCAGTTTATTTTTCACATTTAGATCTATCGCAGGGTTATTATCAAATTGAATTAGACGAAAAAAGTAGACCTTACACAGCATTTACTACAGATCGAGGACAATATCAGATGAAAAGATTGCCAATGGGGTTAAAAATTAGTCCAAGTGCATTTTCGCGTGCAATGACGATTGCAATGTCGGGGTTAAATTATCAAAATTGTTTTATTTATTTAGATGACTTAATAGTTTTTGGCAACAATTTATTCAATCATAATAAAAATTTAATAAAAATTTTGGAAAGATTACGTAAAGTAAATTTAAAATTAAATCCATTGAAATGTCAATTTTTGAAAAAAGAGATTTTGTATTTGGGTCATGTGATCTCTGCAGGCGGAGTATCTCCAGATCCAGAAAAAATTCAATCAATTCAAAATTATCCGGTACCAAAAGATTCGAATCAAACTAAAAGGTTTGTGGCATTTGCGAATTATTATAGAAAATATATTAAAAATTTTGCGGAAATAGCAACACCATTAAATAAATTATCAAGGAAAGGAGTAAAATTTGAATGGTCTGAGGCGTGTCAAAAATCATTTGAAAAATTAAAGTTAGCACTCGTAAGCCCACCTATTTTACAATATCCCAATTTTTCAAAAGAAAATATTTTTAATTTAAAAACAGATGCATCTGGATTTGCTATTGGAGCAGTTCTTTGTAATCAAGATGATAAACCAATAGCTTATGCTAGTAGATCTTTAAATAAATCGGAGAAAAATTATTGTACCATAGAAAAAGAACTTTTAGCTATAGTTTGGGCGGTAAAGCATTTTAGACCATATTTGTACAATAGAAAATTTAACATTTTTACCGATCATAGACCTTTGATTTATTTATTTGGAATGTCGAATCCTTCAAGCAGGTTAACCAAATTTAGATTAACACTTGAAGAATATGATTTCACAGTTAAATATATTAAAGGAAAAACTAATGTAGCAGCCGATGCTCTATCAAGAATAGACATTGAAGCTGAAGAACTTAAAAACATGAACACGAAAGTAAATGAAACTATACATGTTATTACAAGAGCACAAAGTAAGAAATTAGATAAAAATGAAAAAAAGGGCGTTAACTCGGTTCAGCAGCAAAGGATTGATCACCCAGGAGTTGTTGAATTATTAAAATGTCCTAAAAACGCAATTGAAATACGTTTAATTGAGCAACAAGAATTTGACTCAATTGTTAAAAGTAAAAAATATGATATTATAACGGGAAATTTAATTTATAATAAAGCTTTAAAAGTAATTTATTTACTACAGATCACCCGATCGGCGTTCTTACTGCGTAAATCGTTGAGGGCTCTGGAACAATTTTGTTTAACGAATAATATACCCGAATTATTCATTATTAATAGATGGGGTCGCAACCTATCTAAAGACAAGTCAAAAGACAGGGAAATTAACCCGTCAGACAATTTAAATGGCCAATTAGAAAATCGATATCGATTAATATTTCAAGAAATATTAAAGAAATCTAACGAATGGAAAAAATCAGGTATAAAAATATCTGTTATCAAAGGAGTAAACGTAGTCGACGATTCAGAAACGAGACAATTAATTTTAAACGATTTCCACATGTTACCAACAGGGGGTCATGCAGGAATTAATCGTATGTATAATAATATTAGAAAATACTATTTTTGGACGGGAATACGAGACGATGTAGAAAAATTTGTTAAACGTTGTGATGATTGTCAAAGGTACAAGTATTCAAAAACAAATTTTGAACCAATGTCAATTACAACAACTGCATCTTCATCGTTTGAGAAAGTATTTTTAGATTTAGTGGGTCCTTTCGAGGAAGATAGCTTAGGAAATAAATATATTTTAACCATACAGTGTGAACTGAATAAATTTGTTGACGGTTATCCATTACCAAATAAAGAGGCGAAAACGGTTGCAAAAGCATTTGTCGAAAATTTTATTTTGAGATACGGAATTCCTAAAGAAATTGTAACAGATAAAGGAACAGAATTTTTAGCAGAAACACTAACAGAAATTTGTAAATTATTAAAAATTAAAAAATTAAATTCAACTGCTTATCACCATGAAACTTTAGGGTCACTTGAAAATTCTCATAAATGTTTAGGCGCATATTTAAGAATTCAATTAGCAAATTATCAGGATTCGTGGAGTACTTGGATTACATATTGGTGTTTTGCTTATAATACAACAGTGCATACCGAAACGCGCTACACACCATACGAATTAGTTTTTGGGAAAATATGTAATTTGCCAACAAATGTAACAAATCGAATTGATCCTTTGTACAATTTTGAAAATTATCCTTTAGAATTAAAATACAGGTTACAACAAGCATGCAAAGATGCTCAAAATAATTTAATAAATTCAAAAATTAAAAGAAAACAAGTGTACGATAAGAAAATTAATTTTGTAAATTATAACGTAGGTGATCAAGTTATGTTAAGAAATGATGCAGGAAACAAAGTTCAGCAAATTTATAAAGGTCCATATATTGTAATGGAAAATAAATCGCCAAATATTGTAATTAAAGTAGATAATAAGTTAATAGAAGTTCATAAGAATCGAGTCAAGCCATATTACGATGAAACTAATTAATTCAAAAAAAAAAAAAAATTTTTATTTTCTTTACCAAGTCAAAAATTTTTTGTTCTTTTTAGGGGAACGTGTGATGTAATGTAACTTGACGATATTCTTATGAAAGTTCAACACACTTTGTAAGTTGAACTTGTTAAATTAGAGATATATTAATTAAAGTATTCGAGCAAAGTATTACAACATAATTGCAAGTCGATACTTTTAAACAGGATGTTAAGTTCAAAGACTCTATGCAATTATGCTGCAATAAGCCGAATTACTAAATATAAATAATGTTAATAATAATATAGGAGTTGTAGTTGAGGTTTACCGTCACTATGTCCGAGTGTACGGATATCGTGCCCTTCAGGCACAGTATTGTTATTGGTTAATTAATAGCTACTTAGTAGCATTAGTCGATGACATAAATGTAAATATATAGTATTGAATATAATCATTAAAAGCAATACTGAGTATTATTACCAACAACCACCAAGAGAAGGAACACCGGTAACCCTTACAGGACCAGGGTTTACCATAATGTGATATCAGCAGAAATTCCCAATAACGAAGAAGATCCACTGTTATATGAAGTTATTATAAAAAATATGATTCATGGTCCCTGTGGAATATTAAATCTCAATTCTCCGTGTATGGTGGATGGAAAATGTTCAAAACGCTATCCAAAACAAATGGTAGCAGAAACTAACTGGAAATGATGGTTATCCACTTTATCGCCGCCGATCTACTGATGATAATGGAAGGTCAACAATGATCAAAGTGAATCAACACGACGTTGAAGTTGATAATCGTTGGGTTGTTCCCTTTTCGCCGTTACTCTCCAAGACATTTAAAGCACACATCAATGTCGAATTTTGCCATTCCGTAAAATCTATTAAATACATTTGTAAGTACGTGAACAAAGGTAGTGACATGGCTGTGTTCGGAGTTGCTGCCGAAAATTCTAACGATGAAATCACACAATTTCAAATGGGCCGCTATGTTAGCAGTAACGAAGCGATGTGGCGTATTTTTTCATTCGCTATACATGAAAGACATCCCACTGTTGTTCATTTGGCCATACATTTGGAAAATGGTCAAAGGGTATATTTTACAGCGGAGAACGCATTACAACGAGCTGACAGGCCGCCATCGACAACATTGACCAGCTTCTTTGAAATCTGCCAGAATGATGACTTTGCCCGAACGCTGCTTTACTCCGAAATGCCACGACATTACACATGGAATCAATCGTTAAAAAAATTTCAACGACGAAAACAAGGACAGCCAGTTCCAGGTTACCCAAACGTTTTTTCCACCGATGCACTAGGACGTCTTTACACAGTCCATCCCAGCCAAGACGAGTGTTTTTATTTGCGATTACTGTTAGTCAATGTTCGTGGCCCAACATCATTCCAACATCTGCGAACTGTTAATGGTGTATTATGCAGCACATACAGAGAAGCCTGCCAACTTTTGCGATTTTTAGAGAATGACACTCATTGGGACTGCACTCTCGAAGATGCTGTGATTGTGTCAAATGCTAACCAAATACGAACATTGTTTTCTATAATTTTGTCTACATGCTTCCCATCAACACCAATTGATTTATGGAACAAATATAAAGATCATATGGCCGAAGATATATTGCATCAAATGCGTCTTAGAACATCGAATGCAGATTTACAAATGAACGACCAAATTCATAACGAAGCTTTAATTTTAATTGAGGACAAGTGCTTGATGCTTACCAATAAAGCATTAATACAATTAGGAATGGTAATACCCAATCGCCCAATGCACGACGCATTTAATCAAGAGTTGAGACGCGAAACCCAATACGATTCCGAGGCATTGAGAGAAACCGTTGAAAGAAATGTCCCTCTTTTAAATCAGCAACAAAAATATGCCTATGATACGCTCATGAAAGCAGTAAACGATGGAACTGGCGGAATTTTTTTCATAGATGCTCCCGGTGGAACTGGAAAAACTTTTTTAATATCATTGATTTTGTCAACGATTCGATCACAAAATGGAATTGCACTTGCACTTGCTTCATCGGGTATTGCAGCTACGTTGTTGGAAGGCGGTCGAACAGCTCATTCAGCACTCAAGTTGCCGTTAAACATGCAAACTAATGAAACTCCAACTTGCAACCTTTCGAGGAACTCTGCGATGGCCAAAGTGTTGCAGCAAAGCAAATTGATCGTTTGGGATGAATGTACGATGGCACATAAAAAATCTTTAGAGGCATTACACCGTACAATGCAAGATTTACGAAACAACCAAAACCGGTTTGGTGGTGCGATGCTTCTATTATCTGGTGATTTTCGACAAACATTGCCTGTGATTCCACGATCAACGCCAGCCGACGAACTTAATGCATGTTTGAAGTCGTCCATTTTATGGAAATACGTCAAACCACTTAAATTAAATATAAACATGCGAGTCGAATTACAGAACGAACAATCTGCAGAAGTTTTTTCCAAACAATTGCTCGACATTGGTAATGGCAAAATTCCTGTTGACCCGTCGTCTGGATATATAACATTCCCTGCCAATTTTTGTCACTTTACTGCATCAAAGACCGAACTCATCGAGATGGTGTTCCCAAACATTGCTCAAAATTTCAAAAATCATGTTTGGTTGAGCGAACGTGTTATATTGGCTGCAAAAAACGTTGATGTCAACGAAATCAATTTTCGGATTCAAATAAAGATAGCTGGCGAATTGATGACTTATAAATCGGTCGATTCCGTTACTAACCAAGATGATGTTGTCAACTATCCAACGGAATTTTTAAATTCACTGGAATTGCCCGGATTACCACCTCATAATCTGCAATTAAAAGTCGGATCGGTAATCATTATGTTGCGGAACATAAACCAGCCACGCCTTTGTAATGGCACCCGGCTTGCGGTGAAGAAATTAATGAACAACGTCATCGAAGCCACAATTTTGAAAGGGAAGTACAAAGGCGAAGACGTTTTGATTCCACGCATCCCTATGATTCCGAACGACATGCCATTCGACTTTAAACGGTTACAATTTCCAGTGCGGCTTGCATTCGCAATGACAATAAACAAATCACAAGGGCAGTCATTGAGTGTTTGTGGCATTAACCTTGAAAATTCATGCTTTTCCCATGGCCAATTATACGTAGCCTGTTCCCGTGTTGGAACACCATCAGCTTTGTTTGTTTATGCGCCAGACAACAAAACCACAAATGTCGTGTATCATAAAGCATTGCAATGAACGAACAGCAAACCAATCGAAACACCTTGAGATTCATTGATGTTTCAAAAGTATTTGTTCTTTTTTTAATTTTTTTTAAAAATTGTATTGATGAAATAAAATAACTTTGCCAGTTGACAAATTGAGGACTGTCCTCCTTACAAAATTTCTTTTCCAGCCGTCCCTGCCTACAGCTCAGGATAATTTGATAATAGAGGTTGCTACGTTCTTCATATCTGCTACCATCGACAGATGGCGTGAGGGTTAATCGATTATCACAAACACGTTCGGTCTTCTCATAAATTTATAAAAGGATCAAACAAATTTATTCAAATTTGGGCAGGACAACGTCTGCCGGGTCAGCTAGTTATTAATAAATGTAGTAATCAACAATTTATTATAAATGTTTTAAATATCTTGTTTTGTAGAAATTGAAAAAAGGATGTCCCGTTTCTCGGATACGGAAGGGGAGATTGCATCTCAAAATCACAAGAAACAGAAACGAGCACATCCAGGCAGGGATGAAAGCCAAACACGAGATTATAATGAATTATTACTTTTCTCGCCAACATCAACACCAACTGTAGTAGTTGAAAATAAAAATACAGACCAAACACCAGACATCTTTAGTGTAGTCAAAGAAGTGGAGGTACCGGAACCACTTCAAGGTGGAAGTGGAATAAATTTGGTAAGTAAATTTTATGTAGTTGCTAATGCAAATAATAATAATTAATTTATAGAGCGAACCTGGCAATAATAATTCTGAATTCTTGCAATTAGTCAGCGAAAGTCGCATGGATCGGATTGACAGACGACTCGACAATATTGAGAAATCCAACTCAGAATTAAAGGGATTATTTGAAAAATTGTTGACTGCATTGTCAAGAGACAATATAATTGAAACCACAGCGGATAATGCTGCGGAAATTAATAATTATATTCCGATAATTACGGAAATGCAGATGATAGAATTGGAAAACAAACTGAAGAGTAAAGAATTTTTCAATTTGTTTGTTAAACATTTTACAAGAATTGGTGGTAAAACCGAAAGACGAGATGGCAGAAAATTTTTGTACACGATATTCGATTCCATTTGTTCCAAAGAATTTGCGAGCAATTGTTCGTGGACAGGAACATCGACAGTAAAAGAAGTGTCAAAAATTGCATTTAGGAAATTTTCGAATTTTATAAATGCATGTTTTAACGTGGCAAATCAGGGCGACCCAAATTTTGGCTACACCGATACCGAAGCATTTTTCAAAAGCTTATTAAGAAATAGTTCAAAAAGACATGTGTTGGATTTAAATAAACAAGCCAAGTTGTGTTAGTTTTTTTTTAGGCATTTCATGAATGTTTATTAAAATCGGCCAAAATTCATTTTTAGAACTTTTAAATGCAGGTAAACCATCTATGTTAATATTTAAATAAAGGTCCCTAGGAATTTTATCGCTTACCTTATCTTCAAAACATTTCTGTAAACAGATTTCGACACCGTTGTGCCAATATTGTCCTCCATCATCATATTGTGTTATTTCAATAGTACTTGGAGTTTTCATTAAGGTTCTGGAATCATTTGGCAATTTAATTTTAAAATGTTTATTCAAAATTCTTAACAACCGGGTTATAGCAGTGTGTTGAATATTGTAAGTGCCCGACCATATTTGTAAATCGCTTTGTAAATCAAAATGTACCAAAGTTTCATCAACATCTTCATATAAACCATTACTGTCGTATTCAAGATCATCTCCTTCAGTATTAATAGTTTGATGGATCCAATCACCAAACTGTTCATTTGCCGCTTCTGTTATATCATCTTCGACTACTGCTGTATCGACATCCTGTTGCTCGTCTAAAACCTCGATATAGTTTTCCTTACAATTTGTCGTTTCCAAAACAGTTGATAATCTGTCCACATCCACATAAGCATTATCTGCTTTACGTTTTGAATCTATATTAGTATTACGAACTCTGCTTATTCTATACGCTGTGCCGCTTCTTTTGTATTTCTTAAATGTCGATTAAATTAATTCGGTACGGGAGTTTACCTTTTTTAATAATAAAATTTTCCATACTTTTATTTTTCTTTGCTTGAATGCTATTTTTGAATTAACTTTAAGAAATGTAAGGTTATAGCGTTTATATAATAATAAATTTTAATATTATAGTACCAACCTAAGAAATTAACACCCGTAGCTAATAGGCATAGATTTAAAAGATTATAGCGATTTTCTTCAAGATTGATAAATAGAAATTTTTTGACGCTGAAAAATAGCTAAATTTTAAGCTGACTCAGCGAAGCGGCAGCTAAAAATTCAGCTGTTTTACTGGTGCTGAAAACCAGCTGAATTTTAAGCTGACTCAGCAAAGCGGCAGCTAAAAATTCAGCTGTTTTACTGGCGCTGAAAACCAGCTGAATTTTAAGCTGCCGTTTCGCTGCGTCAGCTTAAAAATTCAGCTAATTTGCTGAAGCTGAAAAGCAGCTGAATTTTAAGCTGCCAATTCGTTGCGTCAGCTTAAAACTTGCTGACGCTGAAAATCAGCTGAATTTAAAGCTGACAGATCGCAATGGCAGCAAATAATTAGCTGACATAGTTTTTCAGCACAAAATGTTACTTGGGAGTGACAGTTATGAAATAAAACAAGGTGGAACTCGCTTTTGCGACAGTTCTTAGGCTTCTATACATCTACTTTTTCGGTAGGTTAAATTATTTGGGCTTTATTTTATTCCAATTTTTAATGCGTTAATCTTTTAATTAGGTAGATTTTTTTACTATATAAGGAAAACGCTAACATTTTAATATTTTTTTTTTATTTCGACCTTTATAGGTAAATATTTGCAATTTACAAACCACAAATAAAACACAATTCATAATGAAATATTAAAATACCCGAAACACGTACCGAATACCGTATTAGAAACACGTAAAATACCTACTCTAAAAATACAAAATAAGAATATCGGATTAAAAAATATATTGTAATGTAAAGTTTCAAAGCTCTACACACTCTTACCTTTTTCTCCAGCTAGCTCAGATAATTTCGGAGATACTTGACTCTCAGGAGCGAGTTCAATTTGAAACCCACGAATCGTATGATTCAAGAAAACAAAAATCTTTAATAATATCGCAAAATAGGGTTTATTTATTGCCAATAACTTGAAACTAAATGATGTTGTTTCTTGACTCTTTGTGTAATTGTGTAGCGACACTTGGCAAATGAATTGCATTTACTTTTATACCAAATATGACTTCTAAATTCATTTACCAAATTTCGCTGTTTGTGTAATAATGTTAGTAATAAAAAAAACATGAATATTATAAGAATTCTGAGAAATAAAAATAGTTCAAATAAACAATAATTTCTTAGCTTGATTAACGTTTGAGGTCCACTGCTTTCCTCGTTGTCCTTAGTCACTTGCTTCCGTACCACACTGGATGTAACAGGTGTTTCTGCTACTGAACTTTTGTTATCGGAATTGATCGGATAGTTTTGTTTTTGTGAAATTTCTTCAATAATCGCCTTAATTACACACGTGTATTCTGCTATTCCATACAAATTCAATCCAATTTCCATTTGAGGTAAGTAAATTTTGTTAAAATTATAATATTTCGCATAAATGCAAATGGCGGTCGGCGTTGTTAAATTTTCTTATCATCCAAATATCAAATTTTAATTTTCTGCTTTATTTCAGCTTGAAACAAAACGCAAACAATAATTTCTTATATAATCGCACTATCAATCATCAGGATATACTCCCTGACTTAATCAGTTAATCGTTTGGCAAAATTAACGCAAATTATCAAATCACAAAAATTGGTAACGCACTGATTTTTACGTGCACTCGGAACGTCCTCCACTCGACGAACCTTCTTCCAACCTTATAACAACAAATTCCCTCGTAAGTTTCAAATTATACAGTATGCACCATATTTCTTCTAAACACTTTTTAATTTTAGCTACACGTTCGCAAGATTTGTCAATGGTTTCACAACACCTTTAGTTTAATTACAGTAAACAATAATATTTGTGTTAAAAGTAGTGTATTGGGTAACAATTTTGAGTCGTTGTTTGTTATTGGCATTAAATAATTAAAAACCGACTTGCCGACATGAAAACAAGTCTTTGAATCGCGGTGCAAATCGATTAGTGACTCCAACCGAATCAAAACTACCAAGAAGACAAAGCTCGTCCAAAAATATCAGCTGCCGGTTAGAAATATCATTACATCTAATATCCCCTTGCTTCAAGTTGATCATTTGATAAGAGATCCAAAATTTCGCAAGCAAATGTTGACTTGAAGCCAATAGCTTCTGTAATGATATAAAAAAAATTTTTTATAAAGTCTCCCCAGTGCATCTTTTCTAACTAAATAAAAATCCTCCCCTTGTCAAACTTTCCTCAAACTAAACTAAATCTTTCCACGTACTTCACTAAATAAAAAAATCAAATTCCCTTCAACTAAATAAAACCCTCAAAATAAAATAATTCTATCTAATTAATTAATTATCATCATAATTGGCAATTATTCGCACCTCCTTATCATGTTTATTAAAAATTGTAATTTTTCCTCTTAATTTTCCCGGATCAAACACCACTTTTCTTTCCCTAATCATGTTAACAAGCACCTGTTGCAAAAATTCCCAATCCACCTGTCGCAATATTTCTAAATTTTCAAAGTTCTGATTTTCAAATTTTGTTTTTATTTTCATGTGCTGTTCAATTGGTATTAAAATTAATCTTTCCTCCGATGCTAAATTATCAATGCTTGGAATTAAATCGATGAAATTACTTTTAAAACACCTGTCACGTTGGAACCGACCATCACCTAATTGTGAAGTTCCTTCGTTAAAATAATGCACTCGATCTATTCTAACTTTTGCATGTTGGTTTTGTTCGTAGTTACCATTTCTCTTATAATTCAAATTTTTAATTTTTTCATTGCGTTTATACTCCCCCAAATCTTTTTTATAAAAATTCATTTGCAACCTGTGCATCCCTTCAAAATTTATCTTCTTTATTTTTTGTAAATAAAGAACCACCCCTCTATCTAGCTCCCGCTCGTAAAGTTTACTTTTCCATGTGTGGCTAAACACACCTTCACCCTTTCTCTCATAAAATTTTAATTCATCCCTCCAAAGCATCTCCTCATACTTCCGTCTCAAAATTTTAACTTTAATTTTTATCTGCACATAATCCTGTACGTAATTCTCTCCCCTAATTATTATCTCAACCTGTTTAACAAAAATTTTAGCATAATTGGGACTTATCAAAATTTTCTCCTTTGTCAACAAATTATTTTCACTGTTAATCTTACTCATTTCCGTTTCATCCCCTGTATCATTATCAATTGTTTTATCTTTTTCAGAGTCATTATTTTCCTCCCCTAAATTTTTATTAATTTTATCATTTTCATTTTCATCTAAATTTATAATTTTATCAACCCCGTTTTCTAATGTTTTATTTTCCTCCCTCAAAATTACTTTCAATTCACCAATTTCTTCATCCACAAATTCTACTTTTAAATTCGTTATATTTTGTCTTTCTTCCCAATTATTAAATTTTTCCTGAAATTCCTGAAAACCCCTATTCATATCCCCTCTTATTATTTCTACATTTTGATCTAATTTAAAATTTACATTTTTTTCTAATTTAATCATATCTCCTCTATTTTCTCTCAGACATTCTAACATCTTTTTTTCACTTTCCTTTTGACTGTTTAACATCTTTTTTTCACTCTCCTTTTGACTGTTTTTCATATCCCCACTTAATATTTCTGTATTTTGATCTAATTTTTTTTCTAATTTCCCACTTATACTTTCTGTCATTTCGTCCATAATTTGCCTTTGATTATTTAACAATATCTGCATCACTGACTCCAAGCTCAATCCCCCCTGATCTATCGAACCCTTTCCTGCCATTTTGATTTATTTAATTATTTTATTTTATCTAACTACCCTGTTTCTTATTGAAATCGTGGTTTCGAGCTCCACGTTGCTGCGTCAAAAAGATGTTATGTAACCCCACGTTCTGGTCGTTTTGATAAAAACGCCACCTGACAAAAGCCCTACACGTTGCGGCGCCAAAAAGATGTAATGTAAAGTTTCAAAGCTCTACACACTCTTACCTTTTTCTCCAGCTAGCTCAGATAATTTCGGAGATACTTGACTCTCAGGAGCGAGTTCAATTTGAAACCCACGAATCGTATGATCCAAGAAAACAAAAATCTTTAATAATATCGCAAAATAGGGTTTATTTATTGCCAATAACTTGAAACTAAATGATGTTGTTTCTTGACTCTTTGTGTAATTGTGTAGCGACACTTGGCAAATGAATTGCATTTACTTTTATACCAAATATGACTTCTAAATTCATTTACCAAATTTCGCTGTTTGTGTAATAATGTTAGTAATAAAAAAAACATGAATATTATAAGAATTCTGAGAAATAAAAATAGTTCAAATAAACAATAATTTCTTAGCTTGATTAACGTTTGAGGTCCACTGCTTTCCTCGTTGTCCTTAGTCACTTGCTTCCGTACCACACTGGATGTAACAGGTGTTTCTGCTACTGAACTTTTGTTATCGGAATTGATCGGATAGTTTTGTTTTTGTGAAATTTCTTCAATAATCGCCTTAATTACACACGTGTATTCTGCTATTCCATACAAATTCAATCCAATTTCCATTTGAGGTAAGTAAATTTTGTTAAAATTATAATATTTCGCATAAATGCAAATGGCGGTCGGCGTTGTTAAATTTTCTTATCATCCAAATATCAAATTTTAATTTTCTGCTTTATTTCAGCTTGAAACAAAACGCAAACAATAATTTCTTATATAATCGCACTATCAATCATCAGGATATACTCCCTGACTTAATCAGTTAATCGTTTGGCAAAATTAACGCAAATTATCAAATCACAAAAATTGGTAACGCACTGATTTTTACGTGCACTCGGAACGTCCTCCACTCGACGAACCTTCTTCCAACCTTATAACAACAAATTCCCTCGTAAGTTTCAAATTATACAGTATGCACCATATTTCTTCTAAACACTTTTTAATTTTAGCTACACGTTCGCAAGATTTGTCAATGGTTTCACAACACCTTTAGTTTAATTACAGTAAACAATAATATTTGTGTTAAAAGTAGTGTATTGGGTAACAATTTTGAGTCGTTGTTTGTTATTGGCATTAAATAATTAAAAACCGACTTGCCGACATGAAAACAAGTCTTTGAATCGCGGTGCAAATCGATTAGTGACTCCAACCGAATCAAAACTACCAAGAAGACAAAGCTCGTCCAAAAATATCAGCTGCCGGTTAGAAATATCATTACAATATATGTAAATAATCTGAATAATTAATACCAATCTAAAAATATTCTATATGAAGTAAAATTGTTTTAAGAACGTGCGTTCTGATTGGTTTTGAATTATGCGGACAGACGGACAGACGGACACGGAGCTAGATCATAAGGCTTCTTCCTATACGTTGTATAGAAGCCTAAAATTGATGAACCGCATTTTGATCCGAAAATAGAAATATTACTTTCTCTTTCTGACACATGTTAGCTATAATAATGTTTCTCGCTTTACGCTATTTTGAAACTTTATTATAACATAAAGGTTGACCGTTATTTTTAAAAGTTGGATACATAATAGACCTGAATATCAACTTTTTTTTTAAACGAAAACTTGTAAAATTTAATCACCTACAATAAAACTAAATTTTACGAAATATTTTGTGTTTATCATTGAAATTTTTACATCAAATTACACTGACTAGTTCAATTTTATCCCAAAATGTTCTTTTGTAAATTTTATTTTTATTAAATCAATTTAATTAATTTTGGCCAACAAATCAGGTCTCAGAAACCATAGTGCGTTGTTAATACCTACAACAGGGAAAAGTACAACTATGTAATTCGTTATGATTGAATTTTGCAAAATGTTTTGTCAATTATAATAAAATTAGCATCGTTATTATTGACTCAATTTGTTGTTGCAGATTTAACAAAAAATAAGAGTGGACCTGTGGCAACTCCATTTTAGGCTTCTATACAACGTATAGGAAGAAGCCTTATGATCTAGCTCCGTGTCCGTCTGTCCGCATAATTCAAAACCAATCAGAACGCACGTTCTTAAAACAATTTTACTTCATATAGAATATTTTTAGATTGGTATTAATTATTCAGATTATTTACATATATATTTTTTAATCCGATATTCTTATTTTGTATTTTTAGAGTAGGTATTTTACGTGTTTCTAATACGGTATTCGGTACGTGTTTCGGGTATTTTAATATTTCATTATGAATTGTGCTTTATTTGTGGTTTGTAAATTGCAAATATTTACCTATAAAGGTCGAAATAAAAAAAAAATATTAAAATGTTAGCGTTTTCCTTATATAGTAAAAAAATCTACCTAATTAAAAGATTAAGGCATTAAAAATTGGAATAAAATAAAGCCCAAATAATTTAACCTACCGAAAAAGTAGATGTATAGAAGCCTAAGAACTGTCGCAAAAGCGAGTTCCACCTTGTTTTTGTTATTATGACAAAATATTTCTAACAGTGTATATAATATATTATAATAACGTACTTGATTTATAATATTTGCTCACATTTAGATCACCTACAGTGCCACCAAGCTAAGGAAAACCCCGAAAAATATGTTAACTAATTTGATAAAAATTTGAATGAACCAATGAACATCGAGTTATATCTCAAGCACATTCTGTTGTAAAAGTTACAAATTGTGACAATTACAATTGTTCGTTTTCGTGTTTTCATATTTGAGCTTTATTGTTTACAGAAAAGTGTTATTTTTAGAACAAATCTTCATAGATTATGACTGAATAAAATCAATTTAAAAATCAATTTAATTAAACAATATTTGATAAGTACTTCTTTAGGTTAGAATTCACTTTAATATTTTTTTGAGTGTACATATTTAATTACATCAGCGGTGGCTTGATATGTTCGCTAGTTGAAGTTATGAGCGGAGATTCTGGGTTCAAACCCGGACTCGGTAGAATTTCTTAGGTCGGCCCTCTGGTGAACATTACGCTGTGGACAGGCGCGGATACAGAGGGGGGGGGCAATTCCCCCCCCCTCAGCATGAGCTTTCGAGCACTTTATTTTTACCGATTTCAAAATTTTTAAATTGTCATAAAGATATCACTACCTGTTTACATAAATCGTTATTAACTCATTAATACTTACCTAATAAGTAAATTACATCGATGATTTCGTTCAAGTGTTTTACTCAAAATTACTGATAAAAATACCATCGCAAAGTTTGACTAAACTATTGAAAAATTGAGCTTCAGTATTTGTAAAAAAACTATGGTAAGAATTTTAAATTGCTTTAAATTGATTGAACCACAATTTTTTGAAATGCTTCAAAAAAATTGAAGCAACAAAATTTAAATTAGCACAGATTAAAATAAGTTAAATTAATTAAAATATAGTGTAAATTATGTTAAAAAATCAACAAAACTGATTCAAATATGAATCATTTTCAAAATTATCTTTTATTAAAAATAAATTAAGAAGAGTGTTACACAAACACGTTTAAGTTCGCTAACTTTAATAAGTGTTGAAAGTGATCTACTTCGACAAACAAATTTTAATGACTTGATAACTGAATTTGTGCATCTTAAAGTAAGAAAGAAATGTTTTTAAAATGTGGTTTGTTTTGTTCCACCTGTGTTTTGTAATAAAAAACTATAATCAATTATGTATAATGAAATTATTATCCTTTCAAAAATTTGACATTTGATCTAAGCGCGGTTGACCTTGAATAATCCAAAAATTTTGGCTGCGGCGCAGTTTGTTAAAACATACAAGACCAAGGGACCTCCAAAAAAAGTTAACCCCGAGTCTCACATATTCTTAATCCGGCTCCGAGTATTATATGAATAAAAGTTTATCAAATTCTTTATTTAGAACACATTTTCTGGAAGATAAGTAAAATCCCACAAAAATTGCCCCCCCTTTAAACGAAATCCTGGATCCGCGCCTGGCTGTGGATCGAAATACTTATAACTTTCCTTAACAACTGAATGGAAAACGGGGTACAATAAGCTTAGAGCTTCAGTATAAAGTGGACCCTGAACCACTACCCGTGTAGCAATAATAATAATAATCCACACCCCTTCAGAGCAGTGCTGGATTAAGCCATAAGCAAATTAAGCAATTGCTTAGGGCACTACGCCTTGGGGGGCACCACGCACCAGAAACAGCACAAAGAAATATTTGCTAGCACATGAAAGGTAAGGCTCAAGGCCGTATTTAAGAGGGGGGTTTTAGGGGTTAGAACCCCCCCCCCCCGAAAATGGAACTATAATCGTTATTCGAAAGATGGCAGCACAGGTGACGTAAACAAACAGAAATCGAATGACACAAAGAAAAAAGAAATCATTTGCTTTAAATGTAAACAAGCAGGTCACTTTATGAATAAATGTACGACTATAATAAAAGAAAATGACAAAAATAATGCAAGAAGCGCATTTAGTGCAGTATTTTTATGTAATAAATTTGAGAAAAGTCAGTGGTACGTGGATTCTGGTGCGAGTATTCATTTGACAGCAAGAAATGATTGGTTACAAAACGAGATACCTTCAGAATTAAAAGAAATAACAGTCGCCAACGAAAAGAAAATTCCAGTGGTTTCAACAGGAAGTATTGAAATAGTTACGAGCGTGAATGTTCAGGCATGTCTTAATTTTTGTATGTGTGCGACGCCACTGCAAATGCAATTTCGCGTCGAAGAGGGGACTTGCATCGCATCCCCACGCCCGGCAGTGTACTCAAGTAACTCCATGTGTGGAGCCGTTTCACATATTGTACTAATGAAATTAAATTAAATAATTACAAAAATCAAAGAAGTTTTTACTAAGCGTCAATACTACAACATGGTCCTTCGATTCGGATGTTTGGATATTTAAAAAATATTCAAAATTACAAAGTGCTATTTGTGTTTATTTTTGCGCGCGAAATCAAAACTCGGCGTAGAAATACAAGAAAGCTACAGCTGGTCGCGCATACAATAGTGGACCAAGCCAATTACAAGCTCATGCGCATAGATTACCATCCAATGGTTAACTGGTCGACTGGAGTTGCATTCTTCCCAAGTACGATAACGATAACAATTACAGCTGGTATCAACCAAGCACCTACATTAAAAAAGAGTAAGACACTTTCGTTCCTATTATCCTTAATTTTTATTGCATTTCCTTCATTTGTTTATCGCCTTTTATTTAATAACGCACAGTGTAAAAATGAAGAAGAAAATCGAAATTTTACTTTCAAATCGCATTGCTTTAACATCCAGAATTGAATCGTTTAAAATTTATGTTTTAAATTTTCAAAAAGGTGTGATTGATAAAACAATTACAAATTACAATATATCTGAACTACAACTACGAATTGATTCTATTGTTCCATTAATAACTGAATTCAATAACATTCAATATCAAATTCAAGAAGTATGCGAAAATGTTAACGAACACCTAGAAGAAATGAATAATTTTGAATCATTATACTATAGCTCAATATCAATTGCAAAAACAATTTTAGAGCAAAATGCGAATGTGTGTCAACTGCCATCGGTACCGATGCCGGTGCGGAAATCGGGTCAATTATCAAACATAAAACTACCTCAAATTCAATTGCCCAAATTTGAGGGTTGCTATGAAGGCTGGCTTGAGTTTCGCGATACTTTCCAATCCTTGATACATGAAAATTCAACCGTAGACGATATACAAAAATTTCATTACTTACGAGCAGCGCTCGCGGGAGGCGCGGCACAAGTTGTACATTCCATTGAATTTTCAGCCAGCAACTACGAGATTGCCTGGCAATTACTCTGCAATCGTTACGACAATAACAGATTACTAGTTCACAATCATGTGAAATCGCTTTTCAATGTAAAACATATCACAAAAGAATCATCATCTGAATTACGAACCCTTATTGACAATACTTTAAAGCATTTGAGGTCACTCAAAAGCTTGGGGCAACCAACGGACAGTTGGGACACTCTTATAATATTTATTCTACACGATAAAATTGATAACATTACATTAAGAAAATGGGAAGAGCATAAAATTAACGGGGAATTTCCAACGTTCACAGAATTCATTGCGTTTCTAAAGAGCAGGGCTGATTTGTTGGAAACCTTAGAAGGTAGCAATACCGCTACAGTCTCCAGCTCAGAAAAGGGTCATTTTGTTAAAAAACCTACTAAACAATTCAACTCATTCTACGCGGCAAGTAATCCTTGCGTTATTTGCAACGATGCCAAGCATCAAATCTACAATTGTTCTAAGTTTACGGCTCTATCTATAAACGAACGAATAGAGCATGCAAAGAAATTACATCTTTGTTTTAATTGTTTGCGAGCTGGTCACATTCCAGCAAATTGTACGTTTTCAAATTGCAAAAAGTGTAATAGAAAACACAACACTTTATTACATTTCGAACAAAAACAAGATTCAGGCTTAAATGAGACTCCAACTACAACGACTTTAACAACTACAAATTCATTTTATAATAATACTCAGGTGTTACTACCCACAGTGCTTATCTTAATTAAAGATGGGAAAGGCAACAGCCACAGTTGTAGGGCACTTCTTGATTCGGGGTCGGAATCTCACTTCATGTCAAAAAACCTATTTAATAAATTGCAATTATCAAAAACTGAAATACAATGTTCTGTCAGGGGAATTGATCAAATTTCGTCTTTAATAAATTATAAAACTCTAACTACAATTAAATCTAGACTAAATTCATTTACAGCAGAAATTTCTTGTTTAATCGTACCAAGCATTTCCGGCAATATTCCAAATTTTCACGTTTCAAAATCTCAAATAAACATACCACAAAATATTCAATTGGCCGATCCATACTTTAATGAATCGAGGCCAGTAGATTTACTAATAGGCGCAGATCTATTCTGGAAATTAGCTTGCATAGGTCAAAGGTCAGTTAGCAAAAATGGACCTATATTACAAAAAACCTTATTCGGTTGGGTAGTTTCAGGATCGACATTCTCACTGGGAAAAAATACATTAGCATTGCAATCCACCGTAAATTGCAATCTCTCAGTAGAATCATACGAATTCGATCAAATGCAAAGGCAATTACAACGTTTTTGGGAGATAGAAGAAATTTCAGAAAAAAGGGTATTTTCTCGCGAAGAGCAAGATTGCGAATCTCATTTTCACGAAACCGTACAGCGGGACGAAAATGGTAGATTTTTGGTTACTATACCGTTCAAGGATTCCTTAAACAAACTAGGAGATTCATTAGTATTTGCTACAAAACGTTTTTTCGGATTAGAACGGCGATTATCAGCCAATCCAAATTTAAAAAAACTTTACATACAGTTTATGCGCGAATATTTAAGCTTAGGGCATATGTCAAAGATTTCTGATGAGTGTCACACCACAGAAAATTGCTATTACTTGCCACATCATGGCGTACAAAAAGAAGACAGTTTAACATCTAAATTACGCGTGGTCTTCGACGGGAGCGCAAATACTTCAACAGGGGTATCAATTAATAGTTTACAAATGACAGGTCCTGTATTGCAACAAGATTTAGTATCAATAATTTTGCGTTTTCGGCTACATAAGTTCGCTATTGCATCAGATATAGCTAAAATGTACCGTCAGGTAAAAATAGCTCAGCATCAGCGTTGTTTACAAAGAATCGTTTGGCGTGAAAACCCTTCCGATCCACTTAACACCTACGAATTGAACACGGTAACATACGGAACCACAGCTGCATCATATTTAGCAATCAAATGCTTATCAACATTAGCAAAACAAAATCAACTGCAATATCCAGAAGCATCTCGCGTGATAGAAGAAAATTTTTACGTTGACGACCTTTTAACAAGTTTCGATAATCTTGAAGATGCTAAATTAATATGTTCTCAAGTTAAGGATATCTTGAGCGGGGCAGGTTTTGAATTACGCAAATGGGCCTCAAATAGTCCTGAATTATTAAAAACATTTCAAGGCTCAGAACCCTTAAGTGTTTTAGATTTTAGTTCACACGAAAACGCGAAGACTCTGGGACTTCATTGGTCTTGTTCCAGGGACGAGTTAATTTATAACATTCCAACTAATCAAACTTCAAGTATCATTACTAAACGCACAATTTTATCAACGGTTGCACAAATTTTCGATCCGTTAGGCTTAGTCAGTCCATGTACTGTTCTAGCAAAAATCTTACTTCAAAGCTTGTGGCTACTTAAGTTGTCCTGGGATGAATCCGTGCCAATGGCAATTCATTTTCAGTGGCAAAAATTACGAGATAATCTACATCTATTAAATTCAATAAACGTACCACGGCGTGTAACCTTGAGCAATTACATTACGATAGAACTACACGGCTTTTCTGATTCATCAGAAAAGGCATACGGATGCTGTATTTACATACGGACTACCGATAGTCACGGAAACATATGCATACGTCTTCTTTGTGCTAAAACTAAGGTAGCACCCTTAAAATTTGTTACGATACCTCGCTTAGAGTTATGCGGAGCTCTTGCTTTATCGCAATTAGTTTACAAAGTTAAACATTCGATGCACATTAACTTCCATCAACAATTTCTCTGGTGCGATTCTACGATTGCATTAACCTGGATAAGCACACCATCGAATCTATTAAAAACCTTTGTTGCCAACAGAGTTAATCAAATTCAAATTTTAACTAATTCAGATTCCTGGCATCACGTAGGTACACACGACAATCCTGCAGATGTATTATCCCGTGGTCTTAGCCCAGAGAATCTAAAAAATTGTCAATTGTGGTGGAACGGCCCACCCTGGCTAGCATTCGACAAGTCAGAGTGGCCACATTCTATTAATATTCTAAATGTGGACGAGGTACCAGAAAAACGTCAAATTGAATCTTGTCATGCGACAGCAATTGAATTCACTTTATTTTCAAAATTTTCAAGGTTGTGCAAACTTCAACGTGTATTGGCATACTGTTTACGATTTAAAAACAATACAAAATTGGTCAAACCAAAAAGGCAATTTGGTCCATTGACATTACATGAGCTCAATGAATCACTATTAAAGCTAATAAAAATCGCCCAAGGCGACAGTTTTTCAAATGAGATAGTTTCAATCAAGCTATCAAAATTAAAAGGCGTATTACTGTCATTAAACCCCTTTATCGACGGAATGGGTATTATAAGAGTGGGAGGCAGATTAGGTCAATCAAACTTTGAATACGAGAAAAAACATCCTATTCTGTTACCTTCAAAACACCCTCTTACCACATTAATATTTCGCGATGAGCACAAACGGCTGCTCCATGCGGGGCCTCAAATGCTTTTATCATCTATTAGAGAGCGATATTGGCCTATGGCAGGGAGAAATCTTTCAAAGAAAATCGTACGCGAGTGTATTACTTGTTTTCGCGTCTCTCCAAGAATTATTAAACCTCTTATGGGTAATTTACCAAGTACAAGGTTACAACCAAAACCTCCATTTGATATTACAGGAGTAGATTTCGCGGGTCCTTTCATGATCAAGGACCGTTTAGGTCGCGGTTGTAAGGTAACCAAATGTTACGTTAGTTTATTCATCTGTTTTGTCACCAAAGCGATTCATCTTGAATTGGTGTCCGCTTTGAGTACACCTTCATTCTTAGCAACCCTCAGAAGGTTTACTTCGCGCAGGGGCAAGCCTAGCAAGATTTATTCCGATAATGGCACAAATTTTGTTGGGTGCAATAACGAATTAAAATATTTAAATCAATTTTTTATGCAAAATCGAATTTGTTTACAAGAATCATGCGCCGGTCACGGCATTGATTGGCAGTTTATACCATCGCATTCTCCTCATTTTGGAGGCTTATGGGAAGCCGGGGTTAAATCAACAAAGTCACATCTTAAACGTGTTTTAGGTTGCGCTACATTAACTTTTGAGGATTTTTACACTGTGCTTACTCAGATAGAGGCGGTACTCAACTCTCGTCCTCTATATCCTATGTCACCTGATCCTTCAGATCTTAATGTCCTGACACCTTCTCATTTCCTCATCGGAAGGAAACTTACCAATTTACCAGATTCAAATGTGCTCGAATTACCAGAAAATCGTTTGTCACGTTTTCAACGATTACAAGCCATGACTCAGCATTTTTGGAATAGGTGGTCCAAGGAGTACGTTAGTGAATTACAGCAAAGAACGAAGTGGAAGCGTAATAACCAACAACTTCTAAAAATTGGAACCATGGTCATCATCAAAGATGACAACTTGCCACCTCTCAAGTGGCGACTAGGAAGAGTTACCAAACTACACCCAGGGAAGGATGACATCATTCGGGTAGTGTCCATCTGCACATCAAGTGGTCACGTTATGAGACAGTGTGTAACAAAGGTGTGCGTTCTTCCTATGGAAAGTGAACTTTAATTACTCATTGTTGAAATTTATTTACACATTATTTACTCTTTACGAATTGTATTTTTCATTTACATTCTTGTTTTTATTTTGAATCTTTACTAGTTTCAAGGCGGCCGGCATGTTCAGGCATGTCTTAATTTTTGTATGTGTGCGACGCCACTGCAAATGCAATTTCGCGTCGAAGAGGGGACTTGCATCGCATCCCCACGCCCGGCAGTGTACTCAAGTAACTCCATGTGTGGAGCCGTTTCACATATTGTACTAATGAAATTAAATTAAATAATTACAAAAATCAAAGAAGTTTTTACTAAGCGTCAATACTACAACAGTGAATGAAACAAAATTTGAAATCGTTATAAACAAAGTGCAATATGTGCCAGAACTAACAACAAACCTTTTATCGGTAAGCCAATTAATTAAAAATAATAATCGAGTTGTCTTTAACAAAAAGGGTTGCAAGATCTACAATAGCAATAACATTTTGGTTGCAACAGCAAATCTGGAAGGCAACGTTTATAAATTAAATTTTGAGAAACCGACACACGCAGCGTTAGCAGTAATTTCAAGAGAAGTGTGGCATAGGCGATTTGGTCATTTAAATTATAAAAGTTTGGATCAAATGAAGGATGGCATCGTTAATGGATTGGAATACACACGAATGTCCAACAAAAGTACGATGTGTGAAGTTTGTTGTGAAGGTAAGCAATCTAGATTACCATTTAAAAACAAAGGTACCAGAGCATCATCAGTATTGGAGGTTGTGCATGCAGACTTGTGTGGACCCATGGAAACCACATCATTAGGAGGCTCCAAATATTTTTTATTGTTTGAAGATGATTTTAGTCGCATGATCTTTGTTTACTTCTTAAAAGGTAAAGACGAAACGTTTGAAAAATTTAAAAATTTTAAAAGTTTTGCAGAAAATCAAAGAAATGTAAAGATTAAAGTTTTAAGGTCAGATAATGGGGGAGAATTCTGTGGTTCAAAGTTTGAAAGTTTTTTGAGAATAAACGGAATTGTGCATCAGAAAACAAATTCTTTCACACCTGAACAGAATGGGATGCTCGAACGCATGAACAGGACCATCGTAGAAAAAGCAAGATGCTTACTTTTTGATGCAAAATTAGATAAACGATTCTGGTCTGAGGCAGTCAATACGGCAGTTTATTTGCGGAACAGGTCAATTGTTACAGGATGCAATGTAACTCCTTTCGAAGCATGGTCATCAAGAAAACCAGATGTAAGCAATTTACGTATTTTCGGTAGCGAAGTGATGGTACACATACCAAAAGAAAAACGTAGAAAATGGGACAAAAAGGCAACAAAAATGCGTTTAGTAGGTTACAGTGAAAATGTAAAAGGATACAGGTTGTATGATGAAAATAAAAGAGATGTTATAACTAGTAGAGACATAGTGGTTAATGAAAACATCGAAAGTGATCAAGTAATAG
This sequence comes from Cantharis rufa, assembly GCA_947369205.1. Lineage (NCBI taxonomy): Eukaryota > Metazoa > Arthropoda > Insecta > Coleoptera > Cantharidae > Cantharis > Cantharis rufa. Next base: position 15,481,425 of record OX376309.1, on the reverse strand, counting down.
TCATAAGTGATAATCAAGAAGAAGACGAGTTGTTAGATTCAGTGGGGGATAAAAACCCAGAAGACAACGAGATCGATAACAGTGATGCAGAAAATGATAACTTAAATGAAGAACAGGAAACAGAAATTCCTCGAAGGTCAGAAAGACAAAGAATACCGAAGACATTCGATGACTATGTAACATATTTGTCTAAAACTAATTTGGAAAATGTACCGACATCGGTATCGGAAGCTTTGTCGAGACCCGACGGAATGAAGTGGAAAGCAGCAATGATGGAAGAAATTGAATCATTTGAGGAAAACAACACTTGGGAAGTAGTAAATGTCCCTGAAAAGGGAACTGTAGTTGAATGTAAGTGGGTGTTTAAAATGAAGTGCGACAGTGAAAATAAAACCAGTTATCGTGCTAGATTAGTTGCCAAAGGCTTTACACAGAGGGAAGGTATAGATTATACAGAGACTTTTGCACCTGTGGTAAGACATTCCACATTAAGGCTATTAATGGCATTATCAGTAAAATTAAATTTAGATATTGAACATTTAGATGTTAAGACAGCTTTTTTAAATGGTTTATTGGAAGAAAATGTTTATATGAGACAACCTGAGGGTTTTGTGCTAAAGGACAATGAAGCTAAAGTTTACAAATTAAGAAAGGCAGTTTACGGGTTGAAGCAGTCGTCCAGAGCCTGGAATAAAAGGGTAGATGAGGTTTTATTGGAATTAGGTTATTGTAAGTCAAAGTATGAACCTTGTTTATATGTTAAACAAGGTGGAACTCGCTTTTGCGACAGTTCTTAGGCTTCTATACATCTACTTTTTCGGTAGGTTAAATTATTTGGGCTTTATTTTATTCCAATTTTTAATGCCTTAATCTTTTAATTAGGTAGATTTTTTTACTATATAAGGAAAACGCTAACATTTTAATATTTTTTTTTTATTTCGACCTTTATAGGTAAATATTTGCAATTTACAAACCACAAATAAAACACAATTCATAATGAAATATTAAAATACCCGAAACACGTACCGAATACCGTATTAGAAACACGTAAAATACCTACTCTAAAAATACAAAATAAGAATATCGGATTAAAAAATATATATGTAAATAATCTGAATAATTAATACCAATCTAAAAATATTCTATATGAAGTAAAATTGTTTTAAGAACGTGCGTTCTGATTGGTTTTGAATTATGCGGACAGACGGACAGACGGACACGGAGCTAGATCATAAGGCTTCTTCCTATACGTTGTATAGAAGCCTAAAAGGTAGATAGTTTGTTGACAATAATTGCATTATATGTAGATGATTTTTTTGTATTTTCAAATGACAAGGTAACCAGTAAATTCTTAAAAGAAAAGTTGAGTTCGAAATTTAAAATTAAGGATTTAGGAGAAGCTAAGCAATGTTTAGGAATAAGGATCACGAGAGATCGAAAAAATAATGTTATTTATTTAGATCAGGAAAACTATGTAAACCAAGTTTTAAAAAGATTTAATATGTTAGAATGTAAGAGCGCTAATACTCCAATGGAAATTGATTTGAAGTTGGACAGTAATTGTAAAACTGATGTAAGTGATAAGATACCTTATCAGAGACTTATTGGTAGTTTGATGTATTTGGCGGTATTAACTCGACCGGATATAGCTTTTACAATTAGTTATTTAAGTCAATTCAATAATTGTTATTCAGAGCAACATTGGAAACATGCGAAACGAGTGTTACGATATTTGCAAGGCACTAAAAATTATGCACTAAAATTTTATAATGATAATTGCGAACTAGAAGGATATGTTGATTCAGATTGGGCAGGTGACCAAAGAGATAGGAAATCTTATACTGGGTTTGTTTTTAAATTAGCAGGGAGTGCGATTGCATGGGAAAGTACCAAGCAAAAGACGGTTGCACTATCGAGCACTGAAGCTGAGTACATGGCTTTAAGTGAAGCTTCGAAAGAGGCTATTTATTTAAAAAATCTATTAGCTGAGTTGATAGTATGTGAAAACAGTATTGTTTTATTCAACGACAATCAGAGTGCTCAAAAATTGTCAGTGAATCCTGTTTTTCACAAAAGATCAAAGCATATTGATATAAGGCACCATTTTATTAGGGATGCAGTTTCGAATAAGCAGATTGTTATTAAGTTCATATCCACTAATGAAATGACTGCAGATATTTTGACAAAGAGTTTGCCATATGTAAAAAATGTCTATTTTTGTGACAAGATTGGATTGGCAACCTTTTCGAGATAGTGGGGGTGTTGAATTACCATGTATATCTCGATAAGGTTACTACACCTAGTGGTAACCATAAATATATAGTTAGGTACTGTTGGTAGTATCTTATGAAAAACCGAATGTGTCATATTGTTGTAGGACAGTGTAGACCTAATAAAAAGTCATTAAACAAGATATAGTTCAGTGTTCTTAATTAACTCGTAATAAAATTACATCTCATCCTTCCAACTTTTCAACAGAATACATACAAAATGTGGATGAAGAGCTGAATGGTACCAAATTGTTTGAAGAAGTTCGCTCCCAACTATTAAGTTCTTTAGATGACAACATATCAGAATAGGGTTGGTAGTGCAGCGAGCAAGTCGTTTTGAGGTTAGGTATATATATATATATAAATATACAATAATGGAGACTAATGAAATTACAAGTGCGCTAAAGCTATTGAAAAAAGAAGAATTAATTGAATTATTAATTTATGGACGTTTACCGGAGAAATGGCAGAACAATGCGACTTTGTCCGAATTTGCAAACTCATTACATGGCAAAGCACGTGGTACTTGCGTCGACTTGGAACGCGACTTGCTTATACATAGTTTGAAAGAACAAATTAATGTGTTGAAAGATCTAATAACCGAAAAATCTCTGTGCAACAAATTACTGCTCGATAAGATCGAGACAATCGAAGAATCGCGTAGACGCGAAATTAACAGTGGGCTCCCTGCCTTAAATGAAATCTTAGATCGGCAACCGTCAATACAGACAAACAAAACTAGCGAAGCTAACCTTAAAACTAGTAATAATAAACTGTGTAATAAACGTAAGGATGGGAAAGTAATGGTTTCACCGAAGAACAATGATGTGACAATAAGAACTAAATCTACTGATGTTAAAGCTACCGCTTTACCCATATATAGCGTCAATAGTGAACAAGTTGCGAATGGTATAAAGGAAGCCCTTATTCAAGTTGGTAAAAATGGGGTAGTCGATAGCACGAAGCAGCATAATCAAGAAGCGTTAGCGTCCAACGTTAGCAATCAAGGTGATGTATTGTCTAATATTAATATTATTAATAATGATAACGAATTTAAGGTTATTCATTATGGAAGACGTAAGAGTCATAATAAGAAGGTGACTGTGGGCTCCTCGGAGGGTACGGCTGATTTCTGTGGTGTCAACAAGAAATGCTGGTTGCATATCAGTCGTGTTTCATCTCAAACAACTGAAAAAGCGATATTGTCATATTTAAATTCAAAATTTCCAAATAATCACAACTTTACTTGTCAGATTTTAGGTTCATATGATAAAGTTTCTTCTTTTAAAGTAAGTGCTGACTTCACACTCTGTGAAACGTTACTCAAAGCGGAATTTTGGCCGAAAGGCATAATGATTCGTCGTTTTGATTTTTTTCGTGGACCAAAAAGTGCACAAACCTCTAACTAATATTGATTTGATACCATCGGTCGACAATATCCACATAAACAATTCACATAAACAAGAGAAGGTTCTTCAAATCTTTTTTCAGAATTGTGGGGGATTGAGGACTAAATTCCTTGATGTTAGCAATAATGTTAATTCATGTTCGTATGACATAATCATTTTTGTTGAAACTTTCTTAGACGACAACATTTTGTCTAGCGAATTACAGTTTTTAGATTTCAATATCTTTCGTTGTGATAGATCCATAAATTCTAGTACTAAAACTAGGGGCGGTGGTGTGTTAATTGCAGTCCGTAGAAGCCTTGAAAACTGTATTTCTATTGCGACTGAAAATAGTATTGAAACTGTATTTGTTCGGATTGGTGATATTATTCTTGGTGCGGTTTATATCCCACCTGATTCGAATGTTCAAGCCTATGATGATTTCTGTGATATTATTGACAATATTGCTAATCATTATCCATTTTCTAAATTTATTATTTGTGGTGACTTCAATCTACCACGAGCCACATGGACGAAGGAAGGTTCTGCTACCTGCATCTCAACAAATAAATGTTCCAAGACACAGTCAATCTCTGATGGTATGTTCCTGCATAATCTTCTTCAGCGTAACCTAATACCCAACAGTCGTGGCGTGCTTTTGGATCTAGTTTTTACTAACATTGTAAATACTTCTGTCAGTTCTTCAGATGACCCATTATCTAATACGTCAATTCATCATATAGCATATACCATTACCATTTCGACTACTGTTTCAAAATCAACCTTACATTTTGACAATATTATACCCGATTTTAAATCTGCCAATTTTGAAGCAATCAACTCTCATCTACTTGAAGTTGATTGGTCAGTGATTTTAAACTCAAATGACATCAATGTTATCGTAGATCAATTCTACGAAAAGTTATCGGACATCATTAAAACATTTGTGCCTTATAAGAAAATTATTGCATCCAAGTATCCAATTTGGTTCACCAAAGAATTGATTCAGTTGATTATAAACAAGAAAGTTACCCACAAGAAGTTTAAGGAAACTAAATGTTTAACTGAATATCATAAGTTTTGTGTACTACGGGATAAGGCTAAACTTCTTACTTCTGCACTCCATCGTCACTATATTGATAAAACCGAAGAAGCCATTGCTAATGATCCTCAAGTATTTTGGCGATATATTGATAACTGCAAAAAAGTAAGGGATTATCCTTCTTCTATGTTTCTCGATAGTGAATTCTCCAACTCGGGTCAAGAGTGCGTTGATTTGTTTGCCAAGCAATTCTCCACCGTTTATTGTGAAGATGACGATAATGATGTTCATTATGATGCGATTGATGGGATCAGCTGCGACAGTTTGAACGTGACAATTACTGATGTTTTTGATGCAATCGGAAGCCTACCCGATAGTCTTAGTTCTGGACCCGATGGTATTCCTTCCTTTTTTATTAAGAAGTGTCAATATTCTCTCTCGACTCCCATTTATAATATATTTTTATTATCGTTAACTACTGGTCAGTTTCCTAGTATTTGGAAAAGAAGCTTCGTAACTCCTATTTTTAAGAAAGGCAATCGCTGCGATATCAAGAATTATAGAGGTATTTCTATTCAATCGACCATTCCTAAATTACTGGATAAATTGGTTGCAACTCAACTTCTGTCTGCTAGTAAAGATCACATAATAGCCGAACAACATGGCTTTTTTCCAGGCCGTTCGACTACTACAAACTTGTTATCGTTTGTATCGGATGTAGTTGAATCATTTGAAAATCGCATGCATGTGGACGCTGTTTACACTGATTTTTCAAAGGCGTTTGATCGTGTACACCATAAAGCTCTCCTGTCGAAACTATCCTCTCTAGGTTTTAGTACGTTGGTAGTTAAGTGGATTCGTAGCTACCTAGTTGGTAGGGAGCAAAAGGTACGGATTAAGAATTTTATCTCAATTGATATCTCTGTATCGTCTGGAGTTCCGCAAGGTTCCCATTGTGGTCCGATTCTATTTCTCATATTTATCAATGATATAGGTAAATTTATCAAACACTGTTTGTATCTCCTGTTTGCAGATGATCTTAAAATTTACAAATCAATCAAGTCTATTTCAGACTGCTGGTTAGTACAGGTAGATCTTGATAACCTTCATCGGTGGTGCCAACATAACAAACTATATTTAAATTTCGATAAGTGCTCGGTAATCTCATACTCCAAACTTAGTGTTGACGAATTTGATTACAATATTGATGGTAATGTACTCAATCGTGTCATTGAGATCGATGATTTAGGTGTTCGACTTGATAGTGGCTTAACATTCAAGAATCACATTGCAAAAATTTGTGGTAATGCCTTACGCACCTTAGGTTTTATTCGTAGACAAAGCAGGCATTTTTCTGCTGAAACAGTTAAAACGCTGTACTTTTCTCTTGTAAGGTCCCAATTAGAATACGCTTCATGTATATGGTCTCCGTTTTACCAAGTCGACATCGACAGACTTGCTGCAGTTGAACGAAAGTTCCTTAAATACGTTCACTTTAAGTGGGGACGTACTCTGGAGGAATTCAACAGTTCAAGTTGCCTCGTTGCTTGTAATACGAAATCATTAGAATATAGACGCAAAATCGCAGACTTATGTTTTACCTTTCGTTTGATTAATGGAAAGGTAGACTGCCCACGTTTGTTGAATTATTTCGTACCGTATATATCTTCACACGATACTAGACACAAGAATGCCTTTGCCACTGATGTGCACCCGACTAATTATGGCCTTCATAGTCCTATTCCAAGAATAATTCGGTTAGTCAACAGACTTAATGGACAGGAATGGTTTGATCTGCATCAAACATCATTGACTAAGTTCAAGAAGGACATCATGTGGAACATGGATGTAACGTTTTGTAACTAGGTCCGATAGTTATAGTTAGCCGTTGCTATATGATGGTGCTTTTTTGTAATTATTGTGTAGTAATTTCGTTTTGTATATGTTTTTGTTTAATATTTAAATTGGTGTATCCGTAGATATAAATAAAATAAATAAATAAATAAACATCAAAAGTGAAGAATCCGCTATCTGCCAACCAAATGAAATGTAAAGTGAAAGAAATAAATAATTTAAAAAATTGAAATTATTTTGTTGTAAAAGTATTTATTTTTGAGAATTTGAGTCAAGTTTTAAATTATCTGGTCGGCAAATTAATATCTAATGTAAATAATACAACCTTTTGTTATAAATCAAAATGTGGTTTTGTCTTCAGTCAAATGGTCATCTTTTTAGATGAATACTTTCCTAATAAACCTAACCAAAGCTTTTGACATCAGACAGTAGCAGTAGTGACATTTTGTAAGAGATCAAATGCAGATGGTTTGACAGAAACATGGATCGCATTAACCTAGATGAAGACTGGAGTTTCGACATTATTCTGTGTCTCCTCGGTTGATCGTTGGAAATTACGATATTACGTAATTAAGAATAATTCATCAAAGATCAAGGCGTTTCCCAGCCGTAGATTTGTCGTTTTTGATATAGATGAGTCTTTCAAGATTTTTGCCAGTTTTGTTGTTGCTGATCTGGCTATTGCGAATCGTCTCCTTGTCTAGCTCTCACATCCTCCGTTTCTTCTTATAAGCAAACCCAAACATACAAAATTATCTACCACCTCTCCCTCTCAGTCTCCGGTATGTTAATTTGTTCTCTGTCTATGATCATAATTTATTTTTGTTTTGCTTTTGTTAAGTTCTACTTAAGCCGTATTTCCTGCTTTGTGTTCCAGTTTTGCATTATTAGTTTGATTTCTTTTTATTAGTTTGAGTATCTTCGGCGTATTTCAAGTTTTTGATTTTTCTTCTTCTTATGATTACGCCTCCGTTCCATTCATCCAAGACTTTTCGCAATATATTGCTGTGATACGCTACAAATAAGTTACGATAGTCTCCTAAAATTGCCCGGCGCCAGTTATCATTTATTGATAACAATAATAATAATAATAAAAATATAAAAATTAAACTATAGCAGACCTACCTATTTCAACTTATCATGTACACGCCACTGGACATATCATTAGTAAGATAGCAACGACCATTATTCATATCATTCTTCAGATTGCATCAGATCTACCGGTGCAAATTTGGTAACAGTCTTAAAAACTTTTCTTCTATAAATTAATAAACGTTGTGCCGTGGAGTGAATTGAAAAACTATAAATTTCTGTCATCCGGTTTAATTGCATATCACACGTAAGTATAATTTTCTTACAATTAAACAAAAACATAAACCTAACCCCACATATTTATAAAACTTAAATTAAAAAAACAGTTTTACCTAAAAAAAAAACACAACATTTTTACAATCAAATAGTTTTATCTACCTTTTATATTCTTCTATGTAATCCTTTCTACACAACACAACCTAATCACTTAAATTTCAGGACGGTATTATCACATAACCAACAGGTAAGTTTGCACGTAATCCTCTTGAAATTATAGTTGACTATATCTTCTAACGTCTTCTTTGAAGAATTGTTGGTTGTTGAAAGTAAATTTTCAACAGTAAATAATTTTTTGTAATTATTTTTTTATAAATTGCCATTGCTCGACAATTATAATTGCATTATATGAATAATTAAATTAATTTTTAATTATCAAAAAAAAATTTCATTAAATTTTTCTAACACCGAAAAATTAATTTTCAAAATTTTTCTATCACCGAAAATACTTTATTAAAATTTGCCATTTTGTCGGGCATAAGCTATCGCAGCAATTAGTTCCAAAAATTGGAAACGAACTCCCATATTTTTACCAACGCACCTCCTTTTATACGGAATCGGAACCGAATTATTCATTTTATGGCTGATTGACCAATGTCCATCGATAATGCCATTTACCAATAAAAACCCACTAAATTAAAATTTAGGGTGGTGGATGATCTTCGCATCGACCAATAATAATTCGCGGTTCCATAGGATGCCAAATTTTGCGTTGCTATAGAAACTAAAATACTTAATTTAACTTGGTGTAACCACCAATACAATTTTCTTGAGATTAAAAGTTATCTAAAGTCATTAACTTTTAATCCTTCATCTTTTTCGTATAAATTTTCCTATCCTAAATGTTTCCGGTCGGACTCCAGCTTCAATTAAAAAGTCCAATTTGTCTAGATCCGTCCACATTCTCGGATGGAATCTCTTCTTATACTCTTAAATTTTCATCATCGGATCTTCAAATTGTCCTAAATTAAAGAGAATTTCCTGCTCTTTCCGATGATGTTTTTCATTTCTCAATAGACTCTTCTTTCATAAGTCCAGACGACTTTTTGTAAAATTCCATTGCAAACGTTTTTCTAACACGCGTTTGCACACAAAAATCCTAATTTTTCACAAACCCGTGAACACTCGCGAACCTAATCGTCTTTCGTCGCACCTTATAATATTTTGGTCAAAATAATCGTCCCAAAATGTAACCACTTAAATCTATTCTTAACCTAACAATAATAAACACAAATTTTATACAATTTTCACTCCAGCATGTTTAATATTTTCAATTTTCAGCACAACGATTTTTTATATGGTGGAAACAATCCAACTTTGCAATATTGGAATGTCCAGATTGACTTTAACCATAACAAAACTTGCAATGCCAGACCAAACGTAGCTGAATGTTCTCCGATAACAAATATCTGATACGTTGCCTAAATTTACTTTATAAATTAATAAACATTTTAATTTCAGTTGAATCTCCCCCAATGAAGACTTGGAAAGAAATTTGCTAAAAATAATTCTAAGATGATTTCTCTACTTAACCCAAAGGTTTCGACCAAAGTCGTTGTACATGAATTTTACCCGAACTATGGATAATTCAAGATTTTAGTGTTATGGGCAAGAATAAACATAGCAATATATTCGCTGTATATATTTAACAGTATCGGCGAGATTATGCATTCTTCCACGTTGAATTTTTCCGAGGTTTTTCTTGACAGTTGCACTACCGTTTTGCCTTTTATGTACAAACATCGCAGCAACCGCACCAGATGATGGGGACACCCTTTTCCTTCAATATCGTCAAGAGGTGTGTCCATCTGGTGGAATCAAATGCCTTAAAATAGTCGACAAAGCATAGATGCATTTTGAAATTTTGATGTTAAATTCTCTTGCCTTTTCGATAATCTGTCTGACTGCCAAAATTTGCTCGCAGGTGCCTCAGCTCTGCACAAACCTCGCCTGTTTATCTGGGATCTGTGGCAGATGAAACAGCTTTAGGCGTTCGTTAATGATATGGAGCTTGCACCAACCGCCGCACAGTGGAACGAAATTTTAAGGACTTAATCTGAATAAAGAAAAATAGATCTTCCTTATATACTTTTTGTTTACGCTTGGTAAATAAAAACAAAATTTTTTTCTGAAAAATGCTTAAAAATCAATGTTTTACTAGTTTCTTTTACGTATAAATGCATATTTCTGTTAAACGTGCTTATATTAAAGGCACATCACTGTTTTTAAGAGGTATATACTAAAGAAAATACATAAAATCCCGGTCTAGGACAAAATCCCGCGACCACAATCCCGCGGCCAAAATCCCCCCGCCAAAATCCCGCAGAGCTAAAATCCCGCCGAACCACAATCCCGCCAAGCCAAAATCCCGCTGGACCACAATCCTGCCGAACTAAAATCCCGCTGGACCACAATCCTGCCGAACCAAAATCCCGCCGCACTAAAATCCAACGATTAATGCTTTTAAATATGCTTTTCCCACTGCAAACATAGATGGATGCTTGTTTCACCTTACGAAAAATGTTAAGAAGCACCTGGGTCAACTTTATCTACTCCGCCGTTATAACAACAAGCCAGATTTTGCAATCCAGGTGCGGATGATTACATCGTTGCATTTGTAAAAATTCAAGATTTAGACGAAGCGGTAGAATTACTGTACCAAGAGTTGCCGGAAGAACTTAGGAACTATTAGAATGGTTTGAACATTATTATTTAGGAAACCGCACACGATCCGGAAATATTCGCCGAGAGCCAGCATTTACTCCTCAAATGTGGTCCGTTTACGAAAGGGTGTTAAGTGCCACAGATAGAACAAATAATTTTGCGGAAGCAGTGCATAGGCGTTTACAAAGCGAATTAGGCATGGACCATCCCAGCGTATGGAAATTTATAAATACGCTAAAAAAAATTCAACATGGTCATGACATTTTTTATGATAAGTTGGTAGCTGGTTTTGATCCGCCAAAAAAACTTAAACGGTATCAAGACGCAGACAAAAGAATTGTAAAAATTGTAACGAAATATACTACAACGCGTAATTTTGTAGAATATTTAAAAGCAATTTCTTATAATTACGAAATGGCGCAATAAAAAAATTTTAACAATAGTAAAAGTTTAAATTATATTTTTTTAATAGTTAAGTAATCAAATTATTTTTAATTTTATTAATTTTTTTTTATTGTCCATATAAATATAATGTTAATTTTGAGTTTTAACCATAATACATTTTAAGCTTGCGATAAAAATTAATATAATTTTAGTTGGTAAGTTTGGTTCGACGAGGGAGGGGGGGGTTGGCGGCTGGAATTGTAACCGCGGGATTTTAGTGCGGCGGGATTTTTGTTTGGTTGGATTTTGGTGCGACGGGATTGTGGTCCGGCGGGATTGTAGTCTGGCGGGAATATCGGTTGGCGGGATTTTGGTTCGGCGGGATTGTGGTCTGGCGGGAATATCGGTTGGCGGGATTTTGGCGGCGGGATTCTGACGGCGGGATTGTGGTCACGGGATTTTGTCCCATCCCGATAAAATCCTGATTTATAATTTAATCTTTATGTGTACTTTTCTCGAGCTATTTCACAGCGTCATCGGTGAAATTTGCTGTGCGTAATCTTTACCTATCTATCGTATCTTCCCTCCGATAAAATTTACATCAATACGCCAAAGACAACCTCCACTTTTAAGTGCGAGGTAAGTGTGTGATAATTTGTAATTATCCGTGAGATTTATATTATGTATCTCTTTTTGTAGTCGTGAAGATGGTCTAATAAACAGACCGAAACGTCGACCAACAGTTTATTTGTTTTTATTACCGGCGCTCCATCATCCCCAATAGCCTTTATCTACTTCCGTTATATTTATCAACTGTACTGGCAATAACTCCTAATGTCATGAAAAGGAAAGCTGGACCATTGTATATATTGTGTATACCTGTGTACCGAACTTCCATCGTCACTTTCTTGTCCGGCGTCGCTGTCATTATTTAGATTTACAGGTAGTCGAGGATTTAACATTTTTGCGTTTAAAGTTTTAAATGTTATTTTTAGAGAAAAAAATACTTATAAAGGAAATGTTTTGCGTGGTAATTTGGCGAATGTTTTTAGTACACAATAAAAATAAATTATTAGTAACAATTAATTACATAAGTAGATGCAACTAAAAAAAAAGGATTCAAATCACATGCGCCAAAGTAAAACAAAATAAAATACAATTATAATGTTGCGAGTCGGCTTGGTTTTGTGGTTCATGCGAGTCGGTGACATCTCGTCTTGTTCGCATCATACATGGCTTGGAAAGTGCGGTAAATCGGCTGAATGAAAAAATAAACGAACAAACTTTGGGGATGGATAAGCAGAATTGTATAATAAAGAACCTTCAAGAGGTCATGGGTCGATTCATCGATAACACGGAAATTATCAGCCAAGCAAGTTCAAGGCTACCAGTGACATCTATCGATAAAAATAAAAAGTTTGTGGATTGTGTAGAAGCGAAAACAGCAAATTTAAGCGTGCGCCACATTAATTTGGAATCTTCGTCGACAACTAGTGCAAGAAGAATGAGCGATGTAGTTGCATCAAACCCAGCAAACTCGAGAGATGTGAGAAGATCGGTTATTCCACCCGAAAAACAATTTCAACAAGTACGTGAACGGAAAGCCAGAGATGCAGGCATAAATACCATTTTTATAAGAGCTAAGAATGGTGATGGAGAGGGTATTCTATCAGAGATGCGGAAGGCTGTCGATCCAACTACATTATCAATTGAAGTTAACAACGTAAAAAAACTTCGAAATGGAGTTGCAATTAGTTGCAGTAATAAAGAATCGGTAGAGAAGCTCAAAGAAAATCTTGAAAAAAGTCTTACAAATGAATACGAGGTCAATATGAAGAAGAATTTCAATCCAAAAATTATAGTAAAAGGCGTTGAGAGAGATGACGCAATGGAGGAAAATAACAAACTGGCAAGTAAAATAATAACACAGAACAAAATATGCACTACTTCGGGTAACTTCGAATTCAAAGTGGTAAGAAAAATCGATTTGAAGCATGGTAATGAAACGCATGTGATAGTTGCAGTGGATCCCATTACTAGGAAAAGTATTCTAAATAAGGGTAAACTATGTGTTGGCTGGAAGAGCTGTATGGTGGAAGACTCCTTGCATGTCAAGAGATGCTGGAAGTGCTGTCAGTATTATCATCTGGCTAATGAATGTAAAAGCACAAATGTGGTATGTGCAACATGTGCTGGCTCGCACGAAACTAATCTTTGTGTATGCAAGGACGAAGAGATAAAATGTGCAAATTGTATAAGAAGTAACAAAAACTTCAAAACTAATTTTAACATAAATCATTCGGCAAAAAGTATTTCTTGTCCATATTATGAGGAAATCATACAGAAACTGAAGCAGAATGTTAATTATGACGTAATATAGCAAAAACAGAAAATCAAATGCATTACTGATAAAAGAAAAAATATAGATAATCATAAAACTAAACATTGCATTATACATCAAAACGTTCAATCAATAGGAAATAGTGTCGATATGTTGGATAAATTCATGGACGAACACCCTAATTGCATTGGTCTAGCAATTACTGAACATTGGAAGACTGAATCTCAGCTAAAAAAGTATGCACTCAAAGACTACAATCTGGTGTCAAGCTTTTGTAGGCAAGAAAATGAGCATGGTGGTGCGACCGTGTATTGCCGCAGGTCAGTGAACGGTAACCCAATTAAAAAAGTAAACAATTTAGCAATCAGTGGACATTTTGAATGTGCGGGTGCAGAAGTAAACATAAATAGCGAAGCAATATTAATAATTAGTATATATAGACCTCCAAATGGAAACATGCAGATGTTTTATACTCAGTTTGAACAGTTGTTAATACTCATTCTTGATAGAAAAAAATTAACCTTTATTTTGGGCGACTTCAATTATGAACTAAAAGATAATGAAAGGAATTATAATGAATTGTCCTTGCTGTTGGGCTCCTTTTCTTTCAGGGTGCAGGTTAGAGAGTACACCAGAATCAAAAGCGATGGATCGGGAAGCTGTATTGATAATATCTTAACAAATTATGATGGCGATTGTCAAACCGAAATATGTCACTCAAATATTTCAGATCATACTGCTCAAAAAATAAGTTTTTATTTGAACAAGGAAATTTTGAAGAAGTTGAAATGCCGACGTTTTTTTACAAAAGATGGTAAGAAGGACTTCAGTTGTAGACTGCAGGAGATTGACTGGAGTAAGTTGTACGAAATCGAAGAAGCTATGGTAGACGACCAATGGGTATTTTTTTCAAATTTAATTTGGTTGATTTTTAGTAGCAGTTTTCCTATGAAGAAATTGGTGTCGAAGCCAAAGCGGAAAAATTCCAGCAATGAAGTGGTGGAGTGTAAGAACAGATTGGATATTCTTTTGGTGGTCTCTGCTGTTGACGCAAAATATAAGGAACTTTATAAAAAAACGAAAAAAGAATACAACAACCTTTTGATAAAAGAGAGAACAGAAGCATATGAAGAACGAATTGAAACATCAGATAATAAGACTAAATGTTTATGGTCAATCCACAATGAAATTGTGGGTAGGTCTGCTGCAAGTTATGAAGTTGGACTCAAGGGTGACCCTGAAAAAATTGCTAATGAGTATAACGACTATATATTAAATGCAGTCCCAAAACTACAGAAGGATGTACAATGCAAAATAGTTGAAAATGACAGATCAATGTATATTAGACCAACGAATGCCAATGAAATCCGTAAATTAGCAAAGAGGCTAAAAAACAAATGCAGTAGTGGAGAAGACGGAATACCGACCAGTATGGTGAAACTTGCGGCAGAAAGCATAGCCGAACCTTTAAGCTTTGTCATTAATAATTCATTTAAATACGGAATTTTTCCGGACCAACTTAAAATAGCTATTATTAAACCTATACATAAAGGGGGAAATCCAGAAGAAATGCAGAATTATAGACCAATAAGCTTACTACCTTCATTTTCCAAAATTTTTGAAATGGCAATGTGTGATAGGCTGGTAAATTACGTTAAAGAGAATGCCATTATTAGTGAAACGCAACATGGTGGTATCAAAGGAAGATCGGTTGAAACTGCTGTATTTCAATTTACACAAGAAATTTTAAGTGCCTATGAGAGAGGAGATTTAGCGATGGGAGTGTTCTTGGACTTATCGAAGGCGTATGACTGCGTAAATCATAAATTATTACTTCTAAAAGCTGAAAAATACGGTATAAGAGCAAATGCATTACAGTGGTTGAAATCGTATCTTGATAACCGTAGACAGAAAGTGGAGATAACAAAAGATGAAACTACGTGCACATCTGAAAGTAAAATAAACGAAACAGGAGTACCACAAGGAAGCATACTTGGTAATATGCTTTTCATATTGTTTAGTAAAGACTTAACCGATATATCAATGAAAGAAAATCACTATATGACAAACTACGTGGACGACACAAATATACTGGTGGCTGCTGAAAATTATCCAATCCTGCTTCAAGAAACTGATGAGCTTTTGTCGTTGGTAAACAAGTGGTTTGCAGAAAATGGGTTTATACTTAATAACAGAAAAACAAATGCAGTGCTTTTCCACACCAAACAAAAATTGCAGACACCAAAAAAATGTAATATTATGAATGAAGAAGTGGAATATAAAAAAAGTGTGAGATTTTTGGGTCTAGAAGTAGATAAAAACCTAAATTGGAATGTGCATATTGCGAAAGTGGCTTCTAAATTAAACCAAGGCTGCTACGGACTGCGAGTGGTAAAAAAATACCTGAATGAGGCGTCATTGAGAACCATTTATTTTGCCAGTTTTGAGGCACTTGTTGGATTTAGTATTATGTTTTGGGGTAGTAGTTCCGATATGAATAAAATTTTTACAATACAGAAGAGAATAGTAAGGCTAATGTATGGAATGCAGTATTTGGCATCTTGTAGAGGCGTCTTTAAAGAAAAAAAGATACTAACTGTTCCCGGATTGTATATATATCGAGCATTGTTGTTTATGTTTAAAAATAGAGAAGTTTATTTTTCAGTCTGCAAACACCATAATTATCCTACACGTACTTTGGAGTTAATGTATCCGAGGCATAGGTTGACTGTGACCGAAAGAAATCCGCAATACATGTGTATTAAATTATACAACAAACTGCCAATTGAGCTTAAGAACATAACCGGGCTGATTGAATTTAAAGAGGAACTACATGAATTTTTATTGATGATTGAACCCTATTCTGTGCAAGAGTTTATGTTGTGGAAAAAAGAGTAGTTATCATTGTTTTCAAAGTTATTATTGTTGTGTTATGGTATTTTTTTTGTATTTATGACAATGTTTCAATCAATTATGTACAAGCCTTTGTAACGTAGTTTCTTGAAATAAATTACATTATTATTATTATTATTATAAAAATTAAATTGATTTGACGATTAAACTTAAAAAAAATATTTGAAATAATTAAAATTTTTGACTTGATTTCCTGAAAAACAATTTAATTTTTTTTGAACAAGAGATATAATATAGTGATTCCCAGGAAAGATGACGATTATGACACAACAAAATCGTATGAACTAAGCCAAGAAGTCATAGTGAAGTGAAGTGCCTCTTTTTGCGTCGGGGGTTAAAAACAAATGTCACCAATGTATTCATATTTTAAATTAAAATACACTTCATTTTACTAGGAATTCTTGGCTTACTTCATACGATTTTGTTGTGTCGTAATCGTCATCTTTTCTGGGAATCACAATATTTAAAAAAATTTTTGAAATTGATAGTTATTAATTTAAGTTGTGAATTTTTACTTTAATTTAAATTACAAAAAAAGCTTAGAAAAAGAGAATTTATTTTTGAACACGAAATAAAATATATTTTCAAATTGACTTTAAATTGATTATCTAGCTAAAATAAAAATCAAAATTTTTAAATGATTTTATATCCGTAATCGCAAATATATGTGAATTTTTACTCTATAGTATATTACGTAACGAGAGTTGTAAGAATCATATTACACGCGAGTGAAAAGTTACTTCACGAGCCGCTTGCGGCGAGTGAAGTAAGTTTCAAGATTCGGATATGTATGTCCGTCCCATCAAAATCTCCCCAACGGAAAGCACCATTGAATTGAAATTTTAACTGGATATTCAGCTAAGAGTTCTAATGTTAACGCCACCATGCCCAGCTCTCTACGTCAATGTTTTCTTGTAAAATCGGAGAAACTTCATTTCGACGTTCTGATTGGTTAAAAAAATTATTTCAAATTCAAATCAAATGCGATTAAAGTTAATCCCAGTAATAAAATAATAAATTAATTATAATAAATGATCCAGTGCAAAAAGGAGTTTCCAGGTCATTCAAATATTAGGTCATGGCGGCTGGTAGGCCGCCTGACCTGCTAGTTATTACATATAACTAGCGCGATGACAGTAGTAGAATGTGTTCGGGAAAAAAGACACGTAAAAAAAATTACGTTTAAAAAACTCGAACTCTTTAAAAATATTAATGAAAATTTATTTCGGAAAATTTGAAATATAAAATAAGTTATGCGTGTTTTTGTAAGCTACGACCATTTTGTGTTGTCATAACCACTGCAGCAAAACGGAAAACTTGTTTTTGCATGGTTCATGAAAATATGCAACTTCTTGTGACCAAAATCAAACTGTTACAAATAATAAATGAAAGCAACCTGGAAGACCTGTGCAAAACCATCTGCTGTGAATTGAGCAAAAAATGTTTAGAAAAAACAAGTAAGTATGTAAAAACAGGAGGTGCCATTCAAAACGTATGATGAATACGTCGTATTCGTCGTATAAAAAATGGGGCATAAAGCCCGTTGCCATCGCCATAAAAGGTGTCGAAAAAAAGTGTAAGAAGATGGTTAAAGAAGAGGTCAAGTGCACAAAAGCTGAAATGATTCAACTGCTAATAGGTTCCTTGCCTAAATATATTATTCACATTTCGAATATGAAGCACCAATTTAAAATTATTCAAGAATTGAAAAAAAACCTACAACCTGAAACGGAAACTTTAATTCATGTCGATTTTTCAAAAAACTATAATTGCAAATATTACAGAGAAGTGTATAGCGCACATTTTGGAGGGTCCAAACCACAGGTTTCCATGCACACTGTAGTTTGGTATCGAATGGTAAGCGGAGAAATAAAACCACAATCTTTTTGCAGTTTCTCTGAAAATCTTCGCCACGACCCTGCCGCAATTCTTGCTCATTTATTTCCACTGGTGGAAATAATTAAAGCGACGATGCCCTTATCCGAGTACCCAATACAAAAACAAAAGTATGTTTTACCTGATTGAGACAAAATTATCAAATAAGCTTAAAGTAAACAAAATATATCATGGAATTATTTCGAAACTGGTCATGGGAAGAGAGCTGTGGATGGGGTAGGAAGGTGCCTGAAAAGAACTGCCGATCGGCTACGTTCCCAATTTTCATGAACTTATAGTTCATTTAAAAGAATCTTGCTCCGGAATACAAATGAGTGTGTTTCTGAACAACATATTGTCATGTTCCAAAATCGTTCATTGAAAATTTTGATATTTTATTAGAAAAATTTTGTATGCTTTTGTAAAAATTAATATTTTAAATTTGTTATAAAATTGTATTTGCTGGTTTTCCCGCCAACGAGTTAAGGTGACAATGGTGAGCGGAGAAAACCAGGCTTTTTACCAAGATGGCCGCCTGAAGCGGTTGAGGAGAAAGTCGTCTCCCGTAATTTTGAAACTATTAATTTTGAATTTTGCGAATAAAAAGTTTTTATTGAGTGAGTAAGAATATTTTTATTTATAATTTGGATATTTTTGTCCCAATTTGGATGTATTGAAAGTTAAACTAAATTGAAGGCGACGTGGAAATAAATTTATCGTCGGCGTATGGTCTAGTTATCTTTCGATTTGAATTTCCATTTTAATATCGGAAAGTATATTGTAAAATGAAATTAAATAATTTGGATTTTCAAGAAAAATTTTGTGACCAAAATTAAATATTATATTTGGAAAGTTTTGGTAATTACAAAATAACACAGCAATATATGTATATGGAAGATTACGATGTATTAATCCCTTCTAATTTAAAACCATTTAAAGGGACAATGAAAGTGCATCAGCTGTGTTGGAATATCAATAGGTCAAATTGTGTAGCTCTTCGTCGACCAAGTTGTTCGTACTGTTCTTTTGAAGTGGAATGTAATCATTACGGACTGGGAAACTTCACTATTCAAAGTCATAATCAAACATTACTAAGTTGAACTATGCTGGCGTATACTCATCAGACTCCAGCGATGATCAATCTTTGGTCAACTTTATAAAGGAGAAAATACCAGAGCAAAACCAAAAAATTCATAAGAACGACTTTATCTAGGTTGAGTGGCCTAAATATTCAAAAATTCACTACATTGGACAAATATTACATGAAGAAAAGTATGACATCAATTTTATGAGACGTATGACTTCAACAAAAAAAAACAAAATCTGCTCTTCATTTGGCCAGAAGAAGAGGACGTTACGGCAGTAAATTTTGATTGCATCGTTAAAAAGGTAGCTAATCCTCAGGCTTTGTGAAGATCTCGATTGCTCTTCAAAGACGAACCACATTTATTGGGCATAAACCTTAAATAATTAATGAAGATTAAAACGTCGTTTTGTTTTACGGACCTTCAAATCTTTATCTGTCAACTCAGTGGAATTATGTTTTTCTACAACAAGGTATGATCACAACAATAATATAAAAAATTATTTATTAAAATGGTTATCTCGCTGTTTTAGGCAAAACAAACTGGATTTCTCTGTATATTTAAGAAATTTCTGTTTAATTTTACTAACTCCATGGACGAGAATGTTGTTTTTTCTTCAAAATGGTATTATAATAACAAAATATCAATTATTATCTATTAAATGAGTTTATTACTGTTTAAGGGAACATCAACATATACATAATATCGTCTGCTTACTGCGATAATCAAATAACAGCAAAATTTTCGAAAATTAGTTAAATGTACCACCGTGTTTAGTTTTTTGGACTCTTTCTACATGTACAACAAGTTAATTAATACGTCTTCGTTCGAAAGTTATGCTGAATAAAAAACAATTAAATGCTACTTTTTACATATTTGATATCAGGTGAAATACACTAATGTCGTTTATTTAGTATTAGTCAAGAATGTATAGCAGCAAAAACTGTTAAATACATTATTTATTCTTATCTGCTAGTATAAATGTAGAATTAAAATACAGTAAAGGTACTTAACTTCTTTTGGTTGAATGAACAATCAGTTATCAGTTTTTGAAAACCACAAAAATAGCTTTATCCATTTTTCCTTGTTACCGAAAAGTCCGTAACTAATTAGTTAACAGATTTTTACTGCTATTTGTAGCGCTTAAGCTTGTGGCCATTCATCAAATATTTTGCAAAAATTAGTATTTAAGCAGTATTTGAACATACAACTTAATCAATTGTAGTTTTTCATTAGTTAAATATACTTGAAATTCTCCATTTTATTAAAAGCTATAAATTTTATGCTTCAACAATATAGCGTATTTTAAGAAAAACTAGATTGGCTTCATATAAAGTACAATAACTAACTAAAGATAATTTTTTTGTAATCCACACTACTATCAAACTATGCAATTTTAATCTACTTTTGCTGCATCAGAATTAGTAGGTGTAAAGAACTTAAGATTCTTACAATATTTCCAAATGCAAGGTTTTGTGTTTTTCCCGTAAACATACTACCTCTAATTTCGGTTATCAGCTATCCGAAACAGTGCTGGAGAAAGTTAGCAATATCAGAGATTTAGGAGTAATTGTAGATAGCAAATTGAGTTTTTCAGAACACATCAATGAGCTAGTCGGCAAGGCCTCTAAGATGTTAGGTTTTGTGATTAGGCAATCTGTCGAATTTCAGGAACCTCGTGTAATCAACTTGCTGTATATATCGCTCGTTAGATCATTGTTGGAATATGGAACAATGGCTTGGAATCCGCATTATAATAAATATGTAAATAGAATTGAAAGGATTCAAAAGAAATATGTAAAACATATGTGTTTCAAATATCTTGTACCAAAGTTCTAACTATGACAACATTTTGTGCTATCTCAACATCTCGTCTTTGGAAAAGAGAAGATCGTATTTGGAATTGGTTTTTCTTTATAATTTATTAAACGGTCATGTCAATAGTTCTTCTATCCTGGATTTGATAAGCTTTTCAGTCAATCCTTATGTACTGAGAAATCCACCTCTGTTCTCCATCGACTTCCACAGGACCACATATGGTATGAATTACTCACCGATTTATAGAATTTGCAACCTTGCCAACCAGCTTAATGTCGAATTTTTCGACATTTCTAAGCAAGAATTTAGAATACAGTTAAGAAAAAAATTGAGCTTGTAACTTAAACTAATTGGTATTAGCTGTTTTAGCTATTTATAGTCGTGCTGCAGAAAGCAATATATCAGAACGAGCGTTTAGCGAGTTCTGATAGCTTACGAAACCACAATGGAACTTTCTGAGCGAGTCACTGTATTTAGCTTTACGTTCAAGACAGGTCCTTTCCAAAAAAAAAACATAAATTTAGCTCTAAAAAGTAACGTTTATATAATATAAAGGTTAATAGACATGAGACGCGACATAACGGAAGTAAATAATACTCTTATCTATTAGCTTGTGATGCAAAATTGCACGTGCACTTCAGTAGGCAGTGAAAACGCAGACAGAGTAGCAGTGTATTATAAAAGTTACATTTTACATTTTAAAAATGAAAACTTAAAGTGGCCTTTGTAATTTTTATTTTTTAATAATTAAAAGTATAGCGTTAGAATTTAAAAACAATAAAAAACGTAAACAACCGCCGTCTTTTACTATTTATAATCTTGCAGGTGTGCCTTATCGCTTATCAACAACCGCCGTAGCCAGGAAAGGTGGTCACGATTTGAGTTAATTATAAGGGTTGTAACGTGACAAAATGCATTTTGTCATTTACATTTCTTTTACAAGCTTCCCGACTGAAACGCCACTGTGTTTTTTTTAGTGTTTGTGGTTGGTAACTCATCGGAGTTATCAACAGGAACGCTATTATTCGGTAGATTTCTTCGGAGATTGACGTATAATCATAGTGAGTCCGATTTTAGTTCTTTATGTATTTGTTTTAATTTAGTTTTGCCGTATAACGGGTAAATATAATTTTTTGCAACGAATTAATTTGTGTTAACAAATTACTTTTAGCACTCAGGTTACGGGTTATTCGTTTTCATTTAATTTTCGTTTTGAATATTATAAATTTAATATGGTCGTTGTATAATGGAGTCCCTTATCCATGTTGGAAATCTTTTACCCAGATGGTATCCAGGGTTTGATTGTTTGGTTTTACGACGACGCCGACGTTACATTTTGTTGGTCATCTGTTGGAAGATTTGGAGTGGACAGAAGCATTATTTGACATCAATAATCTCAAGAATGGTTTATTTTGCCCAATAATTGTTGATTCACTATGGTTGTTTTTTTTTTGAATCACAAAAGGATTTGCCTTGTGAGTGTGTTTGCACCTAGTGGGTCATTATTTTATTTGAAGTTGGAGAACCTTCGAGGATTTATATTTTGTTGTCTCACCATCATTGTTTCAATCTTAGACATGCGGTTACATTTTTATTTGGGATATTACACTTCAACTTTCAAGCAGATGTTTGGTTTATGAAGATGCGACAGTAGAAATTAATTTGAATTTGCAGTCACACTTTCTCTATTGATGAGTTTTGGAAATGGCAAGCATGTTGATTTTTTAATAAGTATTTTGTGTTCTCTATTTTGTAGACTTTTATTCCTGGATGGTGGACCAACGTAATGATGAAGTAAGGATATTGAATTCGAAGGAGAGACACTTGCCTAGTCGTGAAATTGGTAGCATTGCATTCAGGGTAAGTCTCTTAGAGCCAGTTGTACCAAATTTCAGTGAACGACAGTTCTGCTAACTACAAGTTCACCGGTGATCTAAGATCAACTTACGCTGCGTTGTACCACGCTCGTTCAAGTTGAACCTTGATTCTCACGTATTGGTATCCCTGAATAGTTCCAATATTAGTACTTTTGACCTAAATGTTCAAGTTTGTAGCTTGGCTTCACTATTATCAAGCGTCATCGTTGTTCCCGCGCCAATTTGTTTATTGTGTTTGTGCAGTACAATTGCTTCATTGTTATTAAATTTTGTTTGATATTTGTTTCAAGTAAGTATTTACTACTAATATTGTATTTAAAATTAAAATAAATTTATAGATTTTGACGACATTCATGAAAAAGAGTTTGTTGTTGTTATTTGGTTATAGGGTTATAAGTAGCAAGATTTTGCTTAAATTAAAATTGCTATAAATTTGTTATAATTATTTTGCTTATGAGGGGATTTTAATTAGTGGTTGGTGTTGGATACATGTAAATAATTGGTGGTGGTCTTTTATCTTTTGTTAGGTAAACAATATGGAAAAAAAATTCAGAAAGTGTATCAATTTCTCTGCAAAGGAAGAACATGTCTTGATTACTCTTGTACATAAATACAAGGGTATCATTGAGTGCAGAAGAAGTGATTCATCTTCAAATGAATCAAAAAAGAAAGCCTGGGAAATTCTAGCACAAGAATTCAACGGTAGTATTGGAGATGTTCCTCGGGATGTGTCAGCCCTTAGGAATAAATACGAAAACCTAAAAAAGAGGGCCAAAAAGAAGTATTCGGATGAAAAGACTTTTTTGAAGGGAACCGGTGGAGGCCCTTCTACACAATTTAATATTGACGATACAGATATCACTATAAAGGATATAATTACAACACAGGTCACAGGGATGCCTTCACAGTATGGGGGTGACCGTACTGATGGTTAGTTTACAAAAAATAATATGTACATTGATTAAATTTATTTATCCTTGTTATATTTTGTAGTTTCAACAAATCAAGAAGAGGAACGGTTCATGGATGAAATCGAGTCTATTAGTGTGGAAACATCTACGTATGGTAGGAGATTATAGTTAAGAATTTCTGAAATTTAAGTTCATTGATTCATTGTTTTTGTAGATAAAGAAAATGCATCTCCACAACAGCCGATAAAATTTATAAAATTATCTACATACTGTTGATTGTTTGTATATCAATAATTTTCATTATTCTTAAAAATAATTGTTTTTATTTTAGTGCAAAAAGCTGTCCCGGTGGAATCAAACATTCCATCAATTGTAGATTGGTCAAAGTGTACCCCGACAAAATTAAGAACTCCACTGTCGACACCTTTAAAAAGTACGTTATTTAATATCTACTACAAGGATTGACTTGACATGTTTTATCTTTTAGAAGGAGTGAACCGACTGAAGAGGAACAATTTCCTTCAAAGTCAATTAGGATCTTGGGCTGTGTCAAAAGTTAGTTTGGCTGATCAACAAAAGCAAGAAAGCTACGAAAAACATCAGCTACAGTTAAATATTTTGCTAGAAAACCAACAACTTGATGCAAAACATAAGCAAGAAAAGCACGACATGGAAATGCAGATATTAATTTTACAAAAAAAAAAGTTGTTGTGTAATTAATTAACCGATTATAATTAATCAACAAAAATTGCATAAAAGGTAAGAAAACAAAAGTTTTCATTCAACTTTTGTTGATTAACTTTAATCGGTCAATTAAACTTGATTTGTGAGAACGCGCCTTTGATGCAGTTCAATATTTGCTAATCGAAAATTGATAGAAAAGAAAAAATTAAAAGCTCTATATATTTGTATATTATTATTATTTTGTAATATAACTTCTATTGTATAATATACTTAATTCTTAAATATTTTATTATTAATTAAATATACTATTTATATTAGTAGCGCCACTACCTAACCCTAAGATTATATTTTATTACTTCAACAAAGAAAATTTAAATATTTTTTTCCTACATTTATTTATTTATTTATTAAATAAATTTTAGTTAATTCATTTTTATAAATCCAAAAGTTGCTACGGTAACAAGCCTTGAAAATAGTTGACTACTAAGGCATGTCTTGTAGCGTTTTGTAAATTAACGTTACCTTCCCTGTTGCCAATATTTTCAAGCGGCACGTTATTTACATTAATTGCATTTTCAATGTCGATATTTTGTGGCAAAGGCAGAGTATCGTTCATTTGACATGCAATATTATGTAATACTGCTGCCGCTATAAACACTGCTTCAACTTTTTCCAATTTTAGCCTAATTTCATAGGCTAAAATAGGAAAACGTCTCTTCCACACACCATAGCACCTTTCGATTGGATTACGAGTCCTAATTTGTGACTCGTTAAATAGTTGTTCGGCAGGGGTTGTCGGATTTCGCAATGGTGTTATTAAATAATTTCTTATGGCGTACCCACTATCCCCGACGAGTAAACTGTCTGCTCCAAAGTTGCCATTCTCCATTCCGGCTCTTAGATTGGAATTATTGAATATTGTAGAATCGTGACTCGAGCCTGGCCAACGACATACAACATCAATAAATTCCAATCTGGCATTGCAGACAGCTTGGACGTTAAAGGAGAAAAAGTTTTTTCGGTTTCTAAAATTTTCTGCTTCTTCCCCACCAGGCGACTAAAATATTAACAACAAATCTAATTAAGCTGTAACTATATTTAGTTAATTAGTAACCTGTATTTTTATGTGAGTGCAATCTTATGCTCCAACACATCGGGGAAATTTGGCAATATTAAAAAATTTTTGTCTGGTTTTTTGGATTTCATCTTGAGTTGTTGGCATTTTAATGAAGCGCGGATATAGCAAAGCAATAGCTCTTAAAACTTTAGCTACAACTCGACTTGCTGTGGATTTGTCAATGCCACTCACATCTCCGGTTAACTGCAAAAAGGATCCAGTGGCAAGAAAACGAAGTGTCACAAATACCATATCCTCGGGTGATAGAGCATGATTTCTATAATCGTAATAATGTGAAATGGAAATTTTAAAATTATTCACGTAAAATTATGTATGTTGAACCTACTTATTAGTTGCAGATCTTATAGAATCTGAAATTTCTTCTATAAGGAAACTCACAACTTCTTTGGATAGGCGAAATCTTTGTCGAAATTCGTCGTCGTTCCATTTTATAAAATTATTAGGTCGTAACCTAAATGTTTGAACATTTCGAGGAAAAGCAACAAACCCAATTAAATCTAAAAAGTCTTCGTCGTCAGTGAATTCGTTCAATTCATTCAATTCATCCCTTTCAGCTGCCATAATTCTTATTTTAACTTATTGCGTCTGTCAAATAGCTACTGTTCAAGCACAAGTTCAAGTTGAACTTACGTAGAACGGTCGCAGTTGGGGGTATTTCTTGAACGCCGCTTGATCTGCAGATCTAATTTGAACGACGTTGGTGCAACGACGTTTTCTTGATCCAAGGAGTAGAACTCAAGTTCACCGTTGAACTTCGTTGGTACAACCGACCCTTAGAGATACATTTACTTATTTATTAATGATGCTGTATGCCAGGTTCTATTTTTAATATCAATTATAACCGAGATAATGAATTCCGGTGTGCAATTAATTTCTGCTAGAGCATAACTTCGTGTTGTTGATTTATCCTCCTCAGGGTTGATCAATTGTATTTTTGCTACATAACTGAATTTACCCCTCAGGTGGATGTCAGTATTTT
The DNA here is from genome assembly GCA_947369205.1 of Cantharis rufa. Taxonomy (NCBI): domain Eukaryota; kingdom Metazoa; phylum Arthropoda; class Insecta; order Coleoptera; family Cantharidae; genus Cantharis; species Cantharis rufa. The sequence continues at coordinate 15,454,834 of OX376309.1, read as the reverse complement.
ACCTTGCCTTTTATATTTTATTTTGTTTACTGTTATTATAATCTTTAATTAAATAGCAGCTTATCTTGATCATTATGTGTACGTTTTATGTAAGAATAGTGAATTAATTAAACATTGTCGCCAACATCTTTCTTTCTATTTGTGTTTCTACGATAAGACGACTCTTCGTTTCTTCAGGTTTTATTAGTATTGACTGGCGTCCACATAACATCAGGTTTTTCATTTAACTGATAAGATATCTGAGTACATGGTTAAGAATCCACGAGGTTTTTCGAGAACTGCGTTTTAAGTAACAAGGCTAGCTAATACGTGTAATAACATCTACGATTGAGCAAGTGGCATTGTGGCAATAATTTGAGAGCAATTGTTGTTACAGGGTATTGCATTACTTGATTGTATGAGTGCGGAAAGGTAATAAGAGTGCGGAAAGGTACTAAAAGCGAAGCATTCTCACTACATACAATAACTATAACCCACTATGTACGCCAGCATTGCTGCTTATGTGCAAGAATTTTCCGAACACCGCTGCAAAGTATCATTTTCGAGCGATAAAAACTACCTGATATGCTATACTTTCTATAGTCGTGTACGTAAAATTGTTATTATGTTTGTAATTGTAAATACCTGTAATTAATTTTTTGTATAGCTATAAGGAATTATTCCGTTAAATAAAGAATTATTATTATTATATTATATTATTATAAGGGATACGTTCATCATGTTTATGTAAGCGACCATCAAGATGATGAACGAGTACGTCATTATAATAATTTTGTTCGTAATAGTAAAGAATACGTTCATCATATTTATGTAAGCGATCATCATTAATCATCAATATTTAGTAATGCAATCGTCTATACCATGAACACGTACGTCATATTAATAATTATGTGCATCATATTTATGAATCGATTCATCATATTTACGAATGCAATCGTCAATACGATGAACAAGTACGTAATATTAATAATTTTGAGCATCATATGTATGAATGGCTTTATCATATTTATGAATGCAATCGTCAATACGATAAACTAGTATGTCATATTAATAATTTTGTTCATCGTATTTGTGAACATGTTAATCACATTTATGAACCCGTTCATCATCATTATGCTTGTAATCATCGCAATTATGAATCCAATCATTAATTGGATGCGTGAGTACATCATATGAATGATTCTATTCATCACAACTATGAATGCAATCTTCAATAAGATGAATTAGTACGTCATTTTAGTGATTTTGTTCATCATATTTAGGTACATCTTCATCTGTTCGAAACAATCTCTCAAATATATTTCATGAACTTGTTCATCATATTGATGAATATGATCATCGGCTGGATACTGATGATTTTTTCATCAATATGATGAACATTTTCATCACTATGGGGACACTTTTTTTTTCAGTGTAGATCAATGAAAATAGGAGAATGGACAACTAAGATACAAGACAGGTAGGTTTTTTGTTCAGGACGCAGCGACGCACCCAAGATTGTGAGAAACAAAACGAAGAAAATGATCATGTTCAAACACAGATGTTATATATGGGGACTAATCCACCCCTTCGAACGGATTTGTAAATTCCGGTAAGGGATAGCAATATTCGAGGGAATGTATAAAGCTAATAATAATAATAGATGTGACTACAATAAATGCTTGGTTGTTATATAACAAAATAAAGAAAAAGGTGATTCCACAAGACAATTGAAATTGTTGGATTTTCGTTTGGAGTGGCAGAATGTTTGTGCCTAATGGGACCTGGCAATAACAAAAAAAATTGAATATGAACTTCCCAAGTTCAACAGGAACTAAATGCTAAACATCATAAAGGAGGAGCATCTCATATTCCACCAAAAAGTGTGCGTTTAGATGACAGTTCGCATTGGATAACTTATGAAGAAAAGCGAACAAGATGCAAATTGCAAAGGAATCACTCATTTTAAATGTGAGAAATGTGCAGTGCATTTGTGACTTACCGAAGACAAAAACTGTTTGAAATTATTTCATACAGAATAATTTCTTCTGCTTATGCTTTTTTTAATTTTTTTTTTTTTAATTAAGTATTTTTAATTGGTTTCAATTGCAAAATTTAATTATAATTAATTATTACCATTCTCATGGTGTTGCATATATTAGCAACAGATTTATTTTGTTTGTTTGTTTAATTAAATACCATTGAGCTTGGATTTTTTTCATTATTTTTCCCATAATCTATAACACAAAATGGCATCAAAAAGATGTTTTTTTCAAAAAAGAAAAAATCATGAAACGAAGGGTTTATCAACCAGTTTTCACAGTTTTGTTACTTCCGAATGAACAGTATCAAGTAACCTTATACCAGTTTACAATGTTGTGATTAACGAAAGTACCTATTTTATGCCTATTAAAAACTTGAATTCTATGTATTAGTTTTAAGTGTTTTTTACTGGCTAAATTGGCTAAAAAATACTTCTTAAATTGATAAATACAGTACAAAATGTAACATATGTGGTTGTCACATTGGCAACACTGGAATATACAATAGACGATGCATCACTTAAGATGGCTTCGGTTGTTGTGTTAATAATGTAATAACTTGTGCATATTAATAAATACAAATAAACAGATGAAACATGGTGTCAGATGTGGTTAATCAATGAAATTTACAAAAGTGCATTGATTGAAGACTAAAACAGTTAATAATAATAAAGGTTAGTTAACATAACCTGCGACCACGAGGTATAAAATAACAACCGTCGTGTGCTTTAAAAATAAAACAGTTAAAATGGAGTTAGGAGTAAAAACCCCAAATAAAATTAAATTTGACAATGAAATTGGTGTCAATTATGATAAGTTCAAACAAAGTTTCCAAATCTACCTAAACGCAACGAACCTACAAACGGCATCGGATGAAAGAAAAATTGCGTTGTGGTTGAACATGGCAGGAGAAGAAGCGCTCGAAGTTTACAACACTTTTGAGTTAACCGAAGAACAGAAAGTGAATTACAGTGCTGTCGTAAAAGCATTTGATGACTATTGTAAACCGTTAATAAATGAAACCTACCATAGATTTAAATTTTTTCAACGAAACAGAAAAGAAAACGAAAATTTCGAAAACTTTTTAAAAGAATTAAAAACGTTAGCCAAACTGTGCAACTTTGGAGACCAACAGGAATCATTAATAAGGGATCGCATAGTAATAAGCACCCAAGATTCGAGGTTACAAGAGGCGTTATTAAGAACAAAAAACTTGAACTTGACAAAAACAGAAGAAATATGTAAAATGGCGGAAGCAGCAAAAACCCAGGTAAAAGGCATACAAGGCGAGACGAAATTAGAAGAAGTCAACACTAGAAGAAAGTGGCAGACCGAAGTACCAACGAAAGATGAGTATAGTGCTTTAAATGTGGAAGACAACATAAAGCTGGTGAGTGTTATGCATTTGGTAAAAAATGTAACAATTGTGGCGGCATGAATCATTTTAGTTTAGGGTGTAAAATTAAAAAACCTAAAAATGTCAAAAATGTATTTAAAAGTGGCTATAAAGGTAATAACAGTAGCTCGAGTAGCTCTAAATTTAACAGTGGCAACAAGTCACAAGGAAATACTAAGAGAAAAAATGTAAATGAATTAGCATGCAATAGCGACACAAGCGATGACGAATATGCTATTGAAGATTTAACAATATGTAAGAATAAAATAGATAGGTTAAGTTTTCAGGTACACGAGTTGGTGTGGACAGAAAAATTAGAAATAAAAGGGCTCACAGTAGATTTTAAGTTAGATACGGGGGCTCAGTGTAATGTAATCACATGGAACTGGATTATTAAGTTAAAATTAAAAGATCATGTAAATAAAACTAATATTAATGTTGTGACCTATAATGGTTTTAAAATACATGTAAAAGGTCAAATAAAATTGCAGTGTGAAAGAAAGAGTCAAGCTTTCAATGTTCAATTTCTGGTAATTGATACAGATAGCAGTCCAATTTTAGGGTTAGCAACATGCATTAAAATGAATTTAATAAAAAGAGTAAAAGAAATTAATTTCAAAAAAGTAGAGGAAATTATGTCAAAAGATAAGGAAAAAAATGAACTAATCCAAACAAATAATGATTTGTTTTCGGGTTTAGGTAAGGTACCTATTAAATATAAAATAAAATTAAAGGAAAATTATAAACCTTTTGTTAGTAGTTGTAGAAGGGTCCCAGATACAGTAAAAGAAAAACTAAAACTAGAACTGCAAAGGTTAGAAAAGAAAGGTATAATCGAGTCAGTTGAAGGCCCATCAGAGTGGGTAAACAACATAGTTATTGTGGAAAAATCTAATGGCAAAGTAAGGGTCTGTTTAGACCCATATGAATTGAACAAAAATATCTTAATGGAGCAATACCCCATTCCCACAAATGAGGATATCGCGGAAAAACTTAAAAAGAAAAATGTTTATAGCGTGCTTGACATGAAAGATGGTTTTTATCACATTCCACTTGATAAAAAAAGTAGTGACTTATGCACTTTCATAACACCATTTGGAAAGTTTAAATTTAAAAGGTTAGCATTTGGGCTATCGGTAAGTCCCGAAGCTTTTCAAAGAGTAAATGAAAAGATTTTTGGTGATCTTGATGTGGGAATCTATTTTGATGATTTTATTATTGCGGGTAAAGACGAAAAAGAACACGATGAATTAATGAAAAAGTTTTTAGAACGAGCTCGAGAGTTTAATGTTAAGTTCAATAAAAATAAGATACAGTATAAAGTAAATCAAGTAAAATATATAGGCCAAATATATTCAGAGAAAGGTATAAGTCCAGATCCCAGTTACGTGGAAGCAATTATAAAATTAGAAATACCAAAGAGTAAAAAAGAAGTTTTAAGAATGTTAGGGTTAATAAATTATTTAATAAAATTTATTCCAAATCTGTCAGAATTGTCATCAACACTAAGAGAGTTAATAAAAAGTAAAACTGAGTTTGTGTGGACAACTGAACACACAGAGGCATTTGAAAAAATTAAAAAAGTAATTGTAAATATCGATCATTTAAAAATTTTTGATCCCAAAGACGAAATAGTGTTACAAATGGACGCAAGTCAAAACGGAGTAGGTGGGTGTCTACTACAAAGAGGGAAACCAGTTGCATTTTGCTCAAGGAGTCTTTCGGACACGGAAAAGCGCTATGCGCAAATAGAAAAAGAGTATTTGGCAATACAATTCGGTTTAAACAAATTTCATCAATTTTTGTATGGGAGAAAGTTTGTTGTACAATCGGATCATAAACCATTAGCAGTTATACACGAAAAAGATATTAATAAATTAAGCAGTCGCCTACAAAGAATAAAATTAAAAACAATTAAATATAACTTTAAAATTCAATACATTCCAGGCAGTGAAATGTATGTAGCAGATCTATTATCAAGGTCTTTTTTGAAAATTACTGATAGGGAAGAGTGCGATTTAACAAGTGTAGTACACTGCATTGAAAAAATACTTCCAATTAGTAAAGAAAGAATTAACGAAATCATTAAAGAAACGCAAAACGACCCCAATTTACAAAAAATAAAGCAATACTACAAAACAGGGTGGCCTAAAGTTCAAAATTTAGAGGGAGAATTAAAAATATATTACAAAATTAAGGAAGATCTAGTAAACAAAGAAGGCATAATATTTTACGGGGAAAGAATCGTAGTACCAAAAAATTTAAGAAACTACATGCTGGAACAACTCCATAAAACACATGTAGGCATAGAAAAAACAAAAAATAGGGCCAGAAAATTATTCTATTGGCCTGGCTATTCAAAAGACATCGAAGAGTTTATAGCAGCTTGTCGAATATGTCTAAAATTTAGTACGGCTAATGTTAAAGAACCTTTAATTTTTCATGAGAATGCTGAACACCCTTTTGAAAAAATAGCTATTGATATACTAGAATTTAAGGGAATCTCATATTTAGTAGTTGTAGATGATTACAGTAATTGGATTGAATTAATAAAACTAAAAGATAAAACGTGCAGCGAAATAATAAGAAAACTTCAAAATTTAATGACAACACACGGCATTCCATGTCAAATACTATCTGATAATGTACCATTCAATAGTCAAGAATTTAAACACTTTGCAAAAGAAAATAACATCGAAACTCTGTTTATCAGTCCAAGATACTCACAATCAAATGGGTTGGTAGAAAAAGCGGTAGGAATCTGTAAAAATATGTTAAAAAAGAGTAAGGAGACGGGACAAGATATCAAGGAATACTTGCTCGAATACAGAGCAACCCCGTTAATCGGGTTAAAAGCAGCTCCGTCTGAACTGTTATTCAACAGATTAATACGGACAACCTTACCTATGGTTAGAAATAAACTAAAACCAAAAATAATTGACATTCAAAATAGTAGGAAAATAAAACAGGCAAAAGTAAAACAAAATTATGATAAAACAGCTCATGTAAGGCCAGATTTCAAATTAGGGCAAAAGGTAATGTTATTAGGTGAGAACAAAGAGTGGGAACAGGCAGAAATAATAAATAAAAGTAAAGAACCAAGATCATACATAGTTAAAACCATTAAAGGTAAAACATTTAGAAGAAATTCAAAATTTTTAAAAAATTTACCAGGTAACAACTTTAATAATCCAGTATCAGTCGATACAACCGATAATGATTATGATGATTATTATGAAAACAAAAATGAATGTGAATTAAGCCCGGAACAAAATAAACCAACAGAGGATACAGAAATAAAAGAAGTAGGGGAAAAAAGAGTACGAAAGAAACCAGTATATCTAAATGACTATGTCATATAAAAAAAAAAAGAAAGAAAGAGATAAGAACGTGTTAAATTAGAAATAAGATTTTGTGTTAATTAAGAATTTGTAATGTTTAAGAATTTGTTAAATTAGAAATAAGATTTTGTGTTAATTAAGAATTTTGTATTGTTTAAGAATTTGTCAAATTAGAATTAAGAATTTGGTATTAATTAAGATTGCTGTATTCTGTAAGAACATTTGGATGATATCTCTAAAGGAAGAGGGATGTAACATATGTGGTTGTCACATTGGCAACACTGGAATATACAATAGACGATGCATCACTTAAGATGGCTTCGGTTGTTGTGTTAATAATGTAATAACTTGTGCATATTAATAAATACAAATAAACAGATGAAACACAAAATAACGTTATTAATTTAGTATATACTAATATTGTGCAACTTAAAACTCTACTTGGGAAAGTGTGAGGTTATGTCGTATTCAAAGCGATCAAAATTTTTAACTGAGCTTCGAGCTAAAGTGGAAAATAAAAGTTCGACCGCTACTTTCACAAGCGGTAAGTTTAAACAACGACTATAATCTTAGTATTATAGAAGATTTAATAAGTTTTAAAGAAATCTATAAATTTAAAACCAGATTTAAAACACACACACACACCCTCACATACAGAAATATTATTGTTTTAATATTATTGGTTTATTTTATCTTAAAATTAAAGCATTCTTTAAAATTCATTGTAAAATAGGCTGTAAAGAAATTATAACAATTTTAAATAAAGATTAGTTTTTAGATTCTACGTCTACAGTTAGCAAGCATAAGTAGCCTAGCTAAGCAGAATTCTGTAGTAATGATGGTAACCAATCACAACTTATCTTCTGACTTTTTCTAACAACAAAATTTAGATTTCAGTTCACAACCTTCTTTAGAATCCAAATAACTGCATAGGTACACCAGAATATTGTGGTAACGTAGCAATATCGTTATTTTGCTGCAGACTCAATATTCATATATCAAGGAAGCCAACGTGTGACGACCCCTTGGTATGTGTTGAATAAGTAGTTTATGAAAAGCAAATTACCAACAAATAAAACCAAACAAAAATGTCAAAGATACTAAAAATGGAAAAAGAAACAAGAGTAATTCGAAATGAAAGAAAAATGAAACGAAATCTTGGACTTCAGTACAAAACAAAAAAAGAAAAACAAATTTGCCTCTTTGCTCAGAGGCAAAATCTGTTCAGAGAATATTGGTCCGTAAGCAATTTTAATAAACGTGTAGCCTTTATAGCATCATTAATAACAGCTGAACCAAAAAAATGTTGCAAAATTAAAAGTGTGGATCCCAAAAGACAAAAAAATAGAACCACAAGTTATAATTTTTACTTGCCTTTAGATGGATGCAAGAAAAGAGTGTGTAAAGCATGCTTTATGAAAATGTTTGGCAAAACCAACAGATTTATAACCGATGTGGTACAGAATAAAAATGCCTCAGTAAAATTTCCTGAAATGGGAATAAAGAACAAATCGTTGAATAAAGACACGTGTGCTTTATGTGATAAATATAACATGTAACTAAAAGTAAATTCAAACACATATGAAACTGAAACGATACAAAAACAACTTTAAGAACACCAAAAACAAGCGGAAAAAGCATATAAAGCAAAACGTGAAGATAAGAAACTAGCCTTAGTGCCAGACTCATTTAAAGAAGTGCTGACTTTTGTCAGTAGGTATGGCCAAAAACCATTCTACGTAAAAGAAATGAAACGGGAAGATTTTTTTAGTTCTCTGGATTGTTTAAAGGGGTATTCCAACAACGCACGGTTAACAGAGAAGGTGAAAAAATTTATTGGCGAGATATTAAATGGTAAAGGTACTCTCAACAGCCTGGCATAGTAGAATATAAAACTTGCCTTGATGAGAATGCACCTTTTAAAAAATTGAATTTCTTGCGAAAAGACTCGTTGTGGCCTAAAAATATAAAAATCCCATTGTCTTACAAATCTTCAAACCCTATAACAAGGAAAAAAAAAGCAAACCTTATGGAACTTCTTTGTTATGTAGATGAAACTTTTCATGATTTCTATAAGAATTTAGTGACAAAAGAAAAGTTGCGAAATACTCGAACTGATTCTGATGAAAGTAATGACGAATAAAATTCAAACAACGAAGACAAAGAATAGATTATTTTGCACTCCATAATATTTTTGTTTATTTATATTATTTAATGTTCATGAAATTTGTTTTTCCAACCATTTTTTTTTCTTTTATATTGCATATTAAAAATTTAAAACTACTAAAAACGTTAAAAATAATATTATGTTCTTTTCTTTTCTAAGTTCTTTTGTGAAAATGATATAAAATAGAATATTTTCAGTAAATTTTGTGAAAACTGGTATAAGTAGTTTTTTCCCCTAATGCTTAAACTAATTAACTTTTAAATATGACTCATTAAGAAATCCCCTAATCATTTAGTTATAACAAAAGTGTCAAAATATTTTTAGCCAACTGCAAATTTGCGAGACAAATTAAAATTTTTAACTTAATCATTGATTTTGTCAAAACTTGTCTTTTAGACATATATCACTTTTCCCAAACACCGCCAAATATTGTGAGTTTAAAAATTAGTGGCAATTTTTTTGTTCTTTCGGAACGTTTAAAGTTATAATTTAATTTAAAGTATTCAATATTTAAGATCTTACCTTATTAACTGCCTTCACTAATTCGAGCTAATTCGTCAATAGATGCTCTTTTTTGTTTGGCCAAAACTATTTTTCTTTCCAGCTTTGGTAATCAACCACAGAACTAATTAAACGGAGAATTTTTCAAATTGGAAAATCAATTAAAAAATCATAATTTCCATTCCAACATAGAATAATTTACGATTCCAAATAATGTTAAACATATACCCGCTGCAGCTTTCCATTCCAATCTTGTACTGTAAATTAAACTTATATAAAAATGTTTTCTTAGCCAATTAAACAAATAAATTTCTTATACATAATTTTGTTATACATAATAACAAATTTACCAATCAATATTATTCAAAAATAAATTACATCATTTTGTAAATGTAATGAGCATTGAAAAAAAATCGATTTATTAAATAATTAGCTTCTAGAAAAACAATTAATTTTCAGGAAAACAAATTGAATCATAAATTTTACAATCGTTTTGAACAGTCAATAAGACAACAATTGAAGAGCGCAGGCTAAGAAGGGGGGTAGTCCCCCCCTTTGATATTTTTTTTTTGATTTGATAGCTAATGCAATATTCTATCGTATAGAAATGTAATATAGGCTAAAATTGAAGTTAGGCAAAAGATATTGCAGATTAAAGTTTGTCTATACCGGCAAAACACATGAGGTTTCAAACTTTAAAATCGCTTTCCTGAAAAATTATAAATTTTGATTATCCCCCTTCTTAGCCTGCGCTCTTCAATTGTAAACCAATGTAAATTGTTTTAATCTGCTAATCTTTTGGTTCTCTATGGTTTCACTATGATATAAAGGTGGTCTCACCACCTTTTTAGTAATGCATTTCATATACCTAATGATAAATTCTTAAAACCACCTATGCCAAAGTATACATGTAACCAGTGGCGTAACGAGCAGTGGAGGGGACCCGTGTGTGAAGTTATTAACGGGAGCCCGGTTTTTGTAATAAGACAAAAACATAAGAAAATGATAAATAGCATATATATTGCCCATAAAGTTACGTGTTTTCGGATTTTTTCCTAAAATGATATTTAAGGGGGTAATAACCCCATAGGTTTTTCTCCCCTGCAACATATATTTTTGTCGAAAACATTTAATGACGTTAAAGATGCTTTACGCAGGTTTTAAAATTTTGGGGGATGGCTCGCCCCCGAAAATATTAAGTGATCGCTTCGAAAAAATTATATGTATTATTGGTTATAAAATGATGAATTTTACCGTTGGGTTCATTCAAATCCAAAAACCTTCTATATAAAAATTCAAAAATTTCATTTTTTACCCCATTTTTAAAGAGCGATTACACCCCTTAAACCCGCGTCATGGCAGCTAAAAAAATTAGAAGTTTCTTATTTTTTGATGCTTTACCACATATCCAAAAATTATTCAATAGAACCTGGGGATCCTTTGCTTGTAAGTACAATAATCGTATGCAATAATTTCTTTTAAATTTATAAATTATTCCTACATTTATTGTCGAAATATTTCATTTATAAGCATTCCATCCAGATTATGGTAATTATACCAAGAGCAGTTGACTCTAAAATTGTTTAATTTGAAAGAATTATACCCTCTAAAAATTAAATTATTAATTGTCTAGTTTAAAAAATTTTATAATTAGTTTCATTTTTATTGTTATTATTCAATTTAGATGTAATGAAGTGTGATTAAAATTTTGTTGTTGTTAAAAATTATTATCAAATGTGGTATAAGGTTAAATCGCCAAGCTACAAAGCGGAAGACCGTGGTTCAATGCTTGGTCGCGCCAATTACACTGTTAAAAATTAAATATTCAGTTTTATCCACATTACTTACTCAAAGTTGCCATTCATTTTTCAAAATAAATTACCGACCTTTGGAACCTTGGTAAATTTTAATAATGTATATAAATAAAAAAGGCATTTTTATAATTTAAAATTACTTAAATTTTAAATTAAAAAAAAACGTAAATTTTAATTAAAGTATTCCAGATTTTCCAAGCAAGTGGAAACTTTGTTATTTAACCACTTAAGGACTATGCCTGAGTATACTTGAGCAAACTTGTCTTGCAGAAAAGACCACTCCTGAATATACTCAAATGAAAAATAAATGATTTATGGTAAATCGCAAATTGAGTAAATAAAATTCATTCATAATAAAAAATTTCTTTTTTTTATTTTTTAGTGATTACTGAAGGAGGAGAAAAAAAATCTTTTTACTACAAATTAGAAAGCTGCCTCAGCGTTTCGTATCAAAAAAAGTACAGTAGAACCTCCATTACTCGACAATTCTGAGAATTTTCCTAGATAATTGACAGATTGTTGTGAGCCTTATCTCACCGCAACTCGGAGGTGAAACATTATATGCAGATATATTAATTACCTACGTGATAATACTTACATCATATTATGTATACGATAATTAGTGGAGAATATTGGACCATGGTGTCAATAACAATTTGTAATTTGTAATAAAACAATTTGAACTTATAGCATATTTATGTAGGTGTAAAATAAAATATAGTAGTACTATATTCGTAATGCTAAAATAAATCGTATGTAATTTAAATTTGAAAGAGATTATTGATATCAACTTATCATAATCAAGAGTAACACGATATGTAAGCAGCTTCAAAGCAGCGTAAGCAGTTTTGTTATATTATTTAAACCGGACTTTTTACTTAACAGATTCTATACTTCGATAGGAAATGGGTCCCGTTTATGTCAAGGAATAGAGGTTCTACTGTATACTCTATTTATAATATTTAAAACTAACACACTGAAAAGTATATTATACTTTTAAATATCGTCGCTTGAAAGCCACAGTGAGACATCTTTCAAAAATACAATTTTGAGTTAGGTATTGAATTAAATTGCTGAACGTCCATTTTATTTAATGCCACATTGAAATATTTCAATCTAATATTACTTTCTTTCGGACGTATGTAAACTGCACCAGCAGTCAATATTTTCTTGGTCGGTAGCTTAAGGACAAGTAGTAAATTGCGAGATAGAATTTTGCAAGATGTAGCTTTCAAGCGACAATATCATCAAGCAATTAGCACAATTTAATTCAATGTTTTAATAAACACATATAAATCTGGTTAGTAATAATTAGAGAACTATTATAATTTGCAATATTCAAGTGAATCTTATTTTTATAACTGCAAATCATCACCTACTCTTTAATCGAAGCTCATATTTGCTACCAAAACTGTTGCATCATCGTAAACTTTCCAACTTTGCTAATAAACCATGAAACTAAATAAACAACTAATTTTGAATTTACGAAAGCGATTCAAACATTATAATTTCCATTCCAGCCCAAAAATGTTTTACGATTCCAATAATATTAGCTCAACTTGGAAATAATACTTGTATCCATGGCAGCCGTTCATTCCAATATACTGTAAATTAAACTGATGTAAGAATGTAAACAATAACAAATTCACCAATATTAAAAATTAAAATGGTAAAATATATTCAAATCAATTTATACCTTCAAATAACTAAAACAAAAAACCTTTACTCAAGAAACGTAGAATGTAATTACGAAAAATACAAAATAACAACATTATTTGTGGTTAGAAGGTTAGCATGAGGTTAGCATCACAAAACAGTACTTCAACTAGCACAAACTAGCATGCGCGCTATTCAGGTTGTAAGCAGGGGCGGAGTGGACTATTTTCCAACGGGTTCTCATCAGGGACCGCGGCTGTTTACTGCAGGCTCATTAGGGAGCGTTCATAAACTACGTGGTTTGGCCAAGGGGGGGGAGGGGTTAGGTAGAATGCTACGCAGGGCTACGTGAGGGTACGGTGGGAGTTATAGTCAAGCTACGTAGTTTTCTTCATTTATTATGAAAGCAATTTGCAGAATATAAGCGACAACATAATATGGATATTTATTTCCGTATTTGGATTTACTTTATTATTTATGTCACTCTTATACGACTTAGGCGAAAAAATAATTTTAATTTTGTATTATTAAAGTGAATATTAGCGCATCTTTAATTATTCTAGTGTTCTTTAAAGTGTCACTTCAAGTTTCAAGTGTTATATTGATGTGAAATGACCCTGTACAATAAACTTTACGAGGTTTATCGGAAATGTTTTTCCAACGAGTTTTCAAAAGCCAAAATCCAAAAGATGTTAATGAGTTATGGAAATCTTTTAAACAGGACACAACATGTCTTCTGGACTTTATAGGAAAAAAAACTACGTTCCATCTAAAGGGGGGTAGGGGTATCATGGTAAAAGCTACGTTAAGCTACATGATGGGAGGGAGGAGTTCTAAAGAGGTCGAAATCAAACTACGTGGTTTATGAACGCTCCCTTACAGATATTAATTTTTCTATAAAATTGCAAGTAATTATTATAGACAAAAATAATAATACAAAAAATAGGATATTTAACATAAACTAAAAAAATATTTTACTACTTTTGAAAGGCAAAAAACTATGAATGTTTGAATATTCAATCTTTATTACCTCCAATCAATTTAAAAAAAAAATTGGAGGTATGGTAATCGAAAAAAAATTTCAACTTTTTTTTTTGCATTTTCGAGATCAACGTGTTCAGAAACGTAAAGATCTGCAAAAAGTAAAATAAAAATTTCTGTGTCGGTCTGTCTGTCGGTCTGTCTGTCGGTCGTCAAATTTTGTCGATCGATTTGCTTCCGAACCATCCAACCAATTACGACCAAATTTGGTATGGTGGTAGGGTTCACGGTGGAAAGGTGAAAATAAGGTTTTCGTCGCGATCTATCAATCAGGAGTGCCACCACAAGAAAATAATACGGGATTTAAAAAAAATATTTTGTCTTGCGATATGTTATTTTAAAGGCCTTAAAAGGCTTTATCCAGAATAGGTAAAATTAATCTTCTATCTGTCGTCTGTCAAAAATCACAAGTTGTCAAAGTTGAAACTTTAAGAGTGAATAACTCAAGAAATGCTGAAGGGATCTTACCCAAATTTGGTACGTAGGTACATTGATCCTAATGGATATGAGAGCATATGTAATCCTTCGATAGAAATCAGTAATGCAACATGAAAAAAATAAAATTAACTTTTTTGGCAAAAACATGAAAAAAGTTTTTGTCGATCGATTTTCTCCGGCATTTCTGCGTCGATTGCAATCAAACTTATTGGACGTATGCCTCGTGGGCTGGAATGGTGAAAATAAGGTTTTGCCAGAGAAATCTTCACCAGGGCCACCACAATAAAATAAATAAAAAAAATGAAAATGTCGTCGTATCTCCGGAAATGTTTAACCGATTCAGCTAAAATTTGGTGTGTCGATGGAGCTTTTGAAAGTATAAGTATTGGTGAGAAAACAAACCGAGCCAATTGTAACAGGGCGGGGCAGGTCAGAAAAATTATAGAAAATATTAACTGAAATCTTAATTTATATATTTTTTGTGAGAATTTGTCAGATGGCTGGCAAAAATAAAACAATATATTCAAAATTTTAATAAACGTCATAATTTTGTGACATATTATGTGTCAAAATTAGGTTAATGTTGATTTGTATACCGAGTGCAGCATAAGAATTGAGTTTAGGGCTTGTAACAATTAATTTTAGAATACAAAAATAGGTGGTTCGGTGGGAAATATTTTATAATATCGTCGTACGGACTGACGGAACGTTACTTTATAAGTAAAAGGTTCTGCCACTAGGTAGCGACCAAGTTTAGGCTGTTTGTTAAATTTTTTCGCAAATGTTTTAAGAATCAGTAAATCGACAGTCAGTAATTTACAAAAATTTATTTTCGAAAAATCCGCTAGATGACCGAAAAAATTTGTTGTACCAATCTTGGAGAAATTTTATTTGTGACTTCTTACGGTATTATGTGACGTATATAAAAATTTTGGAAAAAATTCAGTGGCGTACAAAAATAAAAATTTTTTTTCATTTTGGATTTTGTTAAATAAACTTTTATAGGTAGATTTAGGGTAGGGGGTGATACATATAGATATCTTTGCCAGGGCTACCGATATCTTTGTTAAGGCTACCACAATAGAGAACAAAAATGAACATTATGTCATCGTATCTCCGGACAAAATTTAGTGTGCTGGTGATTGGAGGTATTGCGGCAGAGAGTGACGACTTTTTTTTAAAATGTTTTCTTGTAATTCAGTCATTAGATACCTTGAGAAATATAAAATATTTTAGAAATAAGAAATATTTCTTCTCTTTACTTTTTCACTAGGGAAATACCCTTTACAGATTTCGAAACAAACAACCATTGATCAAGAATTCTACTAAAATCTTGTAGAATTTGAAAGATGACATTAAAATGAAGCGATTAAATGGTGGAAAAACCTAAAAAAAAATTTTTTAATTTTGGAAATAATCAATTTTAAAGTTGTAATACAGGGTGCGGCATCATAACTTCCTTTTTTGAAATGGGCGCCATTTAGACTGTAAAGATCGTAATGGGCGGAGACTGCTCTTATTCGGTAGGCGTACATCTAAAGTTTTGTTCCCCATCCGGTTGATACGTAGGTCTTTTCTAGTGAAAAGTAAATTAAATAAAAATTAATAGAAAATAAAATTGCTTAAAAAAACTTGAATTTAAAAAAAAGGATTTCCGGTTGCTCAGTTTGCATCAAAACTTCCTCAGGGTCGTGAGGCGGGAAACTAAACCGTAATTGGATAAATGACTTCGAGTATCAATCCAATCTCATATGACGGTCAAGTGTGTCGGTAAGCTCACTTTACAAATAAATACCTCTGAAAAGGAATACATAAGACAAATAAACACAATGTAAAACAAAATATAAAATTTAATGTTGAATAGATGTTTCGGCGAAATCGGCAGTTACAGTAATAATACTTAAATGCTACGAGATAGTGTCGACACCTTGCATGCATTATGACTTAAAGTTAAAAATGTTCGGTACAAAAATTAATAACAGAAAACGGTATAATTTTCACTTCTACCTATGAAATACGGCATCGATATTTGGATCGCTACAGGCGAATTGGTAGCCGCTCATAAAACCTGGTATGAACGCTGTGGTAATTATCCGGCCCAAATTCTAGGACCCTTCGATATGCAATTGACGTACACTAATGACGTACTACTATATCTAAGTCACTTTAAAGATAATACATTACTCACTACTTAAGCTGGCCTGGAGACACCTTGACCTGATGGTAATTGACAAAGATGCTCGTCAGAGTTGGCATTAGAAAAGACGGAAGTATTGCAAAAGATGTAGACAGAATCGGCATTTAACGGAATGATGCGGTAATTTGAATTAAACTCATAAATTTGGTATCATCTCCTCGAGATGTAACGTACTCATTATTTCGGAAATAAACCTCTCGAAATATAATTCGCACTCTTCTTAAAGATGACTTGGTGCGTGGTCGATATTGGCTCGACAAGCCTTGGCTGCGTCACTAAACATGACCCTAAAGGTAATCTTTTATTCTTTATCCTTTAATCTAAGATAAGCTAATTGACGCACATGGAAATCGTGACTTCGCGACAAAAGGATTATGCGTCACCAATACTCGCGGGAACATAAACACGGTAATTACGCGTAAACTCTACTCACGCATACTTGCGCGGTAAACGGTATCACGATGATTGTGCGTAGCACTATATTTACGCATACTTGCACGGTAAACGGTATCACGATGATTGTGCGTAGCACTATATTTACGCATACTTGCACGGTAAACGGTATCACGATGATTGTGCGTAGCACTATATTAACGCATACTTGCACGGTAACGGTATCACGATGATTGTGCGTAGCACTATATTTACGCATACTTGCACGGTAAACGGTATCACGATGATTGTGCGTAGCACTATATTTACGCATACTTGCACGGTAAGCGGTATTCGGTACTTGCGCATAACAGCGCGTCATAAAACGTAATCTATTACTCAAGATATCTTGTTCACACTTCCAGGCGCGCATACGCGACCGTCTTAGCCGACGCCTGGGGTGGAACTCCTCACCACCATTTCCAGCCGTTGCTCTCGGCTTATTTTCCCTCTCTCTGGACTTAAATATTCTAACGTGCAAGGAATTGTTTCAACTTGCATGGAATGCTTGCGATATCTTACCAGATGTGATCGTTAAGAATAACAAGCAACAGAAAAGGTCTAATTTATGACTTGTTAGATTTGCGTGATTTTATTTAAAAAATAAAAGAAAAGCAAACCGTAACACGGTCAGTCGCCACGATGCGTTGGAACAGTGAGCAGCGTGCATTTGCCGTTGAGGCGTACTTTTCGAATGGACGTTCTGTGATCGCAACTCAATTATAGAGTATACTCAAGTATAGAAAATATACTTGGTATAGCATTTTCAGTTAAACGTGGCTTTGACAATAAAATTACTGTTAAAGTCTTTCGACGTCATGTTATGGTGTTTTAAATAAAACATACGATTGATTTTGCTTCCTTCTCTCGCTTTTGTAACCGGTTTTACACCCAGGAATTATACATACAAAATCCATTTTTAATCTAATAACGAGAAATATTAATTATTCAATTATTATTTATTACATACAAACACCCAATTTTATACAATTACCTTAACTGCCTTAACGTTTAATTTTTCAACACAATAAACTTTTCTTGCACAGCTGACACGATTATGTTTATATTGTTATAATAATTTAATTATTTTATATTATTATTACCACGAACTTGGAAGGGCATTAATAACCATAAGCATTAACATTTTAATAATATATTAACATTAATATTTTAAAATTTTATAACCTAATGAATGACAGCCAATCAACAGCTGATCAACGACACTCATCTATTATCGCGCCACTTAGCGGTTCAGTTTAGGGGGTATACGGTTAAGCGCACCCGGAATTGGCATTATAACAATGCAGTTACCAGTCCTCTCTTTCTAAGTCCATGGTTAAGAGTGAGGGAAATAAAATGGAGATGTACATGGTACTAATAGTACCACGGAGATGTAGGGAGTGAAGGTCCCTCCGATAAGGTCCCTGCAAATAAGCTCTAGATAAGTCCCTGCCAGGGTCCTGGCAGACATATTCAGAAGTTGGCTCAACAATTGCCAATTACCACAGTCTGAGAATACCAAATACCTCGGTATGCATCTGGATAGACGCTTGACGTGAAGAAAGCACATAATCACAAAGAGACTGCAACTTGGACACAAATTGAGAAACATGTACTGGCTTATCGGGCGAAATTCTCAGTTATCCATTGAAAACAAGACTTTATTGTACAAAGCCATACTAAAACCGATCTGGACGTATGGGATACCGCTCTGGGGCTCATCTGCCAACTCACACATTGAAATAATACAGAGATTCCAAAACAAGGTTCTAACACGTGCCTAACACGGTCATACAACAAGATGTTCCATTACCCTCCGTCATGGAAGAAATTAGAGGATTCAGTGATGTGCGTGAAGTTAGCCCCGCCATTTTTGAAAATTTTAAAAATGAATATTGTGCCGAGCTGTGCCCGATGTGTGCCACGCTGTGCCGTATTTTTTTTATTTTATTTTATTTATTTTGGATTTTATAGAGATTGCTTATTTTGGGGTAGAAGTTAGCCCCGCCATTTTTGATTTGTTTAAAATTCAAAATTGTATTGGATTCTACTCGACGTGTGCCGTTGTGTGCCGTAAATCATAAAATTTTATTTTGATAAATAAATTATATTGATAAAATAAATTATTTTGATAAATAAAATTTTTTTGGACCAAAAACTATTTTTATCGATAGAAGTTAGCCCGCCATTTTTGAATTTTTTTAAAAACAAAATTGTATTGGATTCTAATCGACGTGTGCCGTTGTGTGTAATTACACCTGCCAGCACAAATTTTTTCATTGAAGAACCTTGCAAATTGCAATAGTTCTAATTGGAGTGGTATATCTTGCAACTTAACAAAATTGCGGTCACCGGTGTCAGTATCCACCATTACCGTTGTTCCATAATAGGTTTGTTCGTGCTAGCTACACTTTTTACACTTTAGTGTAAAGTGTACATTTTTTTGTTCGTGCTAGCAGAGCGCTCTGTTCGTGCTAGAAAGGGTAACTCACAGGTGTAACTACACTTGTTTACACTTTCTTATACTTTTTACACCAGCTCTGGAGCAGGTGTAACCAACCAACCAAGGAACCAACAAAGTATCCTGTGTTGAAAAGGTAAATAAAAATTGTTTCTTTAATAATTACACTTTCATGCTAATGAAAAATTTATTTTGTAGGAAAATGCTTGAAAGAAGGTGTTGTCTTCATTCAATGCCAAGAATGTTAACAAGAGAACGGAGCAACAGATTAAGGCCAAATATGACAACTTGAAGACAAAGGCACGTAAGACGGTTGCCGATCAAAAAACTTGTGGGTTCTATGATATAATCTTCGTTGGTGGTAGAAGACTAAACGAGAACGCCGAACAATAAACGATAAACAATAAACAATAAACGATAAACAATATTTAGTAACAAATTAACAATATTTATTTGGATGGTAAATATTACACGACTGCTCACAATTACGATTGAGGTACGAATCTATTGCTGTATATTATAACAAATCTGGGGTTACCAGGGAACACACATTTGGCCTACTCTATATTAGGACTACTCATTACGTCTCGAACTACTGGCAAGTTATCGAACTAATATGGTAGTGCCAATTTGATTTTAATTAAGATGGACGCTACAAACTTATATTAAGGGAACTGGTGGTGGACCGTGCAATCTAGATAGTTTAGATGCTGTAACGGCAGCAGTTTTAAATATCATTAATTATAAAACGGTGGTGGGATTGAGTAGTGCATTTGACGGTGATGATAATGATAGTGTATGTATTTGTAATGTGTTAGGGCCAACTAATGTCATATTATATTTTAGAATTCTAAGTTCGAAAATAACGACAACTATGAAATTGGAGAATTATGTATACCATCTCTGGTAAGAATTCATTAAACATTTTATTTATTTAATAAGCATGATATTAAATTAATTTTAGATTTCAAATAATGAAGAGGAAATTGGGCAAATACATAAAGCCTCCCCAATTGCTGAACCGTACATGGTAAGATTTTATAAAAATTTATTTATAAAAGCTAATAAAATTTAATCTAGATACCGTCTGTTGATGAGCCGGTTGCATGTTGCAGTACTGATGTTACTGAAATTTGCCCGATAGCAGTTTCCAGCAATTTGACAGAGGAAGTTTCTGTTCAGATAATAAAGTGAATTTTTTAGTGAAAAATAATTTTATTATTATAAATTGCAGAGTACTAAACAGAGTTGTAAAACCCCCAATGCAAATTGGGGTCATTATAAATCGAGAAAATTAAAAACGAAGGTGAACAGCAAGTTAAGGCAAACTGTTTGTTAATCCAGGTTATAAAGAAAACTATTATAAAAGAAAGCTTGAATTGCTAGTGTAGTACTCCACCCCTATTTTTTTTATCCTTAATATATATAAATTCTTTTACACTAAATTTAATTCCATTTAAAATAAAAACCAATTATATTATTGCAAATATCTTTTTCTCTTGACAAATTGCAACAGATAAATTCGCGAAATTATATTCATTGTGATTGTTAGTAGGTATATTTTTAATTCTAAAGCCAATTTTATAATTTTGTTTTAAACTAAACTTTGTAAATTCAAAAGGTGAATATTGCAATTTGGTCACACATAAATTTTAAGTAAATTGTTCATCCTTTTATTAATTTAGAAACCAAGAGGCTGATAAGTTGTTTATCATTTTTAAGAGCGCTTAGATACTAAAAGTTACACTTGACGAGAAATCGGACGTCTAAATTAGCTTTATAAGAGCGTTAAGTGGGAAAACTTAAGTATCTAAGGGCTCAAGCTACTCAAAATTGTTTAGAATAGTAAAATTATGAGTTCACTCTCACAAGATCTTCCAATAATTCTAGCAATGATTACATCGGAATGCAATTAGCAGAGCTAAGAGGCAAAGTAAATTAATTTTGGTTTAACGAACTTTATGAGAACCTAAAGACAAAGACGTAAAAATGTTATAAATTCGGTGGAGGATTTTGGACAAGTCAGTTAACGGTTTTGAGACGAAGCGATAACGTCGCGGTCACTCGAAGTTTTGATTTTCATTTTTGCTTTTATAATTTCAACCACAAAGTGATATTTTTTTTAAATTCAATTAATTAAGTTATATTAAATTAAAGTGACAATTTCTACAACAACCAGCCAAAGCCGTTGCTCGAATTATAGGAAAAAGGTTAGTAATAAAACATTTTATTTCACTCTGTATATTCGCGATCGATTTTATTATTATTTTTTTACCCATGTTCATGTGTCTTAATCTTTAGTATTGCATTATTTTGTTATATTATTTTTCTTTTGTATCTCCCCCCTATTTTTGATTTTAATAAATTTAATTATAATTTCAAACTGTTTAATTTTGGTGTTGCAAAAGTATTGTTTATCTCATCCCTACGTCTCCTAAAAGTTCACGCTACTACAACCCAATCAAAACGAGCTGATCTATCTCGTTACATCTTTAAACTAGATCTGGTGGCAGCGATTAAAGAAAAGTGATCTGGAACAAAAGGGAAGAAAGATAGGTTAAAGCTATTTTTCAGCAACACCGTCAGGTCCGCCTTTCCAACCAATTATAAAATTGGCTTTAGAATTAAAAATATACTAACAATCAAAATGAATATAATTTCGCGAATTTATCAATAAAAGAATGTTGCAATTTGTCAAAAGAAAAAGATACTTGCAATAATATAATTGGTTTTTATTTTAAATGTAATTAAATTTAGTGTAAAAGAAATTATATATTTAGAGATAAAAAAAATAGGGGTGGAGTACTACACTACCTTATCATTCAGTCTGCTTCTTTGACTGTAGTATTTCCCTTAAAAACAATAAATTAAAGTTTATATTATCAACACTATTAAAAAACTTTCCTGTTGATGTTCAACAATAAACATTTTCAAATAAATTCAGGATTCAATCTGGCATGCATTCTTCATCAGAAGAAAAACCTGTGTTTACTTGAAATTCCAAATTCCTATATGAAGAATAATCAATCGCTTACCTTTATCTGAGGGGTTTTGTAATCCTGTCTAAAATATATTTATAATTTAGTAATTGATAATCATATAAATTAGTGTATACTATTACCGAGAGACCTTTGTTGAAAGCTTCACCTGCACTTGTTATAGATTTGTCCTTCCATACTTTAGCCGTAGTGTGACCAGCATTCACCCAAATTTCATCAAGATAGTATATTGGACGCCCTTGTAATCTAAAATTTCTAACACTGTTTAAATACTTACGCCGCCATATGATCAGTTCTGCTTTCTCTACTAATAAATGGTTTCGCGATCTCCTTTCCCAAACAAAATTTAATGCTGTCAGTGTTTTGTATAACGTAGTTCGTTGCATGGTAGGAAGCACTTCATTATTTTGCACTTTCTAATAAATAATAGTTATTTTTATCATAAGGCTTGAAACTGAATTTTTCCGAGTACGAGTATTTTTACAGGCTGAGGCGGATTAGCCGAGGCCTGTATTTACGAGTACTCGGAAAACAGTTTCCTGCCGCATGATAAACGTAATTTTTTACGCCGACTTCTATAATTTGTTGCATAAACTTTAATTATTTTTTGAAATATTTGGTATTAGGGATATTTTGTTGTTGTTGGTATAACACATTTGAATTCAAAATTTGACGTTTAAATTTAATTATTTTGTATCGTATTATAAAATTGCGACTATTGATAATATTTGTGATAATGGATACACCATCAGACATTAGAGAAGCGGCAGAATGGATTATTGGTAATTTATTGCCAGAAAACTTCGCACCCCGATACTGGCACAAATACAAATTATTTATAAAATGTAATACTTATTTAATTTTAATTCAATTTGACGTACAAAATATAATGTAACACCCTCGCCCTGGATTGTAAAGTCTTGCGATTATTTTTCTTGATAGCTGCCACCAGTCAATTTTTTATTGTCAAGAAATTAACAAAACTTGTAATATGGTAACGTGGAAACTACGGATGCGTAGGAACCAAACCAATAGAAACTCAATCTTTGCACAAATAATAAGCCTTGATTTTTAATTTAATATTTATTAACAATAAAAAAATTAAGGTTTGAATATTACAAAAGAATTGCAAGTTAATCTTTTATATGATAAAAAGTTTAAGTAAAAAAAAATTAGTTACATCAATAACATAGCGCACAGTAAAAAAAAATACAATGAATTTATGTTGAGCAAAATAAAACAAAATTTACGTTGACCTATAATGTGTTAAGCACGACTCGTTAACCTATCTATTTCGAAGATACAAAATTATACATACAAAAAAAAATACATTTCATTCAACAATTTTAATCTTACCTTAGAGAAGAAGAAGTTGTTTCACAAGAGAAAATGATTTTAACACTTAAAAAGAAAAGTGAATGAGATTTTTACGCAAATTATCTCGAAATTTAACACACGTCTTAGTGGTTAGCAAAATGAATAATAAAAAAAATGACGACCGGTAAAAAAAATGAAAACCAGCGCGGTGGTTAGCAAGATGAATGGCGGAAAACTCAAGACTGGCGATTTTGTCTTAAAGTCATGTATTTATGTAAAAATCTCACCCCATTTTTGGACACGGTTTTTGGTATGTTTCTCTCTCTTTATTACATTTAAAATCTATGTTCTAGTCCTTGTATATTTTGAATTTTAAACATTTATGGTATATATATTAGTACAAGAGCCAGATGGTTTTCTTTTAGATAACAATAAGTTAAACAAGAGGGTTGAAGTGTCCCGTATTACAACTGCTTTATGGTATGTTTATCTTTCTAGGACGCGTTACATTAACAATTTACTTTTGTTTTACGAATTTTAATTAATTATCCTGACGAAACTATCTATTGGTTTTCAATGAACGTTATATAATTTATGTTAATTAATTCTGGCGTTATCATGTATTTAATTTGACTTTAATAGTACTTATTTTAGCGAAGTTATTTTCCTTAAGGGTCAAAATTGATAATTATTTCTATAGTCCAAAAAAATGATACTGTTTAAGTTTAAAATGTATACATCCGTTTGCCTCGTGCAACCCTTAAATATTTATTTGACTGGGATGATTTCCAGACCCCCCACAATGTTATATAAAAAAAAAGGTACTGTACTTTTGTATTATAAATAAAATATACGAGGTTAATTTCAATTCTTACCAACTAAATTATTATTACTATTATAAAAATATTTAATTAAAAATATTGAAGGGTGGTTTGTTACAATAACCAAGAATTCCAACATCTTATAAAATAATCACTGCTTTCTTTCAAACGCTAGGCGAGAAAACCAGCTTTTCATGCCGCATTTGAAATATGCAATTGAACACTTGCCTGATAGAGGCGTAAAAAATTAATATTTTAAAGTATCACACTAAAGAAATACTTACATCGAGGATTTTATCGACGGTAGGTACATCATTCGCAAGAAAAAATTGATGAACTATTCAACGTAATGTTGATTTCTGAAAGTCGTTTAATTTGTCATAAGTGCTCTTACGTCCTCTTTTTTTTGTTGGTGATGCCAAAGTGCCTCTTTTCTCCATCTCAAAAACAGTGTTCCACATCGACTGAACTGAAATTCCCAAATCGTTAGCAGCTGAAGTTACACTACCTGTTCTGATGTGTCCTGCATTACGATACTTTATATAAATGTTATACATCATTATCTTCTGTACACTATGTATAATTTTACCGTGATGATTTTTAATGACATCCCGAAAACTCCAATTATCGTTGGCTTCATTTGAACAACTCGATTCGGTTTGATTTGATTCTTGACTTCCGACGGTGAAAAATTCTTGTTCAAAATTACAAAATTCCTGATTACTAGTTCCTGGTTGATCCATAATTTAATTTAAAAAACAAATTTCTAAAACAAATTAAGGTTTTTTTTTGCGGCGGAAGGGGGAAAATCTTCAAAAAGACACCAACAGCCCGTGCTGTTGGTAGTGTGAGGTTTACCTAGTTCTAAGTGGCGACCCACTAAAAACCCCCTCCCGGGTGATGGAGAGATGTGTCACATCACCTCTTGATGTTGGCGCCGGTGGACGGAAGGCAGGTGGAACCGCAACGCATTACTTCATCCTGCCCTCCGTTGTTGGAGTTGCTATTTTCCCGCTTCAGCAAGACTCCCAGTTAATGTGCGGCCACGGTTCCCTCTAAAGCTTCGCCTGGGCTTTTCTGGGCTGAGTGATTTATTCTGTTTTTTCCGTTCTCGGGCCTCTTTTGTTATGAGAATGGCAGTTACCATCCCCTCTACTTTTCCCCAATTATCAGGACTGCGCAAAAGTGTCTCTATGAGGTTTTCCGGGGTTAATTGCCCCTCGATTTTTTCTCTGAAGGGTTTCCACTCCGGGCATGTAAACAACGTATGTTGCGGAGTGTCCTCTTCGTTGCAGAAGTGGCATGTGGAAGATGGCGTCTTAACTATCCTATGGAGATAGGTGTTAAAGCACCCGTGTCCTGTCATCGCTTGGGTTATGTGGAAATTTAACTCCCCGTGGCTCCGACTCGTCCAGATGTTAATTATGGGAATGAGGCGTTTTGTCCAAGACCCAGTTTTTGACTCGTCCCATCTTTTCTGCCATTAGGATATCAGAGTTTGATGGTGTAGCTTCTTGTTTTCTTTGCCGGGGTTGATATAATTGTCTCTTCTCTCCGTCGCCAATAAATCACAAAGATTGCCTCTCTAGATGTTGTTCTGTATGCACAACAAACTCTTAGGGCCATTTTTCTTTGCACTCTTAGGAGTTTTTCTCTATTTCTGGCAATGTTCATAGCGATTGCCCAGATGAGGGCCCCATACAGAATGACAGAGTGCATCACTGCATCCAAGACCCTTCGTTTGGAGGTTTGCGGTCCTCTCTCATTTGGCATTAATCTGTTTAGGGTCGAGTACATTTTTTCTGCTCTGACCGTGACTTCTGCTATATGCTGCGCATAGTTCAGGTTCTTTTCCAATGTGATGCCAAGGGTTTTGAGGTGAGTTTGAGGCGTTATAGTATGGCCACTTAGTTTAAACTCCACAGGGCCATTAAGCCTTCGGCCCGTGAACATTATCGCCTCCGTTTTCTCTGGTACAAGTTGTAAACCTTTTTCTGACAACCATTGTAACATTACAAACGGCATTTTGTCATTTACATTTCTTTTACGAGCTTCCCGACTGAAACGCCACTATGTTTTTTTAATTTTTATAGTTGGTAACTACGGAGTTATCAATAGGAACGCCATTGCGCGTAGATTTCTTCAAGGATTTGCGTGTAATCGTTCGAGTTTATTTTTAATTTCGTCATGTATGTGTTATAATTTAGTTTTGCGGTATAACGGGTAAATATAACTTTTCCGACTAATTAATTTGTGTCAAAAAATTACTTTTAGCACCCAGGTTACGGGTTAATTCATTTTAATTATAATTATTCGTTTTGGAAATATAAATATGGTCGTCGCACATGGTCATGTTATCATAAGTGGAAATCTTTTCTGTATTCGACATTTGTTGTTAATGTTGCGATGGCTTAAGTTTTGAATACCCATCTGTTGGAAGATGTGAAGTGGATGAATTAAGTGGTAGCAATTTCCCGAGGAATGATTAGCTTTGTTATTTTGGTTTCGATGCCGATGGTTGGATTTTTGTAAAATTCGTAAGAGGCTTTTCCTTATGAATCCGTTTGCGTTTAAGGGGTCGGAATTGTTGGATTGAGGAGTCAGACTTCGTGGACTTTGGTTGTTGCGTTTTCGTTCAATCGTAGACATGGATGTATGTTTTATTTGAAATGCGAGACTTCGACTTTCAGCAGATGTTTGGTTTATGAAGATGCGACAGTAGAAATTAATTTGAATTTGCAGTCACACTTTCTCTATTGATGAGTTTTGGAAATGGCAAGCATGTTGATTTTTTAATAAGTATTTGTGTTTTCTAAATTGTAGACTTTTATTCCTGGATGGTGGACCAACGTAATGATGAAGTAAGGATATCGAATTCGAAGGAGAGACACTTGCCTAGTCGTGAAATTGGTAGCATTGCATTCAGGGTAAGTCTCTTAGAGATACATTTACTTATTTATTAATGATGCTGTATGCTAGGTTCTATTTTTAATATCAAATATAACCGAGATAATGAATTCCGGTGTGCAATTAATTTCTGCTAGAGCATAACTTCGTGTTGTTGATTTATCCTCCTCAGGGATGATCAATTGTATTTTTGCTACATAACTGAATTTATCCCTCAGGTGGATGTCAGTATTTTACCTTGTCTTTTATATTTTATTTTGTTTACTGTTATTATAATCTTCAATTAAATAGCAGCTTATCTTGATCATTGTGTGTACGTTGTATGTAAGAATAGTGAATTAATTAAACATTGTGGCCAACATCTTTCTTTCTATTTGTGTTTCTACGATAAGACGACTCTTCGTTTCCAGGTTTTATTAGTATTGACTGGCGTCCACATAACATCAGGTTTTTCATTTAGCTGATAGAATATCTGAGTACATGGTTACAAATCCACGAGGTTTTTCGAAACAGCCCGCTTCTCGAGAACTGCGTTTTAAGTAGCACAGCTAGTTAACACGTGTAATAACATCTACGGTTAAGCAAGTGGCATTGTGGCAATAATTTGAGAGCAATTGTTGGTACACCATGCGTTGATAAATGTTGCTGCGTCATTCGCAGCCAAAATGATATATTCTTCCTTCTTGGCGACCACCAGCATGTTCAAGTCATCACTTTAAAAGGGCTTGTTTTCCAAATCCGATCCAAACTTATGGGCTTTGCATACCATTAAATTGCCTCCATAAGGATATAATGGTTTCATATGCAAAGTATTATATTATGGAAATTGAAATGTTTTCAGCGGTAGTAAAATTAAGGTCGTCAAGTAAATCTAATGTACCTTTAAAAGCGTTTGTTTTCCAAATCCGATCCAAACCTATTGGCTTTGCATACCATTAAATTGCTTCCCTATGGATATTATGGTTTCACATGGAAAAGTATTATATTATGCAAATTGAAATGTTTTCAGCGGTAGTAATATTAAGGTTGTCAAGTATATCTAATGTACCTTTAATAGCGCTTGTTTTCCAAATCCGATCCACACCAATGGGCTTTGCATACCAATAAATTGCCTACCTATGGATGTCATAGGAATTGTCATCTGCAAAGTATTATATGCAAATTGAAATGGTTTCAGCGGTAGTAAAATTAAGGTCGGCAAGTAAATCTGATGTACCTTTAAAAGTAGTTGTTTTCCAAATTCGATCCAAACCAATGGGCTTTGCATTAAGGCCGCGTTCGCTTTGGCACTTTCCAAGCTTTGAAAGCATACGAAATTTGCGTTTGTTTTGGAATAAAGCGTGCAACGCGCTTTCCAAAGCGAACGGGGTTTAAAGCGATGAATGCTTGAATGTTGGTAATGTAAAATTTACATGTGGTATTAACCTAACTTATTATAGTAACAACTCTTTAAATCAAATAACTTGTAAAATTATGGCAATTATTACAGGGAGTGAAATATTTAAATTAAAAATACTTTCTTAAAATTAAATTAAATTTTGTAAATTAGCAATGATCCCCGAAGAAAATGTGATTCTTTTTGTTGCGGCAGTGAAAGAAATTGTGAGCGAAGTTTTTTCTTCTAGTGAAGAGGAAAGTGACCATGACGTAACTCTTGAGACTCGTAGACATAAAATATTGACATAATCAGACATAAAAAATTGAAATTAAATTAAAATTCAAATTCAAATTCATTTGCAATTGAATGTGTAGAAAATTTAAAGCAAACATTAAAATTTAAATTCAAATTGGAATTTGGTTGGTGGAGCCAACGCGTATGAAAGCGCGCAAAAGTGCCAAAGCGAACGCGGCATAAATTGTCTCCCTATGGATATTATGGTTTCTTGTGGTAGGATGCATATATACAATGCATGAATTGTGAGACTCTACGATGGGAGAATCATTGTCGTGCGGTTACTGGTACACTTGGATATGTCTGCTACCAGATTAGAGCACTCTCTGCTGTCTTAAGCCTCTCGGTGTTGAGGTCTTTTTATTTCGCGGAGGTGCAGTCACGGCTGGTGTATGGCCTCATTTTCTGGGGAATATTGGGTCATGCGCGACAGGTGTTTTTGATGCAGAAGCGTATATTGAGGTGTATGGTGGGTGCTTATCGCTGGGAGTCCTGCAGACCACTCTTTAAGGATTTGAATATTTTAACACTGCCTTGTCTATACATCAAATCCATTGCTGTATTTGTGCGGGACAACTTCGATAGCTTTCAGACTGCCTCAGATATTCACAGCCACAATACCAGATTTGGAAGGCAACTTCTGCTCCCTACACACCGACTTGACCTCACTGATAAGAGTCCACGGTGCATGGGCGTCAGGATTTATAACAAATTACCTGCCGACATTAGAAACGCTGCTACTGGTAAGCTTTTTAAGTCGAAGCTTCACAACATGCTTTTACTCGGCTGTTACTACGATGTTGCTGAATTTCTAGCCTCAGTTTAGTTCGGGTTGGATGTTTTTTTATGGTAACGATTATGTAACCCATTGTATGGTTTCCTATTTTTCATGTAAACTGCCTTTGTTATAGTGTTTATGTAAGTTCATACTGTCTTGGAACAAGTACTTCTGTTTGACCTGTAAATCCATGTATCTGCGATTTATGTAATAAATATTATTATTATTATTATTATTATTATTATATCATGGACATACCGAGTGTACCCAGACACAAATGATCCCGAGAGAACTGTACTTAAGTAAATAATTGCTTTCATATCTATTGTTTATTTTGAATATCGTTTCTAAATCGAGTTGGTAATTTTAGCAACTAACGTGTAATACTGCCTCCCGTTTGAATAGTCAGGCGGTGATTCTGTAGTCCTTACGTAACAAAACAGTAGGTTGCATATCCTGGCCATAACAAGTGCAGCCAGGCATAGATGACTCCGAGAGAACTGTACTTAGGTAAATAATTGCTTTCTTAATTATTGTTTATTTTAAAATTTGTTTCTAATTCGAGTTGATAATTTTAGCTACTAACGAGTAATACTGCCTCCCCTTTGAATAGTCAGGCGGTAATTCTGTAGTCCTCACATAACAAAACAGTAGGATGCATATGCTGGCCATCACAAGTGTACCCAGGCATAGATGACCCCGAGAGAACTGTACTTAGGTAAATAATTGCTTTCTTAATTATTGTTTATTTTGAAATTTGTTTCTAATTCGAGTTGATAATTTTAGCAGCTAACGTGGAATACTGCCTCCACTTCGAATAGTCAAGCGGTGATTCTGTAGTCCTCACTTAACGAAACAGTAGGATGCTTATTGTAGTTATATTATGAAATTATAATTTAAATAAGTTTTGGTTACGCCATGTATATAACCAGATTAATATTTAGGTGTTGGTAGTACAGGCAACTGCTACACCCACCGAGCATATTTACATTATCAATCATTATATTATTCACCGTTTTAAAGAATAAACACGTTTTTTGATAATTTATTAATTGTGATGTTTTAATGTTTTAATGTTTTAATACGATAACTCGGCATGCTTAAGATCCTTATCCACTTATCCTGGCCATAACAAGTGTACCCAGGCATAGATCACCCCGAGAGAACTGTACTTAGGTTAATAATTGCTTTCTTGATTATTGTTTATTTTAAAATTTGTTTCTAATTAAAGTTGATAATTTTAGCAACTAACGTGGAATACTGCCACCACTTCGAATAGTCAGGCGGTGATTCTGTAGTTCTAACGTAACGAAATGGTAGGATGCATATCATGGACATACCGAGTGTACCCAGACACAGATGATCCCGAGAGAACTGTACTTAAGTAAATAATTGCTATGTGGAATTATGGGTAAATTGGACAAATGAAACACATAAACTATTGTTTTACTATTGTCGACGTTTCGCCGTATCTCTCGGCTTCTTCAGGACTAAAAGATGTTTATTATAAAATTGCACAAAATAATTACAATCATTCCTACATCATTTAGAGACAGGTCATTATTAAGTATTCAACAATGCACACTGAGAACTTACTTTATTACAATTATAATTATATATACAAAAACAGCTATTACTTGCATGCTCCTACTTCGCCATGCTGCCCACTCGGTCCTTGGTATATTAACCTTTGCTAATCTATTAGGTTGGTAGCTGGCCAACCTAAGTACTGGTATTTAAATAGTAAGTACCTGTTATACAGGTACGGCTTCCATACATTACATTTACTCCCCCTTTAAATGTTGAGTCGTTCAGGAGGTCGTGTTGTTCGACTGGATCTTCTAACCTGGACCTCTGCAGGTGCGCCTTGACTTGGCTGGATCCACACACGCTGCTGTTGTGGTGATAAGGTTTCTGTCCTTATCTCATCCTTTCTTTCTATTCTATCATTTTCTTGCTTTGGTCCGTCATCAACTTGTCCTGTCTCCTTCGTACGAACTTCTTCCTGTACTACCTCTCTGTTCGGTTGTCTAGTAACGCTATCTTCTCTTTCCTCTGGTAAACTAACATTGTTTTCTATTGGTTGTTGTACCTGATGATCCGAGCATCTAAAATCCCCCGTCGGTGCACTTCTTAGCATGTCCTTGTGAACATGATTTATGTTTCCATTAACCGATACCAAGTAAGTGTTGAAACTGATAACTCGAACAATTTTACCTTTCAACCATTTTATACCGGAACGTTCATTATTGTTCTTCACAAATACCATCTCTCCGTTATTATATAGTTTCGACTGTCGTACTTTTCGTACCTTTTCTTTTATGTCTCTCTTAATAGTTTCTTGAACATTTACTGCTGGTTTGATAAGATCAAACTTGACCCTTGGTTTCATTCTTAGTACGCATTCAGATGGGCACATACTGTGCTTGGCGTGTTTCGATAAGAAAACAAGAAATGTGCTAAACGTTCTCTTATTTCGCTTTCTGTCAGACGTTGTACTGATCTTGGAATTGTTTTCTCTAGCGCTCTTTTAACCGTCTGTACTCCCCTTTCTGCTAGTCCGTTCGACTGAGGGTGATATGGTGGTGACTTGACTGGTCGTATGCCATTTGATTGGCAAAATTTTACGAATTCTTGCGCACTGAAGGGAGGGCCATTGTCTGATACTAATTCCACTGGTAACCCTACTACTGAAATGATTTCTTTTAATGCCACTATTACCTCTTTTGCTGATGTTCCCTTGTTCATAAATTTCACTTTTATCCACTTTGACTTGCTATCGACCCAAATCAAAAAATTGTAACCGAATTTGTGAAATAGATCGATGTGTACCCTTTGAAAATTGTTGTTTGCTCTTGGCCAAGGCTGCAGCGGTGCATCTGCTATGAAATTCTGTGCTTCTTGACATCGGCCACATAATGAAATAAACTTTTCAATGTCGTCATTCATCCCTGGCCACCAACAGTATGAACGCATTAACATTTTGGATCTCACAACACCAATGTGCTGGTCATGGAAAAGTTCCAGCACCGACCGATTGGCGCCAAAGGGACTAAAGGTGCGTTTAGATCTGATACTTATGTCCAGACATATATGTCAAGTGTCGGACATAAAATGTGTATACATTGCCCTCCGTTGAAATTCGCAATCCTTTTAACACATATAGAAGTGTATAGAAGATCAGATGTAAACGCTGCATAAATTTATGTAAGACATATAATATGTTTTAACTTCTGGTGAAAAGTGTCGGCTTGTAAAAATTCCGATGTAAAGATACTTTTTTGCACGTTCCGACGTCCTTGAGAGAAATTACAAGAGTTGACCTGTCGTCTACTTTTATGAAAGTGTCGCGCAGGATTCATGCATGTTTCCCAAATTCTTGTTCTTGTATTCTTGTAATTTAATTTTTATTAATACTTATAAGTAGTAATATTAATAGTAATTAATTGTAAATATTTAAAATACACTTTTGTTTAGCTTAAGCAGTGGCAGCCCGTGAGTAAGCAATTTGGGTAGACTGGGGGCCCCTGACCGGCCAAATTTAGCTTCTTTATATTGTAATAAAAAAATCGGGAATTTTTAAGTTAACCTTCTGTTCATTAGATAATGCATTAAGACCATAAGATAATGAGGAAGACCACCACGACTACCATCGTCCAGCTGACCGTGAGAGGTCCACGAAGCCACTCAACTCCTAAGCCAAGGTGACGGAAGTCGCGCCGAGGACTGAATGGCATCCAGGAGGATAAGATGGATGTCACGAGCGACAACAACAAACAAGCATGAAATGGAACAAGAGAAATGAGATACGATTACGGCGCAAGGGAGGGATACCCTAGTGCCGGTCGATGAGGCTGTCGGAGTGGGCACCTCTCGACCGTTAGCAAGCGACCACTCAGGGACACCGGTGGATGCCCAGGCCGGGTCCCTTATTAAAGCTACTGGAAAAGAAGATAACAAAAACGTAGAGAAGCTGACCCCAAAGTCAAGGGGAGCGGCCCTGTCCATGCATGATTGCATAATCGAACTTAGGGCCGAACTGAAGCTACACCCCAGGAACACGACGAATAAAGTCAAAGAATTCTTTGATAAACGCCTTGTTCAAAGCGCACACGCGCGAGGAAAATAAAAGGTGCCTACTGAAGAAGACACAGGCGAGTGTGGAGCCCCACGCAGACCTTATAGAGGCTCTCCTGGAAAAGATGGGGGAGCAGCAGGACACCCTTAACAAGGTAACGAACCAGGTCTCATACTGCTGCAAAGAAATAGCGACAATCAAAGAAGAGGGCTTGCTATGCAATCGACATAGCGTTGCAGACGAAACAGTGAAAAAGTTATCTAAGATTATGGAAGACGTAGCTGGCTCAGTGGGTACGCTGCATGAGAGGCAGTTTGAAACCTCGTTTCCCCCAGATCAGACGGCACAATTGCAAGATTTTATAAATCAGGCGAGGGATCTGGGTGAGGCGGTAAACAGACTGACGGACATGCTAGAAAACGTAGAAAGAAAAAGCCTAAAAGTGCTCAAGGAGCAATCCACGAGCACAACAGGACTTCTAAAAACCTATGCCGCTATATCCTGCCAACTCAGCCAATTGCGGCGAGTACGCCCAGGGGATCAAACAGGCATGATGTTGAAGTGGAAACAGAAAGAGAGAGAGAGAAGGAGAAGTAATGAGGTTCCACCTCAAGAGACTACTCGAAGTACCAAACCCCAGGTCGAAGAGGCGAGGAGGACCAAACCTCTTCCTACCCACGGAAGAACTGCTGCCCGCCGTAAGGGATCCCTCGAAAATGGAGACGGGCACCACAAGAAAGTCTACTTCTGCCCTGAATAACGGAGCAAAAATAGACCAGGACGGCTACGCGACCGTCACAAGAAAAAGAAAAGCGATAACGAAAAAAAGGAGAAGAATGAAAGAGGCCCCGAAAAAACTCCAGCAGCCTTACTAAAGCTGGGACCCAGAAAACTCAAAAGTGCGGCCTTAATAGTAGAGACTACTCAAGAGGAGGCCAAGAAAACCATGGCCACAAGCAAGAAAACCATTAAGGAATGTGCCACCAAGCCCCTCATCAAGAGTATGAGGAGAACGCAAGCGGGGCACATACTGGTAGAACTGGAGGAGGGTCAAAATACAAACGCCTTACAAACCGGATTGAAGCAGGAATTACACGACAAAGTTAAAGAGCTCAAGGGAGGTAAAAAAATCTTCACTCTAAAGGATATAGAGGAAGACCTAACGATTGAAGAGATTACCAAAGACCTAGAAGTCCAGATAGCAACAGATTTTAAGGTACTGGACTTACGACCATACTACCAGGGCACCCAAATAGCCAGGATAGAGGCCACAGGGGAAACAGCAGAAAAGCTAACAAAAATCAATAAGCTAAGAATCGGAATAATCAACTCTTGTAGGCTAGCAGAAGAACAAGAAATCGACAGATGCGCTAAGTGTTGGCTACAAGGACACACGAAGTACAACTGCCCGAACGAAGATAAGAGCGACATGTGTTTAAAATGCGGAGAGGTAGGGCATCATGCGGCCTCCTGCAAAAAGACACGGCCCTTTTGTATGTCCTGCAAACTCGAGGGTCACCGGACTACAAATGCAAGCTGCCCATACACGGAGAGAAGGAAGCCGTCAACAAGAAAAAGATGCCACGAATGCGGGGAACCAGGGCACCTACGTAGAGAGTGTGGCAACAGGAAGATTGGCGAAAAACGTAATCCAAATAAATTTACACACGGTGAGGCTGGCTCAAGACCTACTGAGCCGACTGTGCCAATGCCAAAAAACAACAGTAGTACTGGCGAGCGAGCCGAATAAGGCTCGAGCAAGGGCGGATAAATGGCTGATCAATGCCAGAGAAGATGCGGCAATCTGGGTGGCAGATTGGCGCACAGTAGGGGAATGTGCAGAGTGGAGGCATCACATACTACAGTTGTTACCTCTCCCCCAAACATCAGCAACCAACAATTCCAGCAAGAACTAGACGACCTGGCTATCAATGCTAGAACAAGAAAGTCCCCGCTCATCATCGGAGGGGACTTTAATGCGAAAAGCCCAGAATGGGGAGAGGCACACGCGGATGGAAGAGGGGAGATGCTTTCGGAGACTATGGCATCACTCGACCTCAATGTCCACAATGTCGGACACACACCGACGTTCCGAAGAGGGGACTCGGCGTCGATAGTGGACGTTACGTTTGCATCCCCCAGACTTCAGCAAGTCATCCGGAACTGGAGAGTCTTGGACGAGGAAACGGGCAGTGGCCACTCCTACATCCAGTTTGAAATAGAGGACAAGAGAGGGAAGAGAGAAACCATCCTAGATAATTGCAATCTAGGATGGAACGAGAAAAAGATAAACACCGTGGATGCCTTAGTCCAAGCCCTCAAGGTTATTTGCGAAGGATCCATGCCACGGAGAAATAAAACACGCAGAAAAAAGGTTTATTGGTGGAATACCGAAATTGCCACATGTTGGAAGGAATGTAACCGGAGCAGAAGGGCATTCCAGAGATCACGCAGAAGAGATATCCCAGACAATGACTTAAAGGTCAACTGGGAAGAGACCAAGAAAATATTAATGGCTGCGATAAACAAGAGCAAAATAAATGGAAAAAAGTCATACCAAAACGAAGGGTATGATGACGCTATACTATTGTGATTCCACCTACTTGCTTCGATCCATGGGCTTTTACACCACGAGGTGATGAGAGCACAATTTTCCATCACCCGGGAGGGGGTTTTTAGTGGGT
Source organism: Cantharis rufa (assembly GCA_947369205.1). Classification (NCBI taxonomy): domain Eukaryota; kingdom Metazoa; phylum Arthropoda; class Insecta; order Coleoptera; family Cantharidae; genus Cantharis; species Cantharis rufa. The sequence goes on along the minus strand of OX376309.1, from coordinate 15,418,113 downwards.
CTCCAGACTAGCTAGGCTAACCCCACACTATCAACAGCACGGGCTGTTGATGTCTTTCTTAAAATTTTCCCCCTTCCGCCCTAAACAAAAAAAAAGATAATGCATTAAAATTATTTTTTAAAAAACAAGAAGTTACCTAGAAGTTGTACGTCAGTAATTTTGCCTGCAATTTTACACTCCTACGACATGTGCATTGATAGCATTTTGCAACTGGTATCCATCGTTATCTTATCACCTGACTATTAAATTTCGACAACATCGGATATATTTTCTTCAAAACAATAATTGCTTAAATTGACAAATTTAATAATAATTTCTTATTTCCTTTATTAAAATTTTTCAAAAAACACCAATAGTGGTCCAAATATGCACAAATATGCAACATTTGCTTAAATATGCACCAAATGTTGAAAATATACAAAATATGCATTTTGAAAACCGGATTTTTGTATTCTTTTTTGCCTAATTCGTCCAGATTTCAAAACGAATTTGATGGCATATCAATATTGAAAAACATGCAAATGCATAAAATCCGAGCTCAAGTACCATATAGTCACAAAAACTTAAGCTAAACAAATGTGTATTTTAATTATTTACAATTAGTTACTACCCAGTAAACACAAACCTCCATGGGAGGTTATGCGACTTCTTATTTTGATCCCAAGTATAACATCTTTTTGTGCCATCTATTAGTTGTTGCATAGCGGTTAATCGCATAACGTCATATCTAAAACTTTTATCAGATGTTGTATTAGGTTACATAATAAAGCATACTTTTATATCATCCATAGGATATCTCAAGAAAGTTCTGTTTGTAACATACATAATACAACATCGTCTATACTTCTATAGAATGTTACTTTGGGTACGTAAAAAGACATAATTTTGTAACGTATATAAAACATTCTTAAGAGGTTGCGTTTTGAACGTCGCATTAAAACTTCTATGGGATATTGTTTTAAAATATATTTAAAACACATATTTTTAAACAACTGTAAAATGTCTTCATTAAGAACTTCTATTTAACATATTCAAAATGACATGTCGCAAAACATCCCATAAAGTTTTATGTTGAATGTGTGTTTATGCGCGTGTGTATTAGATGTAATCCTGTATGTGGTATAATGTACTGTACTTATTTCTTATTCAGTGCATTTCCACGTGGTGCTTTTAAGTGTTGTGTTGTGCACTAACTACTTGCAATTTTTACTTTCTAAAAATAAAGTAAATTTTTATGAAGATTTTTTTTATAAAACGTGTTTAATAATTCTTCAGTTATAATAAAAATCTATGTAAGTATAATTTACATAAATTATATATAATTCGTCTCTTTATAAATCTGTGGTAACGTAGCAATATTGGTATTTTGCTGCACATTCAATATTCATATATCAAGGAAGCCAACGTATGATGACCCCTTGGTATGTGATGAATAAGTATAATTATTACAATATTATATTAATAAGTAAAATGTAGATTAGTTGAGGAGTAGTAGAGTAGTAGTTAGGATGTAGACAAAGTAGGTTTAACAATGTTGTTTAAGTGTACATATAATTAAGTGTAAAGATTTAATATATCTAAATTGAGACAACCCATCTTTAAATTCAAACAACCACCAGAAACCCATCAATCGATACCAACAAAAATGTAAATAATCAACAAACATTTTTAAGATTATTACAAATCAAATTTTATTTTAATTAATATGGTTCAGCGTATCTTGCATTGGAATATTTTTCGGCGTCTACTTGACGCGACATACGAGTATGACGTCCCCGTGTAATTCCCCTGAATTTTATAGCCTACTTTGAGTTTTGTTTTTCTTACTTTATACAAAGCTTTTTAATATCAATTTTCAGCATATAAATATTTGGTATAAGTTAAAAAAGTAAATGATTTTTTTTTTATATTATTATATAGGGTGGGCCAACTTCGACGAACTGATTTGAAATGCTTATAATTTTTTTGTTTTTGAAGTTTTTTTTGATTTCTTTTGCAAATGAAAGTGTAAATAATTATTAAATTTTAGTTTCTTTGCGAATAGCCTCCTTTAGTTCTTATATGTTTTGTGGTTTGTTGACGTAAAAATAACAAACTTTAAAAACAAAAATAATAATTAGTAGTACATATTATAAGCATTTCAAATCAGTTCATCGAAGTTAGCCCACCCTGTACTATATTTATTTTATTATGTTTGCATTAGATGCAGTCACAGTTGATTATTTATTGCAATAAAAACGGCAGATTAAAAAAAATTATTTATTGTAATATAAAGTAATTATTATGCGATAACAAGGTGTATGATCATTTTTGATGAAAAAGTCTGTATTTACCAAGTTAGTTTTTTAATTACACAATTACTTTGTTGTTTTATTATTTATTGAATATCGTTCAAGAGAGTAAATAAAGTCCGGGAAGATTGTTATTTACCAATAACTTCATTTAAGTGATAAAATTTCAGAGAATATCTAAAGATCTGAATATAGAGAATATATTTTAGCAATTTACACATCGTAAATTAACTGAATAATTTATAAATTTCTGATTTTCTAAAAATTGTTAGGTCGTTTTTAGCAACTGACGCAAAAAGAGGGGTGTGTTATAAGTTTAACCTGTGTATCTGACGTATGGGCGTAATATAATTCAGCATTCTAAAAATTTTGGTTTTTATTCTCTTTTAACTTTTAACCCTTTTAATTTTTGGGATACACAAATGCTTTATGGGGTTAAGGTTGGGTGATCCGCAGTGATTGCTTTTCAATAGCTTAGGTACATGGTACAAAAGCAATTCGCGATCTAAATACGACGAATTTTCTTAGTAGTTATCCTGCTGACTAAAGCTGAACGATAACCGTATTTCGTTGTTCCACGTATAGGCTTCTTTATGCGGTTCAGTATTCGGCCTTGATGATCATACAATTTGTTTGCAATTCACACTAAATAAATTATTTATTTATAATACTATTATTGTACTTTTTTGTAAAATTCTGAACTTTTATAAATTTTTTATTTTAGGAACGAACGGTTTCTTCGTTGTTATACGACCATTATATCCTCTCGAAGAAGGATTCTTTGAAAGATATTTGTTGAAATTCATTTATCAATCATTGTAGAAACTATCCGTTATTTTTGGCATATTTATTTTCGGCTTTTGTTTTATTTTTTATTATAATAACATTTTCATCCGCAACCGTTAACTTTATTTTTTGGCTATAAAAAGAGATTATTTTGATAGGTTACCGAATGTTACAATTGTTATAATTTTTTTCATACTAGCGTGTACGATCTGCTCACCCCACGCGAACACCCCACGCGACGTAAAAAATTTCTCTAACAAGTGAAGTTTTGAATAAATTGTGGCTATTTTTGTGTCTTACTTTTTTTTGAATTTAAGTTGTTAAAATTCAATAAAATTTACTTCCAACGCCTTTATCATTTATTGTAATACTATCTAGTACTAAATTACTATTGCATTGTCGCTTTATAAAAATAGAAAATCTGCATGTCTTAAGCTAGGAACTCATTTACCCCACGCCACGCCACCCGACGTGGTGTAAAGCATTCGTGCACAATAAATATAGGTAAGTTTCAATGCATGGCGATCTCACTTGCCCCACGCGACTCCACACCACACCATTCGATGCCTAGTAACTTGATCCTTACCTACACGTCCCGATCCACTCGACGCGTGGAGTCGCATCGAGAGCACATTTGTTCCCCGCAGGCCTGGCTTGCATGCATTTCAACTAAACAGACAAGTTGAACAAAGATAACATTTCAACAACTTTGATTATAAAAATTAATAAACTGACTAGGATTTCGTTATTAAATTTAAGTATATTATATTATGTACAATTCTTATCGATTCATAATTGTTTATAAATCATTAATTAATTATTTATCTAAACTAAAAAAATTCGACTAAAAAGATTCAACAGTGGCATAATATGCAATAATAATCGGTTAATAACGTTAAACTTCTAAAAAAAAAATTGTTTCATGAAAAAAAAAAAAGTATTTTTGTTGATTTTATAGTATTAATTTAATTTAAAAATTAAATATGTAAATAACCAATAACTTTCTTATCACTGATCAAACTTATCTGATCAAACATCGTTCAATCTTAATCGATGTTTTTATTAATTAATCGGAAAATATTCAATTATATTCAATATAAAAAAGTCAATTAAAAAAATCGGTTAATTGATGATCCCATCACAATAACTACCCTCCATGGGTCACGAATTGAGATTATAATTATGGTAAACATTCCAGAGCGATGAGTAATTAGCGGTTAAAGTGCAGTGATAAGGTAATTCTATTTAAGGATGCCATTTAGTTGCAATTTTATAGTGACTTTAATAGCATCTAATGAGATTTGTAGTTAAGAATATTATTATTATTATGATGAATTTTACTTTGGAAGGTAAGTATTTTCTTATTTGATTTAAAATTTGAATCAAGTGAGAGAGAGCCCATTTGTATTAAAATAGGTTTTGAAAAAACTACGACAAAATTGTAATATTTATTGCATTTTTAAATTTTCAACGCATACAGTTTTTCTTATCCACATGTATCCAGGCTAATTTTTTAATATTGTATAGCGACAGTCTGAAGCTGTAAAATAACATAAAATTTACTACCACATCGATCCCCGATTTTTTTTTAATTAATTTTTTCAGATCGCGTGTGCTCTCTTACAAAAATGGAGTTTTTTGAAGAATGGCGGAAATACAAAAAAGAAGAACGAAACTCTCGTCTATTGTATTTTATTAAGAAAAAATTTAGTTTTACTGATGTTACTTCTGATTCACAGAGGCACTTAGAGTCCAAAATTTCAAGTATTTCTGCAAAATTTTCAGAAAAGTGGACTGCAGCCAATTCGATGATGGACCGTTTCTTAAATAAAAACAAGAGTTGGTTGGAGGGCGCAGATATAAAAATTAACATAAGTATGTATCACCCCTGTGCTTCCTCGTCATCAAGAAGTAGTCAGTGTCAAGGTCGGCCCAAAAAGAACTTTGAAGACTCGTCTTTCAAAACTAAAAGACGTAGGGTTGAAGACTTAGTGCGATCACGAAGTGCCAGTGAGTTGACCACAGCTGCTGAAGTAGCAAATCGTTTGGCGGGTAACAGAAAGGTAGCTACTTTGATTAGAAGAGGTCCAGAATCGTCGGAAAATAGAAAATCTGGTGATATTATTTGAGGTGGCAGGCAGTTGAACTGTGACGAAGCATTACCTTATTACGTAGACTCTAAATGCACCAGTCACTCTTACAAACAGACGCGAAAGTGGTCATTGAAGGCGGGACATCCTGTATTTCCATCTTATCATACTTTATATAAGGCAAAAAAGTTGTGTTACCCTTCAGATGAACATATTTTTGTGACAGAAACGCGCGCCGAAATTAAACTTCAAGCCATCCTAGATAAACCTACTGAACGTTTAATTGAAGCACAAAGTGAAGTTTTAAAGAATATACCTTCTAATTCGTCGTTCACTTTAATTAGCAAATGGGGATGTGATGGGAGTTCTGGTCACAGCACTTATAAACAGATATTTAAGAACTCCGATGCTACTGATGAGTTTTTGTTCGTATTTGCTTTTGTTCCATTGAGGTTGAGTGACGGCCAAAATATTATTTGGCAAAATTCGCGACCATCATCCACACTCTATTGCCGACCAATTAAGTTTATTTTTTCAAAGGAAACAAAAGAGTTTACTGTAACGGAAACTAACAAAATTTTGGATGAAGTTTCTCAATTTCTTCCAACACTTTGTAAGATTGGCGAATTTCAAATTACTGTGAAGCATGACCTTTTACTCACTATGACAGACGGAAAAGTAATCAATGCTTTGACTGACACACGTTCTGCACAAAAATGTTACATCTGTGGTGCAACCCCTAAAATGATGAATGGCGATTTTAAAGATGTAGTTGTTAAAAAAGAACTTTACGGTTTTGGTTTGTCTACTTTGCATGCGTGGATTCGCTGTTTTGAGTGCTTGTTACATATTAGCTATCGTTTGGACATAAAAAAAGTGGCAAACTAGAAGTGATGACGAGAAATCTAGTGTACAACAGCGTTCGGAAGAAATCAAGCAGAAGTTTAAAAAGCAGATGGGGCTTATTGTAGACAAACCAAAACCTGGGTATGGCAACAGCAATGACGGCAACACAGCTCGCAGGTTCTTTATGAATTCGGAACTGAGTGGAGAAATTACAGGTTTGGATGTTAATGTAATTAAAAAGTTTGGCATTTTATTAAGAACGCTATCCTCCGGTTATGAAATTAATTTAATCAAATTTGAAAAACTTTGTTCCGAATCCAGAAGCTTTTACCTTAAATTATATTCGTGGTACTATATGCCTGTTACTGTGCACAAAATTCTGGTACATAGTACGGAGGTTATTAAAACATGCATTCTTCCAATAGGGCAGCTCTCGGAAGAATCTCAAGAGGCCCGAAATAAAGATTGCCGTAGATTCCGAGAGCACCATACAAGAAAACAATCACGGATTTCCACTAATACAGACCTACTAAACATGCTTTTGATAACGTCCGATCCTGTAATCAACTCACTCAGAGAAGTCCCTAGAAAGAGAACAGACAAATTACCTGTGGAAGTTCTCAATTTAATTGTCCAGCCTTCAATAAATACATCAACACATCAGGTATTAAACGATGTTCAACCGTGTGCGTATGATGATGAAGATTACTTAGTACCTGATTTGTCTGATTGTGAGATTGATGATGAGTCCTGTGACAATAGTTATCAGTCTTGAGTTTCATTTGCTAGTTTAATAAGTTGTATGCTGTGCTAAATTGTGTATTATATTTTTTACAATATATTTTTTATTCCTTACTTAAGTTTTTTAATATAAATATTTCCCAAGCTTCTAAATTATTAAAAAATGTGTAATTATTCAATAAAACAACAAAATATTACTAATTATTACCAGAACAATCAAATTATAGAATAGAATGTTTTTGTCCACTTAGCTTGTACTAGGCGATTCACTGTGCGTCGGGTGGCGTGGCGTGGGGTAAATGAGTTCCTAGCTTTACGCTTACTTTTCTATTGTGCATTGCAAGCCGTTTTTTATTTATCGTTTTATATTTTTTGGTATTGTTTAAGAAAAATTTACAAATAATTTTTGCGTGCAATAGTAGTAGTTCTATAAAGTTGGTGATGGAAAGCGATTACTTAAAAATTTAATTAAAAATGCATAATACAATAAAACAATAATGTTTATGTAGTAGTAGGAAGCAATATGGATGAACTTCAGGAGACTCTCACGAAAAACACATATTCGAGAAAAGAACATCAGGACGTTGCATCAGGAGATGAAGAAAAAAATGGAAGTTTTCGGAATCAAGTAAATATACCAAATAATGCTGTAACTCATGTTGAAATAAAAACTCTTCGTCTGATTCTACTTGTTTTTTTATTTTTTATTGTAAAAAGACACTACATGTTTCGGGGTAGCCCCATTTTCAAGTGTTATCCGTTTTACCACAAAAGGCTTATAGCCACTTACATTCTAAAAAATTCTTAGAACTAGTCACTTTCACGGTTAAAATTAAATATTAAAATATATTCAAAATTTTGAATTAAGATTAAGCATTGAAGGTTATCGCCTCACGTGCACAGTATATCTATTAGTGGTCCGCTCGTTAGATTTATTTGCTCGTTGATAACATTTTCCGGGTTGTTCTTCAGCCTCTTCTTTATCTCCATGCTTTCCAGGCGGTCCATTGTTGGTCCTTTGTCACAAATATGTAGTATTCGTAGGTTGTGCTCATATACATCGTGGTCTTCCTCTAGCAAGTGGTCTGCAAAATTTGATTTTCCCCTATTTCGTAGTCTCCAGTCGGCTGTGTGTATATAAAAATATACCAATATATTTTTTGGAACAGCTGTTGCAGCTTAATTAGTATATGCCGCTTCTTTGATGTTTTTTAAGGGATCTTTAAGTTTAGAGAGACGTTGTCCGATGGATCCTTTGCTTTTATAGGATATGTGAGGTTTTTGTTGTTGTGCCTGAGTTTCCTTCCTACTTTTTCCGAGACGTTGTGGTAATATGGTAGGGGGAGATAGGTATTGATGTTTGTGCTGATTTGTAGCCCGGTTTCGTTGCTGATGGTCTTCTTCTTTTTTATTTTATGCATGAGCGAGTTGATGAATTCTCTGGGGTATCCGTTGTTATCTGCAATTTCTTTTATGGTGTTAATTTCCACTTGTTGGGTTTTTTCATCTAACGGGGTGTTGACTAGGTGTTGTAGCATTGATCTATATCCGGCTATTTTGTGGGCCCATGGATGGTCTGAGTCGAAGGGGATGGTGGTGTCTGCGTAGGTTGGCTTTCTGTAAATGTTGAACTTATGTGTGCTCTGCGACACGTTTACGCTGAGGTTCAGGAAGTTTAGTGTTTTTTCCTTATATATAATATTATATATTATATATATATATATATTATATAATATTATATATTATATAATAGCTTCATCCAGCTTATTGATGTGTTGTTGGAATTTATCCAATTGCCTGTTTGTGCCGCCCCATAAGCATATTAAACATTAAATAAATATTAAACAAAATTAAAATAGTACCTCACGATAAGATGGTATCTGTGTATATGGTATTTTATGTGTTATTGCCAAATTAGGGTTTTTAACAACAGATACCATCTTATCGTGAGGTACTATACTAATTTTGTTAATTATTTGATTGTACTCAGCTATGTTTAATTACAGTCCAGAAGATGACCTCATATAGAGGTCGAAACTAGTCGACCGATAACAGTTGTTTTATTTCATCCCCTTCCCTTACACCCGAGAATCTACTCATATGTATTATTTTGTTATATAAATTCATAACTTGTGAAAATTAATACTGTATTTGCTTATATTATACAGTATTATATAATATTTCACTTGATTTCATTAATTGTTGCAATCCATTAAACTGTGAATTTCATATGCAACCAAAATTTGTAACTGCGAAGATCAAGATGAACTGAAGTTGAACGTTGAAATAGCTTACAAGCGTGCAAGCAATTTCAACGTTTAACTGCAGTTCTTCATTCTTCAGTTCTTCAACATGCAGAACTTCATTGTTACAGATTTTTTCTGTATATGAAATCCACTCACAAATAAGACATTATTAGAACCTTGTTACGATTTGCTTTCCTTTTATTTTTAAATAAAATTTCGCAAATCTCCACAAGCAATAAATTACACCTTTCCTGTCGCTTCCTATCGTTAATGGTCTCAAATTCCAACGGGCGAGATAGCGCGAACCATTTCCAGGCAAGTCTTTGCAAGATTCGACAAAGTTAACATCGTGGAGTGGGAATTTAACTAGGAGATTTGCTCGAAGCAAGAGTCTACCCTGGAGCGCGGACGAGTGTGGTTGCGTTAGCTCCTGGGGGGTAGAACCCATTGTGACTTTGAGTTACCGTTATGCGTAATTACCGAAATTATGTCTTGTGCCGGGCGACATGCGCCGTTGTCGCATTGTAGTTTAACGCGCAAGGTGCGTAAATTACGCAACTATGGAGATTGCGTGGGTGAGGTTTACCTGCGCGACTACCGAATACCGCCTACTGCGCAACATTTTGTAAATCAAGTGTTACATATGTAGAATACCGCAAATACCGTTAATCCGCCATGAGGCGTGTAATAAAGGGTTTACGAAATAGTTTAAATTTCGTGAATGCGTAATTAGAGAATTACGCCAAGTTCGGTCGAACTCGCTGTTATGCGAGATTTTGAGTTACGCGTGAGTTTCGCGTTTATGTTTTATGCGCGAGTTTGGGTTATGCACAATTACGCAAATATTGTGGAATGTGCAAGAATGCGTCAGTATCGCGATTATGCTTAATGTCGCGAGTAATTGTGATGCCTATTTGTCTCGAGGTGAGATTTTGTCGTAAAGTCACGATTATTTTTGATCGTCAGTTTTCTGACCGATGTGTTTAATGACAATTTAGGCTTGTGAAGCCAAGTTCGAGTTACGCATAATTTCTTCCCTACGAAGAAAGTGCGAATTATGTTTACGAATGCTTATTTCCGGTTTTATAAGTACGCACATCTTATGAGTTCAATTCAAGTCAAGGTATCGCCTTTTCGATTAATGCCGATTCTGCCTACATCTTTGCAATACTTCCGTCTCTAATATCTTATCTGACGAGCATCTTCTCAGAATACCATCAGGTCAAGGTGTCTCCAAGCCAGCTAATTAGTGAGTACTGTCTTACCTTTTAAAGTGAATTAGAATTAGTAGTGCGTCAACAGTGCACGCCAAGTTGGTATTGAAGATCATTAGAACTTAGTGCCGGATAACTACCACAGTGTCTTCGGGGGCCAGGTATTATTGTCGGCTACTGATCCATCAATCGATGCCGTAATTCACTAGATGAAGTGAATAATATTTATGTATTTGCCATGCAATTTTGTATCGAAGATTGTCTTAATTTTAAGTAATCATGCATGAACAAGTGTCGACACTACTTTTCGATAAATAAGGATTATTAGATCTGTAATTCCGAATTAACACCGAAACATCAGTATTAAATTTATTAGTTCCATTTTTGTGTTTACGTTGTCTTATATTTTTCTTTCAGATAAATTTCGATGTACAGCGAGCTTACCGACACACTTGACCGTTACATGAGATTAGATTAATACTCGTAGTGATTAGTCTAATTACGGTTATGTTTTCAGTCTCACGACCTTGGAAGGAGTTGTCAGAGCCGGGCATATCTTTTTGGGACCTTTTATCTTTTTGAGTTTAAAGTTTAGTTTTTTATCTTTTTTGGGATTTACCATTTCGGCAATTAGGACCGGCGACGTAACAACCTCCATAGGATGTTACATGAAGAGGTCTTTGAGATATCACAATTTTAACCTCTTCGAGATGATTTTTTATAACTTCCCCAAGAAGTTGTGAATAAGAGCTTTAGTGGATGTTTCTGGTTGATTTTACACCAACCTCTTAAAGTTGTCCTTTTTGTAACTTCTACAGGAAGTTGAAAATACGAGTTTCAGTGACGTTATTGGTGGAAGTCTACGTGATATCCTACACTTATTTCTTGAAGATATTCTGCTAAGAGCTCTAATAGCAGTATTAGTGGAAGTTCTATGTGACATCTTATACTGCTCCTTAAAAGTCGGACATAAGAGCGGACGGGACGTCCCAGAGAAGTTAACAGGCACTAGATCAGAACATCACACTTCCCGGCGGGTAAACTATGTTACATCTCTATAACAGGTTTGTGTTTACTGGGTATTAATATTACTACTTAATTACTAATTAAAAATTAAATTATATTAAGAACAAGAATTTGTGAAGCATGCATGAATCCTATAAAAATATCGCGCGACGCTTTCATAAAAGTAGACGAGTAGACTCTTGCAATTTAGCATTGAAATATATAATATTATGTCTGACATAAATAAATGCGGCGTTTACATCTGATCTTCTATATGTGTCGACATATATTGCCGGAATTTGAAACCTATATGTCGGACAGAAATTAATCGTCGTTTACATTAGCGACAGTTACTGTCGGACATAAAATTCGTGCAATAAGTTCCAGATCTAAACGTACCTTAACGTAAATCAGAGTCGATTATTCAACCCACCGGATAAATTTCTTATTAACATCCTTCACTGCAAAATGTATAATCAGTATATAGTATCATATTACGTTTTCATTATCATTCCTTCATTCATTTATAAACTCACTGTAATTCCCCCGGAATATTTTAGAAGCGACATCTATGAAGTGTCTCCATTAGCCATCACAGTTCAGTTCACAAGCACGCTCGCAGTGGCCGTCTCTAGTACTAAATATTCTCGTCTCCTTTGGAGACCACAAATAGGTTGCGAGAATTTCCATAAGCGCTAGCTATCTGTATAACTTATCTGTGCTAATAATTAAAATAAATAAATTTATTAAATAGTAATGCCATCTATTTACCAGGGAAAGAAGTAAGTAAATTTACTTTGAGAATGAGGTCCATCCTAGAGTCTTTTCTTTAAACATTATAAAATAAACATAATATGTTCCTTAATTTCACTTTTAACGTTAATATATACCGAAAATAACAATTAATCGATTATTGTGGGGGAAGTCTAGAAGTAAAAAATATGTCTTACGTAATACATGAATGGCCCCTAAGCACATCAAATATTGGTATAAATAATTGCCGCCAAATAACTGTCGGCCGAATGACTGTTGGCCAAAAACTGGTCGGCCAAATAATCTGTCGGCCAAATGATTGTCGGCCAAAAAATTTGGCCAAATGACTGGATACCACAACGATTTAACTTAATAAACGTATTTGTTTACATTTCTCATTACACTTCAAGCCGCCAGAGGTTGGATTCTTATTTTGTCACGATGTTGACAGTATTTTTTCGTTTTTTACAATATACGTGAAAAAAAAAGCGCAACTTTGCGCAACTTTTTTTTTTAATCGTTCACAATACGTTTCATTGTAACCACAAATAAGTTTCGCGGCGGAACAATACGGAACAATTAACTTTTTCATAAAAATATGTCGGATTATAAGAATTTTAATTAATCTTTAATAGCGGTGATTGCCGTTTGTGACAATTGTCACATTGATTGTCGTTTTACAGTGATTGTCGTTTCACTGATGTACTGTACTTGTCAAAATATAACTTACACAATTTTTTTTTCGTTCTACTTACCTTCAGAAGTTTATTACATTTCAGCCGATTGCAATTTTCTTCAATTTATAATTTATATGGCACCTTAAACACATGCGTTGTTGAATAATATAGTACCACTATTGACGCTATTCGAACAAAAGTAACACTATCACTACTTTTTTAGTGCAGGTAAAAATAAATAGAGGAATTTATAAGTATTTTATATATATTAAATTAAAGTATATTAAAGCCAACCCAGCAAGAAAAACCTAACTAGATACTTTTTTTCGATTTTTAGCCAGCTTTTAAGGATTTGGCCGCAGTGTGTGCGTAGTGAAGATTAACAACAATATATTTTATTTAAACTTTTTTTAACATTTTATTTAATTTGTTTTTAAAATAATCGATTGATACGTGGTTTAGGTAGTGTAACTCGATATTAACCATATCACTATTTTAGAAAACCTAAAAAATGCACACACACTTTTCAGAACTAAAATGTTTTTAAGTTATCACAATTAAAATACACTGTAAGTATACAATATCGCAAACGTTTTCACCATACTATGGCATCATCAGGCGATGTATTAAAAAAAAATACTAAAGTATAAAAATATTTTAAAATTATTAAAAAATTTATAAAAATAAAAAGTATTAAAATTTTTTTAATACATCGCCTGATGATGCCATAGTATGGTGAAAACGTTTGCGATATTGTATACTTACAGTGTATTTTAATTGTGATAACTTAAAAACATTTTAGTTCTGAAAAGTGTGTGTTCATTTTTTAGGTTTTCTAAAATAGTGATATGGTTAATTTGTTTTTAACCCATTTATAGTATTCCTAAGATTTCATCGGATTTCCTAAGATTTTGTTGGAATTTGTGGATTTTTTTAGTTTAATTTTGGATTAGTGTTTTTACGTATTCAACAACAAAAAATAGTACATTAAGTAGCGAGGTGGAAAATGCTTTATTATTAGAGCTGAGCATTAAGATATGACTGAAGCGCAATGTGAACTATAAGTGCGAAGGTGTAATGATGCTCGACACAGAGGTATGCATATGATTTTATTTACAATCGGTAAATATGGCAAATTAATAGTAAATAATTAATAATTTCATTAAATTTGCTTTTATTTACTTAATCTTTTTAACTAATGAGTATCTCAGATTGGAAAGTGATTACTTTCCGCCTTGTGGTCAAACAGAAGTAAAACGAAATAGCTTTCTGATTGGTTGGTAGGTAAAAAAAATATTAAATGTACAACTTTGCTTCTACCGTTTTTCGTTAGGTGGCTGCAGCGGTAAGTGCTGGTCGAAATAGGCAGATTAAAAAAAATGTTAAATAGTAAACCTGGACGTCATAATGACAACGCCATATTAGTAAATTTGTGTTAGCACAATAAATTTATTCTCGATCGAAGATGTCAGTTTTCGAGCAAAATTCTCGTCATTTGCCGGAAGTTTTGATTTTCTGCTTTCATTTAAAGAAAACTGAGGCCGAGGCGTATCGAATACTCTCAAGTACTTATGGTAAGTCTGCTCTTAGTAAAAGAACATGTCGTGAATGGTTTCAACGCTCCAAGAGCGGTGAATTTGACGTTCAAGAAAGAAAACTTTTGAAGATTCCGAACTGAAGGCATTACATAAGGACTAGTGCCAAACACAAGACGAATTAGCAGAATCATTATAGCAGTGCCTCTATAAGCCATTTCAAAACACCTCGAAGTCATGGGAATGATTCAGAAGCAAGGAAATTGGGTTCCATACGAGTTGAAGCCGAGAGATGTTGAACAAAAAGAATCGGACGCATTGTGACCGGCAACGAAAAATGGGTCCACTACGATAATCCTAAGAGCAGAAAATCATGGGGAATGCCCGGAATGTCAGACTATTCGAAGACCATTCATTCACGGTGCCAAGGTTGGTGGGACCAGCTCGGTGTGATATATGAGTATTATGAGCTGTTGAAACCGAGTGAAACCATCACAGGGGATTGGTATCAAACGCAATTAATGCGTTGTAGCCGAGCATTGAAGGAGAAACGGCCGCAGTACCAAGAGAGACACGATAAAGTTATCCTACATCATGACTAGATCTCGGATTATATACACTGGGGTCCCGGCGGGCAATTTATGCATTAATACAAGATATTATATACGGCATAAATTATATGCCGCATACTAGATATCAGGAACCCTAGTGCATATAATCCCAACTCTAATCATGACAATGCTCAGCCACATATCTCAATACCGGTCAAGACATACTTGGAAACGCTAAAATGGGAGGTTTTACCCCACCCGTGGTACTCTTCAGACGGAGAATAAACATCTAAAATAACTCTTGAGAAAGTTTCTAAGCTGAGGTAAAAAATCACAACGATTTAGTTACTGCCCGCATCATTTTTCAGTGTTTAAAATGACGATTACATATAAATTAAACACCCAGAAGTTGGCCTACATAGACTGGCGTAACAAAATTATCTTGTCTTTTAAGAAAAAAGTAAAAGTGGACAAATATCTGCGTCTTGATAAAATAGTTTTTAGCTTTTAGTCTTTAGCCAAGAGGATTCTCGTCGAAGTCAAAATCATCTTAGTGTCATAACAATACCGTCCGACATGAGTTCAACTTGTAAATTGGAGAGTTTTTTGTGTAGCGCATCTATCGCACACTATCGCATAAAACATGACAAATAAAACAACAAAGTGACGATTTCGATATATTTGATGCGGGTTGATCATCTCATTTGAGCTATTTATATTTTGCTAAAATAATTTTCTTGTAAAATTTTTATACAATTATTGTCACGATAAATTGCATCGTTTGATAAGGAGTTAATAAATTCTTCAGAAATTATTTATTGCCTCCCCCTCCGCCAACTTGTTGATTTGTATGAATTTAGATAGGTCACTCAAGCATGGTTGACCAAGACTTCCATCGCTAAAAAAAAATTAGAGCAAAAACATAAACAAAATGTTTCTATTTTATTAGTATCGTCTTCAGGCAGAAAAAGTCAGAAAAAAGTCAGAAAACCGGTGTCATTGTCTTCAATTTTGAGAAAATTTTAAACTATTTGTCAAGACATTTTCTGTAGTTTTTCTAACTGGATTAAAACTATCTAAAATAAGAGTACTCTTCGGAATACAAAATATGGTACAAAATGACCATATCGACAAGTGCCCTCTTTACCAATAGGTATACAATTGGCAATATATGGGAATGGAAATAACACACTATAGTATAATTTTTTAATATATTTGTGAAATTAGACTTTATCAGAACCGTTTACAAATAAATTTAAAACTAATTTTAAAATATTTCCGAATAAACCATAAACTGGAATATATGTATAAGTTTAGAAAAGACATTGGAAAAATTTTTTGGTTTCAATTTAGCAGTGTTTCTCAAATATGTTCAAGTTTTGGCTGAGTACCAAAATTGATAAGTTTCTTATATATATTTATAGTGAAGCTACTCGAGAAAGCTTTTTGGTATAGATAATTTGTCGAATTTTATTGAAAATTTATTATTACATGATTGACCGTTTTACCTTATAAAATGAACACTTAGAGATAATTTAAAAAGAAGAACAACGTAAAAGAAATGATAACAAAACAAGAATTTGAGAAACACTGTTATTAAGTATTTCGTAGGTATTTTGAAAATGTAATTTTCATTAATTAGATTAATTTTTTTTTTAAATATAATGATGATGTATGTAAAATGAGTCTTATTTATACAATGTTATAAAATTTGTATGCTTTATTCAACTTTGAGTAAAAAAGATCTATCATAAAACATTTAAAACACAGTATTTCACAACAGCATCATAATAGATCACACAGTTATGAAAATGGAACATGTTCAATGTATAAATATAACATCAAATTTATATAATAACTTTGTTACGTTTTGCTGTCATGTCATGTATTTACGAAATATGAAAAACTTAATACTAAATTTGTAATGAACTGTCAGAAATATAAAATCTTTAATAAGTCAACGCATAAATGATATTTTACTAAATGTAAACGAGATGTACGATTACTTTATTTTGTAATAACTTCGACACATTTGATATTACAAAATTGTATTAACAGTTTTTGTTCTCACACCCTGTACAATGGGACTCGAAACTGGAGAAACAATCCTTTAAGTAAATTCCAGGTTAAAAAACTACACGTAATAATTAATTTAATTAGTTTTTTGGACCAGAGTGAATTAGGCACTTGGTAGTTTGGTTGGAGGAATAGGAAAAGACCATGAAGAGGCGACACGATGTAATTGCTATAATTGTGATTGGAAAGCATCTAATGTTTGAACATTGTTTATACGTCGCTCCTGCAACATCAAATGATGAGCTGCACGATCCATTTCTTCCTGAGTCATATTCATAGCCTCTTGCATTTCTCTTGAGGTATATCGTACAAAGTCTGGATCACAATATTTTCCTAATCCTTGTTCAGCTAGCACTCTACCTACCAAACTTTCAGCAGAGCCAACTACTTCAAATGGCGTCGGTCTTCTATCTGCGGGACTTCCTGGTAAGGAATGTGAGAGACGTTCGCTTCCTGCATGACCATTGGGTTCGCTGTGAGGAGCTGAAACCGAACACAAATCGTGCAAATGCATAATATCGCATACGTTAAGCTAAAAGCTACACTAAAAACATGCCATTTAGGTTATTTAGTACATGCGGGACAACTATTAGCATTAAGGGCTAACCTCTGCCGTGGAAGGAAGCCCTGTGATTAAGAAGAGAACAACGCGCATGCCGGGCAATTCCATCTGCTTCTGAGGGTTGCAACGAGCCAGGCCAGTAGATAGGCTCCGGTAAAAAGCCTGCAACTGCCATAGCTTGTGCTTGTGCGAGCTTCAGGCCACTTGCTATACGAGTAAAGCTGGGTGCGTGTTTCACAGGTGATGGCGTTGCCGTCATGCAACCGCCACCTAGGCCCAACCGAACACGGCGAGGCGGCGGCGTTGGCGGTAATAACTCAGTGTGGTCATCCTGCAGGCTGGCACAAACATAACTATCACCACAATTACCAATTAATTAAAGTAAAAATCCCAAAATAAAAACCAAAAACTTCAGGCAAACACACACTCCCACTTACGCTTACCGTTGTAGTGGGGGTGTAGGAAGCCAGATTTACTGAAAGTCAAATACAATTATTACACTGCTTTCATTTTTTTGCATTTTCCCTCAAATTTAACATTATTATTAATTATAATAGGGCTACGGGGGAATTGGATTAATTGGTACATGAAAAATAAAAATAGCAGTTTACATTTAGAGAATATTAAAACGTTTTAACTTGTATTACGCCTTTAAAGGGTTTGATGCATATTACCAAAATAAACTTGTTTACCTTTTCTGACAAGAACTCGACCAAGTTAACATAGAAAATCTACAACTATCAAAATGATTATAAATTCAAATTAAATTTATTAAAATAACTAAAAAACCATCCTGTAAACAAAGCAGATTAGCAAAATGCAGAATTTAAAACGCACGCGTATCCCAATTTGAAATATAATAATGACCAATTTATTAATCTTCCGCGTGGGTCTCATCAGCAATAAATGTTATACAAAGTTTGATACATTTGGCTGAACAAAATTGAGTCTTAACTTCTCAGTCTTAACTTAAAGCTGCATTCAGATAGGGTATTGGCATGTGGATTTGGATGGTAGAATTTTTACACCAGATTTTTACACAGGGGAACATACCATTCACATAAACTTAAAAGTGGTGTAAGATTGCAGATTTCGCTTTCATAACCAAACCTTATAACCTCAAAATAGTGCGACTCTGTTGTAGTTTCTGTACAAATTTAATTTATTTAGTTTACCACGGACAACAAACTATCGTTTTTAAAGATTAATTTCTTATACAAAACCACGATATAAAACCCCAACAGAATTAGGTTATGTTACTATAAAGTGACAGTCACAAGTACCGCCCTTCGACGCCGCTGATTGGCGTTGGTACAATTTCTTACCCCGTGTATTGTAAAAGTTATAAGTTTGTTAACTTTTTCACAGGCCGTTGCAACGGTTATTCAGCTCCATTTCCCCATCACCCCCACCTCAAAATATTTAAATCGGACTTGGTGCAATCGTTTGTACTTCGTTTGTACCTGTTTGTACAGCAAAAAGTTTGAAAGCTCGGTTGTTCAAACCGGGAGGTCTGTGATGTGTTAGCACATCAGTGATTGTGTTAGAAAAAATGTGTTATTGAATTTCAAATCAGAAATCTTAGATTTTAGAATTTTAGAAGTTAGATTTCTGGTTTGAAGTTCAATAACACATTTTTTATTTACGCAGAATCTCTGATGTACTGTAGGGTATTCCATACCCCCTAGATCCTCCGGTTTGAAAACCTAGCTTTGTATGCGTATTAGCGTATTGTGTTTATATTGCGTGCGGTTATTGAAATTTTATTGCGAATTGTTACTTTAATTTGGAAATAATATTACCGATGCAATTTCCATGTGTAGAAATGGGGGCAAAGAACGAAAATGCGGACTGGATTGCACATCTCACATCAGTAAGGATGCTCATCCACCCAGTTAAAAATATTTTGGCATTGGAACCTAGTTTTTCAGTACAGCATATAGCAAAAATTTCCCATTACACTGCAGGAGTAACATGGAAGTTGAGTCGTGCATAGATTGTAACACTTTGAGAGCAGAGAAGGTCAATATTATTACCAATGATATGACTAGAATAAAACAAAATAAGTTAGTGGACCCGTTAGATTTTGGTTTAAAGAAAGCGAGAGGTTTCCTAAAGAGAAATAAAAAAACAAAAAAACATTTTTGGAAAGCTGGCTTCCAAGCAGTCAGTGTTCGTCTGAAGCTGATGAAAACTTGTAACCTTCGAGATTCTCGTACTCGGGGTAGTTTACACAGATTTGTATTGGGCAATGGTGTAACCAGTAGCCAGAGTACGTCCTGCTACTGCAAACAATCTTCATTCGGAGTAACGGAACTCGTGGACTTGGAAGCTTCGCGATTATCGTGCTGAAGTTTTACTTGAACCAGTGAGAATTTGACTGCTCAAATTTTCAAGTCGGTGAGAGCCTGAGCGTTACGGAGATCAGAGATTACACAGACAGAGCTTTGGATGCTTTTCTAATGTTTAATATGGGCCGCCTGACATTTTCATGAGTGATGGAACTTGTTTATTGTGCTACTTTAATTGCCTTTGGCTTGATTGTGCGCTATAACATCCCGTTTCCATAACTCATTTTTGGGTTGGGACTAAATGAACTAACCAATCAGATCAAAAAACTTGTCGTTTTTGTACCTGTAAATGGCTGATATTCTCACGGCGGAAGTCCCATTAAGCTAAAAAAAGTGAATTTTTGAAAATCCTTAATGAAAACAAAAAGGGGTTGTGTTTTATGCTGGACGAGGAGGTAGACGGATCGATACTATACTTGGAGTTGCGTCTATTGAGCTCGGACGAGGGTGTTATTACGACGGATTGAATTAGGAAAACACGAAGTTCGAGATCAACTTTTAAGTTGTGAATCATCGAATGCGATTTCCCTAAAGGCGAATATTCTTAAGAATCTTCAAGGACAAAAAATGCATGTTTTGCAGTGATGACTTAGGTGATGACCTAAGAGAGAAAAAAACATTCCGTCTCTTTCTGCCACATTTCGCGATCTAAATAATCTTAATCTGTGGACTATAAGGTACTCTATACCCTATTTTAATTTAAAATTTTTCAGAAACAAATAAATTAGTCTATATTATTAAAAACATATTTATTACTAACAATGGGGTATAGTACCCTAACCGGGCCCACAGGTTTTTATATATGAGACATTCCACGCCAAATCGACCACTTTTGAACCCGATTTCTTTCAATTTGGCCGAAACTTTTTTTTTCGTTTTCTACCCCACTAAAATTATCTCTCAGAATTTTTTCAACTTTTTTCACCAAACTCAAAAAAATTATAAATTTTTCAAAAATTTAACTATTTTTTTTCAAATACCCATAACTTTTTCAAAAATTACCTAAATCCAACTTTTTTTTTAATTTTTCAGTTTTGAATGTACTGCTCAGATAAAAATATGAAAACTTTTTTCGATGTCACGTTTCATGAAATTTTTCAGTTTTTTGAGAAAAATCATCAATTTTTCAAATTTCGACACTTACTTTTTGATTTTTTTTTTTAAACTTTGACTTATTCAGCAGTTAATGCCGCTAAACCCAGAGTGGGCCGACTCTGCTTTTTATTTTTTTTTTCAATTGAAAATATTTTTTGTTTATTTTACCACAATCTAACTTTTTTTCTATAATAAATTAAATTTAAATAAATATATGTTAGGTAGGTATGTACTTTTTTGCAAATAAAAAAAAACAGAATGTACTGTATATTTCATCTTCAGGCAATCAATAGTCAAAAATCAGCTGTAATAGATATATCATTCCTAGTTCTTATTGGTGAATCAATCTTATCAACTCGAAAAAACAAATAGTTGATGAAATAATTGATACAGGAGCTTAATTATGGTTAAAATATTCAAACATCTTTAGTTAAAACTAATAACTACATTTTTTATACGACAAAGTTTCTATTCTTATAATTTTTGACGATGTTTGAATATTTTAACCATAATTAAGTTCCTGTATTTTGTTGATAATATTAGCTTGTTGTTGTTGTTGATAAGTTGATAAGATTGATTCACCAATAAGAACTAGGGATGATATATCTACAGCTGATTTTTAACTATTGATTGCCTGAAGATGAAATATATATTTTGAAACTAGTCGCATTCAGTACATCCTGTTTTTTTATTGCGAAAAAGTACATACCTACCTAACATAAAATAGAATTTCGCTAAAGCATAACTACAATTAAATAAATATATTTAAAATTTTTTTTACTTTATTCATAATCTTAACTAATGATTTATAATTGAAAATAATTTTTATTTAATTATTTTTGATGCCTATTTTTTATATTTAATTGCGCTTTTACTATGAAAAGATATGGAAAGACATGAATGTCTTATACCGTGGACAACAATTCCTTATTGAAACTAGTGATGGGCACTATCGAAATTTTTTGACTATCGATAGTTAGTTACTAATTTTTTTTTACTATCGATAGTTAGTAACTAAATTCCAAACCGAATAAGAAACTATCGAATAGTTTTAGTAACTAAAAAGTTATTCGAATAGTTTTAGTAACTAAAAAGATATTCGAATAGTTTTAGTAACTAAAATGTTATTCGAATACTAGTTTTAGTAACTAAAACGTTATTCGAATAGTTTTAGTAACTATCGATAGTTAAAATCAAGACCAACTATCGAATAATTCGATAGTCCCATCTCTAATTGAAACTACATTTTCTACTACAACTACTACTACAACTACTACAACTATTCATATCTTTATTTGTGAGAATATTAAAAAATTTCCATTAATAATATGGAAGAACGGAGTTTCGACTAATCAATGCATTTTTTACATGTTTGATTATGTCCACTCTGAAATATTTAAATGAATTTCTTGTAATTGTAATCAGTGGTGTTAGAAAGGTCGACTCTCGCTTGAAACTATAAATAAGAACGTCGAATGCAAGTACTACACCAAAATCGTTTTTCTAAAGCCAATTTTATTATCATAAAATCTTATCTTTTTCCATATCTTTTCATAGTAAAAGCGCAATTTCAAAATTGATTTTAAGCCCTTTAGATTTATTTTTTCAATATCTTGCAACGACAAAATCGTGCCTTTCATTTTACTGATTAAAATAACATTAATTTGTTTTTGGGGTAATTTTTGCAATTTTCTGTACAGGACGAATTCTTGACGACGCATTTTGTTATTTAGAGATTAAGAAACAAATTAAAATAAGTTCCAGTTTTTAACTCCCAAAAGCCAACAGAAACCACAATTTGATGACCGGAGAACTTTACTATTAACATCCTTGAATAATTTGTAATTTTTCGAGTTCTAGCTTTTAGAAACCCGTAATTTTTGAGTTCTGTTGCGGCTCAGGAGATTTTTCTTAATAAGGTTTCAACCTAAAATACACCCTAACACGTTCGAGTATTACAATAGTAAATAACCCTAATTTTAACCTTAATATTATATTTTATAATAATTTTTAGGGATGGGCGCCAACTTTACAAAAGTAGCTAATCGAATAGTTGGTTCTAGTTTTTCGTGAATTTTGGCGGTACTTTTGAATGATCCATAAATTTAATTTTTATATTTGTAATTTACGCTCTAAGTTACAATAATGTCATTCGGAAATTTTTAAAATCGTAAGCCCAGTAGGGTGCTATTCCCCTAACAATGCTCTATGTTATTTGAACGTAAACTGCCTATAAATCGTTCATGAGAATAATATGTCAAATGTCACTCGGATATTTGTCTCGTGATATGCAATCTACCGCGTTAATGAACTGTTTGACGCCTTAGTAATATAATATACTATTAAACAGCGTAAATTCACGTATTGTTAATAATCAATAAAAAAATTGAAAGTTTTGTGTATTCTTTCATGTACCAAACTTACACATTAGGGGAGACCACGTTTTCTGCTTTTTAACAGGTTCACCGCCACGTTTATAAAATAGTATACAAACTAGATAAGGTGTTTATACTATTTTACACAAATGGCAGTCAACGTGTTAAATGCATGTTTTTAAAATCTAACTATGCGCTCAAGAAGTTTAAATTACATATTCTGATAACCTGTAGGTATATATGAAATTAATTTAGAAAAAGCATTAAAACGAAATATTAAATATAATTATTTATATGTATGTGCAAAATATAAAGGTGATGTCTAAGTAAATTCATAAAATTATCTTACTGTAATGACTAGCGGTTTTCACTAATTGGCGATGACATTAATGGCTTATTTATGCATTAAATAGAAAATTGTCTGAATTAAACAATTGTTTTTATTTAAATAAAAATAAAATAAATAATATTTTCATTACTGGTTATAGTTTGTTGAGACGCCAATTTACAAATTCAATTATATTAGCAACTATTACAATAAAAAAATTTGATAAGCAGCGGTGGATTTACTTGAACAGCAAAGCTTTAAAAAGGTCCCCATATGGCTTTGGGCCCCGAAAAAGTTAGATCCGCTACCGCTGATGAATATTAGCAGTAATGGAGATATTATGATTTTATTTCTGCCTATTATATATCGTTTTATATAAATGAAATAACAATAAAATGTATGAAACTCACCCAACTATTTCAAAATTCCTTTTATCAGCATCGCTACTAAATAAGTTATTGAGCGATCTTAAAGGAATGGATTCTTCTTCTCGTAATCCTTCGTGATTGTGTAAAGAACTGATACTTGATCTATTTTGCATAATCGCGTTTTTAATCATCGGTGTTATATGATTCATGCCTTCAGTAATTCCCCGTTGAATTGAGTTGTACGGAAGAAAATCTCCACTGGAAGCGGGTGAGATTTTGATTTGAGTAGAGTTAACTTTTAAAGATTTAGTACGATTGAAACTATGGCCTCTTCTCATTGAGGACCACACACTGCCAAATAAGGAATGATTTCGCTAAAAGCATAAATGTCACATGAAAAAATACTTTCTAGATTTATGCAAGCATACTCTGTGCATAGGTTCTGGATTGTCTTCAACTAGTTCATCCAAGTTTCCAGATATTGCTCGTTTTAATTCGGGTCCAGCTTCGTGTAACGTACGTAAACCAGCTTGAAGGGTTACCGTGTTATGGGATTCCTTATCACCTTGATCTTTTAATTCTTGCTCTTTGCGTTTCTTAAACCTTCTGAAGTAATCTTGGATTAAGAATGTTGCGTAAAACTTGCCAACTGTAACTTCATCTTCTACTCCAGGGGGCGGAACAACTTGATCTAATAATTTTGGACTTGTTCGTTTCCATATTTTTTTAATGACATCTCTTAGTTCTTTATTGGCCTGATCCATATTGGCATAACCCGTTTTTATTTGCAACGAAGTACGTACTATTGCGAATAAAGTAGCATTAAATAGCACCGTCCCGTCACTATTTAGAGGCATATTCATGGATACTAAACGTTTACAAGCAACTCGATGTGGACATAATTTTCCAAAACCGAGAGGTGGAGATATTTTACGTAACAAAGTAACAACATCTAAATGTTTTATTCTGCCTTTTGCATCGGGATCATATTCGCTCCATAATCTAATAAATTCTTCCAAGTGATGTGGTCCTAAAATTGACCAATCTCGAGTTAAGTAGTCGAAGTTATCCATAATGACTGCCACAAATAAATTTATAATCTAGAAAAATTAAAAATTGTTAATGAAAAATTTACATTTATAATTTTATAACTTACCAAAAATGAACATAAAACGTAAAATGATATAAAATATGGATAAGCTATGTCGGATCCACAATCATTTTTAGCTTTAACCACTGGATCGCATTTTACATCGTCATTATCAGCACACGACATCATAATTTCTTGCCAAGACTCCCCTAAAACATTAAATTACACATAAGAAAACAATAAAAACTGTTTGTTTTGTTAACCTGTCGCTGATCGAAATAGTACCAATAAAGCTTGAAAAAATGTAGAAAAGTTATTGTTTCTGTTAATTGTTTCACCACCTCGATCAATATTGCCAAACATCTAAAAAAAATGGTTAGCGCCTATAAAATACTATAACAAAAGTATAATACCTGCATTCCTATTACAGCATATATGAAAAACAGCATAACAATCAACAAAGCTACGTAGGGTAAAGCTTGAAAAGATTTTAGGAAGGTCCACAATAATGTCCTGATGCCTTCGCCCCTACTTAGCAACTTGACGAGTCTCATAACACGAAAGAGACGAAAAAAATTAATTGACATTAATCCAGATCCGGGCTAAAGATTGATTTTTAGTGGTTTGTTTCAATTCCGTATTAATATTCTTACCGTAACTTCAGAATATATAATATCGATAAAACTTCCAAGAACAATGAGAAAATCAAAAACATTCCAAGCATCTCCAAAGTAATTCTAAAATAAAATTGTGTAAGCTATTTAATTTAATGGCGAACTGATCAAGATATTAAACTGCTTTCCTTACAATTTTAATATTTTTGATAACTTGTAGGATTACTGAAAAATTTTATTTTGTGAAATCAGGAAAGATAAAGTATTTGCATTGATAAATTAAATTATACATTTCTTGCAGCTTTTTATTCTTATGTGATGCGTTTTTAAACACTGTCAAAATTAATAAACTGTAAAACACAAAAACAACTGCGATATAACAGTGTAACAAAAATTGAAACGATTATTTAAATATTAAGGTCTAAAATGTATTTACAGATAAAGTTAATAACAACAGAACAATTAATATTCTACGACTTACACTAATACTAAAACACACTCCAATTAATAACAATCACTTAAGGATTCATGTATTTATGTTAACACTTGCAAGTCAGAACAAGAACTATAGTTTACAATCGGCTAGTCAGCAGATTTGTATAACAACTACCAAGGTAATATTTACCAATATATTCATCATAGACCATTCATCACATCAACCGTTTGAATGAAGGGGTATTTGTACGACCCCTTCTTTAACGGAACTTTTTTAATAAATATCTTAAACCTACTTTATTCTACAGAACCGACCTCTGTATGTCTTCACACGGACCTTCCTTTTTCGAAATTTCAGCGTTTTTTTTTGGATTACTGTCAACCTTATTTGCTCAGAGCAAAGTTTACATTGCTCCGCAAAACCATTGTTTGTCAAACTAGAAATTTTTCTACATTTTGGTAATGTCATAATAATATTGACAATTTTAATGATTCGTTTT